>BMAU01018765.1:0-628284 GCA_019973935.1 Trichonephila clavipes
GCCATTAGTTTAACACCTTACATGACATCTAGATGGCGTTGGCTATTGCGAAATTTTTGGCACAAATATTTGTCTCAAGACTCCCAAGATGGGCAATAAATTTCTCTCTCGGGGTAACCTTTTCAATGAAATTCTCCCCTTCAGCGAAAGGGAACACGCGGGGGCGAAGAGAGGGGTGACAGTCGTAAAACTGGTAAAATAAATGTTAGCTTTTTTTTTTTTTTCTTTTCGGGGGGGTTAAAGCAGCAGTGAATCTTGACCATGAAAGACTTTTCATTTCTGGACATTGGTCAATCGTCAAACTTTTTCAACTCTTGGAATCCCTAGAACTGTAACATGTTTTCGAGGAATCCCCTTCCTCGCTGAAGGGAATATATCTTAAAATAATATTTAAAGTATATAGATAAACATATTTTTGATATTATATGTAAAGACAATTTAAAAAAAAAAAATATTATATTTTTTTTTATTAAAAAATTTTATGATGTAATTTTAATGTTATTTACTCATTGATAATATAAATTTGTGACCCAAATGTCACCTACGCATGCATTATACTTAGTAACTGAGATAATGTGTTCACAATTTTTACACAAACTATCGACGTATAAGCTTTTGAAATTATCTGCAGTAGCATTTCATATTCCGTGTTCAATTCGTTTTTGTTTTGTTGCCTATCGCGTTAAAAATATTTTTCACTTTCTAAATACATTTTTGTGAATGGCATGAAAATGTTCATAGCTGTGTGAGAAATTCTGCGTATATGGCATGAATTGGTAACCTAAGATATAGGTCTTCTAGCTTAAATTTAAATTTTAGCATCGAATCTGTTCATATGTCGATAAATTTTTTATCTTCTTCATTATAGGTGTTTTTTTCCCCACAAATGTAAAAGGTTTCAAAATATTGTACTCTAACTAGTATAAAATTACTTCGTGGAACTCGGGATAGCAAATAATAGTATATTCACAATCTACTGCATAAAATAAAGTTTTAAAATTCATTTATTATATTACAATAAAAGTTAAAAAGATCTTTAGATAATTGTGGCTAACGAATTTCATGATAACATAAATGCACACAACTTATTTATTAAAGGCGATATTACCGTAAAAGAACCAAGCAACTGGTTCCAATTCACATACAAATATGAATTTGAGTTTGGATAGATCTTGGTTCTCCCAATTTTGAACTGCAGTTTAGTAATACAAGGATAACACCAGTTATTTAATTTTCCTAACTTGCATAATTGCATAACTTGCATCAATTCCTCAATTCCATTATTAAAAAAAAATGCAGCATACTTTAATATTTTATATGAACAGTGGCGCACACAAGAAGGGGGTTCGGACCCTCCCCTCTAAAACCCTGGATTTTTTTCCGATTGATTATAATTCTAAGTATATAGTACGTAAAATTTAATTAAGTATTTGTTATTAATGAATCATTTTATTAATTAATGCTAGCTATTTATTCAATAATTAGTTTTTTACTGTGTTTTGTTCCCGAAAATCGACAAAATCAAAAGGAACATGATACAAGATTGGTGAACTTTCGATCCCGGATTGTTCCTTCTTTTTCATTATAGGTATTATTAAGATTGGCCATGGTCTCTGAAAAATCTAAATTGTATTGATTAAAACGCTTATTTTTGCTTTTAAAGAGAAAAGTGATTTCTTAAACATTCTTTTTTCACATTCAAAACTTTACTGTTAGTATAATTTTCAGCCTTTAATAGTATTAAAATATTTTTAAAATCAATTCTGAATTTTTGATATTTGTATATTATTTTTAAAGTTTTGCAATAACTTTTTAGGAAATATTGTGGGTTAAGGAACACATGAATTTAAATATCTTTCAAAGTAAGTATGCAAATTTTGTTTTAATTTTACATCGATATTCAAACTAATTAAATTGTAATTTGTCTTTAATTGCAGTTGAAATTGGTCAAATTACTGAAATATTGTTAACTCTTGCATGGACACTAAATAAAGTACTAGCTTTAAGATCAGCCAATTCTTTATTTAAGTTATTTGAAAATGTACGCAAAAATCCTAGAACGCGCAAAGTGAATCATTCCACGCTCTCTTCGGGCGGGGAGAGGGAGAAAGAGAAACGGACATGGGATGGTTTTTGATTTTTATTACGTGCCAGCTGCAAAGATCGTTGCTTGTCGGAAGGATCATACAGGTTGGTATGAATGCATACAGTGACCGGATGGAATGATCGTTGACAGACTTATTTGAGCACCTAGGCCTGTCGGCCCCTAATCTCTATCAGGTAGTTTTTATATGCCTTTAATGAATTCTACCAATGCCCAGTTTTAGGAAAATGATCATTTTATAATAATATGAGTTCTGTAGATTATGAAAATAAAAGTTACTTGGATGTGAGGTTTCAGAAACTATTAAAAATTTAACTTTTTGAAAAAATAAAGAAAAAACATTGAACTTAGAAAAATCAGAGTAACTTGTTGAAAAAAGTAGGCGGAGTTATCTAGCCAATCCGAGTGCAGCAAAAAACTGACGATCAGAGAGCGCGGGAAAAAGATCTTGGCAATGTAATTTAGACTTGTAGAAGAGAGAAAGCGATCTGGTTGGCCGAGCGAAAAGTTGCTAATGAAGTATAAGTACTTAGAAGAAGGGTAGCCAATCAGAGCGTACCTGTGGTTCAACAGAGTTGGACCGTAGGCCGGAAAGAGAAATTTAAAAGTTACGAAAGAAACATTTTAAAAATTTAGAATAAAAAGGAATTAATCAAAATCAGGATTGACCAAGATGTCTCTTGGCCGTTTAACAGAGAAGTGGGAAAAATATGGAGTAATGCTATTTATAGATGCATTGTCAGATTCATCTATATTCTTGAAAAAATTAGTGGCTAATTTTTCTGAAAGTTTTTCTTAGAGTAGGTACGTTACAAGCTATTCTTAAGTCTTTATTTCTCATGTACCAATGAGCATTACAAATTTGTCTGATTAAAACATTTTTGCGAGGTTTCTAGTAAATTAATATTCGTTTTTGCTGCATGTCCCCACACGGGGAGGCGTAGGTGTAAAGAGTTTTAGAATCAGGTGTAGATAAGCAGTTTGTTATGTCTACTTAATTTAGACTTTCTGCAAATTAGGGTATAATTTGCGTTGTATTTTTAAATTTATCTCTAATATATGTGATGTGTTGTCTGAAAGTGAGGGTTTTATCAATAATGACACCAAGATACTTATTTTGGATTCTTTGGTTTTGCAAGGTAATTTCAGGGATTTGCCTTTTTGGAAAAAAACCGGGCTTCCGTTTTTGACTAAGGGCTATTTCCACACGGAGAACCAAATCTCCAGGTGAGCTAAGTGTTCATTTTATGTTTTCAACAAGAGTGTTGAGATTTCTGTGTCTGCTGAGTATTTTCATCCTTATAGACAAAGTTGAGTGTTAGTATTTTTAATAATATCATTTACGTAGAGATTAAGAAAGAAGGGTGGGGGCGAGGATGGATTGGGCTACTCCTGAGCGAATCTTTTAAGTTGAGAGTATGTTCGATTAATTTTTTTAAAGTGAGCGATCAGAAATATAAGAATTTATTATTAGAAAGATAGGGCGGAATTTTATAGGTATTAGTTTGAAGAGTAGGCCAGTATGCCATACTCTGTCAAAAGCTTTTTGAATATCATGAAGACCGCGGCCGTGCATTCATCATTGTTGTTTCCTTCCTTAATAAATTCAACGACTCTGAAGTTGGTGGGAAGTGGAGAGACGAGGGCGGAACCCGTGCTGCCCGGAATCAGGATTTTCTCTTTCGAGGTAGTCGTTGAGTCTGGCTAGAATATTTTTTCAGCCAGTTTACTAAGGACAGGAAGTAGACTGATAGGTCTGTATGATTCGGCCAAGGCCGAATTTTTGCCAGGTTTTAAAATCGGTACGACGACCGCAGTCTTCCATGATTTAGGGAAATATCTGAGAGTAAGCATGTTATTCACAATGTTAGTAATCTTGAAAATGGTTAGTTTAGGAAGCTTTTGATCATTTTATTTGTTATCCCATCTCTCCCAGGACATTTTAATTTTAATCTTTTTAATGATCTGAATTATTTCAGATGGGAGAGTGGGGGGAATTAGATCGATATTGTTAGCATTAGAATCTAGGTATGCATCAACAACGCTGGTGATGACCTCGTCTTTTGTGTGGGTTGTGTATGTCATTAAGTTGAAATTGACTCTCAAGTGATTGAGCAATTACTTCTGTTTTATTTGTATCACTGAGAGCAATACCGGTAGGGCCATTAAGGGCGGAGATTGGGGAGGCTTTCTTTCTGAACGCTTTTGCAATTCCCCACAGGGAGTTGTCTTCGGCATTCAGGGTAAGAAGGTTATCCTCCCATGCTTGTTGTCTGTAGTGATAGATTTTTCTTTTTATGATGTTTTGTAATCTGTTGAGTTCTGTTTTGTGTTGTGGGTGTCTTGTTTGTTGCCAGGTTTTCCTGGCTTTATTACGATCTTTGATTAGTCCTTTTAGCTCGCCCTGGACGTACGGTCGCTCCGTTTGGTAGAAGGGTCTAGAGGCACTTGCATGTGCATTTAAAATTTCAGTGGTGAGATTGCTCACTTGGTCATCAATCTCTTGGGTGGAGTTAGCAACTGGAAGATCGAAATTTTCGGGGGTTTGTTAAAATGGAATGGTCAACTAAAAATCCTTATCAGAAACAGGGGTCCTATTGGAGGATATCTTAGGATTGGATATCTTAGAGGTCAAATGCGACGCAGTACCAGTTTGCAATATAGGGACGTTTCTTCCGCAGAAGCCCCCTCCCCAACGGCTTTTCATCTTATTTTTAGCAGCGACTATAATAAATCAAGAATAGGGGAGTGGTTCAAATACTTGAAAACTACCCTTCATGTTATACTATGAATTTCTTTTTTTTTCGTGTCTTAAACCATGGGTGTAAATTATGACCGTTTAAGGCCAACATTGCAAAAATAAAAAAAATAGAATTTCTGGACTACACATACAATATTTTTCAACAAATTGAAATAAAAATTAGTTCTATGTAATTTTACTAAAATAAATTAACTTCTTTTTTATACTTTTTTTTAAAATTTGAATTAGATATGTATAGGTACATATTTATTTTAAATTTGTAAAAGTTTCGTTTCATTTAGTTTGAATTTTATAAAGAGGGAAAAATCCAAATTAAACCAAAATTGCTTTTGTTAAACAAGCAAATCGATGTAAGTCAATAGACAAGCTTTCAAAATTAAATAGCATTAATTTTAATAGTAAAAGGGTGGTAGTTTTTTGAAAAAAAAAAGCTATACAATTTTTTAGAAACATTCCCAAAATTTCGATTAGAGAGATAACTGCATTTTTAAGGATAACATTAAACTGCGTTTGTATTTGAGTAAATAAATTTTGAAAATGAAAGGCAAAGGATTATAACATTTGAATTTGACTCTTTTCTCCCTATAGTGAATGTAATGTGGCAGTTAAAAGAGTGATATAGTATCTTCGTTATCTCGTCTTTCCTCTGAAACAATTTACAGAGATAACATTTTGAATCATTACATATTGATTAAAAATAAACTATATTTTATGCGTTTAAATTATTAAAAAAGAGTACAATTGTACTAATTTTAATAATAAAATTTTAGAAATTATATATCACACTAATGTGTACTTTTTGTGGAAGTTTTTAAGGGAAAAAAAAGAAAGTTATGGAAATTTTTAGAAATATTCCTAAATTTTCAATTGGAAAGATAGCTACATTTTTAAGAATAACATTAAAACTACATTTGTATTTGAAAAAATAAATTTTGAAAAATGGAATGCAAAGGGTTATAATATTTGAATTTGACTCTTTTCTCCCTATAGTGAGTGTGGAGTGGTGTGGCAGTTAGAAGAATGATATACCAACTTCGTTATCGTCATCCCTTTAAAATAATTTACATAGGTAACATTTCCAATTGTGACGTATCTGTACGGAACCTTTCCACTAATATTCTTAGGCTTCTTTTTGGGGATTATGAATTCGCGTATATTTCCAATCAACTCCAAAAGGTGAACGGAATATGCAAAGTAGATAGGGTATTTAAGTTGAGCGTTGTAAGCTAGTAAGGATGAAGGCTATTGAGCCAGCAGCAGTAGCCTCAAATTTAGAGGATTCCGTGAGATTACGTTACTGAAGCCTTATTGTTGTTATTCTACGGAAGAACTAGAAAGCTGATATACCAAGCGGTAACTATAATTTATGTACGCTTAAAATAAGCGTTAGGTTAGAGTAAAATTAGTTAAAGTTAATGAAAGCTAATAATTCGAGTACGTGTGTTTCTCGGACCTCCTATTTCGGTACACCTTATTTGATCTTGAGCATAATTATTGATTAATTTCTTAATTCGTAATTTAATTTAATATCAAAGGTAAATCCCTTTTGTTTGACGTAACATAGAAATATTATGTTATTAGTTTTTTTTTTTTTTGAGATTTGATATAATAAATACAAGTTATTATTATACAAAATGGCTCTTAGTGATTCTTTGCCTCAAATTAATCTTGGTGTCAGGTGAGACCAGGGGGTCTTTACACAATCATTAAATATTGACTAAAAAATTTTTAATTTGAAACAAGTCTGAAAAATGTAAATAAAATTATTCAAGAAGGTAGTTAATTTTAGGATTGCAATAGTAAATTAGATGATAAAGTGTATCCTGTAAAAAATTGACATACTTTGATATTAAAGAAAAATAAAACTATTTAGGTAAAATTGAGAGTGTCAGTGATAAAAAAATATTCTTTTTTTTATAAAACATATCTTCAAAATAATCAAAACCTGCTCATAAAAATTGATAATGCATGTATAATTCAATTCAAGTGAATTATTGAAGGACAACCAACTAAGAAGGTATAAAATGATATTAATCTGACATAAAAAAATGAATAAAAGTTTATAAATTTTCCCTGAAATAAAATTTTCAGTAAATATATATTTATATATTGGTATTTTAAAACCATATTTTATAAATCAAATATTGGTTTTTACCTTAAAAATTATTATATAAATTTATCAAAAATAGTTTTATTGTAAAAATATTCCATAAAAATAATATATAAAAAATGTGTAAAATATACAGTAAAGAAGATATACATAAAAATGTAATAATAACGTAATATTAATTTCATATTTAAGTAACAAGAATTCCTAAATTTAAAAGAAAATACCAACTGTTCCAAAGAAAATTGGAAATTTTGCTTATAAGAATTATAAATGTAAAGGAACTGTTTTATGAGACTGTCTAAGACTGTTTGAAAATTTGTTAGCATTGAAAATAAGCCCAAACTGAAATTAAAAATTCATTTTTTCTTATATTCTCTTTAATAAATGTAATTAAAATTCGGACTATATTATGTTGCGAAAGAACCGCATTCCACCATTTTTTTCTGACTCTTACTTCATGTTGCTCTAAATCTCTGCGACGTAGCCAGATTTAACAGACGACAGCCCATTTGAATGATACTCACTCTGTTTGGCGTTTTGGCACATTTTGAAGTGTCAGAAAACCCCGGTTATTGAAGACTTCCCGGGGCCTCTAATATATCCGTTACGCCACTGCACCTTGTTGATCAAGTTTTGGCTAGAAAAGAGAATTTGACAATGAAAATTCTTCATCCCTGTTTTAGGGAAGTCGTTCGCTAAAACGTGAATAAGTATTGATGTATTTTTAAGAAATACACATTTATAAACACATGCAAACACAAAATTAATTCATTATTTGTAACGTAATTAAAAGTAAAGAGCTCAAATCGATGATACTTACTTTGAATGCTCTTCACTCTTTTTAGTGACCGCAATGAATTTTAAAAATTCCTTCTTATTTTAAAGAATTTCCACAACTTAAGGCCAAAGGCCACACACACACACATATTTTCAAAAAGTACTTTTATCCAACAGATGGCGCTGTTTGCAACTCGAATGAAGTCAAAGCGATAATGTTTGTAAAAAGATAACCCTTCGTTTCTATAGCAACGGGGTGTGGTTAAGAAATGATTGACAGATGTAGTCGGTTTCAAAACGCATGCGCAGTTGCAGTAAAACAAAGAAACTATTCAAAACCATACGGGGTGCAGTGTTCGTTGAATGAAAAAGGGGAAAAAAGAAAGTTTTGTAAGAGTGTGCTGTCTTTTAGAATTGCCGCGGAAAAGGGTGCGCAGTCTTTTTTTTTTTTTTTAAGCCGTGCAAAAATTTTGGGATATCCACGAGTGAATGAAAGAGTACGTTTACATTTTCTTGGGTATCATAAACACTGCCCATAGGGTTAAGAATAAAGATGAAATTTAGAAAGGAGTTTTAATTTTTGGAGGAAGGATTTGATAGACCTCCAGTTTTATTTTTGTAGAGATATCTTTTATTTGTCTTAGCGTACTTATTTCAATTTTTTTTGTTTGATAGGTATGTAATAAAGTTCTTTCTGATCATATCGTAGATACAAATTGTATTTGAAATTGCTGTGTAAGAATACTCATCAGGGAAATAATGATTTTCAATTTGAGTCTTTCACAAGAAAATGTTACTTTTCTAAGAAAATAACCTAGAGCAACTTTTTCTTAAAAGGTTTGTATAATTCTGTTTTAAAACACATCTATTTCTTGTTTTACAAATTAATGTTATTATTTCAGATACGCAGGAAAATATGACAAAAATTTCACTAAATTACAGTCGTCGCTAAACCTGAAGAAAAGTTCGTTATTTGGAAAATTTCGTTAAATGGTGATTTATCTTTCAATGTAGTTTAAAAACCACTTAAAACCAAAGATCGATAAATGGAAAATGCACTTAGCTATTTGGAGGTTATTTGACGAAGAAAATCATAAAATGTTCTAGGTTTCATGAAAAAGTTCGCGAAATAGAGAAATTCTCAAGATAGAGGTTCGCAAAAAATGGGGAGGGCCGACTATATTATATTCATCGAATTAATTCAAAAATTAAGCTTCCTTTTTATTACACTTTCTTAAGTTGGTATGGAATTGAAAACCTGTTTCTTTGTTGAATTTTATAATAATGTTCTTATATAATCCGAGAAAAGGCATGAACATTGTTAAATTTGGAAACCTGGAAGAAATATGAACATTTTTAAAATATTAACTTAAATGTTTTAAAAAACTAGCGAGAGTTCTCAGATATAAATTTATATGAAACTATTATTGAACAGATATAT
Source organism: Trichonephila clavipes (assembly GCA_019973935.1). Lineage (NCBI taxonomy): Eukaryota > Metazoa > Arthropoda > Arachnida > Araneae > Nephilidae > Trichonephila > Trichonephila clavipes. The sequence goes on from BMAU01018765.1 coordinate 9,194, forward strand.
ATATATATATATATATATATATATATATATATATATATATATATCTTCAAAAAAATTTTAAAAGTATCTTGAACAGAAAAAAAATTATTGAATAGAAACCCCTTTGATATCTTCCAAAATGAAAATCTGAGAAAAACATATTTAAAATTTGCAAAGACATAAAACAGAATGTCTGTAAATCTCTAATTTTTTAATGCGTTTTTTTTCAACTGAAGAAGGTTGTAAAAGAGCTTGTAATTTTCTATGAGACAAAAATCGTTTTAACCTATAATTATAAATCATATAGGAGCTAATCTCTGACTGCAATGTAATGGTATTAATAATAAATCCTTATTATTGTTGTTATTAAAATCAATAACTGTATGAATCAAAACTTGAATTTTACTTTACATATGCAGTATAGAATAAGTCTAATTGCCATACATCACTTTTTCACTATTGGTACTGCAATTCATGGTTAGCTGTTCTGTGACTAAGGTTTAATTTTTTTGATAAGTATGTAATTATCTTTTTATGGATCATGTCTAAGAAAAAGAATTTAAATTAATTATTTATACAGTTTCATTTTTAAACTTGGTCTTTTAAATAAAATAACGTAGTATATATATACATTACATACGTTCAATAAATGTGTATTAATCACTTGAATTAATGAAATTATATACTGATGTATGAAACAACACTTTGTTATAAGCAGATTTCGGCCTTTATTGGTATATTTATTTTTATGTTACTAATAATTTTTGAATTGTACGTTCATTGAAGATATTTAATTAACATAGTAACTCTCTTTTATAAATCAATACAAATTATTGGATTTGAAAAATATGAAGAAGCCAACGAGCTGATTCTTTGGGGTGACAAAAAAGAAGAAAAAAAATTCTTTGGGAGGAGTAGAAGTTACTTTCAAACAGCTAAAGGAAACACATTAACAGCTAGAAAGCACAAGTTTTTTCTTGCATAATGTACGATGAGCAATATTCGTCTTTGAACAGTGAAGAAGGGCAAACGGGTCAAGCAGTCATAAAAAATCAAAGAATGGGCTCCCCCCCCCCTCTTCCATTGTGGCGGGACCAAGAGGGAGACACCAAATACTTTTTTTGACAAGCCGGTTCCGACAGCGTGGCTCCTCCAGTAATTCGCATAAGTGGCACCATCTATCGGCTATTATAATTTTTAAGGCATTCCTATATTGAATTCTGTTAGTGTTAGTGTAGATTTTTATTTTTAATCAATTTTCTATTGTTAAGCAATTTTTAACGATCCCATTTTTTTCAATTCGAATAAAAAAATGGAAAGCAATGCACACAAGTGCATTTTTTTGTGAAAAAAAAAAATATTTCCAAAAAAAGTTTAATTTAAATAGACATTTGCGGAATGTTCACGAACAGGAAATAAGTGACAAAGCAACACTACAATGTCCATTGTGTCCTGTTTTAAGTAAAAACACTGAGCAATTAAATTGCCATATTGAAATGGAACATGACTTAAAAATTGAAAAAGAAGATCTGAAGTTTCAAAACAATAAAGAGTTTCTAATTTGGAAATCCAAAGAAGAAAACTCCAAGATCTGTAAATTTGTCCAACACAGAGGAGCAGAGAAGAGGTGTGTGGACTGTTGATTTCACAACTACCACATATTATTGTTATAGAAGTGGTTACTTTAAATCCAATAGTATGGGTCTTCAGCATTTAAAAGTAATGGCATCAAATAAAATTAATGCCAAATGCCCTGCAAAATTATTGCAAAGCAATTTAAAAGTGAATGTATTCAAGTGAAGTATATTAAAACTCATGTTGGTCATTGTAGGAGTGGGAAGGCCCATTGACACCAGCTAAGGGGAATGGGTAGTTTCCCCTCCCCCTTGGAATGTGGAATGGCAAGTGGCAGGGATTCGGTCTTTGGGTACGACGGAGTGAAGTCATGTCCGAGTGTTGCTAACTGTATAATAACCGTTTTCTTTAAATCTTTTTTTTTTAATAAACCTTAATTTTTAAAAATTTAAATGCCAGGTTTTTTCTTAATTGTTTCCGTGCCCATTGATTAGAAACAAACTTTACTGGCGCAGCCGTTAATGATCGAGTCTTAGTGGAAAACCCCACAGGAAGAACGTTCCAGAAATTTCGAGTTTTCTGGATTCCCGCGTGGAAATGAATCAGGTAAGAGTTTTTGCTTGCAACTCCCTGTAATGTAAGACGAGAGAAATTTATAAAATTATACTGTTAATATCCATTTATTAAGAGAATTTTGATTTTATTTTTTGTATACGTCAGTGTACGTTTTTTTTTGCTCTGCATATCCATGCAGTTGTAACTTGTTGAACGACAGTTCAATTTTGAATTAATTATATACATCAGTATATATATTTTATTATTCTTGTTCCATATCAATGGAAAGTAAGTTTTAGAACATCCGTTCTAAAAATTAAGAAGCTCCAAAAAATCATTAATTCTCTCAGTATATTATTTTTATTGCATATCCATGCAGTTATAAAATTTGAACGCCAGTTCAAATTTCAGTTATTATATATCAGTATATTTTTTTATTATTTCTTGTTCCATATCGATGGAAAATAAGTTTTAGAACATCAGTTCTATGAATTAAGGAAAACTTCAAAATCATTAATTCTCAGTATATTATTTTATTGCATATCCATGCAGTTATAAAAATTTTTGAACGCCAGTTCAATTGGGAATTATTATATACATCAGTATATATTTTTTTTATTATTGTTCCATATAAATGGAAAGTGTTTTTAGAACATCAGTTCTATAAATTAAGGAAAGATTGTATGTTTTTTTTTTTCTTATGATATTTATTTATTTTGTAATGTACACAGTAATAAATTCACGTCAGTGAATAGCAATTGGGTTTGTTTAAAAATTAATGTTAAAGAATAATACTTATCTCATGTCAATGAAATTATTTTGTGCTTATGTACGCATAGTATTTTTCGATTAATGTCAAAAAAATATATTATCAGTTAAATTGGAGAAAAACTACCGAATATATTTTTAGTGTTCTATTATTCCAGCCAGGAATAGATTAAGTGGTGCATGTCGGTTATATTTTAAGTGATTATATTGTGTATATCAGAAATAGGTTAGGAGATTATTGTGTGTCAATAATATTTTAAGTGATTATTGTGTGTCAGTAATATTTTAAGTGATTATTGTGTGTCAGCAATAATTTAAGTGATTATTGTGTGTCAGTAATATTTTAGGTGATTATTAAATATCGGCAATATATTAAGTGATTCGTGTGTATCAGTAATATTTCAAGTGATTCTTGTGTATTAGTAATATTTTAAGTGATTATTGTGTATAGGTAATATTTTAAGTGATTATTGTGTATCAATAATATTTTAAGTGATTATTGAATAATCAGTAATATATTAAGTTCTATTTATAGAGTATTAAGTACACTTTTTTTTTGGGATATTGTGAAACACATGACTATTATTTTTTGTTTTCTTCCCAGTTCATCGAGTATTGAGTTAGCATAGCGGACGTTGTTTGTAGGTGTTTTAATGAAAGATATATGTGTGGTACTTATAATTTTTGCAATTCCTTTTAGTGTTATTTTCGTCCTATTATTGGTTAGTTTGAGTATATTTTAAGAGAAAAAATTTTCAAATGGCATTCTTGGGAAAGCTAGAAAGCAAGATTTAGTTTTGTTGGCTGAGGAGTTAGGTCAAAAGGTATCAGATAAAATGACGATTATAGATTTAAAGAATATCATAATCGGTAGCAAAGATTACGAAGAGGAGTTCGTTAGAGCTCAGTTATCCGTTATTTTAGAGGAACGCGTTGAAAGGGAAACAGAGGAAAAAATCGCCAGGCAGTTGTGCTATGAATCAGAATTAAATGAACTGCGGTTACAGATCGAAAGTATTCGGTCGAATGTTAAGCGGACGAGTTGTGCAGAAGATCGTAAGAATACATCTTCAAATTACCGAATTAGTATCGGGAGGGCCGGGGAACATATGAGGGAAACATCTCCTGCTGTGTTGATGGCTGAAGCTACGATACCAGTTACTACTCCTATCAAAAGAAGAAAATGGAATGGACGATTTAAGGGTTGTTTACGTCAAGGTCAAGGGTGAGCAAGAAATGGCGAATGCTGTCATGGACACAGGTGCCCAGATGCCTGTGGTAAGACCAGATGTTGTCGAAGGACAAAGCATTGATAATAGAGGGTCAGTTCAAGTAACGTCTGCATTTGGGGAGCATGAAATGGGTGAAGTAAAGGATTCCAACATGGAATTGAATGACCTTAGGCATGGTGTTGTGCCTGTCTCTAAAAATTTGGTTAACGACATGTTAATCTGTTCCTCTGATTATGAAGTATTAATAAAAAACACGCAAATGATTCGCAATCCTGCGAAAACTTCGAGAACCTTCAAAGAAAGAAGGAATTATTAGTTCAACAGATTCAAAATCAGTTTGCAGCCAAGAAGTGGTCACCGATCTACTTCCTGAGACACAGTCTTTATTGAATGTTCCAAACGGAGATTTGGTTGCAGTAAAAATTAATGGATCGAATGTCCAAACAAATGGACAAGGTATAAAAGAAAAAGCAAGGGTGAGGTTGTCTTAACTTGTGGATTTAAAAAGGAATCTTGTATAGTACTAGGCGTGGTTGCCCCCGTAAGGAATGTATTCCCTAATTTTATTGACTCAACCCGGGTGCAATGTTGTCGTGATCTCATAACAGGTATTGTTAAATTGGAGTTGAAAGCAGGATTGGAAGTATTTAAAGGTTCGCGTGGATGTTTTATGGACAATAACATGCATTTGTTGCTTTTTGTCGCTTTTGGGATTGAAAGGATTTTTCTTGCTTTCATTTTACATAGAAATTGGAAGAAAAAGAGAAAGAGAATTTTTTTTTAAATGTTTAAACCTGGTACAATAAAAGAATTAACGTTTGGCTGAAGGTTTAAGCATGTAAAAGTAATGAATTATTCAGGTTGCCTGCTCCTGTTAAATAGATAAGATTAATGCCAATGATTATATATGTACTTAACGTTTTTCAGTACCATAATTTCTGGAAACTTCTAAAGATTAAAACTTTGGCTTCTAAATATGCTTTGCTAGTACATGTTGTATAATTATTTTAGATTTTATGATATATTTTGGTAACTTCTTTTTTATATTTTAATATTTTTTTGAGTATTATTTGTGTTAAAACTTGTACGGATATTAATTTTCTAGCATATTAATGTGATTTGTAAATCTATTTTTGGGAGTTGTGTTAGCAAAAGCTCTTTTACATGATACCTGAAAAAAAAAAAATTTCTCTCGTTATCTTGTTTCTTGCCATGTATGTGTGCATGTGTTTTTTTATAGTTTCTTTTCAGCTTCATCGTCCTGGAATGACGGATGAGCTTTTAAGGGGAGGTGTAGGAGTGGGAAGGCCCATTGACACCAGCTAAGGGGAATGGGTAGTTTCCCCCCCCCTTGGAATAATGGAATGGCAAGTGGCAGGGATTCGGTCTTTGGGTACGACGGAGTGAAGTCATGTCCGAGTGTTGCTAACTGTATAATAACCGTTTTCTTTAAATCTTTTTTTTAATAAACCTTAATTTTTTAAAAATTTAAATGCCAGGTTTTTCTTAATTGTTTCCGTGCCCATTGATTAGAAACAAACTTTACTGTCATGAAAACTGAATTGGGACGTTTATCATTAAATGAAAGGAAAACAATCGCAGTGAAGTTGGCCCAAAATGTGCCAATGCAAACTATTTTAAATTAAGTAAGGAATTCATTTTCAAATGAACTTGAAAGAATTCATCTATTAACAAGGCAAGATATTGTAAATGTTGCAAAATCATACAATTAAAAAAAGATTACATGTATCATATTAATGATGCAATTAGTGTGGACATGTGGGTGAAGAAAGTGAGTGGTCCTGAATCACCTGCAATATATTACAAGCCACAAGGTGAATCTTCTGAGGATATTGCACTTGAAAAAGATGATTTTTTATTAGTACTGATGAATTCAGCATAGAGTGAGATACTTCAAAAGTTTGGAAATAACATTGTATGTATGGACTCTACACATGGGACCAATGGTTATATCTTCCTCTTGAGCACAATTTTAGTAATAGATGATAAATGTGAAGGTTTTCCTGTATGTTTTATAATTTCAAACAAACACGATCATGTCATATTTCAGTATGCTCTAACAAAAATCAAAGAATGTGGACTTAATATTGAGGCTAAGGTGTTTATGTCTGATATTGACAATTCATTTTATAATGCCTGGATTGAAACTTTTAAAACTCCAGAGTTTCGATTATGGTGCATCTGGCATGTAGATCAGGCATGGACGAAGAATTTGAAATTAATTAAAAATCGTGAAAAAAAAAAGCAAGTTTCAATTTACCAAGAATTATGCTCAATTCTACAAGAAACAGATGTATTAGCATTTCAAAGGATGCTAGAAGAGTTTATATTACAATTACAACATGCAGGTGAATTAGAGTTTGCAAATTATTTTAATAAATATTATTTCGATCATTGTGAAAAATGGGCATATTGTTATCGCAAAGGTTTAGGGATCAATACAAATATGTCCTTGGAAAGATTACACAGAACTATCAAACACAACTATCTGGATGGGAAAAAAATCAAGCGACTTGATAGATCAATACATGCACTCCAAAATTTCATTAATGATAAGCAGTTCGAAAGAGTCATTTATTTATTAAAAGGAAAAGTATCTTCAAAACAAGCTATTTTAAGAAATATACATAATATCAGTAAAATAATGGAGTTGGATGTTTTTGAAGACGATGATATTTGGTTATTAAAATCTTCCACTGTAATTGGTGAATTTTATTCAGTCACAGAAAAATTTAAATGTAAGCCCAGCTGCCCTTTGAAATGCCAGTCATGCAACAAATGTTTTCACAATTACCAATGTTCATGTATTGATAATTCTATCAGAGGAACTATGTGTAAACATATACATTTGATTTGTATATGTATGTGAAGAAGAAGGCGCTACTGAAAGCCCCCGTAGATGGTTTCGAAAGGAAACGAGAGGGCAATGTCCCCGACGGGGGAAAGGAGCAGCGAGAGAAGGAACATGAGAACCGGAGAATACGTTTAGACCGCAAGGGTAGCAGACGCATATCGACAGAGCCGTTATATTTCTTTAAAAATAAAGAAAGCCAATTAGGCAACGACGTTTAAATGTTCACTTAATTAATTAATTGTTATTTTTCATTTTTATTTATTCTTATTTTAAAAATAAACAGATTATTCTGTCAAAGGAGTTTACGAATAAATCCCAGTAACAACATATATATAAGCAAAAAAAAAAATAAATAAATAAAGATTTTGAAAGTAGTTCTCCATTATTAAATGTTAAGAAACCACATGATTTAATTATTGATGAGAAAAATGCTGATGATGAAATAGAATGGCATGTTAAAAATTTAAAAAGTAAAAGTAAAGAAAACAGTTATTTAGTTAAAAAAAACAAGAATTATTAACTGCTTTAGATGACTGTTTGCAAATGTCTCCTAACAAGCAACAACAAACCATCAAGATTGTCCAGGAAGCAACAATAAAATTGCAACAATTCCCATTTAGAAGTTAAGTCAAAAAACATAAACAACCTGCCAATAAAAAAATTGAACCCCAGTTCCGTTTTAAAAGCACAGAAAAGAAAATTAGCATTGACAAAACCTTCAGCTGTAGAAAAGATGAAGTTAACAAATAAATTGTTGATGAAATCGGCCCATATAAGTGAAAAACAATAATTTGTGCATTCATGTTGACTATATTTTAATAATATGTTGTATGACCATCCCCCATGTCGTGTATTCATTGTGTTGAAATAAAGAATCTTTTTCATTACTGGAACAAATACTATTTAATGTTCTTACGTTCCACAACACAAGGGGTCACTTAAAAAAAACAACACACATCCATTATAGTTACAGAAAATAAGCTTAAGGACTAAAAGGAGGGAAACAGGCTTTCCCTGACTCCACGCGTACACCTCTTTCCCCAGAGGCGATCCAGGGCAGAAGAGCGGGGAAACGAGTTCCCGCTTCTCAAAAGAACAGGTGGTGCCCCCTGGCTGCCACTAATCATCAAGGGAAGGCAGGGTTTAAATGTAGTTGTTACAGTTGTATTTTTTCTCCACACTATGCCAAATTATTTAAATATATTTAAAAAGTTACATTTTGTAATAAAATAATGAGAAATAAAAGAGTGATATTCGATTATTTTTTTCTTTCTTTTTTTTTGGTATGTCTCGTATGTTTACTTGCTCTTATGGTGATATTTTTAACTATCTCTGCTGTCACTAAATCTGTGCCTACTTTTATAACAATATTGTTAGTACCTCTATTTGCAGTAAAGAGTATTGTTTCTGTCTTGTTTATATAATTCTGTGTTTATAATATAAGATTGCTTTTCTTTGCCCACATTCTTAAAATTTTAATCATTATTGCATATAAATATAAAATATATTATGTATCTGTAGACTTTATTGCCGAGAGACTTTTGAGACTTGATTATTATTTTCAGAGATCTTAAAAATGCAATTTTCTTATAACAAGGTAATTGATATTAATGATTATAAATTTTAGTTTTAGTCAATATAAATGATTTTATTAAAATTTATTAATATTAAAACTAATTATAAGATGAATTGATTGGAGTTTAAATTTTCACAATATAAACATTACAATAAATCTAAGTATTTCTCAGCTATGTTCAGATTTATTCAGGAACATTGAAATTCAAACACAATTTCGTGTTAAAGCACATAACTTTAGTTTTAAAATAATTGGAATTAGAATTCATTTTTAAAAAGTATAAGTAAATAAAAATGTGGTTTTTTTTTATAATAATTATACAAATCAACAAAATTAACGAATTTAGAACTGCAGATTTGATAAATTTATATATTCATTGCTTTATATACATAATAAAAATGTTTATTAAACTTATCAGTGATAAGAATCAAGATTAAGTCAGATTAAATAGTTCAGATTTTAAGAGAGAGAAATTTAATAACTTCGTATTTATTCTGAATTATAATTGATAATTACTTTTCAAATTTTATCCAACTTTCAAGTTTCCTAAATAGTTTAAAAATAATTATAACTTTCGAATTGAAAAGTGAATAAATTCATATTCCGAGCAATCGCGTCTATTAATAATTTTAGTTTTAATCAATGTACATTTTTTAATGAAAATTTCTAATTCTAAAATTAATTATAAGCTGAGAAGTGGTGTATAACTATTTTTTCATTATATAACAGTTACTATAAATATATTTATTTCTCAGCTATGCTCCTGAATGAACCAATTTTCCAGAAACATAATAATATACAATTATGTATATTATTATTATGTATATTCGCGTAATTTTCGTTTCTAAAGTAATTGAAATTTGAATTACACTGGTGTGCAAAAATTAAGGACGAGACGGTTTTTCAATATAACTTTATACAAAAGCTTTCCAAATCAGCACATTTAATACCGTAAGATCCCCAATACGTAAGGATATGTGTAATATGTAAGCAACACTTACTGAAAGAGAAATCAGAGGGATAAGAAGAAGCTTTATCGGAAAAGTAGCATGGAGCGCAATGCGACTGAAGGCCGAAACATCCCTGTGATGGGTGTTCTGCAAAAAACATCCGGTCTTTAGTAGGGTATATGATCTCCCCTGACTTCTAGGCAGGTTTCACAGCGTCTGCCCATGCTGAGAATGAGGGTGTCAATGAGTTGTTGAGGCATTGCTGTCCATTCGTCTTTCAGCGCCAATCGAAGCTCCCGAATCGTTACTGGTGGTAAGGTAGCAGCTGCCAAGCGTCTGCCTAGAAAATCCCATACATGCTCGATGGGATTGAGATCCGGAGATCGTGCCGGCCAATCCATACGTTCAATATCTTCACTCTCTAAGAGCTGTTCGGCAGCTACTGTGCGATGACATGGTGCATTGTCGTCCATGGAAAGGAACTGCAGACCCATAGCGCCTCTAAAAAGACGCACATATGGAAGAAGAATCTCGTTACAATAACGGGTCCCGTTGACTGAACCTGCGTCGAAGATGTGAAGGTCTGTACGACTACCAAGCATGATGCCTCCCCAAACGAGAACACCGCGACCTCCATACCTGTCCCTTTTAATGATGTTCGAGGGATGATTGCGGCTTCCCCGCTCTCTCCAGATGAGTATGCGATGAGAATCGCTACTCAAACTGAATCTGCTCTCATCTGTAAAGAGTACTCGTCCCCATTCATTGTCTCTCCAATTCTGGTGTTCCCGGCACCACAGAGAACGCCTTCTCCGATGGGCAGGCGTTAAAGGTACACACCGTAAAGGGCGTCGTGCAAACAGACCACCACCGTGCAGTCTTCTGGCCACGGTAAAACGCGATATCGGTCGTCCAGTCGCCTGTGTCGTGTGTCTAGCGATTTCTCCCGCTGTCTGCCGCCTGTTTCTTCTGGCCTGTAAGACAATGTACCGGTCATCTGCGGGTGTGGTTCCTCGTGGACGACCACTACTGAACCCCCGGATAGCTGTTCCTGTAGTTCGAAATTGTCTCCAAAGTCGTGAAACGATGCTGTGAGCAATTCCGAACTCTGCAGCCACACTTGTCACACTGCGGCCTTCCTCCAACTTCCCAATGATTCGACCTCGGGTAAAAGCATCCAGATGTCGTCTAACGGATTGATTATTCGCCATTTCTCGCTGAGGCAGCAACTCGGTGTGATTTTAACTGCTATACGGCGTGCAATCTCTTTGCCAGAAATACTGATCTTACACCGACAACATGCTTTATACTACTCAGACACTCCCCCAATACGTTTACCTGCATATCTGCGTATGTGCTACCGTACATCACCTTACTTAATCTCTTGATTGGTCTTTCTGTCCACTCTGCCTCTTCGTTCAGCTGATATGCTAATTTTTCGACTTCGTCCTTAATTTTTGCACACCAGTGTAGTTTTAAAAAAAACTTTTGGAAAATCATAGAAATAAAAATAGTTTCAATTGTTACCGATATATGGTGCCACTTTTTAAAAAATGTACATTACTGGAGGAGCCTCGCTGTCGGAACCGGCTTGCCTTTTTTTGTGTTTAGTTGCTTCCCTAACCAGTTTATGTCGTCTAAAATGGAATTCTTAGTACACAGTTTTGTCGTATTTTCATAAATACCAGAAATAATAACATTAATTTATAAAATAAGAAATGGAAATGTGGTTAAAAAAGATTATAACAATTTATGAAAAAGTGCTCTAATGACCATTTTCACTGAAAAATGACGTTTTCTTTTTAAAGACTTGTATCGAAACTTATTATGTTCTTGATGAGAGTTTCTTATAAAACACAATTCAGAAATTCAAAGTTAAGTACAATTTATTTCTACCATCTACATTTTCTTCAACAGGATACCACATAATGTAGTCCATTTTATGAGTTACTACATTAAATTAAGCTGTTATTTTTTTTTTTTTTTTTTTTGGTTACCCAACACACACGCGCCCGTAAAAATTAAACAATATGTTTGAAATAAATTAGGAAAAAGGAGCTTATAATTTTCTTTGAGACAAAAATTGTTTTAACCTTCATTTATATTATATAGAAGCTAATCGCTTATTGTTATCTAATGACATTAACATCAAATTATTATTATTGTTACTAAAATCAATGTCAGAGAGTATGTGTCTTAAAACTTGAGTTTCCATTTACATGTACAACATAGAATATGTCAGGTGTATTGTTATGCGACACTTTTATCAACAATGTAATTCAGAATTCGTAATTATTCGAATCTCGGCGTACACAGGAACGATGAATAGTGAGTGAATATTAATGTCGCACTGTACAGCTAGCTACACGAGGGCTTTTGGCGACGGACCACGTAATTTTGAACCATGGTCAAGTGGCGTGGACGACACCTGAGCTGGCACCCTTATCTCATAACTACCTCACCACACCAACGGGAGGACGTTTGAGCTCTCGACAAATATAACGCGCATCGCTCCCTTACACGGCGGGTCTTCAGTGGTAGTGGGCTCGAACTCGTAACAAGGCCAGCCACGATCCGATGCCTTAACCACTCAGCTACCACTGCCACATGTCTATGTTCAAACCTCCTCCAGTTGGAATGGTGTGGAAGTTAGTAGAGGGGGGTAGCTCAGGTATCATTCTCGTCAATTGATTATGGTTCATAATTAGGAGATCGGTTGCCAAAAGTCCTCGATTAACGAAAAAGTGCGACGTTAATATTCACTCACTCTACCCTTATTAAAAGTTGTATTTTTATGTTATTAATAATTGTGCAAAATTTGTAATAATTGTGTGCTCATTGAAAAATATATTTAATTAACATCATAACTCTTATATAAATCAATTCAAATTATTAGAATTAAAAAATATGAAGTGACCTAAGCTGATTGTTTGGGATAACAAAAAATAAATAAATAAAATTTCTTTGCTCCCATAAAAATAATTTTTCTAACAGGCTTCAGTAGTAAAAGTATGAGTTAATAGCCATTTCCTAGAAAGAACCAATTATTATCACAAATATCTCCTTTTATAAAAACAAAAGGTGGCTGTAGTAGCCTGGTGGTCAAGGTAACGAACTCGAGCCAGGAGTTTGAGCCTTGCACCACAAAGCCGATGCACATTAAATATGTCGAGGCTCAAACGTCTTCCAAATGGTGTCGTTTGGAAGTTAGGAGAGGGGTGCCAGCTCAGGGGTCGACCTCGTCACTTGACCATGGTCCGTCGCCAAACTCCCTCGAGTAGCTGAACAGTGTGACGTTAATATTCGCTCTCATTCCTTTACTCAACAAATTTAGTGAATATATTTTTTTCATTTTTTAAGAGTTGATTTCAATTCCGACAACTCGTCTTCACAAAGTTTTACAACACATTAGTCATAGTTTGTTTTTGGTTTTGTGTCATAATGCCTTTGAAATCATATTCCTTAGCAACTTAATTACAGTTTTTACATGTCAGGCGGCACAATATTTTATTCTTGCTTTGGGCATAAAAATATAATATTGCAATTACAATTTTTCTTGAAAATTACGATGTTCATCCTCACAGTTCATCTTTTCTTTCTCTGTTCTTGAAGTTTAATTATGTTTTTATTAAATTACTTTTTAATTTCATATGAATAAAAACCAAAACTTACTTTTATTCACAAACTATTGAGAAAAGACTACACTTTGTCCTGGTCATCTTATGGTTTTTAAATTTAAAAAAATAAAACTTCAACTGCTTCTTTGACGTCACGCTTTTCATCTCTTATTGATTGGAGATTCAAAGAGTAGAAGGGGGATGCTACCTCAGGTGTCGTCCTCGTCACTTAACCATGGCTCGTTATTACGAGGTCGGTCGCCAAAAGCCCTCGATTAACGAAAAAGTGCGACAAAAATATTCACTCACTCAGCCCTTATTAAAAGTTGTATTTTTATGTTATTAAAAATTGTGCAAAATTTGTAATAATTGTGCGCTTATTTAAAGAGATATTTAAGTAACATCATAACTCTTATATAAAGCAATTAAAGTGATTAGAATAAAAAAAAAGTGAGGTGACTGAAGCTGAATGTTTGGGATAACTTTAAATAAATAAAATTGCTTTGTTCCCAAAAAAGTAGTTTTTCTAACAGGTAAAAGAAACCTTTGGATAAGTTAGACAGCACCAGTTTCTTTGCATAACTTCAACCAGTGTTTGTTAAAATAAGGGTTGCGTGACTTGCATCTGGGGGCGCTAGAAATTTTAGGATTTTTGATACAATTTTTGCATAAAATAACTTGTTTCCAGTGACGCACATAAGGGACCTCGGGTCCAATTATGTCGCCTAAATGGTATGTACACAGTGAAGCCAATTTCTTCTTTCTTGACTGCTGTCAGATTACAATTATTACGAAATGGGATAAAATTAGAACAAAGCACAACATTTTAAAGAGTGTCAATTTTGAAATCGAGAGGAATGACATTTTTTTAAATAGTAAGCATTTTCTCTTTATGAAGGAACTCATAAAGTTCTAAAGAAAAGATTGTGTTTTGAGTTTTTCACCTAATAATTTCTTTAAATTATTAAAAATAAGCATTAAGAGAGCACTTTAAAAATAGCAATTCGACGTATGTATAACACTCTAAAATAGAGATATAAAATTGGATAATAAAGACGAATGCAACATTATCTAAAAACATAGCGAATTGAGAACTGCTACTTGGGTTTAGATTCACTTTTGTGTCTTGTAAACTTTCTCCTTTTGCGTATTGTACTGAAGCGAGAGAGAGAGAGAGAGAGAATCACAATTACGGCATAGCGTAATTAAAGAATATCACAATCATTGTGAAATAAACAAATCAAGAAAATGTGTTACTTTATGAGAATTCCTTGCAGTGAAAAAGCTAATCCAAATGGAACCGAACATAATATTAATTAACTTATAATCGACATATTTTCACTTCATGATTATCAATGTTTGGTTTTAATATCTGTAATATTTTTACAGCTATATATATATATAAGCTGTTATAGAGCATGTAAGGATAAAAATATTATTTAATGTAGATAAAATTCTCAATTTCGTATTTAAAGCAATAACTTGAATAACAATTAACTCTGAATAATTTAGATATACAAAATTTTAATCTGAAAGGGTAGAAAAGACTTTTTCATATAAGGTTTCAAGTATATTATTATAGAAAATGACCAAATAAATTTTTTTATTCTGTGAGTTCAGAATATAATGTTAATTAAAACAATTTTTTTAATTTTTGGTGTTACTAAAATTTATATAGTAATATAATGGAGTGTATAAATCCATTGTACGTTATTATTTTTTATTACTGAAATACTATGATGTGCAAATTTCATAAGAAATCAAGAAAAAATTCTTCCTTGTACTAGAGATATCACTTTTTATACTGAAAATTATTTTTATTACAAATATAAAAAAATTTCTTAGAACTATCGTAAAACAACACGCACAGTTTTTGAAATACGAAATATTAAGCGATCTTTTGTCATAACATTCTAGTGATTCAAAATCCTAGGTCAAAGCTCGAAAGAGCTACCCAATCTCTCTGGTCATCTTCCTTCCCTCCTTTCCCCAACGACTATTTTTAGAAAGTAACGGGGAGTAAGACAGAACCCTATGCAATGACGTAATCCACAGGGTTGCCTTATATTCTTTTTACTTTGCGACCCCCCCTCATTTTTCATGGAAAAAAGCAGAATTAACGTTTCTGAAGTGATTCAAGTCATTATTTGTGTAGGAAAATATTTTTTTTCATAAAATATAGTATTTTTTATTAATATGTATGTAAGCAGCTTATGCCATAATTTTCTTCTGAAACAAAGTTAGTTTAACTTTGTGCTTAGAATGCATACACGTGGCGTCATCTGCAGTCATTATATTAAAGCTTGCCAAACATGGAGTCAGAAAATTCTAGAAGCAAAGATATATGTATTTTTCGTAATTTTAAAATTTTCTAGACAGTAAAAGACATTTCTATATATATACATATATATATATACACATTTCATGGTGAATTTATATGTGAGTAATTTACGTTCTCAGCAAAAGTTTTACACCTATATAATGTGATTTCATTGTGGTAAAGTATTATTACGTTTTCAGTACATGTGGAAGTCCCTCCTTACGTTTGGCGATCTTTTTGAAAGTCTTGAACTCTTTCAAAATAAAAAAAAACTACTAAACTATTTTTATGGAAAGAACAATCTAATTAGTAAAAATATGCTTAGGATGTGAATTTGCCTTGTTTGCCAATTATAAGTGCATTAGGTTGGCCGAAGTTTTCGGGATTTTACCCACGGTTTGAAAAAACTATTAAATTCATTTGTCATTTTGCACCAAATTTCAGATATAAGACTTAATTCTTTCATCAATAAAATGTGATTACACGAGGACTTTTAAAATCAGATCCTTTTTAATATTATAAACGTGAAAGTTTGTATGGATGTTTGGTACTCTTTCACGCGAAAACGACTGAATGGATTTTAATGAAACTTCACAATAATATAGCTTATACATCAGAATAACACAGTGGCTATAATTTATAAAGATATTGTGTGAAATGTCCAAAATATAGTGATAATTATCAAGAAAGTAGGACAAAATTCGGCTATCTGCAGAAAAGCCCATGACAGCATGTATAAATCTTTTATAATGAAGCAAAACTCTGCATTTTGTTTTGTCTAAGCCAGGCGCCAGGAACTGCGAAAGCTTGAACAGGCAGAGTGTGAGGCTGGTTACAATTTTAACATAAAATGAATACATCAGAAAGTAATATTAACTTATTACACTTCCAGATATAAATTATTTATACTATTTTAAGCGTTCATTACACTAAATTTGTAACAATGTGCTATTTTTGCTGAGCAAAAATCAGCTTAGGAAGGTGTTTTCAAAAATCGACCCACAAGAGAGTTACGGGGAGTTATAGATAAAAAAAAATCCTTTTTATCAGATATTTGATCTATAGACTTAAAATTTAACAAACCGGATTTTTTTTGTTCAGCTGAGATATGCAAAAAGCTTTTTTTTTTGTTGTTGTTTAATTTGCAATTCACGTAAAATTAACTCATTAAAAACTTCTTCATCCTTCAATCTGCATAGTTAAATTTTCAATTCACCCGTGTGAAGAATAATGTTATGTTATGTTTATCTATAATGTTATATGCTTGACAAGGAATTCCTAATCGCATATCAAACATGCCTGAAAAATTCTTAGAGTAGGTTATCAGTCTTAAGGGATACAGACCACTAAGGTGTTCATTTACTATTGACGTTATGAAAGGATAATATAAATCAGATTAGCTTTTAGGAGTTCCTTTTGAACTTTCAATGACACTTTATCAGGGAAAGTAGAGCTACGTAAATTTAATCAAGCCACCTTAGTTAATTTAAGATTTTTGTGATGTCAATTTGTATTGCATTATTGTCTTTTTAAAAAAAAGTATGGCAACTAAATTTATGATCATGTGTTGTTGGCGTAGCGTTAAATAAAGAGCACTTTTTGAGTTCCTCACACCCTCGGGCATTCCTCTTCGGCACGGTCAAAGGAAAAGAGGTTGCTTGTCATTGGTAGATGTGCAATGACGTCATTGATCTGGGTTGCCTGGTTTGGCGTTATAGCATTTTTCTATGCCGTAGTGGTTCATTGAAACATAAAAGTTTTGTCCCAATTTGGGAGATTGTTTTTCAGGCAGTTTTTCCTTCCGTGTCTTGAGTATAATAGCTAAATTCCCTTGCGTATGAAATTTTCACTGTAAAAATAACAATCGGTTCTTTTTTTCATTCACGTAAATCAAAATATTCTCTCTTAATGGATTCAATTTTGTAGAAGAAATATATATTTGAGCTTAGTAAATGAGGAACTCAATTACAAATAAAAAAAATTGATAAATAATTTTTAATAATCCATTTACTGTGATTAATAATACTTTGAAAATGAATTACATGTTTCGAGTTTTATCCTTATGTAAGAAAAAAGAAGTCGCTTATAAATAAAGAAAATTTATGTTTTTTTTTATATGTATTTATTGGTAATATTAATGTACATTTTAAAGGTAAATGAATTCGTTCTTATATCAGAATGAATTTGTACAGGCAAGTGATATTTTAAATTATTAGCTTAATTTCATTTTTGTAATTAGTGATTTGTTTTTTGTGTATATATATGTATATGTGTGTATGTGTATGTGTGTGTGTGTGTGTGTGTGTGTGTGTGTGTGTGTGTGTGAAAGACTCATTTATTCACATTTCTAAAAAAATTCGTCTAATACTCTGTTTCCTTTTAAATTTTAGAATTAATTTACTGCAAAAATTTTAATACTCTGTTTCCTTTTTATATATATATTAAATATATGCAATATATATATATATATATATATATATATATATATAGCTATTATAAACTTAACTATATAAATAAACTTATACATAAATTTTTATTTTCTATCTTTAGTAAAATACTATAAATAAAGTGATTCTTGGCTATTGTATAAGAAACACCTCACTGTTCTAACTTCCACATCACATCCATATTATTCGTTCAAGTTATCATCAACACATTTATTCACATAATTCTCAATTTTTGCAATTATTTTAGAGGTTTCCTCTTCTAACATGCTCACACATACAAATCTTCATTCAGGGTTTAAATCAAAAGTCCTAAAATAGAGTACCACTTGAATCCCTTCATCAGGGGTTTGTTATAGAGAATAGTTTGTTTTTATAACAGGCAAGTATAATGAAGATATAGTCATTAATGGAATTTGGATTCATCTTAAGAAATATTTACTGATCGATGTTGTGTCACTCGAAGCATATCAATTTTCTCCTTTCCTAAAGTATGTTTCCTCCTGTAAAGCTACTGCTCGAGAATTAATACGAAAATATGACATAAAATAATACGTTTTCGAGCAAAAATAAAAATTAGCCATTAAATTATAATTTCCAAAAACTTATTTAGATTTTGCATATTATTTTACAATAATTTTCACACACTAATATTATTGACTTTCTTATAGTTACAATTAGAGATAATCAAGAAAGTATAAAAACGTAGCAGAAATTATTTAACGAAATCATTTAGAAAAATTTCTTTTTCCAACATTTTCATTCTTAGATATATATATATATATATATATATATATATATATATATATATATATAGTAGTAATTTAAAGTTTATTTTAAAATATCCAGAAATGGGCTTAATTTTCGAGAAATATATATATTTATATTCACGTGTGTTCTGGTATCGTTTTAAAATGTATTTGTACTTTCTTTCCATTTTATTTCGTTATTTATGAGCACAATGGCGTTGGAAGTATAAAGTACGCATTCAGTAAATTTTCGAAACACCACTAATATTATACGAAAATGTAAGAATTTTTTTTAAAAAATTATTGTCAGTTAACCCATCAAACTAAACATATATGTCTGAAATAAAATAACCGTAACAGTTATAGAAACAATTAATTACCGTAAAAGCCGGCGTATAACGCACTATTTGAACACAGAAAATAAGATCGAAATTCATGAGTGCGCATTATACTCTGGGGAAAAAATGTTAACTTTAAAAATAAGAAAAAAGCTCCTGGAAAAAAAATTAGACTTCTACATATATCGAAATATTGTTCAGTTAAAAGAAATCAAATTCTTTATCAAATGTAGATCTGGAAGAGTACACTATTTTTTTTCTAATTTTTTTTCTTGGAATAATACCTTGAATAAGTGATTTCTAAACATATAGAGTTAAGACTTCGAACCGTAATTTTTTTGTTCCAGTTCAACTATAAAAAAAAAATATATCGTTTCTCTTCCGGTTTCCGTTCTGCCATAAATAATGGTTTTCTGTTCAGATCTGAAAGAATAATTTTACTTTACGTATATTCTTATTTGTACTACAAATATAATTCTATCGTAAACAAAAATTAAATTCTATCAAAATTTGGAAGACTTTTTATTTTTTCTTAAAAAGTCATCAGCAAGTTCATTCAACTGAATTAAATTTGATTTCTACAACTAGTTGCATCAAGAACTGAATCAGAAAGTACTAGTGAACACAGTGGCGTACCTACCAATGGGCTAAGCGGTGCCATGCACCAGAGCCTTCAACCTCAAGCGGGGCCCTCGCACCCTGACCACCAAGCAAGTCGAACTTGCGATAATTTCTCCCACATTTAATATATAAATATAAAAGGTTACAACATAACTATAATCAAGCCAACTCAGTTAAAATTGCACAGTAGTGAATAAGTTCAAGATAATCAAACACTTAAAAAACGGCAGATACCTGTGGAGGCCTTTTTCACGTTTTGAGTGTAAATTATTGGAAGAGGGGATTGATCTTACATTGATTTTCAAATGTAATGGTTTTTATTGCTATGTTAATAAAGAAAATTCGATTATTGTGAATTTTTCGATTTATTTTTGGACTGAGGCTAATTTTCTTTTTGAGCTGCACATTTGGAAACTATTGTATTACCATACGTCCTAAAAGGGAAGATTGTGTTTAGAATTAGAATGACGCGTGCATTATATTTCTTAAAATATTTTTGAAGTTTATTTATTTTCATCACACAGAGATCAGAGCATTTATCTTAGAATTTCAGCAATGTTATACTAACTGATACATCAAAAGAATTATAATTTATTGTAACTTAAAAATAAGAAGCTAACAAGTTTAACTTCTATCCATAAAACTAATAAAATAACCTTTTTATATGAAAGATGAAAAAGTAAGAAATAAATATGTTGTAATTAGTCACAAAAGAACAATTAAACACGAATAAGAATAGTTTTTTCCTTATATAAATAAGTTTACCAAGATACATGAATGATTTGCTCCTTGCTGACTTAAAGATATGTGTAGTCATAATTTTGTCTTATGTCAACTAATTGTTTGCGTTTTACTAATCAAGAATTTTTCTAAAAATTCAAAGGATTTGATATTTTATGCTAACGAAAGCAGTACATTACAGTTGGAAAAAATTTTAATTTTACATTTATTCACTTGTGTATTTAAAGGATTTATTTTTAAGAACATGCAAATAAATCGATAGTTTATTAATGTCTCATTCAGAGGAAACATGAGGAATATCGCAATGAGACGGACCTCATTATTTGAATAACAATCAAGTAACGAGGATGATATCCGACCTGGAACCCAGTCAATTATGTTATGACGGCAATGAAAGTACTTTAAGCCCTTAGAAAGTTAACGTGTATTAGAGCCCTGCTAGATGATGGAATCCTCAATTGTGATCACTCGGCTACCACAGTTGTAAAAACACGTGGAATCTACAATGTGATACTGTTTAACAAGTGACATTTATTTATGATTTTGAGATATAGTATTAAGTTAACGCCACATTCCTGCCATTTATCACATTTAACTGTCATTGTTAATCGATTGTCATAATTTTCAGCGCATACATAGGAACAATTAGATCAAATATGAACATTATCATATAATTTTAATCCTTGAAAAATGCTTGGTGTAAAAATCTAAACTTAATCTTAAGATTCAATAATTATTATAAAATCTAATGCATCAAAACAGAATGAATTATCGAGGCAATAAAAAAATGACATTTATCAATGTTTTATTCTTTTAAGAAAAAAAGTATACAAAAATTCTTAACAGAGTGTTATATAAATAACTAATTAATTCTCAGAGAAGCAATTATAAATTGATTAACCACAATATAACTTAGTTGAATATTTACATGTCTATTGGTACACAGATGTTCAATAGTTATAAGATTTTTTAAACTCACATATAGTTAATGTAGTTTTGTTATTTGTTAAAGGATTATGTATGTGTCTTAAAGCAAATATTTTCCATTATAAAAAGATAAAGAGCTTCAGAGTACTATATGATTATAAAATAGCTCATTATCGATTTGAGATTTTACATTATGACATAGAGAGACAGGCACAAATTTTGCTTTTTCTTTCTATTTTTTAAATTCATTGCATGTATCTAAATGTTTAAATAATTATATTATTATTTGTTTTTCAAAATTAATTAATTTAAGAGATAACACGATAATTTGAGTTTGTATATACGAAATTACTGCGTTTAACAGAATAAAAATAAATCTATAACATTTTCAACATTTACTGAAAATCAAAATATAAATAAATTTTACCTTGATAAATTTATTTAAATTTGCTTTAGGTTATTATACCTTTGACTGAAATGAAATAAGCGTTTCCTTTTTTGTACAATAGTTATCATTGTGATTAGTGTTTTATATAATATAATCAATGTTTTATACTATTTCATTCAATGCCTTTTAATAATACTGAAAAATAAATATTGGGGGAATGTGGTTTAAATTCGTAGGAAATGTCTCCTTTAAAAGGAAAAGAAATCTTTTGAACTGAAATCAGTAGTAATTATCACAGGCGATTTCCAAACACAAGTTTCTCTAAGAAAAGGAAAATGGGGACTTTCAAACTTAGAAAGTTCTACAGTATTGGATAATTTAAAAAAAAATTATCCAATCCAAAGTATCTGAAAAAATAAATATAATCTGAACGTAGTCGAACAGATAGTTACATTTAAATTAAAATAATATGTTCGTTCTCTTTTTTTTCGCCTATTTATTCGTGAGTCATGCATTTTATGTACAATAGTACAAAGAAAGGAGTGTTCGGGGGCGCTCTAAGGCTGTTGAACATTTGAAACTCTGAATACAGAATAAGATGGTTCATGTAAATGAATATGGAAAGAAAAAGTCGTAAAATCTTTTCCCCGTTGATTACTGTTGATCCTTCAGTTTTTGGTCATTGTTGATTATCATATGCCTATTTGGTGTAAGAAAACCTAGAAATGCACATCTGCCTTCTTATAAATCTTCTAAGGTTACTTTCAAGTAGCCGGAAAACTATTCTCCCTCTTATTGCCGTAATTAATCTTTGGAAAGGGCATTTCCTTTTCTGTTAAATTGTCGGACATAGGATAAATAGAAACTAGGCCGACAAAACCCTCTAAAAAGGCCCTCTTCTACTTACCCGGTCACTTTAGGGGACTACTGTTCAAACGAAGAGGAGGGGGGATATTTGAAGCTAAAGTCTCTTCGTTTTGAAAAAAGCAAAGAAAATTGTTGTCACAGTTATCTGCAACTCGATTGAGGAGTCAGTGCGTTGAGAAGAAAATGTTTTTATAATTGTTTTGAATGTTGATCGAAGGAGTTGTCTTCGTAGGAATGTTTTGGCTCTCTACCTTACGCACAAAATCAGTTCATCATCGCACAAAAATCAGAGCAGTAATCTTAGAATTTAGGCATTATATGCAATTCTTTTGAAATTTTAAATAAAAAGTAAGGATTATCCAAAGGCTAAGAATATAACTCTTTTTGTACAAAAGTCGAAAAAAAAATTAAGAAACCCAGTATTTTGTCATTACTCGCAAAAGAAACAATTCAGTACAAAGAAGAAGAATATATAATCCTTTTATGTAAACAAGTTTACCGAGATACATGAAGCTCCTCGGCAAATTAAAAATGTTTGTAGTCATAATATTTTGTCTTTGATACCAGCTTATTGTTTGTACTTTACTATCAAGTATTCTAAAATTCAAGAGCATTTCCTCTTTTTTACAAATGAAAACAATTTAATACTGTTGAAAAGAAATATAATCTTAACTTTCTTTTGTGTATTTAAGGAATTTATTTTTAGGAACACGTAGATGCACCACGAAAGGAATCCGCTTACCAAATTTTAAGACTGTACGTCTAATAGTTTAGAAATGGAAATATTTATCAATAACGCCCCTTAAGCCCCCGCAACGCCACTTAGGAAGCTATTTTCACAAAACCCATCTTATAGCAGATCTCTACTTAATGAATGGAATCTGCTTACTCAATTTCAAGATTTTACGTCTAATAGTTTAAAAAAGAAGTTAATTGCCTATAACGCTGCTTAATTCTCCGCAAACTTGGGGTCGATTTTCACAAAACCCTTTTTGTAGCGGATCTGTACTCTATGAAAGGAATCCGCTTATATCAAATTTCAAAACTGTACTTCTAATAGTTTAAAAATGGAAATAATTATGCATAACGCCCCTTGGAGGTCAATTTTCGTAAAAATCATTATGTAAGGTATCTCTACTTTATGAAAGAAATCTGTGTACCAAGTTTCAAGACTGTACATCTAATAGATTAATAATGGAAATAATTATCTATAACGCCCCTTAAGCCCCCGTAACGCCCTTTGGGATTAGATCTTTGCAAAATCCTTTTTAGCTGATGTCTACTCCATGAAGGGAACCTACCTACCAAATTTCAAATATGTAGGTTTAATAGTTCCGGAGATATCGTGGATTAGTCAGTCAGTCAGTGAGTGAGTCGCTTTTCTCCTTTATATATATAGATGGTAGATTAAAAAAATTTTTAGATAATATACTTGTTTGTTATTAACTTACGTTGCAGCATATCTTACCCATCGAAAAAAAATAGAAAGAAAAAGAGAAAAAAGAATGTTGAGGAATATAAACTGTATTTACAAAAAGAAAATAATTTTATTTTAAAATTAATGAGCTTTAAGGACATTTTCTAATTTAAAGCATACAAGTAATTTTATGCATACATTATTTTATAACAAGACTTTTTAAACTTACATCACCACATGCGGACTTAAATTTAATTATGCATAAAACATGTTAATTTTGTTTGAGTTTTTTTATTTGAAAAAATACTTTGTTTCATAATACGTTTCATATCTTTGAAATGCACCAAAAATCCCTTCAGGTGCAATTTTCCGTGTCTTTTCTTAAATGTTTCTAGTCATCCATTGATACGTAGAAATTGGTCTTATCCCAATACCTTAACAAATGGAAAAGCTTTCTCTATTACGAAAGGCTCAGAGATCAGAACATTTTTATCTTGCATTATATGTATCCACTTCATAATTGCCTCGTCGAAATCTTCATGGACACACACACATGTTCTTCTACGTTTTGAACAAGAATTCAATGAATCCTAATTTCGAAGCTTATCTCGATTTCTTATAATAGTTGATAAGCTGTTTGAAGGAAAACGAAATGTTAAAGCCATGTCCTCTTTTTGACGCCTTTATCTACTTCCTGAAAAATTAAAAAAAAATTTCATGCTCAAGCACTTACGAACTATCAGAAACGAAGTTACCAGTACGACTGATCAACACTACAAATGAACGTAAATTAGTTCAAGGACACGGAGACACGATGCAATTCCACTGAGGGTGAAAGAGGATATCGAAGATGTTTCTAGTGAAAAGTAGTACTTCTTGGATGAAACTCCCAGAAATCTATTGCTCTCGGCGCGCTAAACAAAAAAAAGCAGTTCAAGATTTATGAGAACCATAAAATGTGTTAAGAGGGAATAACTTAAAATGTGTCCGGAACTACTTTAAAAATAAAGAGAAAAAAATCCAATCACAAGAAAAAAAAGTTTGTTCCATAGAAAATGCACTTCACTATAGGAAGTTTATTTTATGAAGAAAATCCTGAAATGCGCGTAGAAAAATTCGCTATATAGAGGTTCGTTATATGGAGGTTCGACTGTATATATATTTTTTGATAAACAGTAGAAACTTTTCCCCTGTCTCATTACTTAGAACCATAAATCTATCTCCTTCTCCTGAACCCTTTAACCGCTTCCTTTACACATTTTTTTGAAAAAATTGCAAAAAATCATCACATTTTTTAATTTTATTATTAAATACAATGAAACGAAACAAAACAAAATATGTAGGTTTTAAGTTGAGTTTTTTAAATTTTTTACAGGCGTAAAAACATTAGTTTTAATATTAGTTTACTATCCCGAGTTATATCTGGCAAATGGAAAAAAAATTAAATATTAGTCTTAATATGATTGATTTTGAAACAAGGGACAACACAAAATGAGATACCTGACATTCTGTAAACTGGTATCTAGTCTCGTTTCTTACTGGCTTATTTCTGGAATCTCTATTACAGGAGCACAGTCACGGGAACACTGTCTCGTTGGATTTGATTTTTTTTTCAGATGCAGGAATAACATCTGAAAAATGCATTGAGGTTAACCTGAGTGGTGAAGAACTAATGCTGGGTTTTCCTGATGTGGCAGAAAACTCGTCACGATGATTTTCTGAAATAATTTTTCAGTCAGTTTCATTCTAAATTGTTTAGGTGATCATGAACCTCCTGATTTACAGTACAAAATGAAGGAATTTCACAAGGCCAAATCCAATAAATGGAAGAAAATATTAGTATTTTCCACTCTTTTTCTGGATGTAAAATAAGGAGCTAAATGCTGGTCAACTTTATTTACACCACTCATTTGGTCATTGTAGTCAACTACACATTTAGACTTGGACTTTGTCTCTCCCCGTTCATTTGTTACATCCTGCATTTCGATTGTATATATTGTGGAAATTAAACTAACATCCTTCTTATCTTTCCATGTAATTACACAGTTACTTCCCTCTCTAATACCCAATAATTTCTCCTTTTTTTTAAAAAAAATTTCTTTGTCTTTAGATTTCGAGATAAATCTCTTCTATTCAATCGAAATGTTCCACTCGCATCAATCTTCCTTTTAACCAACGTATCAGCCAAACTGGCGCGGGATAAAAATTGTCCTAACTGCCAACCAAAGCTGAGCGTTTCCTTTCATTTCTTTCAGGCCGAGTAAAACCGTGATAAAACAAATCGTACAGACAAATTCCGCTCGGGATAATAATTAGCTGTAATATATACTAACCCGAGATAATCAGGCAAGCGGTTAAAGTTCACTACATATTCCCTTTGAAAATTTAACAAAATAATTTTAAATATCACCATTAGACATGATGATGAACATAAATATACAAAGAAAAGAATTTAGCATTTTCCAATTTCAAGAAGTTTACGGTTTCACAGTGAAACTTAACGGTCCATTTTTCCTATTCGAACTAACTAATCCAAAAGATCATTCAGAAAAAAAAACAATTATTTTAAAGCCATAAAACTTTTATATTTTAACGAAATCAATAAAGGAAAAATATTTTAAAAGTTTTTAATTGTTTTTTTAAATGTTTTCTGCACTTTTGTAATTTTATACAAATTTGGACATAAAATTACATACTAAAAAAATTTATATTCCTTAATAAAAAATTGCTAGTCCATATAAATTTTGCATCGATAATTTTTAAGAGAGAATATTTATATCCATTATGTACACCCACACAGGGTCGCATTTAGGCAGGGTGGCAAAATTTTAGAGTGCGGACAAGTATTGTTAAATACAAAAATTTCTCACTATAATTTTTAAAGTAAATAAATATTTTACTAAGATATGCAATAAACAAATATTGCTTCAAAATGTCAGCTCTGCTTCTATTCCTAAATTCTCTAAATCCCAAAATTCGCTAAGCTTTTTCGAAGTATTGGATTCATTAACAATAACACTCATTGTTAAAAGTTCCTCCCGATCTGACCCAAATTGACCCTATTTCTATAAGATTTTTGTTTAGACGTGTAATTCTACCTGTAACTACTTGATAATAATAGTCCACGCCAATAAGAATTGATATTTCTTTATCGTTAAATTCATAAGAATCAGCTAATTATACATTTTTTAAATATCTAAATTTTTTTTATCAGGGGTTGGTAAATGTGTAATCGAAATATGTTCTGTCTCGACCGCTTCCATTGCAATGTACAAATTTGGATCATTCCTGTTTTTCAATTTTATTTTAACTATATATAAGGTTTTTATTTCAGTTTCTTTAGCACCAAATGTGCAAATGGAAAGGTTTTCTTTTCTAAGAATTAGAAAGTTAAATTTCTCAGAAGTACTCTTTAAAACGAACCTTCTTTGTGAACCATTATCTAAGAATAAGAATAATCTAACAACTTCTTGTTCATTTTTGTCATCTATTAACTCAGCACATATTTGTAATAATACACTATTTACTTCTGTTTTAAATACCGCTGAAACTATATTATTTGTGTCACTTTTTGGAGAGAAATCGTCACCGTGCCGATTTCGAAAACATATTGTGAAATGGTGGGAGCCATTACAAATAGGACATGACTCTCTTTTCGCACATTCCATTGATCTATGACCGGGCATGAGGCTCAAATGACATCCCCTTTTTTCTTAAAATTTCTCTCTTTTCGTTAGCGCTTAAGAAATGGCAGGCCTCGAGTTCATGACCTTTGTTGCAGTATAAACATTTGCGACTTCTATCCGATTCACAGTGAAGGAAAAGGAGTTGGTTCGGGGTGTTCTGTCATCGGATTTCTCTTACGATGTCCGGGGGAAAAGGAGCTTTTATTTTTGTTCTCTTTAGTGGTGGAGGGGAATAATGACATGGTTTATGATTGTTTATTTGAGAGGCTTGCTCCAGAACTGGAATTTCCAAGTTCATTAACCGCAAAAGAGCGCTTTGGTTAAACCCTTAGTCCAGGGGGTCCAACCCAAAAGAAATTGCAGGCCCCTTCGGAAAAATATTATAATCTCGCGGACCACACATAAAAATATGTACCTTTATATCAAATTTGGAAACAAAAAAACA
The DNA here is from genome assembly GCA_019973935.1 of Trichonephila clavipes. Taxonomy (NCBI): domain Eukaryota; kingdom Metazoa; phylum Arthropoda; class Arachnida; order Araneae; family Nephilidae; genus Trichonephila; species Trichonephila clavipes. The sequence goes on from BMAU01018765.1 coordinate 37,264, forward strand.
TTTATTGGAGTGAAAATTTAAAACTTTTCTTTTTAGTGTACAGGATTTAAAACCTGATAATTAAATTGCGGATTCTGTTATAAATCATGATTTGACATATCTGTACAAGAATTATTTACTACACAAGCTTGGGAAGAAGTAGAAAAAATAACTACATTGAAACAAAACTTTTGGCGTTGCAATCATTGTGAAAGTGCAACGACTTAAAAAAAATATGGTTCAGTGTGATGATTGCAGTTACTGGTAACATTGGAAATGCGTCAATTTTAAGAATGGGTCAAAAATTAAAAATTGGCTTTGTCCAGATTGTTCTATAAAGTAAAAGATTGCGATTAAGAGAGTTATGGTTCCTGGTGATACCTCTATAAAAAAAACGCATCGAGATTCCTACCTCATGGCGATGTAGAAACGGGATCAATATCATAAATATTTCTAATATGCATTGCTTATTTCCCCCATTTAATTAATTATTTTAAGAGAGAGCTGCCAAGAGCTGGGAGGCCCCTGATCACCCCTAAGATGTTCTCCCTCAAAATTGGGGTGGAACCCAGCCAAAACGTACTGTTACCTGAATGGTACTCAAAGCTACGGCTAACGACAAGCGTACTTGTAGCCCTTTGCAGCGATGAATTTCTTGGGCCTCGATCTGACATCGTCAGATAGGTGGCATTAGTAACAACAGAGAGAGAGAGAGCAACATTATTTCATAACTTATTATTTAGTGTACTAACTCATCAATAAAAAAAATGCTCATTTCTTACATATTAATTAAAAGAAAAATGTTTTCCAGTGAGGATATGTGTTCAAAAATTATACTTTGGATAATATTTAGGATATTTAATTCCTTCTTAGGTCAACAAAGAAAATCTTTTATTTTAGTTACTTTTTATTAAATAGCTACAATTAATATAAATATGTATATACATATGACAGACTTACAATATTAAGTGACAAACTAAAAAGCGATTTTCCTTGCAATTTTTCATTTTCCTTTTTATATATGGTGTTAGACTATTTTTGTTTGTTTGTTACTATTTATTCATTTATTGAATTTAATTATTCCTATAAAATAGTAATGTAAAAAAGAAATCACATTCTCAGAAATTAGGCCATCCCAGGAGGGATTCGAACCTACGACATTTGGATTAAAAGTCCACAACGCGCTATTCATTGCTCAACAGGGGCACAACGAACGATTTTCCTTTCTATATATGCTGTTGGACTATTATTTTTTTTTTTTACTTTTTATTCATTTTTTAAATATAATGAATGAATTAATATTTGAAAAAAAAAGAAACAATGGTATTAACATCAAGTGTCATCCACTGCTAGTTTAAAAAGATGTATTTGAACTTCAATGGATGAATAGAAAGTATTTTATTAACGATTGAAAAAGAGTGAACTAGTAGTAGGAATTAATAAGAAATAAACAACATAGAATATAGGCATTCCTTTAATATAGTTAAATAAAAAATTAAGATTTCAATGAGAATTTTGCCCTTGTAAAGTTATACTTAATGACGCAATATCAGGGATATAGTTTGGGATTTTCAATTTAACAATGATTCTAATGTTGAGTTGTTACGTGGGGAGATTCAAATTTTATATCAGAATTTTTTTTTTTACCCAATTACACCAATTTTTTTAGAATTTAAATGGATAGGCTGGTTAAAGAAATATATAGGACAAAATACTCAAAGACTATTACATTTTTTTGAAAAACTTTTTTTCTTAATTAATGAATAATTTTGTATTTGTGTCAAAAAATATTTTTAAAAAAATGATTTATCGTGTAATTATGAAAAAAATTAAAAATTAATTGCTGAATCTAATTGTAAAGATGGAACTATATTTATTGAAAATTCGATAGAGAGTTTTCTCAACCGGTATAGAAACTAAATGTGATTATAGTTGGAAATAGATTCCAAAAATAAAAGAATATTCGATATTTATCATCTAGTTATTAGCCGTCATGTAGAAGTATTGATACACGTTAAATCTATTGAGGCTCAAACGTCTTCTCATTGGTGTGGTGAGGAAGTAAAGACAGGGGTGCCAGCTCAGGTGTCGTCCTCGTCACTTGATCATGGTTCAGAATTACGAGGTTCGACGCCAAAAGTCCTCGTGTAGCTGAACAGAGCGACATTGTCACTCTCTCTCTCTCTCCAGTTATTGAGATTTTCATCGATTTGCAATTCTATAAACGATTTTAGAATATCTCTATGTATAAAGCTAATAATTTATTATATAATAATGGTATCTGTTTGCATTATAATCATTTGCTCATACTAAAGGGGGGAAAATGTTTATTCCTTAATATGTGTTCTTTGTACATTAAATTCCGTACTTTCAACTGCTTTTTCTAATTTGATCATTTATATTTTGTAATCAAATATTATTCCTTAACTCAGTAGCGCAACAGCCCATGAGAGCCAAGACTTGCTGTGCCCATCTCAGTATACGTGATCCTGGGCGCTGAGTTGCGTGAGCAGATGCTTCGGTCATGTGGTCAATATGACGCGAAACTCTCAGTGTTTAGTTCACAAGCAAGCAAGACACTCATTTATCGACCCACTGAAAGGATGAAAGGCTGAGTCAACCATTCCCAGCCCGGGGTTTGAAACTCGCACCTGTGGTGTGGAAGCGTGATGCACGACTACTCAGCTTCAATATTATTCCTAAAATAATATAATATTTTCTGTGTATATGTGTGATCAGCTTATATTTTTTATCAAAAAACATCGTAACATCTTTAAAATGTTTTACTTTGAGTGAGATTCAATGAGTTTGAAAACTATAACGTTTTGTTCAAAATCTGTATGCCATCTATAAAATTTATAAAGTTTTTATTACATTTTATAGCATCAGAATCAATGTTAATACTTATATAAAAAATTTCTCTTAATTTTACCTTTTTCTATTACAAAGTGGTAAATGTTTACACAGTCTTTAAAATCTTAAGAATAAGTTAAGTGAATATATTATCAGTTATAATTTCTTTCTTTGCCATATAAAGAAATTTTTGCGTCTTAAAACAAATTTCCTTCAATCCAACAAATTTTAATTTTTAAAATCCTTAAACTCAATGTCAGCATCTCTTTTGTTTTCCAATTAGGTTGTACTAAGATGACTTAATGCGAAGGAATAACTTTCGCATTCGAAATAATCCAATCAAAAAAGCATGCGTTATTACATATTAGAAATCATTAATTCCGTACAAACTCACCCACCCCTCCAAAAAAAATTTATTACTACAGTTAATAAAACTTGTTACTTATTAGAAACTTAAATAGTTTTTCAATGCACATTCCATGATCATACTATAATTTCAAATATTTTTCCTCAGTTCCTTATGTATATAAAAATAAGCTAATTTTTAAAAAATAGCGCTTAAAAAATCCCATTCACGTTTGAGCAAAGAAATTACATCGATTAAAAAATGAAAAGGAGGTATATTAGCTGATTTAAATGTAATCATAAACAAGTATTACAGACATGAAAAATTAAAAACAATATTACTTTAGAATATCACTAATTAGGATTGATATCAATGAAGTTTAAAAAGGAAATGTAAATTTTTCTTAACCAATTCGTAAGAAAATAAAGATAAACTAAATTGCATTTAAGGTTGATTAGCATTATAGTTATTTTTCGGATCTTAGGAAATAAAAATTTTGGCATATCCGGTCTAAAGGAAATGGGTGGAGTCGGAACTTCCTCAAGAATGCGTTGGCCGTCTCTTGTCCCTTCCCCCTAGAAGCAAAGCGAAGCAGATGTCTATCTCTTTTATGGCCCCTAAATTTCTGCCAAAGATCAGAGTGAGGGAGGTCTTTGGTTATTCGTAGTGTCATTGAATATACGTCACACAGGCTATAAAGAAATATTTGTTTTTACTTTTTTTTTCTTACACTGTGATATACCCCTTACAATTATAACTAATTAAATCGGGACCCAGGTTTATCGTAGTCATGCTATATCAAATACATTCTCTATACGTTTGAAACAAATTTTGTTACATAATGCTGTATTTTTTCTTTCTTAACTAAATTATCACAAAAATAAATCTCAGCCAATAATACAGTGGCTTGCAGATATCATCCAACATTAAAATACAGAGAACAGAATACTACGCAAAAGTTGAAATAAAAGCAAAGTAAACTTCGGCACATTTTTGATAAAATTATTGAAAATGAAGTTTTACCAAATTTAATGCAGGCGCATACTATTGAAACTGAGGCACCACAAATCTAATGTTTCCGTGTTATTTAGCAACCAATATCACAATTAGTCAACAATGTATTATATTCTAATTTTAAACTATGTTTTAGATTGTATCATATATATATATATTCCAAAACTATTTATCAAAATAACAAATGTACTCGCGTATGTGATCAGTTGTATTAAATGTGTTTAAAAAAAATAATGTAGTTTTTGCATTGAATTTACCAAATTTGTTAAAAGTCATGTGTCTTACAAGTCCCAATTTCATGTAGCTTATCCTCTTTTTATATGATATTTGGTTATTTGCACGCTTCTTTAAAAAGTTATATATACAGTAGCGCACACAGGAATTTTTCAAGGGGGTCCGGGGTCGAAAGTTCACCATTCTTGTGTATCAGGCTCCTTTTGATTTTGTCGATTTTTCGCGAGCAAAACACAGTAAAAAACTAATTATTGAATAAATAATTAGCATTAATTAATAAAATTAATCATTAATAACAAATACTTAATTAAATTTTACGTACTATATACTTAGAATTATAATCAATAGGAAAAAAATCAAGGGCTTTAGGGGGGGCGGACCCCCCCCTTGTGTGCGCCACTGTATATCTATAATGCAATTATTTATGAAATTAAATGGCCTTTTATTTCAGAAAAAAATGCTACAGTTGCAATTTGATAAAAATTATCTGTGTCATCACCCATTTTGCGATATTCAATGCTTCACCATATTCTTTATCACTTTGCGTGATTAAATTTTTATACGTCATTATGAACTAGGATTGGCATAATTTACTGTATTTAACATTACATGAAAAGCAATTAATTTACACTAGAGGACTGTGAATATTATCTTTGACTCAAAAGTAATTTTTTCCCCACTTCAGTATTTATCAAAAAGAGCACGGAAGAATAACAAATAGAAGTAATACTATTTATGGTTGAATAAATAAAATATTTTCAGAGTATATGCATGTTTTGAAGAGTTAAAAAGCAGAAAAAATAAGATTATCATCCTTACCCCCCAGACACTAATCAGCAAGAATCACGCTTTTATAACTGTCTAAAAAGTTTGGGAGGAGGGTTGGAACTCAATAATTAAATTAAACAGGAATTTAAGTATGTGATGTCCATTATATAGGTAAACGTGTCTTAAAATTTTAGGGACATTCTTAGAAATAAAATTTTATTTTTATAATTAGATACATTTCTATGGAAAAACTCTATTTAAATTATTTAAAATTAGCAAGGGTATAAAATTACGGCCGGAAAATCTCGTAAAAAATTCTAATCACTTTTTCATAAAAAAAATTATAAAACATGCTTTGTATACTTAAATTAATATAAATTTAGAAGTGCTCTTTTTTAGTAATTTGTCAATAATTGGCCGTATGATTTTTAACATAGTAGAAAATGCATCCCTTGTATTTAAAATAATTTACTGTAAAGAAACAATTGTGTAAAATTGTGGTTTTTATTATTGCTAAGGTAAAAAATATTTCAATAAACCTACCTTTTCGTTCATTTTGTAGGCATTTAAATAAGGGAATTTATTTTTAATTCGGCGTTTAGAGTATAGTTATTTTAGAAGAGGAAACCATAAGAGAGTATCCTATGGTTTCTTACGGAACAAGAATTCTTGCATTTTAAATTTGTGAATTTTTAACTTTCTCTTTATAAGAAAACTTATTGCGTGTACATTAAGCATAGCGTGTAGAGAGAAAATTTAGGCTTTTCATACCATTTAATTAAAATTTATAACACAGGCAGTATGTAATTCAATTTTTGTCTTGTTCGAACTCGAATTTCATTAGGTACAAAAAAAGAATTGCTTTCACAAATATGTATTTATATATGAATAATTACTTTAGCGGTAACATATAATTGAAATCCACTTTTTCATTATTCTATTTGGCATAAATTTAGTAACAAATTGAGTCGAGTTTATGCATTATGTGTGTAGATATATGATTATACTATGGAAGGATATATACTAATTTCCGTTTGAAAATGAGTTTAATTTAAAATCTGATCTAGCTTGAAAGTATGACAAAAAAATTGTTTCTAGTTAATTTTGGAAGTCTGCTTTTTTATTTTTACAGAGAGAGTTTGATATAAAGTGATAAAATATTAAGCTTTTAAAAATTTTCCGTTTATATTAAACAAAAATATTAGAGAAACTCGATTCATTGTCAGAGTGAAAACCATAGCTTTCGGTCAATCCGTCATTCGACTTGTATCATTATGAATATATATACATATTGAATTGTTATTAATAAAACAAGTATTTACGATTACGTAGCGATCAAAATGTAATTTGATGACCCACAGAATGAGCGAAACAAATAACCGATTTAATAAAAATCTATCAATGAATATTCAGTGCACAAGCTATCTAAAATTATAAATAAACATTATATTTTGTAGAATAGAGAATTAAATACGAAAATAAGCTTTTCAAATCACTTTAGTAAACGCTTTTTATTCTGTATAAAAAAACTTACCTTTTCGATTTATAGTAATAACATTTGTAAGATTCGATAAAATCACTTATTGGTTATATTTAAAATACTTATTCGTAACATCTACAAAATGTACAACAGAGGAGCTGCTTCTTTTTTGAATTTCCGTGCCATGAGTAATCGTATTATCTAAATTAATCCAGTATCGTTTCGTTAAAAACGCGGAGCTTCAAAAAACAATCAAACAATAATGTAAGCGCTTTCTGCTCTCGCACTTGTATTACTTACCACTGCAATTACATAATTAAACTTTTTATTCAAAAAAAAATGAACAAATTATTTAATTTCATTTAAAATAAAATTGTTCCATGTATTTAAACTTGCTATTTCGAAAGATGGTTAGATATTTTTTTATGCTTTCGATAAGAATCCAGCTTTAACCCTGTGAACAGGTCCACGTCTATTGCGAAAATGAATGATTGGCATCGTATTCAAAGCAAGCGCCGATATTGGCGAGAAATTTGCTAAGCTCTGTAACCCTGCAGACTGTCATCCCCCTGTTTCCTTCCCCTCTCCTCTTCTAAAAAAGTGCTCTTTATTTAACGACTTCCGTGTTGGCGTGGATGTTCTGTTTATGTTATTGAAGCGAGTATAAAACCACCGACCGCACACAGTTGTAATTTCTTGTGATAAACGTGAATTCTAGTCATTTATACGTCATGATTTCAAAACACAAATGTAAATAGAATTGGTCACGTTAAATGAATTAAAACTTATTTTTATGTAAGTTGTTTCAGTTTTGAATGATTTTCGTGTTATCTAATTCTCCCCTTTTTTTAGAGTAGAACTTCCTATCGTATTAAATAAAATGCATTTCAATTTGGAGTATGAAGATTTAAATATCAATTAACAAGATACCTTCTTTTAATAACATTACAAGATTTGAAGATTTAATAGTCTGTATGGAATAAATTTCAATAATTATCAAGAAATTTAGAGAATGAAAAAAAATTATCTTTAAATTTTATTATTCTTAGCGTTCATACCATTCTTTTAAGTAACTTAATTTTAGCTTTGAAAGTAAAATATTAGGATATATATATATATACTGCCTTTTAATATAATTAAAAATTTCAATATTTTTTTTAGCATGAGATTTTTATGAAGTGAATATGAGTGTGCCTGACTATGCTTTGTGTGCTGAAGACCACAGAACTGTTCTTGTTCTGGTCAAACAAATAGGTAAGACTTTCAAAAAATGTTTCAATCACTAAATTTACATCCAGCTTCAATATCATTAATAAAATTGAATAATTACAAAGAAAATATTTCTAATACCTTCATTTTATAGCCATAATAAATGAAATTTGGACACCAAAATAAAATTTTGGATTTAGTGTGGAATAGGATGCTCTCTTTGGTGAAGTTGGCGAGAAGCAGTCGTCAAACTAGTTGTTTTCAGATAGCAAAATAGTAATGTAAAATATAAATTTCGGTATGTATGAAAGAGTTATTGAAATCTAGTGAATTAATGAATTTTTATAAGAACTATATCATATGTAAAAATAAAGATATTCTGTTAGAATTTTTAATATTCTGAGGAAAAATTAACCTTTTTGAGATTAATGAGTAAGATGGAATACAACTCATTCACAAAGTTACTGTTTTTGTGTATCATTTTCCGTATAAAGTTTGAAATTTAGAATAGAATTGTATCTCAAATAAAGTGAGTTTTAGTTGCATTCAAGAAGCTTATATTCCAAAAGAGTAATCTAAAAAAATGAAATTATATTTGACTTTTCAAACCCACATATTCTCTCTCATTAAAATCTGGATCATGCTAAATTTTTTTTCAATTATTTCTTCTTGCAGACCTCTTATTATGATGTTTATTAATTCCTCTTGTGGTATTATCAAATAATTTCATTAGTTAAGTTTGCAGCCAAATGTTTGTCATTTTCTCAAACTGAATGTTCGTGGTCTTGGTAGCCTAGTGGTCATGGTTATTGGCTTGAGGGTGATGTGTCATGAGTCTGAATCCTGGAGCTACTGAAGACCTTTTATGTAGAAAAGCTGATGGATATTAAATCTGTCATGACTCAAACTCCTGTTGGTGGGGTTTGGAGAGGGGATACTAGCTCGGGTGTAGTCTTTGTCTCACAACCATGGTTTAAAATTATGATGTCCGTCTCCAATAGTCCTCATGTTGCTTTATAATAACACTCTCATAAACTGAACATTTGGTAATAATTAAAATCTAACCTTTAGTAATGGATCATTGTATCACAGATATTTTCCCCTTGTGTTCCAAAAATCATTTTAGAAAAGGAATATAAATTATAAATCTCAGTTATACTGTTAAGAAAAAATAATGGAAGACAAACTCCAATAGAAGGAAAATAATATAAATTCACGATGAATATCAAAATCAAAATTGTAATAAAGTTTTTCTTCAGGAACTATGAAATTTTTGATCTATAAAAAAATGTCTTTTTCAAAACATGCCAATTTTCAATGATGAATAGCAATCGTGTATGTAGAGAACATGTGATTGTATTGGAATTGGTGCACATTTTTTTCATTGTATCTTGGTTACCGAAATATATAATATCCCGGAATAGAATCATTACACAACATGAAGTCTTAAAAAAACATCACCAAATCTAAAGGCACCCTATTTTACACTCCAGCCAAAATTTCATTTTATAAAAAAAATGCTCTCTTTTCTGTGATCATAGAGTGTAAAATTTCTCTATCTTATTAATTTGCATTTATTGTCATTCATTAATTTGTATTTAATTACAGTGAAGATTTTTTTTCCAAGCATTTCATTTTAATATTATGGAAATATGTTAAATGATGTGATAATAATACACAAGGTCACTAAAAAATTCAAAATGTTTCATTCACTTTTCGGTTCTTCAAGAATTAATTATAACTTATAGTTACAATTATTTACTTCCAAATTTTTTAGTTAAATATATTATGTTTAACAGATTTTTAAGTGTTTCTCATACTTATTAATTGCTGCTTTACAAAATGCTAAAAATTTTGTGCTTTGGAGTGTTACATGAAATGATTTTTAAAAAATTGAGTAGAAATAATTGTCCCAAAATTACATTGAAGTACATTACTTTCATCAAAATGAGGACAAACAAGTCATGTTTTGGAAATGGACTATTATCATAATGCAGGCATTTTAACTGAATTCAGTATTTTTCTATATTCTATGAACATAAAATAAAATGATGGCATATAGAATTATAAGTAAAAGATTTGTCTTGTAATTTCAAAGAGTTAATCAAAAGAAATCTAAATCTGTATTTCTGTATTAGATTTTCAACTTTCTTTTACATGTCTGTGGCTACTTATAAACAATTGCTATGTATAAGAGAATTTTCATTATGAATGTGTTACATTAGTTACAAGTTTTCTTGCCTTGTTGATTCTTACATTTTTAGTATTATATCCTGAAACCATCAGTTTGAGAAAGATTTTAAAAAAATATCTTTTTGCAAGAAATTGTAATTTGATAATCCTATCAAATCTTGCATAATGTAAGGTTTTCTTTCTGTATTTTCTTGTGTAAAAGTATTGAAGTAATGAGACATGAGAAAAAATTGCTGAAATCAAAATTTTCTGATTTTGATATTATTAAAAACTATATAATATAGTGTCATCCAACCATTATAGGGGTTAGCGACGCTGACTGCGGTACCGTAGGGACTGGGTTCGAATCCTGGAGAAGACATGGATGTTTGTAAATGTATAGTGCCTTTGCGGCATGGGGGTACTTTAAATAGCTGTCGAGCCGCAAGTCCTCTCGTATGGTTGGTGGAAAGGTTAGAGAGGTGGGAGGCCCCTGACCACCCCCAGGTGTCCTCCTTCAAAATTGGGGTGGAAACAAGCCAAATCGTACTGTCACCTGTATGGTGCTCAAAGCTACTGCTAACGACAGGCGTCACTTAGCCCTTTGCCATGATGAATTTCATGGGCCTCGATCTGGCCTTTGCCGATCAGGTGGCATCAGTAACAACAACAACAACAACATATATCAGTAGTATCTGCTATTCAGTGTTCATCAGCAATTCTACCTATTTTACTTTTAATTAATGATTGTTAAATTTCTTTTTTGAACTGGTATAATATAGATTTACTAAAGAATAAGTCTTGTGTCTGGACTAAGCATTATATCTTTTATTTAAAAAATATTTATATATAAACCAGTTTATTTTTCTGTTCTACAAGACATGATAGAAACAAATTTGCAGTTATTATTAATCTAGCACCCTCATATTTGAAAACCACTTAGTTATCTGTATAATTTCACTAGTATTTTTACAGTAAGAATATAAGTGCAAAAGTACTTTACTAGGGAAAATGTACAATCCAGTGTAACTCTAAATTAATTTTATTTGAACATTTTTACTTTGTAAAGTTTTGTATCTGTATAATATTATGTTTATCTAGTATACTATAAGGGTTATCCAGAAAATAAACTGTTTAGTTATACGAAATGAAAAAAGATTATTGGGAAAAAACATGTTATATTCATAACGCTCCCTTCACTTCTCTCTTAAACTGCCTTGTTTATCTAAGCACTTATCATATCTCTTAATGAGCTTCGGAATTCCCATGTTTTACTCTTTTGCTGTTGGAGCATTCAGCCAGGTGGTTACTGCATTCTCCAATTCTTCATCTCTTCCGAAATGTTTACCATTCAGAAACTCTGTCAGCTTAGGGAACAAATGGTAATTGCTAGGAGCAAGGTCCAGACTACAGGGTGGATGATCAAAGATTTCCCATCCAAATTGATCCAGTAATTCTTGAGTTGCAATAGCTGTGTGAGGGTGGGCATTGTTATGAAGAAGTACTATTTTTCTAGAAAGCATTCTTCTCCTGTTTTGGATGGTTTAGCATAGTCTTAGAGTTCCAATAACATTTTACATTGATCATAGACTTTTGCTTTGAAATTGACCAAAAGAACATCTTTACAATCCCAGAAGATGGTTGTCATGACCTTTGGTTTTGAAAGAGTCGGTTTGAATTTTCTCATTTTTTCGGGTGATGAGGAAAAATCCCACTTAAGTGATTAGTTCTTGCTCTTAGACATCTCTAGAGACATCTAAGTCACAATCCAACAAAAAAAAGCAGTTTCCCTCTGTGTGATACTGTGTCAAGAATGTTGATGCTGGTGTAATGCACAGGCTACAGAAGGATATAAAACATGAACTTTAAAGCTTGTGAAGAGTTCTGACAGATGTTTAAATGTAGAAGGTGATTATGTATGGAAGTAAAGGAAACTTCAGGTACATAAGAAAATTGTGTTTTCCCCTTCTAATAAATATTATGTTTTTCACTTTGTATAATTAAATTGCCCTTATATTCTTATTGATCATAGTAATCGGCTACAAAATCAAATATTTTTTTTAATATTATTTTTTCTACCAGCAGAAATCTCTGTTTTATAATTAATTTTTAAATATTCAGTATCTATAGTTTCTAGAATGCTGTATTTGTTGTATTCTTTTTGTTTTCAAAGTAGTTTTGAAATTCTTATCTCTAGCTATATTCGAGATTTTCAATACTTTGCTGACATTGGCTCTAAGCTGTTTTTTGCTTGTATATATGGGTGATGGATTCATTAGTACATATTTAAACCTCAAAGTTGTTTTGAGAATTGTTTATTACCTGTGTGGGATTTTCATGATATAAGAAAACCTATATATAATCAGGCTTTCATTCAGTTTCTAAAAGATGATGGTTGATGGATTAATCGGAGAACCTGCTTCCCGCAGGGAAGCTCAATCTCCAGTCTTGATAATTTTGGATGAGTTAACATTAGTTCAGCTTTCACTTAGCCCTTTGCTGCTTAATTGAAAAATATTGTGTTGATAATTTAGAAATTCATGGCTGATAAAGAATTTACTTGTGTGTAGATAAATGATAATTTAAGTGTGTGGTGATTGAGTAGTTGCATTATTGTTGAATTATTTGATATGTTGAATAAATTAAAGCCTTGTCCACTTAGAGCGGACTTAAGAAATGGAGATTGGGGATTCTTTTGGCGCGGGGTTACCCGCACCGTCAGAGAACCCGTCTCGTCTGAATTTCGCCCAAAAAGAGCGGGTATTTGAGTGCATTAGCTTGAGGATGTGTGGTCCAATCAGGGGACAGCCTATGGTGACTCTTAGGGAGTGGGTGTGGCAATAGGAATTGAGTTTGGGTGCCGAGGCGATCCCAGAGCTCGCTTCGCTATTGGCCGACTTGCTCTGTTCCTATTGGTCGAGAGTAAGTCTGGTAGAGTTAAGTTTTATCCGAAGAAATTTAGGAATTTAGGCGATTAAATTAAAATATTGCGAGGTCTATTAAATGAAGGATTAATATCATATTTTTCTATTCAAGCAATTGCTCGGTTAGTATGATTATCTATATTATTAAAAAATTTAGTTGCTATTTTTTTGAAAAAACATTTTAAAGTTTTAAGTTTGAGAGCGAATCTTATATCTTCGTTTCTGACATACCACGGAGAGTCCGTGATAATTTTAATAATTTTATTTTGCGCTGATTCCAGCATCTTGATATTAGAATAGGCTGCGTGGCCCCAGATTGGACTTGCATATTGGAGAATTGGTCTGAGAACGAGTTTATAAATAAGCATCTTATTTCTTAAGGATAAACATGATTTCCGTGCAATTAAGGGGAAAACTTTAGCAACGGAAATATTGAATTTTCTACGTATTTGTATAATGTGTTGTTTAAAAGTGAGTCTTTTATCTAGGATTACTCCTAGGTATTTGGTGCTTTTGGACCAGGGTACGTGCGTGTTGTGTAAATATAATTTTGGTGGTTCTTTTTTAATGTGGTGTGAAAAGAAGATGGCCTCTGTTTTTGCTACATTTAAAGCCATTTTCCAAGTAGAGAACCAGTCTTCTAGTTTGGCTATATGTTTGTGTAAAAAGTGAGTAACGAGTTGTAATTCGTTACTTTGTGCCAGGATCGCCGTGTCATCGGCAAACATGCAAATCGTGGATTGGCTGGTTCTAGGGATATCATTTACATATATATTGAATAATATTGGCGAGATGGAACTGCCCTGGGGCGTTCCAGCGTTAATTTCCCTGTTAGTCGAATGGATATTATTAACTTTGACCGCGAAGGATCTGTTAGTAAGGAAAGAAGAAATTAATTTAATTAAGTGGGGAGGGTGTTAATTTTGATTAATTTGTAGAGTAGCCCCACATGCCATACTCTATCAAACACTTTCTGAATATCTAGGAAAACAGCTCCGGTTGATTTCCGGTCGCGAAATCCTGTCTTTATATACTCCACCACCCGCAGAAGCTGGTGTGATGTGGAGAGTCCGGCTCGGAAGCCGTGTTGTTGGGGAATTAATATGTCGTTATCGTTGAGATGTTGACAAAGTCTTTTTTGAATAATTTTCTCAGTAATTTTACTGAGAACAGGTAGTAAGGAAATGGGGCGGAAACTATCTGGGAGAGTAGGGTCTTTCCCAGGTTTTTTTTTTTAGGATCGGAATAACCGAAGCTGTTTTCCAAATTTTTGGGAAGTATCCCACTGTTAGAATATTATTTATTATATTTGTCAATTGGAAAATGACCGATCTAGTGAAATGCTTGCACATTTTGTTAGTAATGCCCTCTCGGCCTGGGGCTTTTTTAATTTTAAAATTGTTAATTATTTCTAAAAGATAAAATGTAAAAACTGAAAAAGGATGTCATATATAAAGACCCACTTTTGTTAGGTTAAGAAAAATGAACTTATATATATATATACCTATATATCAGCTGTTTGTAATAGATGGTGAACTTGAATATGTCATAGTTCCCAAATAATATATTTTCATCTTTTAATATTGTCCTTTTTCCGCTCTTAACTCAATTTGAATCTGCGTATCCTTTTCTGAAAATGTACCTTAGTATGTTTTGTTTATAAATTAAGCTCAGTATTTTACCCATTTCTTATGCTTTTTTCAGCACTGTTTTGCTTTGAATAAAGTTTCCAAAATATTTTTTAGATAGTTTATTTGTTAATTTCAATAGTTTATTTCTTTGATGAAATCAGTTTTTAAAAAAAATGCTTTTAAATCTTAATTTTACATCTTAAAATTGAAAATTCTGATTTATTGAAAGGAGGGGGAGGGGAAGGTGATTGGGAATTTTTGTGAAATAGAATACATAATAGATAAAATACAATCTTTCAGTACAAGCAATAGTTAACAAAACTTGGAACTAACAATATTTTAGTATATCATGCAATGCATTGTTTACTTTTAGAAACATACAGTATGAAATTGTCGAATCAGCCACTGGTCCGCCAATTTGACGCATTTTCGCGGGTTGTGTTTTGGAGTAGAATCCCTACAATTTTACAATTTTGCCCCTTTATCAAGTTGGCGACAAAAAACTTGGCAGTATAAATGGCTGATACAACAATCCAACTTCATACAGCTAAATAATTTTGTTGTATCTTTGCATCTTTATATTAGGAATATTTCATTTTATATAACAAGAGAAAATATTTTCATGATGTAGCTTGACAAATTAAGTGAAATTTTTAGAATTAATGTAATTTGGTTTAACTAAAAAATAACATATACAGGTACCTGGTGAAAATCATTGGAAGAAAAGTATGGCATTTTAATGTAGAATATAAGAAGTTTATGAAGTGTAGCTCTTTAATGATTATATTTAATTTTATTAAATTTTAATAATTTTGCTCTGTTTGAAATTTATAGGTATTATCATCATTCTATCTTTTATTGTAGCTATTTATTTTTATTACTTTTGATTTTACCTTGAAAAATATCATTTTACACATTTAATGAATTTGTTTCTTAAAATATATCTCCAACTAAAAAATAAATGTTGCTCCAATCAATAGGAATATTGAGGTTTGATCTAATGTCTTTGATTTTTGTCTTCAAAATAAATACAGGATAGTTGAGATTTTAAACTCCTAAGATTATTTTTCCATCCAAAATCGATCATCAATTTAAAGAAATTGTTGATGAAAAAGCACTGCTAAAAAAAAATTAGGGGAGCACATGGATTTAATGAAATTATATAAGTATTTCTCCTGATAGCTGACATAAAGTAGAACATCCATTGTCTAAAGTGAAGCAGAAAAAGCTTCATGTGCAAATTAACATTCATGATGTCAAAAACCTGAAAAATGATATAAGTGCAGAAATCATAATTTTGTAGAAACTTGTTTTTTGTTTTGCGAGGGAAGGGTATGACTAAAGAAATTCATTTGGGGACGAGATTTTGTGTAATAGTAGTACTCCTATAGTGTGTTCAAGCCTCAATGTGTAATTGTGCTGAATGGCCAGTCAATTCGAAGAAAATAGCTTTTGAAATTCATACTTAGCTTACATAAAAATTATCTTTCTTCCTGATAAGTATTGCTGTGGCTTAACTGGCAGCACATCGGAGTACCACCCTGCAGGTCAGGGTTCGAGTCCCACAATTGGCCAACTTGCTGTTTTTAATTTCTTTTTCTCCAATTTATTTTATTACTTTTTTGAATTAAATAAATTTATTTTTTTAAAAAAAGACTCATTGATTATTAAATGATATGTACAATTATAGTAAATATTTCATTCTTTTAAAATATGAAAACAACTAATATATTGTATAATTACAAGTACTTCTGTCATTAATATGTAATTAATTGTATTTTTAAAATTATTCCTTAAACCTAAATATGGCCATAAAATTTTACTTCAGTTTTTAACAAACCACTTGTCATCAAGAGAAAGGCAGCTGTTTTTAAAGAGCAGGTGTTATTCTTTTAAGAACAAAGATTTCTTTTAAAAACAAAGAATGCTATAATAAAATGAGAAATCAGTAGGATAACGGATTTTAGTTACTACACTATTGCTTAAATTTTTTTTGCCAGTTTTACCCCTGTTTTTATAATATAAGGATGACTATAAATTACCTACTTGTACTATTAAAGTTATTCCTCCAAATTGTACTCCAATTGTTCAACATTGTGATGTTTATTTTTATAGGCATGTAAAAAATTTTACTAAGCATTTGCAAAATTTGGCATATTTAATCGAACAGAATCGAAAAATGAATTCACAAGAAAACTGTATTAAAATCCAATCAATTGTCATAGCCAATTTTTGAAAAAATGATTTGATATGCTTGGTACACAGCAAAACTTTCTGAAAGAGAAATTTTCTTAATTGTAAATGTGTTCTCCAAATGAACTTCTTAAAAAACATAGTTCTTGCAATAATTCTTTTATTAACTGTGCAAGAGATGTCAAAAAATTAATTGTTTTGAATGTTTTTTTAATTATCATTCAAGTTCTTGTATGTAATAAAAAATTATGTAAGACAAAGTTAACTTTTTACTTATATTTATTTAACTTTATTTATTATTTAATTTATTTTTTATTTATAAGTGTTATCATAACCATTAGTTGTTTTGTATTTTAAAAAAAAGGGAAATGGTTACTATAATTATATTAAGAATATCATTTAATAATCAATGAGTCTTTTTTAAAAAATAAATTTAATTCTTAAAAAATAATAAAAGAAATAAAAACAGCAAGTTGGCCAATTGTACGACTCGAACCCTGACTTACAGGATGGTACTTGGAAGTGCTGCCGATTACACCCCGGTGACGCTTGTCAGGGAGAAAAATAATTTGTTTATAAGCTAAGTATAAATTTTGAAGGCTATTTTCTCTGAATCGACTGGCCATTCGGCACAATTACATTGAAGGTTGAATACCCTATAGGAGTACTACTATTACACGAAGTCTCATCCCCAAATGAATTTCCTTAGTTGTGCCCTCCCCTTGTCAGTTGTGGAATTCAAACTTTTGGCTGTTTGGAGAAAGTGTCTGGAAAAAGTCACTATAATGTTGTCTACCAGAATCCACTTCTTGGCGTATTATCAGGAGATTGGAATTTGGGCTAACACAAAGAACTGTAGGGGATACTGATGAAGTGGCAAGAATAATCATTGTAAGACTGTGGAATTGATTCCAACAAACAGGGCATGTTCAACCTTGGTCAGGGCAAGGTTGTCCATATGCTGTCACAGCAAATAATGATCAATATATGCTGTTAACAGCTCGTTGAGACAGAACAGCAAATGCTATGCAGATTTAAGGGCAGCTTCTTTTGGCAACAGGATGAAAGGTTTCAAACCAAACAATCCAAAATAGGCTTCATGTCGGTGGTTTGTATGCATGTAGGCCAATGGTGTGTATTCTGTTGACAGTAAGACACAGTGCAGCCCAAAGAAAGTGGGGATTCTCCAGATCGAAATCGGATGCAAAGTGATTTTAGTCAAGTGCTGTTCACTGACGTCCCAATTGAGTTTAGAGTGTGACAACAGATGTGTTTTGATATGGCGAGAAAAGGAAGCTTGAAATAACCCTATAGTTCAGGAATTATCGCATTTCAGGTGAGGGGGTTTAATGATATGGGCTGGAATCAGCATAGTAGGACTTATTGACCTGCATATCATTTGGAATGGCAATACGACGGCTGAAAGGTATGCAGATGAGATCCTGAGTCCCCATGTTGTACTTTATACTGTAGCCATTAGCAATTTCTTTCTTTAAATACAGGATAATACCAGACTTCGTACAGTTTGTCTTGTAAAGAACTTTCTTGAAGCTGAAATAATACAATATATGGGATGAATAGCATGCTCTCCTGATCGTAATCTGATTGTGTGTGTTTGGCATACACTTAGATGACATGTTACTGCAAGACCAAAGCCTTCTGTTACTTAGTGACCAAGAGAGTTCAACTTCATCAAAAGTGGAATAGTATTCCCCAAAGTCTCATCAATAACCTAATGCATCCTTGCAAATCGGGTATGTGGTTGTCTTAGCAGTTTGGGGGAGAGGAAACCACACACCGTTTTAAATATCCTGTATCTTTACCAAACAATCAGTTTTTTTTTGCCATTTACAAGTTACCAAATCGTTGCCCTGAAGCATCATTTCATGCTTTTTTTATAAGTCCAAAGAATTACAGATCTAATAGAATTGTTTTTTGCTTCTTTTTGTCTATTTTGTGACTTGTTACATGTGTATTCTCTATTTTATGTGCATGCATGGCTTTCTTTCGTTCAATAGTTTCTTCACTTTTTTGCTTGCTCCCTTAATTTTTTTGAGCAGTGTATATTGTTATAATGTATTTAAATACTAACTATATGTGTATATTTTGTAATAAGGATGCTATAATATCTGGTTAAAGAGACACCTTACAGTGATGCCACAAAATATATTTGAAAGAGTAAACTTTTAAAAAATTTTAAAAGGTTTTACTTTTTAATGAAAACCCAAACTTATGATTATTTCAAATTTTTTCATAGAACCTGAAGAACATTTTATCTGCAGAAAATGGATTTATAAATGAAAAATTATAGATTTACATACGTATATAAAATATTTAAGTAGCTCAGAATTTTTACAAAAGTTTTTTCTTGCAAAATTGTAAATTATATGGATTATATTTAAATTATTTATAAAGGGTGTTTTTTTTAGAGGTATAGAACTTTAAATTGCAATAAAACAGCGATGTATTATTTGATTGACATGAATTTTTTTTTATTCGAAAGATAATCTTGTGGCATTACATTTTAAATATGATTTCTGGCATAGGATTGCCACGGCTGGCTCGGATGTAGTCCAATCTGGACGTCCAATTTTCGATGATTTTTTCCAACATTTGTGGCTGTATATCAGCAATAACACGGTGAATGTTGTCTTCCAAATGGTCAAGCGTTTGTGGCTTATCCGCATAGACCAGTGACTTTACATAGCTCCACAAAAAATAGTCTAGTGGTGTTAAATCACAAGATCTTGGAGGCCAATTCACAGGTCCAAAACGTGAAATTAGGCGGTCACCAAACGTGTCTTTCAATAAATCGATTGTGGCACGAGCTGTGTGACATGTTGCGCCGTCTTGTTGGAACCACAGCTCCTGGACATCATGATTGTTCAATTCAGGAATGAAAAAGTTAGCAATCATGGCTCTATACCGATCACCATTGACTGTAACGTTGTGGCCTTCATCGTTTTTGAAGAAGGATTCCACCAGCCCATAAAGCGCACCAAACAGTCAGTTTTCCTGGATGTAACGGTGTTTCGACATACACTTATGGATTAGCTTCACTCCAAATGCGGCAGTTTTGTTTGTTGCGTAGCCATTCAACCAGAAGTGCGCTTCATCGCTAAACAAAATTCGCATGAAAATTGACCATTATTTTCGAAATAAAATTGCACAATTTGAAAGCTTTGTTCAGGTGTGAGTCTATTCATGATGAATTGCCATACCAAACTGAGAATAAATCACATGACAGCTGTTAAATCGGTCACCATCTTGGAAAGTAATGCCAACTTAAACTTCTATACCTGGAAAAAAACACTCTATACTTTGTTAATTACTTGCATCTTTTTGCAATAATTCAATGTTTTTTTAAAAATTTGTTCACTTTCATTAAGCATTTCTAGTTATATAATTTTGTGTTATACTACATCATAAGTACAGTATATAATGTACTGTGTATTAAATCCATACTGTAAGATTAAAATTAATGTAATATTATTTTTGATATTGGTTAGATCAATGATTTTTCAATCTCTGCAAGAAATTGCTAAGAGTATATTAGCAAACCCTGACTTAAAGAAATTATTTTCTTAAATAGCTTCAAAAAAGTACATTGAATAATGCAAGATTATTAAAAAGAAAAAAAAAAATAATCCCAAAACATTTGTGCATGAGATTTCTTAGAATAAATTATGTCAAATCCAATTAATTTTATGAAAACCTCAGGTAAAAATTCTATCCTCCCTGCTACTTATTGTTCCATATCTCTCTAATTAAAATAATAAAGAAAAAAAAATTACAGGCTTAATACATACTTTCAAAATAAAAATCTCTTTACTCAGGATAAACTTATCCACACACATCCCACCAGTTCTGCAGAATGGATGAAGTCTGTATTTAATAAGTGGAAATTGACTGGAATGGTTTTCCCTAATAGCCAGAAAACATTTGACATTATCTTTCAGATTTGGGCCTTATTTACAAATAAGTAAGATACAAAACCTTTCTTAATTCTTCTGAAAAGATTCATTCCTAAAGATTAAATCGTTCCTAGAACAAGTAAATAATTCATATTCAACATTAAGCTTTTTTTTTTTGAATATTTGCCTGATTGATGTCTTTAGACAACAATAAACCTGAATTTATGCTGATAATACTAGCACACAAGATAATCTAAAATTCATGCCAGACTCTTAATGAAGTTAGAATTATGGTTGGTTCTAAATGAAAATATAGTGCTGAAGGTCAATGAAACAGTGGCTGTCTTTTCCAAAAAATTTAAAAAATAAATCCAAATATTCTACTTATAAAAGAAAACCCCCCTGTTCTCCACACACTCAATATTTTGGTGTATTTGATAAGGTAACACATCATAAACAGCAAAATTTGAAATCTTCAAAATTATCTTGCATTCAAAATACTTAACAAAACTAATTGTTTTAGATCTTATTCCTTTATTCAATCATAATGAATGAAAATGAATCTTCATAAATGAAATGTTTTCCTCTGTTAGCCGTTAATAAAACCTATATGCTGTAACTATTTCAAGTTGATAGGAAACACATTTTTAACTTAAAAACTGTTTATAATATGTTTGCAAAAGACACTATGTGTAATTTTTTTCAAACTTTTAAATATATAGATGTTTTTTCATATGCAAACTGTGCTCCAAAAGTAATTATTTTTAATTTTGTATATGTTTTATATTTCTGGATAAGAAGCATGTGATATTGAAGAACAATTTAGTAAGTTTTTTTGTTGTATATAGTGATACATAATTGTCACAACCATATGATTCTATGCATTAATTTTCTTGTATTTTTTTAAAATTTAATTTTTTATTCTTTTATGATGATAGAATTAGTAAAGCAGAAATAAATCATATTTTGCAAACAGAAACTGACAAATTACGTTAGAAATAGTTTTAATTGAAAATGTAGCATTTATTCCTTGACTCTGCTATCAAGTGTCATATGTATTGTACTTATATTTTCAACTGTAAATTTTCTTCCAACTCTCAATGATTGTTGCATTGATACTACTAGTAAAATTAAGTGGGAGATATTTTTATTCAGTGGAAGCTAATGGAGAAGCTTCACACCTTTTTTTTTTTGTATGTGAGAAATATCAGATTATATTCTAATAAGATGTAGCTAATTGTGTTTGTCTTAAAATGTTAAATTATCTTGTGGTCTGCTCAGTTCTTGAGCATTAAAATAGAAAATTCTTCTGAAATTAATCAAATATTGTGTTGCGATTTGTGAATTTTGTCTACATTTCACATTTGAAAGCTAATATCTATTCATTTTTCTATTTTAGTCAATTTTTATTGATGTGACCTTTGCAGTATTTTATATGTGATATATATATTTTATATTTAGAAGCTTCAGTTTTTTTTTTAATTTATTTATTTGCAAAACTCCTCATGCTCCACATTACATAACATGAGGCTTACAGACGTAAGTGGTGACACAATTATATCAGAAAAAAAAATTTGGAGGGGAAAGGAAAAAAAAAGTGAAAAAAAAACACATATAAGACAAAAACATAAAATAAAAAGGAAGAGTGGAAAAACACAAATATAAAAAGGAAGGTCCAATAAAACTTTAAAAATCAATACAGTAAACAAATTTTCTTAAGACATTTAGGCTCTCAGTACATTTGACCAATAAAGACAAAACAGGTGGCCAGGAAAAACCTAAACGTTTCAACTCCTTTCTAAAATTTTCTCTTTTACAGAAATAAAGTTTACAGTATAATAATACATGTTCCACAGTTTCAGCATCCTGACCACAAGAACAAATATCACTACCAATTAAATTAAATCTAGATAAATAGCTATTAAAATTTCCATGTCCTGTTAGAATCTCGGATAACTTGAAATCAGTAACAGAACTCTTACATTTAAGCCGTTGATAAATGGTTGGAAGCTTCAGTTTAAAAGCAATTTCTTACACTCATAATAAAAATAAAGAACGCTAGATTTCTGCTTTTACCTCACTGTTCTTACAAAAATTATAAAATTTTGAATTATATTTTGCAATATTAAATTTCCTCCAATACAAAAATTGCAAGTGCTTGTAGAAATGTTACTTAGCTTAAAAATAAAAAAAATATTTTAGATTTAACTTTAATCGAATCTAATTATTTTATAATCTCTACACATTTCTAAATTATGCTCATTATACGAAGCAGTCATAAGTAAAGATGACGTATGGACAGATACCCAAAATGAAATCTTCCTATGCTTATAATGTAATTGACTATTAATCCATCATTTCTCTATTATTATTAATTTTGATCCTTCATGTACACAATCCCTGTAATTTAATAAGTAAAATCTCAGTCTAATAATTCAGAAATGAAAGTTCAAATCTCAGTCCAATTTCAGGTCATCATGTGCAATAAGGAGGAATGTAGCATGTTAAATCTGTCGGAGCCACAAGGATCTTAAATTGACATAGTATAGAAATTCTATGCATACAAAAAGTGAAATGTGTATTGATGTACTAACACATTTTTCTGATTATGTTAACAAATTATAAAGCCTATTGAAAAGTACCTTTTCCACAGTTTCAGTACTATAGTAATACAATGCTGGAACTAAATTAAAATATTTTTTTTTAGTTTATAAGGAAAAAAAGGGATGTTTTTTTTTATGAATTAGATTTGGGGAACACAGAAGACTTCTGTGTGTTAAATCATTCATAGTCTTTTCCTTATTAATGTCAGTTTCATTTTGGCAATGTATCTTTTTTTTATTGTTTTTTCAATTCAGATCAAACAGAAATTGATAAAATTAAATGAAACTTTAAAAGTTTTAATATTCATTATAAAAAATTCTTACTAATATTATAAATGCGAAAGTTTGTTTGGATGTTTGGTAGTCTTTCATGGAAAAATAACTGAATGGATTTTAATAAAACTTTACAATAATATAGCTTATACATCAGAATAACACATAGGCTATAATTTATAAAGATATTTTGGGAAGTGTCTAAAATATAATGATAATTGTCAAGTAAGTAGGAAACATTTCTGCCATCTGCAAGCAATTCTGGGGTGTGCTAAAAAAAAAAAAAAAAAACCGCAACAGCATATATTTATCTTTTTTTGTGGGAAGAAACCCTTTTTGTTTTGTCTACGCTATGCCTCAGTGCGCACTCACTTATAATTTATTCCGTTGATCTGTGTAATCACTATATATTTTTTTTAATTTCATAATAAAACTAGATTTCGAAGGGAGAGGTGGTGGCAAGATTTTAACATAAAATAAGTACAACAGAAAGTAATATTAATGTATTACACTTCCAGATATACATTATTTACACTATTTTAAGCGTTCATTACACAAAATTTGTAACAATGTGTTCCTTTTGCTGAGCAGAGATCAGTTTAGGAAAGTGCTTTCAAAAATCAACTGACAAGAGAGTTACGGGGAATTATAAATAAATAAAAATCCCTTTTATCAGCTATTAGATCTACAGACTTATAATTTAACAAATGGGTTTTTTTTGTTTAATTTGCAATTCACATATAATTAACTCATTAAAAACTTTATCCTTCAATCTGTATATTGTTTAATTTTTCAATTCACCCTTGAGAAGAACAGGTATATCAGCTATATAATATAAATAAAATATTATATATCTCTACAAGAGATTTTCTCTTTTGCTGCTACTTCTTAAGCAAACGGTATGTCACAATTACTTGCTAAATGAACATTTTTTTACTCCATTTTATTATTTTAAAACCTAAGAAGGAAATTATTGTTAAAATAATGAATATATTAGTTTTGTATAATATACTTTTCTTCGTCTGATACTTGTTTAAATAATTTACTAAACACAGTGGAATGAGAAACTATATAAAATTAAACTAAAATATCAAAATGTTTTTTTATCAGATAGTTCTTTTCTTTTTGAATCTTTTTTTCAGTACATGTAAATATATACAATTTCTAGAAAAAGTCTGCGTTCACCTGTAAGAAATCATACAGCAAAGATAAAATTAGATAGAAATATAATTTTTTTTCTAACAAAATTTCATGAATTTGTTAACTATTATTTAAATATTGAGCATGCAAGAATTCGTTAATTTTGAATTAAAACTACTTAGGGTAACAGGGGTTTTGTAGCAAAACACACAAATAGTAGGCAGAAAAGTCTGCGTTCTCTATTTGAATATTCTTGATTCTTGGAATTTGTATCAACAGGCGTTATAGGTTATCATAGTTTTTGCATTCAGTTATCAAGTAAAATAACTTAAGAAAATTGTGATGCAATAATTCTTACGTTTTTGTGAGATATGAAGCAATTCAAAGGACATGGAAAATAAAAAGAAGTAAATTAGTATCAGTGAGAATCAAATTTTGAAAATGTAAAAAGAGGGATAAAGTCGTCGGGATATAACCAGATCCGTTGGACGGCAGTATTCATCTATCCAGAATGTTATTTATAACTTTAAATCTACAAGAGTTTACGTATCCAAACCTCATTTAAGTCGTCCATCTAAACTCACAATCAGAGAAAAACGAAGTATGACATCAATGGTGAAAAAAAGTCTGTGTTTGACTGCAACTTAAATAGTAACAGACATTCACGAGAAGTTTAACAAAAATATTTGGGAGGATGCTGCAAGAAAAATCTTGAAAAAGGCCGGATACCATAGTCGTGGTTCCTAGAAAACCTTATACTTCAATGACCAACCAGCTTAAGTGGATAGCTTTTGCAAAAGATCATATAATACATAAGCCTCTAGAGTTTTGAAGGACTGTGGTATTCTCTGATGAGGGCAATTTTTGATCTTCGGCATAAAAGGTAGTAAATTAGTCTGGAGAAAACCTTGCGCAGCACTTCAAAAAGAGCATTCAGTGCCAACGGTAAAGCACGGTGGCGGGGGACTCATCGTGTGGGGGTGCATGGCGAGCAATGGTGCTGGCAAGTTGGAATATATAGAATCAATTATGAACAAATATGATTACTTTGATGTCCTAAAAAACATTTTAAAGGAAAGTGCTACCAAACTCAGCTTAGGATAATCATTTCATTTCCAACACAACAATCCTAATCACTCACCGCTGAGATTGTGAAGCTTTGGCTCTTGTATAATGTCCCAAATCAGCTGCACATGGCCCCGCAGTCATCTGATCTGAATCCTACAGAACACCTATAAGATTTGTTGGAATATAGGATTTGTCAACACAATGTATCTGGCAAGGATATGCTGAAGAATGTTCTTAAGGACCAATGGGAGAAGATAAGTGCTTGAAGAAACCACCAGATTTGTTAGTTCAATGCTGAAACGACTTCTAGACGTTCTCAAATGATGAGGTTATCCAACCAACTACTCTAAATAGCTAATTATTCCCTTTTTAAATAATTTTTATAGTTGCTACTAAAACAGAGGGAACGCAGACTTTTTCTACTTGATTTTTGTTAGTATCGCTACAAACCTGTCTATATTTTAAAATCTATGAAGGCAAACCAAATTTACTTATATTATTCTGAATACTTAAAATGAACTAAATAAAATATAATTAAATTTTTTAATTCCAGGTTTAAAATTTTTTTTTTTTTTCGTTTTCATGTAAGCAATAGTATGTGAACGCAGACTTTTTCTAGCTAGTGTATCTAGGCTTTCCCCTATACTGTTTTTTTATAACTTATATATATATAAATATATGTTTATTCAAGCATTAAAAAAAGCAATCATTTCAATAGCTATCTGTAAATTTTTCTTTTATTTATTGCTTATAGAAAATGGATTTTAATTAATATATGTTTTTTAAAGGATTATTTCTATTTCATTACTATATTTGTTAATTAAAAAGTACATCGTCTATTATTTCGGATAAAAATACATTTGAGACATTTTTTTAAGCTAACTATATGTAACGATTGATTGATTCATTAAAATCTGAAATTTATTATATTATTTTAGATTCTTAGAAACTAACTATTATTAAAAAAATAATGGAAGTTTTTTATTTTACTCTTAGCATCAGAATCGTTTTCTTTTTATTGCTTCACATTAATAATTTTTTAACTAACGCAATATTGTTTTTTATAAGTCATATATCAAACTTTGAAGCTATATCTTATCTGTGAGGGGGAGGAAAAGAGGGAACAATAATTTTACACTAAAAAAAACGTGTTATTACAGGCTAGAGAGAGGGAAAAGAAACCCGTCTTAAATTGAAAATAAGTGGAACAAATTTCGAAAAAGGGAAATTTAATGAAATAATTGTAGAAATCACTCACATTGCGTGCATACAAACACACACACATAATTGCTGGTCTCATAAGGGAAAGAAAAAGCCTGTGTAGGCTGGCCATGTAACTAGTTATATATAATTAATATCCCAGTTTTGCCTGATGACGAAATTAAAGTTTGTAACGAAAATATTGTACTAAATGAAAATTAAGATTATGTGCAATATTAAACAAAAACACATTCTGATCCATTTGTGTATGTTGAGCAATCTAAAGAAAAATGGGCAATCATTGCACTGTTGTCATGGAAGCTACTAAAAATTCTAACATAGGGGACTTGATGAATTTATTGTTCTTTTTCTAAAGTGAAGACAGAATTAAGCATTTATCAATAAATGTATAAATTATGAAAATTTAGGGGGGAAGAAGTAGGGCACCTTTAATAATCTTTGGAATTCTTATTGCAGCTGAATAAAATTGATATCATTTTTAATAGATCAAAATGAACTAAATTATTGGGATGTTAATGGATTAATTAACGTCAACTTCCAAGGACCAAATTTTCTATTACAGAATTCGATTTTTCCACTGCTAAAGCAAGCAGAGAATGTTCTAAATATCCCATGTTAAAAATTTCTTTTAAATTAATTCCTGAGATATTCGGGAAAAACCAGTTGTGTGTGTGGGGGGGGGGGGACCGTATGCTAGATTATTTTGAGTAACGATTCATCTGCAAAGCATTTGACATTTCTTTTAAAAAAGTTATATGTTAACAAGGTTTCTCCAAAATATTTTGAATGAAAAAGTCTATTTTGTTTAAAATAAGTATTTTTTTAAAGCAATTTTTATAAGTTTTAAAATAGATCGTTCACATCACATTTCTTTAACTTTTCATATTCCACGTGATAAATGAATTTATAAATAATAATTATAAAGTAGTATACTAATTATTGTGACATTCTATTTTTGCAATTGGAATATATAACTAACTAGCTGGTATACCCGTTCTTCACACGGGTGAACTGAAAAATTAAACAACACAGATTGAAGGATAAAGAAGTTTTTAATGAGTTAATTTTGCGTGAATTTCAAATGAAAGAAAAAAAGCTTTTTGCATATTATCTCAGTTAAACAAAAAAAAAAGAAAGAAAGAAAGAAAAAAAACCACCTTTGTTAATAGCTGATGAAAAGGATTTTTTTTTATTTATAACTCCCCGTAACACTCTTGAGGGTCAATTTTTGAGAATACCTCCCTAAGCTGATCTCTGCTCAGCAAAAGTAACACATTGTTAAAAGTTTTGTGTAATGAACGCTTGAAAAAGTGTAAATAATTTATATCTGAAAGTATAATACATTAATATTACTTTCTGTTGTATTTATTTTATGTTAAAATTGTAATATTTGCAAGCAACGCCGTTTCTTAAATTATAATGACGATTCAATGAAAAACATAGCGAAATGTTAATGATAGAGTCAAGTTGGCAAATTTCTTGCTGGTTTCATAGCTCGAGCTTTATTAGAGCTTTCTAAGACCCGCCATGGGGGGGGCGATGCACGTTATTACTTTATCCACCGCATTATGATTTACTGCAGTTTTTTTCATACAATATTTTTTTTGGATCACTACATTGAAAATTAAACTATAATTGAAAAATAAACAAAATACTCCACTTTGGGAAATTTAATCCGTTAGAGATAATAAATTAATTAAATATATTCCACTGTAAAATTAATTATATACACCGTTCACTTAAAATAAATAATCAAATCGTTTTCTAAGGTCTTCATTAACATACAAAAACACAAGACTTAAATTTTAACATAAACTATTTTTTCGGGACAAAATAATAATCTTTGTAATCCGCTGAATACGCAATATCTGCTACAAAACTATTCGCCTTCCCCGCTAAAATACTCATTATAGAACCCGTGCTGCCATATATCTTGGAAGAGTGGATTTCAAAGAATATTCCTGCTAAGTATTGGTAGAATATTCCTTCTAAGTTGGTGTGGTAGTTAGGAGAAGGGGGTTCCAGCTCTGGTGTCGTCCACGT
Source organism: Trichonephila clavipes (assembly GCA_019973935.1). Taxonomy (NCBI): domain Eukaryota; kingdom Metazoa; phylum Arthropoda; class Arachnida; order Araneae; family Nephilidae; genus Trichonephila; species Trichonephila clavipes. Next base: position 66,329 of record BMAU01018765.1, read on the forward strand.
TACTTGACCATGGTTCAAAATTACGTGGTCCGTTGCCAAAAGCCCTCGTGTAGCTGAACAGTGCGACATTAATATTCACTCACTCACTCCAAAAAATACAGTACAGTAGTTACAATTATTTTCATACTTAAAAATAAAATATCTGCCTATTCAATATAAAAATCAAAATTATAGCGTTATAATTAACTACTAACCACAAACAAATTTTGAAAATTTGTCCAAATGATGTGCTGTGAAAGAGAAAGTTTATTTACTTTAAGTACCAGAACCGATAAAAGCATTTATTTTGAACAACTTCTTACTACCAAATGTGCATAATAAAATCATAAAAAAACCATTCAAATAAAGAGATTTATAACAACCTCTCCCTTCAAAGCTTAGTTTTATTCTGAAATAATAAAAAAAAATTAGGGATTATGCTGACAACAGGAATTAATTAGAAGTGAGCACCTTGCGTAGCCAAAACAAAAAGGGTTTCTTCACAAACGAAAGATAGATATATGCTGTTGTGGGCTTTTTTGCAGCGCACGCCAGAATTGCTTGCAGATGGCAGAATTTTTTCCTACTTGACAAATATCGTTATATTTTGGACACTTCACACAATATCTTTATAAATTATAGCCTATGTGTTATTCTGATGTATAAGCTATATTACTGTAAAGTTTCATTAAAATCCATTCTGTTCTTTTTGCGTGAAAGACTGCCAAACATCCTCACAAACTTTCGCATTTATAATATATATCTAGATAATTCGTTCATTATCCATTGCTCAGTTGTAGACTTATTTTACTAACAATTTGAAGGATTCCATTGTGAGAGTCCAACATGTCACAGCTGCAATTACATCTGCACTGAATAAACATGCCCAGGTGTTAGGTGTCAGTTGTGATTGTAGCAGCACTCCCTACAGGGGAATGACTGTGCATTGTATGCTGCCCCAAACATGTTAACATTTTTGCTATTTAGGTGCAAGTGGTTTTGTCTGCATAAGTACTCTGGTATTCTGTTCTTTTTTATTTTATTTTGTTCATTATCTACCGTTACCATTCTCCAAAGCAAATGAGAGGAAAGTTGACCGCAAATGTCATGCTTTTAATGGAATGAAGTGTCAATAATTTTGTCATTAATTAAATTAATGACAAGATTTTATTTTTAACATGTGATAACATAATAGTTGAGTGAAAAGAGTACATTGTTTATCATTATTATCAAATTGAGAACACTATATGTATTTAAACCTTTCACACAGAAAAGGAATGATTATTAAAATTGGAATGTGTTTGAAACGAAAAGAGTCTTCACAACATAATCTATAAGTTAAAAAAGATAATTTTAAGTTCTAACTTAAGTCAGCTTATGAATAGCTCATTTATATTAGCTTCTAAAGGAAAACCATTGTAATATGTTTCTTATTCCCTTCAGCTTTATAATGTAGCTTCTTTGTGCAGATAAAATTAATTACTTTAATTTCTCTTCCAGACCAAATTATTTTGTAAAGAATCACGGAAGCACCTCACTTCACATTTCAAAAATCATAAATAGTTGAGTGCCTTCATAAAAACCTTTTCATCTGATGTCATTTTTTTTAGCTAAAGAGCCATAAACCTCTTTACCAAACATAGAAATTGAATCTTAAGTGGAATTTTTGAGAAGATATATAAAAACAAATGCCGCCGAGAGAGAACAGTTCTTACCGACAACCGATCCATCAACAAAAGCAGACGTATGCTTGTAGCTTTCTCCTGTTCATATCCTTGTAGTTTATCGTATGTAAATTTTATAAATAATGTATAGCTGTGTAGATGTAACAATAAATAATTAAATCAAATATAACTCCCTTTTAAGTCTCATTGTACTCAAAATTTCCCTCAATACAATATGTCATTTACCGATGGTGATTTATTAAATCATGTTTATTGAAAGCAGCCAAAGAATTGAGCCAGGAAAAAGATATATTTGATCTTTCAATCTTTTGGTGAAAACTAACTGTTAGAAGACTTGAGGATATAGGGAGTGACATCAAGAGTCAATTAAAAGACAAATTTCAATGATTTTCGTTGATTGTTGAGTCAACAGATATTACTAATGCTGCTCAGAAGTTTGTTCTAAGGGTCACAAATGCTGAATTTCTGGTGATTGAAGAAGTATAGCTTCTATGAATAGTCTGCATAGAGCAACTACAGATAAAGATATTTTCAAGAATGTCGTGAAAATGCTAACACAATACAATTTACTATGGGATCATTTAAAATGTGTCGACTTCCAGTAGAAAAATAATTTTAATTTATGAGGGGAGAATTAGATGGACATTTTAAAAGCTTTTGGGAAGAGGCTAAATGTTTAAAACTTTTGGTAATTCATTGTATTATTCACCAGCAAGCTCTTTGCGAGAAACAACTCAATCTGTCTTATATTATTTAACCAGTTACATCAATAATAAACTTCATTCCCTCCCGCTGACTTAACCCATTGCCAGTTCTGTTAATTTTCATTAGAGAAATCGAAACTGAAAATTCAAACTTGCATACAGTTGGCTCAGCTATGGTGAAGTTTTGTTGGGATTCTTCGAAATGGGAGAAACTATAGATATTTTCTTAAATGAGAAAAATTTCCTTCAACCTTTATTATCAAGCAGAAAATGCCTATGGAAGTTAGCATTTTCAGCAGACGTCATGGGATATCTCAAGAAATTCAATTTAAAATTACAGGGAGAAATAGTACTCACATAAGTGAAATGGGTATTTTTCCGTTAGCTGGGCACAAGCGAAAAATCGCCAAATAATGTAGAATTCCGCCAAATTTCTTACAACCATAAGGGAAATGCTCATCTGGGGCTATGTGCTTTATTCTCTGAATTCATTCAAAACAAAGCACGTTTTCCTTTCTTTTTTCGATCGTAATTTTTGTTTTAAAAAATGATGAAAATTTGAGATTTAGCCAGAACTGAAGAAGATGCAGTCTTTTTTTTTAAGAGAAAGCTATACTGGCATAGAATGCAACATGCTATCAGAATCGAATGCATCGAAATATTTAAAAATTTTGATGTGTTACAATTTTTTTGTAACTGTTTAATAATTTATACTTATAAATAATATTTACACTACTTGAGATGCCCATTCAATATTAGGGGAACCATTTTAAAAAGGATCATAAGTCAAAAACCTTTTACCAAAATTTTACAAAATATGTAAATTAGTCTTTTACAAAAAATTGATTTAAAAAAAAACAACTGGCGTACACATAATTTTGTTTATGATCAACTTATTAATTTTGATAGAGTCAGTACATTTTTGTTATTATTTGTGATAACTATGTTTTATAGAGTTATTTTATGAAATTTCAGAACAAACATTTTATAATTTCTTAAAGTATAGTATTTGAGAAAATAGTTATATTTGAATGAAATATTTCTATATATTTTTAGCTGATTATTCTTTTTTTTTTAGGTGATAAAATCAACAAAAAGTCTTTCTATAAAATTTTTGAAAGGATTAAAAGTGTCCAATATGTGACTGTTCGAGAGTCGGGAGCCACTCGTTATATATGTTTCAGATATGAAACAGATTATCTTCCTGAAAATAATGATTGGGGAGATTTTCAGACACATCGAAAAGTCCGTGGACTTATATCTATAGGTATATATTTTTTTAAACGTTTTCACAAATAATTTTAAGTTAAAAAAATTTGTCAAATGGTATCTTAAAATTGAATTATTTTTTAGTTAAAGGTAAAACATATCAGGGATTTTCCCTGTTTTAAGTCTGTGTCTTTGCTCTTCTTTTTTATTAATATTGCATACAATTATTTTTATTCACTAACTGAAATCATCTGGATTTTTATCTCGAGTTTTTTTTGTATCAATTTAAATTGTATCCTGTCATTTTAATTGATTATCATGCATACTTACTGTATGGGATATGCCCCTCACAATATGTTCTTATATGATTTTTTTTTTGTTTTCCTATTTATATCATAAGTAATCTTGGTATAATCACTTGAAGATATACAAATTATTAAACATGCAAAATAGAAGATCCAATTGTGTTAAACTAGGGAACACTGAGCATACTATGAACTTCACCTTATTTATTCAATCATGATGTCAACTGGTTGGCTTTGTGGTGGTAAAAGTCCTATCTCTAGGTTTAGCTATAAACAATATACACTGTCACTTTTTTTTTTTGTAATATCCCAGTTTCTCTTAAATTTAAAACAAGTAAATGAACAAGCTCTTATCTTTCAATCTGTTTACAGCAAATGTTGATGATTATATCTAAACATGGCTATTTGTATTTAATTGTGAGGAGGCATCACTGATTTCATGTTTTAGGATTAGTTACAGGTTTTTTCAGAGATATTGTAAGCAGCATTCATCCAAGGAACTTTCATTTTTGTAACCAACTTCTGGAGGATATAGACTTGCTGTCAATCACAAAACTTCTTTGTTTTAACTTGAATTAATCTTCCATGACTGTACATTGAGCTGAAAGTTTATAGATCACTGGTATACCTGTAGCTACTGATCAACCTATCCTTTAAGATGACATTTGGCAATTATGTCTCCTAATTTTAAAGGCTAAATATCTTTTATGTATTGATTGTTTTGTCATAGCTATATAATGAATGTATTCTGTCTGTATTCTGTCCTGAATCTTTTTTGTAAACCTTGTAAAGAAGTATTCTGTCTGGGAAATCTTAAATTTTTGTGATCAGATTCACCAACTTGTCAAACGTCTTGAAAGACCATTGAAAGAGTGGGATAGCTGACAGATCACTAAAGCCATCAGAGATGTGCATCAAAGGATAATTGTTCACTATAGAGTTGCAGTTTTACATATAATTATCATAATATCTTCATGAATAATGATGCCTGACCTGAAACCTTAATTAAGATTCTTTTCAGTTATGATAATAATAATTTTAGAACCTTTTCCCTGTGTAGATTAACATTCATTTTAGCTTTCCTTCCCCCCCAAAATTTATTGAAATAAGTTTGAGGAAATTAAATCATTTCTGATTTATGGGGAAATATTTTGTTGTGGGTGGAGGATGCATAAATGTGTAGTAAATGATCTTCTGTCTGGTCACAATAATATCAATATGTTTGTAAATAGGTTTATATTCAGTTTATATTATTGTTTTAATGTTAAACTAGATTTAATGTACATATCATAAGTAACTGTGTTGTTTTATTGCATTTTGTTGATTGAATTTTTATTAATATGATTTATTAAATTCATTATATTATATATTTTTAAGGAATATCTGGGGCTGAAGAAAATATTGAAGAATTGTCCAAAGAACATAGTATCCTACTAGAAAAGTACAATAACTCTATGTTTGATTCTCGCTGTTTTGTGTTTAATTATGATAGTATATCTCCTACAGATATCAATGATTCTAAATTTTCGTTGGATGATAAAGCTGTTTCACCAGACTGCATACATTCACCAATGATAGATAACTTGAAAAATGATGTTTTCAAGGATAATGTGGAACCTGTGCCAAAGAGTCATATGGCAAATGAGGATGATATTAATATATTCAATAATTTTTATTCAAGTTCACCAAAATCTGACACACCTGAAGTTAGTTTTAGAGACATAGATGAATCAAGTTTTTCACCTGATTTTAACTCATTACCAAGTTTTCATAGTACAAACTTAAATGATATCAATCACTCTTCTGATTCTGTTGAATCAAGTGTATCAAGTGCTAGCTGTGGCCCTTCCAGCCCAATTACTATTGGAGATTCCCCAGCTTCCAAGAAGTTCTTTATTCCATCTTCAAGTTCAAGAAGTACCCATTGCATCATTTATTCAGATACCAATAACTGTGATCAACTGGAATATGATGTGAAAGAATTTGTGAATTCAATTTTTTGGATTCTAGAGTCAAAACGTTTGGATCGTTCATTTGAAAAACAAGATAAGATACCTCTTTTAACTGCTCCTTTTGAAAAAAAGAATTTTGTGGGAATTGATACAGATACAAAGTAAGAATTGTTCTATTTATTAATAATTTTTAATATCTCTTTAAAGTTTTATGTATAAAATTAGCTAATAATTATTTATACAGTAACATCCTTAGATATAAATGCAGTTTCATGCCTCACTACCAGCAGTCATAAATTTTTTGAATACTTACTATGCATATATTCTATAGAAGGTTTTTATTTTGGATATTTTAAATACAATTAATAGAAGTTGTGGGAAATATAGTGGTGTAATTTATCCTGGCATTAATGTTTTGTGGTAATGTGAATAATTTGTATGAAAATGTGATTGTACTTCTGTTTCATTTCAACTCATTTGTTGGAATTAAAATGTAACATCTCAAAAAATGAAAAATAATATGAATGTGGTGTTGTAAAAAGGCGTCTGGAAAATTCTATATGAATAAGTAGTTTGTTTATATGGTTTAGTAAATTTTTTTTTAAAAGTAAAACATCTATTATTTATGAAGTATTCAGAATGTTTTCTTTATAACTGAGATAATTGTTATATATTGAGGGATGCCATGTAACATATAGTCTTTTCTTTTTATAATTGCAAAATATTATGTTCTTTCCTTAAAATGTTTAAAGAAGCTTCTTTGAACTGGTTTGGGAAGGTTTACATTTCGTCAAAACTACTACTGATTGAGAGTAATTGTAGTGCTCCTGCTCCTATTAAAGGGGAAAAAAAAATGTTGAAGAAAAAAATGGGCTGGAAACTTCTTTTTAATTGCTTCAAAGAGATGTAACTTTTAATAATTGGATAATTCTGTTTGTATTCTATTTAAAGGTCTGTTAAATTATAGGTATTTTAAAATAAAGGTCCAAAAGGACATACCCGATCAAGCCTTGATTATTTACACAGATGGTAGTCATTCGGATACAGGTAAAGCAGGGAGTGGTAGTTTTAGTAACACTCCTGGGAATGATGTTAAAATCAGCATCAGAAATCCTGACCACTGTTCTGTCTTTAGATCGGAACTTATTGCTATTAGTGATGCTCTCGATCATGCTCTCAACTCTTATAAGGACAGTAACTAGATCCTGACAGACAGCAGAAGCTCCATCCAATATTTGAAGAATTGGCTTAGAATTATGGACAGTACTGGTCTAGATATTTTATCCAAATTAGTTAGGCTTGGTCAGAGGAAACAAGTAGGTCTCCAGTGGATTCCATCAAATGTGGGTGTACCTGGGAACGAAGCTGCTGATGAGCTGGCTGGTAGGGGATGTGATCTCCCTAACCCCAGTTCCACTGTCTTAACCCATACGGAAATTCCTTCCTTCCAAAAAAATAAAATGAATTTGACTTGGTGAAACCCTCCTGCTCACCACTGATACGCAGCTAAGAGTCCTCGCCTTTCAATACAGTGCAGGAGTTCCAGGGCTCATCAGGCGACCTTGGCACGCTTTAGAAGCGGTCATCTGCGTAGTATGACTTTTGTGCAGGGGTAAAGTCTTTCTTTACCTTTCCCTGCTCTCTTTTTGCTTCTCCTGCTCATCTTCTGGACTGCTGGGGCATTTCTCTGTGACAGTTGTATGAAGAGCAAGGCCTGGTGTGTGAGACTATTACATGGAAAGGTAAAATGGACTTGGTGTAGGCTTTCCTGCTCCAAGGGGATTGGAAACAACAACAAAATAAAGGGAAGGAAAAGGAGGTAATAGAACAATTAATAGATAAGGTGCTTACTGTATGTATGTATGTGATGATTTCATGGGAATTGGAACATGTGTTTCTTGCATATTTTTTCTTGTTACAGTCTTTGAAAGGATGAGGGAACATTTTGGTAATTTAATTGCACATTTTATTTATAATTAAAACTCATAAAGCGACAAAGCAGAACACAGCTGCACAAACACATGCGGACATAGGACAGTACACTAGAGCGTTCTTTTTTCGTTCTGGAGATCTCAGCTTTTTATATCTTTCTCAACCAGAAGCTTGAGAATCATGATTTCTGTTAGTGAATACTGTGATTTGTCAGAATGAGTAGATAATGCAATATGGCATCTTATTTTGAAATGTCGGAACAGGGCAGTTTTTTAGGAAATAAAGTTGTGTTTAAAATATATTGCCCCTTAGGTGGCTAAACTAAAGAAATTAATTATTCCACAATGTCTTCAAGAGTTCAAGGCCACTATGAGTTAAATAAAATTTCTCAACAGAAAATTTAAATGGTGATTTATTACTTTTCCCCCTTCCGGGAGTCAACAACTGATGAAGGAAACTTGCTATTAATTTAGATTAAATTAACTTGAAATGTCAAAAAATGCTTTTGAGATCCTTAAAAATATTTTTACAATGGTGCTGCTTATGAATCGTAACTTACTTACATAAACAACAATTGAATTTACAATAATGAAATACGTTTTAACTTTGACTGTGTCTAATTAATACCATTAAGTATAGTTAAAAGGCTATTTTTGTTTCAATGTATATTGAAATGGTGGCATGAACCATATGATACTTAAATGTTTATACAATGGTGGTATAAAGTGAAAAATACTTCATAATTAATTAAAATGGTAGTATGAACCATATTACTTGAAAAAAATACAATGTTGTAGGAACTGGATACTATTAGAAAAATGATACATTGGTGAAAATGTTTTTAAAAATCTAAATAATGTTCTGAATGACACAATAAAAAAAAACTAATGTAAATTTGTACTTATCCTATTCAGAAGACAGAGTTGTGAAATAGGATAAGAAAGAATTGTCATTTTCAGTTCAGCATGTCTTCTGTCAACTGTATAAAAGCCATGGGAGACTAGCTGTGCTTTCTTTTGTAGAGTCAGTCAAAGAACAATAACATAGTAGAAATTATAATCAACTAAAATTCTTGTAATTGCCTTCAGATATGGCCAGCCTAGTTTGGGAAAAATAAGATTTTTTTTTGGTAAAACTCTTTTTAAAGTAATTGTTATATGCTAATACTCAATACTCATGAGCTAATTTCAAATTTTGAGGTGGGGAATATAGTCAATGTTGTAAACGGGAGAGTGGTCAATTTTGGTAGGTTTTTTGTTAATGCGTTTGTGTGTGTGTGGCCTGTATTTCATAAGTTATATCAGAATATTGATTTGAAATTTTATAATAATCACTAAAGGGAGGATTTAATTTATGTGTGTTTGGGTACTGAAGTTCTTCATAAATGACTAAATCTATTTTAAATTTAGATTAGACAAATTTTGCATCATACTGAATTTTATTTCATTTATTTATTTTGTAATTTCCAATAGTTTGTTCATATGCTATTTCGACAAAAAATTTTGCTTTAGTGGAGACTGTTACAGCATAAAACAAAACATCAAGAATTCAGGAGGAAATTTAGTTACAGAATGAGGTGTGTTAGTATATTCATCAACTATACCAATTATAATATTTTAGACCTAGGAATTTTAGCGGAAGTAGAATATACTTTGCATTTTAATTGAGTGACGCAGGCGATTGATTTACTCTTTCAACCTTAGCGTTAGTTTGGGGTTGATGAGATGAGACTAATAAATGTTTTGTATTATTTTTAAGAAATTTTTTAAATTTTGAGGAAGTGAAAGAAGGATGTTTATCAGTTTATAATTTTTCGGGAGTTTGAATTTGGAATACTTTTTGTGAGCAATTTCTATAAGTCTCAGAAATTTCACTTTTTGAGGCAAAAGCTCAAATATATCTTGTAGCGTAGTCAATCATTATATGAAGAAACTTTTTAGTTGAACTGTTATTGTTAAGCCCACTAACTGTGTTCACCGATAAATATTCAAATGGTTTGGCAGTCGAGGGAACTACTTACAACAATCCAGCTTGTTTAGTTTTTTTCTTATTAATTTGATAAATATTGCATTGTTTTATCCATAGTCAGAAACATATTGAGTAATACTAAGCCAATAGTATACAGGTGAAATTAAGTTAATCGTTTTCTGTACTCCAGGATATCCAAATTATATTGTGTAATTTCTAATAATTTTAACCGGAAGGAAATGGGTACCACACACACTCACAATTTTATATTAGCTTTTCTTTTTCAAAACAATACCATCATTTACTTTTGTTTGATTAGTATTAATATTCTCATCAATTTGATACCTTTTAATTCCATCAATATCTAATAAATTAATTACATGTAGGATATTGTGAGAAACAAGATGCCTTGGAAAAAATATTTACTTCTACATTTCTGACCCCTTTTTGATATTTTTCAGAATCTAACATAATTTTAAAGACCATTAGAGAATAACTTACCCCTTAAATTTTTTCAAGCCAAGAAAGTGATGCATGATCAGTATAAATTACAAATTTTTGCCCATGTAAATAATGAAAAATTTATCTAATGAAGCAACAATTGACTAACATTCTAATTCTGTTATTGCATAATTTTTTCATAGAATCTTAAACTTCTAAAATAGTAAACAATTGGATATAAGTTATTAGAGGCATTTGATTGTTTCAAAACACATCCAATTCTGGTTTGAGAAGTAGCAATAAACAAATGAATAAGTTAATTGGATTGAAATAATTGTAGTACAGATTTGGTAAATTAACGCTTTTTCTATTCATTAAAACAGGGGTCTCTAAACCTTTCAATCCAAGGACCCCATTAACTATCAAACAACAGTTAGGGCGCTGATTACATACTCAAGGTCCAAATAAAAAAATCAAAATTCAAATGTTTTTAATTTTAATATTTTATTCTGTTATTTAATAACACATTAATACACTGCACATGAAACCTTGGAAATGGTGAAATTGTTTCCTGAGTGCCAAAATATCACACATTTCTGGCTTTAGATTTGATGTTCCTAACATATGAACACTGACCAGATTTGACAAGTTTGTTCTCAGATTGCTCTTCACATATATCTTTCTGAAAATGTTTGTTCACACAAGTATGTTGTTCCAAATATTGAAAGGTTCTTTGATGCATAAGTTTTGACATTAGAAAAGTCTTTGGACCTAAACTGTTATAAATCCAACAGCCCTTTTTTGTACTTGTCCTTAAGAAGGTCATTTATTTGCAACTCAATGATCTCTAGCTGCAGTTCATCTGGACAACTGGCCACATCTGCTTCAAATCGGTTTTGAAACAGTCTCACTTCTGCCTTTGAATCCAGGTCAGAAAACTGCTCCTGAAATTGCAGCTGGAGGTCTTTGATAATCTCGCATGCAAATGATGTGGGGAATTCAGCTATTGCTTCAGCCATTAATACCCTGCACTGCTGAAAGTGCATCAATTTATTATACTGTACTTGTTCCAAAAACAAGGTAAGCTTAGTTCTGAAGATCTTTAAACAGGGGTATAGATCAGAAATTAGATTTTGTTTTCTTGCTTTTTTAGGCGCAGAAAATTTAAATGATGAGTTATGTCTGCAGCAAAGGCCAATTTTTATGTCCACTTTTCATCAGACAGTAATGGCTGTGGCTTGTCTAAATTTTTCAAAGTCACCTATTTCTCCTTTCTTAATTCAAATACCTTGCTCTGAGTTTTTTCGCAATTTAGCCATCTTACTGCTGTGTAATATGGTAAATCTTGCAATTCTATGTCTGTATCTTTCAACAATTCTCTAAATTGTCTATGTTTGAGCCCATGTCACCATATTAAATCACAATCTATCCCCACAGGATTCAGTACACTGTTAATGTCCACATATTTATCACACAAAGCTTGCTAGTGAATAATACATTAACATTGGTTGTGGAATGTTTTTCTCATTACACATCTGCTTCACTTGTGTAACCAAGCCATTTGTCATGCCACTCATGTTCTTTCCTCCATCAACAGTCAGGCAACTGAGGTTAATCTAGTTCAAGTTAAAATCAACGAATGTGACAATTTTCAATTCATTGAATATATCATGTCCAGTAACAGGGCCATACATGCTATGTGGAGAAGCCAGCTCTTGGGTTATGTTCATGTCTTCAACTAGTAATCTAATGAACCCAAGCAATTGAGAGGTGGAATAGCTTTCAGTGATTCATCCATTGCAATTGATAAATTGCAAAACTTGCATTTTTTGCTATTTGAGTCACAATGTGTTCACCCACATCTACAACACGGCGGGCAATGGTATTTGTTGCCAAAGCTATATACATTTTAAAATTGTTTACACTTTTATGGGTAAAATTCCTCAGCCACCTCCAACAAGCATTCTTTCTCTACTTCACCATCTGTGAATAGTTTGCTACTTTTAGCCAGAAGGTAGGCAACTTAATAGTTTTCCTTAGTTAATGATTCATTTTCTTTTGAGTATGTACTGAACAATGTGTGCATGTTTTCTGAGAAGCGAGTTGATTTTGTCTTTCTCTCTCATTTAGAAAATTTTTCGGCTCGGACATTATTTTCCAACTGTACACATTTCTCCCGTTATTTGCTTCGATGATGATGGGGCAGGTTCTACTCTTTCATCACAGTCATGGTTTTGTTGCAAATCACACATAATGTGAGGAAAAAGTGTTTCAAACTTCATTCTTGAAATAACCGACACTCATCGTCTACTTTTCTTTTCCTCTTCTCAGCCATCGTTAGGCTCTAAAATAAAGTGACTTCCACAAGAGTAAATAGGGAAACCAAATTAATTGGGGCAAACATTTTTGTTCTTGTCTGAGTTGGTATGGGATTATCATGCCCCGAACACTTCGAACTGGTTATATCTGCCCAGAAGTAATATGACGGATCAACCTTGACTACAATTTATTCATTTGATTGGTTTTAGTACATTAGTAGTTCAGTTGTGAGCCTTTCAGTGTGGTTGCTGGTGGTTATAATTTTGGGTTCCATGTAACACGTCTTTCTTTTGTTTGTTTAGAGATGGATATTACTCTGAGGAAGCGTTCTAAAATAATTTCTCTTAATGATCACACTTCTATGACTGTGAGAGATATATTTATGACGGTGTGAGAAAATCAAGTGTTTCAAGAATTTTAAGATTCCTGATCATTGTCTCCAAAAAGAAAAAGAAAAATTTGGGTTCAAAAGAAAAATTACTCCAAAAACTGAAAAAATTCTAATAAGAAATAGCAAAATAAATCAAAGTAAGACAAACATGGACCTTAGAAGGGATGTATTGGATTATTGTTTGGAAGTGAGTACTTTAACTATGCAGAAAAGGGTTCTGGAAGTTAGCCCTAAAGCATTAAAATCGAGGAAAAAGCAATTTTAAACTCGGGAAAACAATGAAAAAACGCATAGCATAGGCCAAAAATACCGATCCTGGATCGATAACAACTCGAGGAAGGTGATTTTCAGTGATGAAACCCATTTATTTGTGCTGGGATACAAATCAAGTGTAGTTAGACAAAGTAAAGTTGAAACTCTGATGCCAGATCATATTCAACAGACTGTAAAACATTCTTCCAAATCGATGTTTTGTGGTTTTTCACTACAAAAGGTACTGTAAGTTTTGTTCCTTTTTTGGGGACATGGTACGATTTATGCAAAAAATTTTAATTTAAGGATTTTCAAAATTTTTTTAGTTGCATCCTATGTGTGTATACTATGTAAAACAGATTTTGTGCTCAACATTTCATAAAAAGCTAGCCATTCACAAATTTTAAGTTTTTAAATTAAATTAATTAATGAAAAAACTTAAAATTTGTGAAGTGATTTTAAAATGCTACTCTCCTCCTTCAAAAATGTACGTACATGCATGAAATTTGATTTATAAGTACATCAAACTATGTATAACAAAAGTTGGTATGGGTTTTTGTGACAACACAATTGATATTCTTAAAATACTTCTTTTTATGAATGCTTATTGAAAATTCCTTAAAAAATGTATAAATTCTAAGTTCAATTATTTTTAAAAAAATAAGTATTGCTTTGTTCAAAAATGCATACCAACTTTTGTTATATATACTTTTGTTATATTTGTTTTGTTAGCAATAGGTAAAAAAAAAAAATTCAAAGCATTAGGCACAATTAAAAAAAAGCCTCTTCATTTTAAATGAAGACCAACTATAGCTATTTTATCTTTTTGAGATAAGGCAGTTTAAAGTTTTGATTTGCCATTGGGATGTGAACAAAAACGAACGTAAAAGCTATCATAATTCTACATTTTTTTAAGTTTAGAGCTTTCAAATTAATGTGAGGTTATAGAAAAGTATATGAAGAGAGAGAGAATAATTTAGGCTAAAAAAAATTATATTTGATTTTTTGACCGATTTTTGTCAATTGAATTGTACTGTGTCCTCTTAAAGAGATGATGAATTATGTCAAAGGCATAGAAATATTATGCAGGAGGATTGCTCAATTCATGGAAACATTGGACAGAACATTTTAACCTGGTTTTGCTTCTTGTTACAATTTGATATTAATCCAGACTTTTTTATGTGGAAAAATAAAATAAAAGTTCTTAATTGGCCTGGTAATTCACCAGACCTAAATCCTATTGAGAATTTGATATATTCTCAAAAATTGTTTAGCTAAGATGAGTTGCACAACAGCAGAACAAATAATAAAAATGCTATACAAGCGTGATTCCATGATGATGAAGTTAACATGTGCGCTGCACTAGTGGAGTCGATACCAAGATGAATTGAAGAGATCATTTCTGCAATAGGACATACCCCCTTCATACTAATAGAGAGATTTTTCTATCTACTTAAGTTGTGTAATGATTAAAAGCTAGGGTTTTAGAAAAAGCATGTTTTCTGGGTTTTTTTTACCATTTGTCCCAATTGATTTGAACAGTATAGTGTCTTGTGCACGATATCGCTTAAAAACCCTGATTATGCAATAATTTTGTAGCAATTATAGTTGCAAATGACTTGAAAATATTTTTAAAATTCGTACGATTTCTTATTTTAAACTTACCTGAATATAGTCTGCTTATGGTAGTGCTTGTTGCTTACTATGTTTCCTCTTCAGAATACTTGGAAGATTCCTGTTGAACTAACGATATTCACAATATTTTATGCACACTAGTAAGTAAATACACGAAGGAAATTATGGCCAAATAAAATACAAGGGAACATGTATCGCAATTAGACGTTAACTGATATCAACACCTCCTCATCTCAAACTGTGAACATCAAGTCTTGAGCATATATTAAGCCATTTAAAAACAGTCACAAGATAGCGTTATATTATCTCATTGCTGTGAAGTAGAAGTAATCAGCAA
Organism: Trichonephila clavipes; assembly: GCA_019973935.1. Lineage (NCBI taxonomy): Eukaryota > Metazoa > Arthropoda > Arachnida > Araneae > Nephilidae > Trichonephila > Trichonephila clavipes. Next base: position 81,438 of record BMAU01018765.1, read on the forward strand.
ATAAGGTTGTGCTACGTAGTGATCGGTTGGAAAACAGTGCATACTGCACGCCTCTATTTTAATTCTGTTAAAATGTAATGTCCACATAAGCGGTAGTTGATCTTAGCAAGATCATAATTTTTCCCCATAAATGAAAAGATTTCCACGAGCTGTAGTTTGGAGACTTCTGCTTTAAAAGATTTTTGACATTTTTCTGTCTATTTCTAGGACATGTCTTTCTTAAGTAAATGATTTAATGAATTTCTCTCAAATTATCATAATTCTGTAAGAATTTATAATACACACTGATGGGAACCCAGGAATCTTTGCAAATCCTTTACTTTTGTTGATCCCTTTAATTTTTTATGCTTCCTAGATTTGGATCATCTGGAGCAATTTGACCATTTTATATATATTTATAATATATATATATATATATATAATATAATTTATATATATAATATCAAAAAAAAATTTTTGGGGGAGTAAAAGTACATTAGATTCATGAGATTTTTTTCTTGATTACATTGGGGAACATGCAGTGTTTGCCTCTACTTTAGGTGAATTCTGTTTGAATGGACAAACTGCCACTCAGTGAGAAGCATTTGAAATTCCTGTTTTAATACAAGGGTGGAAGATAAAGTGTCATGAAATTGATGATAATGAGTCTTATCATTAGGATATTTTTTATTTCTAGAAAAACTTTGTCATGACACATATGACTTTTTCGCAAAAATTCTGTGATCTTCTGGAAACAGGTTGCTTAATTTGAGGATATTGATTAAACTTATACGGTTAAATTTCTATAAGGGCTGGACTAAATCTTTTTCTATTTGTTGGTAGTTTATTTTCTTTGGTATTGATGTTAAATCTTGTGGTTGTTGCAAGCCAACTTGTAAAAACCACAAGATTTACCACTTGTTGGGAACTGCTGTCTATTTCTCTATGATATTGCTGTTCGCGTTGATCGAGAATTTATGGATAGAAATTCAAGTTATGTGAATATGAAATTGATGAATCTAGGAGGAGTATACAGAACGCTACTGGCTTTTAATGCTCAAAGAGACTGATATGTTATCAGTGCAGCTTTGTTTGGAATCTTACAAACACCTTTCATACCCTAAGTTTACAAATAAAACTTGGATCATTTGCAGGGCATCAGATGTCTGCTCGGATTCTGCGACAATGGCTGCAGCATCAAGTATTGTCAGTACCACAACACCATTGTTATGACCTCTCTTGACACTTCAGCAGACAGGCATGTTTAAAATGATGCATATAACAACATAGGATGTGGGTCTTATGCCATCTTTTCTGTGAAATTCTGATGCTTTTGTACAGCATCATGATCAACTTGTGTGGCAGCCTTGTGGAGAAAAAAAATTTCTACTGTGCTTCTGTCATCTCATGAGCCCAGTGATTGTATGGGGTATCATTTATTTCAGTCAACTTCTATCTTCTGGCCCTTTACTTTGTACAGTTTACAATACATTTCCAACGTGGGAATATCAGTGCCCTATCTTAGAGGTGGCCGCGGTAGCCTAGTGGTCAAGGTAACAAGCTCGTGGCCGCAGCGTATTATGAGATTGAGCCCAGTACCGCTGAAGACCTGCCGTGTAGGGGGACTATGCACATTAAATCTGCCATTGGTGTGGAAGTCAGGAGAGGGGGTGCCAGCTCAGGTGTCATCCTCGTCACTTGACCATGGTTCAAAATTACAAGGTCCATCGCCAAAAGCCCCTGAGTAGCTGAATAATATTCACTCACTCACAAGAGGTCTCTGTGACATGACTTTTTAACAAAATAATACACAACCTCATGTCCTGACTCCTTGATTGAGAGGGTATTTGATTGTTGCCTTGACCAGCACTCTCTCCAAATCTGTTACTTATTAAGAGTATGCTGTTTTGTGTTGCTGAGAAACTGGCATGCTCTACTTGCCAGTCTCTATGATTGAGGAATTTTAAGAGAGTTAGAGCTGCATATGGAATGATGTATTCATGTTTATTTAATTTTAGTTCTACTTGATGTCCAATTCGATTAAAGTTGTTAAAACTGTCAGAGGTGAGGTGAAAGCTTTGTGTGCTGCATTATGTGTATCACAAAGCATCTCCTTCCATTATAGCCATTTTTCTTTTTGATTAGTATTACTTAGGTTCTGTCTTTGGCACATTGTGAGAAATCATATTTTATTGCACTTGTTCGTTTTTTTTTCGATAAATGTGAAAATCCTTAGAATGGATTTTATAAAAAAAGGTCAAACTACAAAATTTGAAAGTTTTTTTTAATGCAGTTGAAGACAAAATTAATTTTCCTTAAACATAATAAGAAAGACTAAGATACTATTCAAGATTGCTGGCCATGATAAGTATGCCAAGTACCAGAGCTGTAAGTTAAGAAAAATAAAGAAAAGAAAATAATGTTGATATATTTCAAAATCTACAGCAAAAATTAAAAAAAAAAAAGATTTCGGACATTATTGGCAAAGATTATTTAAAGCTTGATTTCACTGTAGCTCTTTGCAGTGAAGTATTTCCAAGACTTTTGTATGTAGTGTACCATGAAATGATGCGCTATGAAACCTTCCAAATGGAATTAATGTTTGTATTCAATGCATCAGGGAGACTACACTGATAAGCAGGGTTTCTTTACCGGGTTCCCAAGAAATCTTAAGATTTCTGTACTTTTTCTATTCCTGGGAATTATAATTAATTCCCGGGAATTGGAATCGCACGAGGCTTCAATAGTTTGTTGATAATGCTTGAAAGATTTTTCGAAATAAAGTCACCAATTTTAAAAAAATTGATGTTATATATATATATATATAAAGAACAAATGATGGCCAATGTAGAGTTTGAAACTGTGAATACAATTGTAGCAGGCTTAAAGCCAGTAAAAATTTTCTTAGAAAAATTATGCAGTCGCAATGCAACTTTGCTAACTGCAGAAGGTGTATTTTCTTTCGTTGTTGGAGAACTGAATGAAAAAATTTAGAATTTGCGAAAAATATGAAATATTCTCTAATTCAAAGAATTAATGAGAGACGCAACATTTATTTAATAGGATTAATGCAATACCTGAATTTTGGGAGAAAGTACGAAGCAGCTGCAGTTACTGTCGATATTTCGCGATTACCTAGTAAGATTTGTTTGGTTAGACAAGCCCAAATGAGATAGGACAAGGTTTTTATGCGAAGAAGAGTAATCAATATCCAACTCTTCGCAGTCAGAAGAAAAGAGCATGGAGATTTTAAAAGAAAAACCCCTGACGCGTTGAAAGAAAAATTAGATTAAGAAATTTGCTCTAAAATCAAAAGTTTTATATTGTTTAACCAAAAAAATACTAGTTTCAACAAAATCATGATTTGTTTGGTTAGACAAGCCCAAATGAGATAGGACAAGGTTTTTATGCGAAGAAGAGTAATCAATATCCAACTCTTCGCAGTCAGAAGAAAAAGAGCATGGAGATTTTAAAAGAAAAACCCTGACGCGTTGAAAGAAAAATTAGATTAAGAAATTTGCTCTAAAATCAAAAGTTTTATATTGTTTAACCAAAAAAATACTAGTTTCAACAAAATCATGAAACAAGAGATGTAGTTGTTCGACTTGACTGAAAATCCATTACCAAACATTATAAAATTATGTGAGGCTTTAAAAACAATTCCTCTAACATCAGTTGATGCCGAGAGAGCATTTTCTGCTGTCGGATTGTTCGTCACAAAGCTTAGAACTAGCTGAGTGATAAAAGTATAAATTGTTTATGCTTTATAAATTGATTAATAATGATTAATCAACTTATTAAATATTTTTTGTATTTTTTAGCTCATTATATAAATAAGTATTAATTTTGGAATTTATATGTATCCTTATTTTATATTATTTTTATTAATTTTATGTAAAAATAACTTGTTTTTAAGTTTTTTGAAATTTGATGTATTTTTGAGAATCCCGGGCTTGACAATTATATTCCCAGGATTTCCCGGACACTCCCGGGAAATCAGAAACCCTACTGATAAGTCACTGTATTTTTTTTTTCATGTGGTTAGGTAATCAGATATTATCTGAAAAACATCTCATTGAAACAATAGCAACTAGTGCAAATCCCCGCTTAAAATATCTTATTTAGTTGTTCTTCAAGTAGCTAAAAAAAAAGTTGTGGGGAGGAGTTAGTAAATTCTTGTATCTTAGATGTCTTACAGGAAATTGTAGGTCTTCAAGCCTCTTCCCACCCCAAACAACTTATAAAGCTATATTGCTTTTTGAATAATGCTATAATGAGAAGTTTTGCTGTTACATGGCTAACGACATAAGAAATCACAAGTTATAAAGGGGATCAAGAAATTGAAATATTTCATGATTCAACTTTATGGATGTATTGATGTTAATAACTAAGTTATATTTGTTTCAGGAAATGATAATGACTTACAGAAAGAGAGAGAGAGAACTTCTGTGTTACCTTAACGGGATGGACAAAATTCACCAGAAGGATTTAATATTATGTTTTACGTAATAATCTTCAACTACAACATGAACTAGCAGTTTAATAATATGCTGAGCATAAATACTGGTTGTGAATTTTAGTTGCAGTGGTATCTCCTATGAGAGTTGCCTTTGAATAAAGGATAACTAAGAGAATTTTGTTGGTCCCAATCCCTTTAAATAAAATCTTTAATCTGTTAACCTCTTATATAAAGGGAGACTATGGGAATTTGAAAAAGGTTTAAAAAATAAGATAGAGTTAGAGAAATACACTCAGGAACATTGAAAATAGCGACCCAAGAAGGAAGCTAAGTACAATCGCAAAACTTTGCAAATAAGTACAGCGTAATGTGATATGCAAAGGATTCAAGTTTCTGCCAATACGCATGCTCATACTCACCAAGGTGGTGCTACAATCAGGAAGAGGGTGCTATATAAGCCAGCGCAAATTCGAAGATTCATAAACGTGACGATTACCCGCCGATTGTAGGAAGACTTTGGTAAGCGAAACATGCCAGAAGACATTTCTCACTGTTAAGCGAGTTTGAGAGAGGCCTGATCATCGGGATGAAAACTGCAGGCTGATCGATGCACCATGTTGCTGGCCAGGTGGATCGTTCGGAGTGTGCCGTTAGAAATTGTTGGGAGCAGTGGTCTCGAGAAGGTACCCACGCGTGGAAAACCGGGTCTGGAACGACCAGGAAGACCACGAGGAGAGAGGATCGAAGGATCGTGCGGCAAGCACTTGTGGACCTCACAGTGGCTCGTTTAACGATACGAGCAGACATAGGCGTAGCAATTGCTCCACAAACAATTTCCAGACACCTTGCAGAAGCAAATCTTAAACCCAAGCGCTATTTCCGTGCACTCCCTTTAACACCGGAACATCGGCAACTGCGTCTACAGTGGCGCCAAGCCAGATAAATGTGCAATGTCACAGATTGGCAAAAGGTTGTGTTTAGTGATGAATCCCGGTTTGTTTTGGGGACAGTTGATAACCGTGTACGGGTGTGGAGGTGCCCTGGTGAGCGGTACAATTCCTCCCACACTGTTCTACGTCACACTGCCCGCACAGCTGGTGTAATGGTCTGGGGGGCCATAGCCTATGATAGCCGGTCCACTTTAATTGTGATGCGTGGAACCTTAACGGGCCAACGTTACGTTGATGATATTCTTCGACCCCATGTAGGACCTTTCCTAAATGGTCTCCAAGGGGCAATTTTCCAACAAGATAATGCTCGTCCGCATACAGCAAGAGTTGCTCAAGACTTCCTACGTCATTTTCAGACTCTTCCATGGCCGGCCCGCTCCCCCGATTTGACCCCTGTAGAGCACGTGTGGGATCAGCTAAAACGGCAGATGCCATTGTGTCACTCTGTACATGATTTAGAGTTTGCTGTTCAAGATTTGTGGGCCCATCTGCCTCAGGACAACATAAGGTGTCTAATCAACTCAATGCCGGACCATGTGGTGACATGTATTTCAGCTGGAGGTGGTCCAACATGCTATTGAAGTTGCTCAGTATTTGTGAAGTTGCACACCCTGTATTCATTTAATTGTCTTGTTTTTGAGATCAAGTGAATCTCTCATCTGTGTCATTATGTGTATTAAATTTAATTTCAATCCGATGTTTTCTTCTTGGGTCGCTATTTTCAATGTTCCTGAGTGTATATACAAATAGAGAAATACTCTTTGTTATTGACCTTTTGTGGTTTCAAAGGTAAGTTTTTGTCCAATAAAAAATATTGCATACTGTTTTCAAATACTATCTTTTAAAAAAAATTGGATATGTATTTGGCATAATAAATTAATTAATGTTAAAAGAGGAAAGGAAGAGCGGGGGAAAATACTAAACAAATTTTAATATGTTTGGTGCCTTGATTTATAGACAAAGGAAAATATATAATGAAACTATTGCACATTGTGGTAGTGCACCTTTTTTATTAGATTATATCAAAAATAAAAATGATGTTTTGGGAAAACTGAATACTTTAAGAATAAGTATTTAGCACAAATAATTATCAATGACTTGAATAATACTTTCAACTGTTAATTGGTTTCATTGTCTTAGCAAATTAGTAAGGCAGTCCAAGACATGAACCAATAGGAAAGAAAAGTTGATAAGGTGACTGGACCACTTGCTTAAGTATAGGGATTTCACATTCTGGATTGAATAGAAATTTCTATCATTCTTATTTATATATTCTAACTTTGGACCGGGGAGTAAAAGTGCAATTTTGTACGTGTATGTTATTTTTGCATATGTTATCTAGCATGGCTTCTTGAGGAAAAGGTTAATATTAACACAAAAAGTTGATGTGATTTATGTAACTGAAATCAAAAAGCTTAGTTTAAGAGATTAAAAGTAGAAATTTTGAACAAGTAAAAACCAAGTAAGCCACATGTTAAAGAATGGAGAAGGGATGAAATACAATGAATTACTGTTTCAAATGAACATATTAAGAGTAAAATTTAGAAAAACAAGCTTATGAAATTAGTTCATTAGGGTTTGATTGGCTTCGTTTTGTAAAGTAAAACATATGTACACACACACATATTCCTTTAAGAGTATTATTGCAGGAAAAGGCATGAGAATTTCTTAAAGTCTGGGACTAAAGGACTTCAAAGCATCAAATGGTTAGACAAATTTAAGTAAACAAATAATATTTGTGGTGAATTATAAACTATAATAAAATTATTTGTGATGAAGAAAAATAAGAAGGTATGCAATATGTCACAAATTGAATATAAAAGCTAAATTAAATTTGTGTAGGATATGAGGCTAACATCTACAGTGAAGATGAAATTGAATTATTTATTGAATTTCCCCTTATAAGATTCAATGCTTCAAAGAAGAAAAATGCTCTGATGGAAAAAGCTCCTAGGAACTGTACTTTTCTGTGACAGGGAAGGAGAGTTTGATCAACAGCTTGTAATTGAAAAAGCAAAAAAAAAAGTCAATGCTTTAAGCACATTAACCCAAGAGCTTTGTCAGCACCTTGGCATCACAATAAAATGCCATGTATGATGCAAAACCTAATGTCAGAATGAATTATTGCTCTCAAAACAATGTCTAAAACATAAGATTGTGCCATTTCTTGGCAATTTGCCTACTCATCCACCAAATGTAAAACTGAAATAATTAAAATCTGTATTTTTCTCACCTTCTACAAACAACATCAGTATAAGAGCTTTTGGAAGGTATAGTTAGAAGCTTCAAGGTTTGTGACAGAAAACTGTTTTTATTGCATGTTCTTTGCCAAACTGCTTGTGGAAACAGGGATCAGCTTATAAAATATGTCAATGTAAGAAATGCCATTCAGTGGATAACAAAGGCTGTTAAATCCATACCCAAAAGTTGTGTTTAACACTGTTTTAAGAAGGCATACTTTAAAATTTTACTTTGAAGAGCCCACAATGAAAATAATACAAATGAGAATGAATTGTTTGAACTTATCCAATTCAGTGGCAACGCTCAAATGCAATAATATTTAGAAATCAATGAAAACTTGTGTGACGATATCAAAAGAGGTAACATAAATTATTTATTTTAGCTATAATTAGTGATGTAAGCTTTAACAAAAATATCTTGGAAAGTAGTGAGGAAGAAAAACCAGACAAAAAGTAGTTTGTAAAAAAATAAAAATTTGTAATTGTTGGTGTTAGTGAAGGACTTAAGATTATCAGTCACTAATATCCATATAAAAAAAATGCTTGCAATACAGACTTTCAAACAAACCAATATAATGGATTAATTTCTGTAAGTGAAGAACTATATATTGTCCATTTCATACATTTTTGCAATCATTAAACTTTTTTAATTAAGAATTCTTATTTTTTTTAACATTAAATACAAATAAATATACCTGTTACATATCTATAAATAACTTATTTAAAACTTGACATGATCTGAATTCTTAATTCAGTTGCATTTTAAGTTTTTATCCTATGAAGAAGAGACATCAACTGTATCTTTATTTAACTTTTTTAAAATTTCAAATGATAATTTTCTAGGAATATCTAAAAATTATGAGTGATAAAATTTTTTATATTATTTGTCATTTAAATATGCCTTTGATAATAACTATCCTGCAGTTTTATCTCATGATATTTCTTATGCTATTTAAAAAGGATGGCTTTAGTCTGTTTAATGATAAACTCAAAAAGAAAAGAAAGCAGGAATTCAAATATATATATGGAAGGGTATTATAAGATATTTAATGTTAAAAGGCTGCAACTATGTAACATGTTAATAATATGTTGTGAAATAAATATTTATATCTATGTATCAGTTTATTTTACCATTAATTAGTCTTTGAGAATTCACATAAAAACATGTGTTATTTTTCTTGTATATTTTTTCAGGTTTATATAAGTTGGTTATAAATATTAACTTCGTTTTTTAGAATTTATAAGAAACGATGTCTTGGAAGAATGAAAAAACATATTGGGGATTTGGCCTTACAAGCAGGTTTACCGTTAGAAGCTTTGTCTCTCTATGTGACATCAATTGAGCATTTAAAATCTGGGCAGGATTGGCTTTGGCTTGCTGCTGCATATGAAGGACAGTGTTCTGCTTCTGTGATATTGCAATCTGAAGCTAAAGGCATACCTTTGAAAGAACAGACTCCTGATCGTTTCAAAATTCCTGTGCCAAAAATTATGAAGACAAGTATGTAGTATTAATTATTTTTTATTGAATATCTTATCTTATGATCCATCATGAATATCTGATTATGTAAATTTTTTTATGCACATTTTAATCAAATTAAAGTTTAAAAAATAAATTTGAGGTACTTTTCCTATTTTTAATTTATTTTGAAATATTTTGTTTTCTTATATATTAGATCATTCCCTGTTTTATGCAACTTTAAAGTAGATACTTACAAACAGTGTGGCATATATATTTACAGATCTTGCAAACAGTTCTGAAAAGTAAATTAAAAACTTTATGTTAGATAATAAGTGTTCTTTAAATCCTTTCATTAAACTTTCTTTTATCAGAACTTCTTTATTTTTAACATTGCCTAAAATATTCTTGAAGACAATAAATAAGCTTTGACAAATTTAAGAAAGGTATGTGTAATATGAGAAATATTTTAAAGATTTGAGGGTCTCTAACTTTTTCTACCTTATTACTTTATGAGGTAGAAAATAAGTGGGTATTTCTTACAGTTTTTATATCATTTTTGACAATTTAATTTTCTGTGAAGTAACTTTTTTGAAAAAGCTACCCAATTTTCTGTGGACTGGAGGAGAATCAATTCCAACATTGATTTAGAAATTTCCCATTTATAAAATTGTGACTAACCATCAACATTCTCCCTAAAAAAATTTCTTTTTCCCTTCAAAAACACATTTATTTTCTTTAGTTAATTGAAAACATTGTGCCATATACTACAGTTAAAAATATTAGTAATGTATCCATCACAAAAAATGCTTTTGAGGTGGAGTACATAAGAGTTTTTCATTTTAGAAATCAATGGAATTTTTTTAAGTGAGAATCCCTCTTTTAGAGAAGAAATTTGTAATATTATCTCAGAAACATGTATATATTTTTAAAATTAGGAACAAGAATATCTCTTATTATTAGAATTATGTCTTTATATGTTTTATTCAGTATTTATGAAGTATTGAAAATAAATATAAATGTCATATGATCTGTCATATTCAATAGGATAAGAAAAACTTGAAATATGACTAATACATCTTTTGAGGCCATTGAGTTTTCTTGCTTGTTTCTTTTCTTGCTGAAAGCTCAAACTTAATGAAGAATGCCTAAGATTTGATTGTGAAATTTGATAATATTTTAGTTATATTTTACATTAGAAGGAAGTAAATTCTTTTGTATAAAATACTTATATAATTAATGCTAAAATCATATGCAATTCTTTTAGGGAAACAACTGTTTAATTTGAAATGTTTTATATAAATTAGCTTATTTTTTATGAGGTTAAAAATGCCAATAAATTAACCAATTATTTCCTTTTAATACAAGTTTCTTAATGTTTACTCTTGTGTGCATCTAATTATTTCATATTTACACTCCTCAAAAGGGAAATTGCAACATATCAAGAAATAATGCATGTGGTGTCAGGCAAATTTCAGGAGTTATAGTGTTGAGGTGGATATGCAAATGATAAAAAAAAAACAGACAAATAAAATCATTATTAACCAATGTATTCAGTATCTAATATGACCACCTTGGGCAGCTATACAGGCTTCAAACTAGCAAGGCATTTTATCTGTAAATCCATTGATAGCTGTCTGAGGTAACCATTGTCAAGCCACATCCACTGCTATGTGCAAATAATCCATGGTTTGCACTAGTGATCCTTGATTAATGTCACGTCCAATGAGATCCCACAGGTGTTTGATAGGTTTCAGATCTGGAGAATTTGCCAGCCAGGGCAGGATGTCAGACCTAGTCAGGCTGTTATGAGTTTGCTATGTGACATGAGGCCTGGCATTGTCTTGCTGGAACACCATCTTTGGTGCGCACACTCTTTTGATATCAGAAGAGTTATTTTGAGCATGCTTCACACACTCAAATAGTAAAAATACAGGAGGGAATTATTTAACTTCCATATTTTTATATGTCAGAATAAAAAGGGAAAAACATAATATAAAAAATATAATGTCATGTTGAAGTGAAGGGAAATGTAAATTATTTATAGAAATGACATTGTTTAGGGAATATTTGAAACCGGTTATAGGCAATCATGATAGTCTATTACTAGGAATCACCAATAAATGTATCAAAAGTTAAAGGTTTAATCTTTTAAACATGGAATCTCTAATAAATTTATAAAAATGTTTTTCAATCCTTTAAAAAATTATGAAATGAAACATTTTTCGAAATAGGATATTCGGATTTATGAATTACATATTATGAATAAAGAAGATTCGAATTTTGAGTAAATATTTAAGTTATTACATTTATACATACATTTGATTTGTATATGTATAATGATTATATCAATCTCTCTTGAGAGGGATTTTCTTTATTTCATATTCTTTTATTTAAGTTTATATGATTTTAAGTGCAACCTTAGCTCTTAAAAGTGTGCCACTTTGTCATGTTTTTTTGGTGCAATAGTGCATCAGCTACCAGATCCGACCAATTGGCGTGTTAAGATTCTCGAAATTTCTTTGTTCAAACAACTTCCTCTATATTTTCAATTCAGAAAGATCGTTTTTGATCATCACAAGCTTCACTTGCCTGATTTTGTGTTGTCAATGCAGCTGTTTGTGTTAATACTTTCTTCTGTAACATGCCATCTTCGAAGAATAATCATCAACAATAATAAATGAAATCATCATGTCTTATTGAATACCTTTTTCCACAACTGCATCCAAAATGATATTCTTAATGTACACTGCTCAAAACAATTAGGGGAGCACATGATTTTAACAAAAGGAAGCAAAGATGTATACCAATAAGTAACATAAAATGAATCATCCATAATGTAAAACCTACCATGAAACGGAAGAAAACTTTATATGCAAATCAAAGTTCATGACGTCAAAAACCAGAAAAAGGAGATAAGGGCAGAAATCGGGATGTTGCAGAAACGTCTGTTTTATTGCCATAACTGTGAAATTCGATTGTGCAGTATTTTTTTTTGAGACAAGGTTACTTGAGAATGTCTCAACAACGTGATTTACCGGAATCCATGACATGGCGTGTTATAGGCAGGCTGGAATCCGGGCAAACACAACGTAGTGTCGCGGACGCTGTTGGAGTTGCCAGAAGTGTTGTTGCAAGGCTGTGGAATCGATTCCAAGGAACAGGAAATGTTAGACGTCGACCAGGGGCAGGTCGGCTATGCGCCACTACATCAACTGATGACCGGTATATACAGTTAACAGCCCGTCGAAACAGAACAGAGAATGCTACGCAGCTGCAAAGACAGTTGTTCTTGGCAACAGGACGAAGGGTGTCCAGCCAAACAGTACGCAATCGGCTTCATGAGGGAGGGCTCTATGCACGTAGGCCAATGGTCTGCATTTCGTTGACCCCACGCCACCATGCGGCCCGAAGAAGATGGGCTGCTGAACATCGAGATTGGGAGCAACATGATTGGAGCCAAGTGCTGTTTACAGACGAGTCCCGATTCAGTCTAGAGTGTGACACCCGACGTGTTCTTGTATGAAGGGACAGGGGCACTCGAAATAACCCCGCATTCATTCGTGAAAGGTCACAATACAGAAGAGCTGGTTGGATGGTATGGGGTGGAATCAGCATAGGCGAATGTACAGACCTGCATATCATTCGGAATGGCACTTTGACGGGCCGAAGGTATGCAGACGAGATACTCTCGACCTCATGTCATCCCTTACGCTGGAGCCATTGGAGATTCCTTTGTTTTCCAGGATGATAATGCCCGACCGCATAGAGCTCGTCTAGTGGAGAACATGCTTGAAGCTGAAACAATACAGCGTATGAGATTGCCAGCGTGCTCTCCTGACCTGAATCCCTATTCAGCATAGGCGAATGTATAGACCTGCATATCATTCGAATGGCACTTTGACGGGCCGAAGGTATGCAGACGAGATACTTCGGCCCCATGTCATCCCTTACGCTGGAGCCATTGGAGATTCCTTTGTTTTCCAGGATGATAATGCCCGACCGTATAGAGCTCGTCTAGTGGAGAACATGCTTGAAGCTGAAACAATACAGCGTATGGGATTGCCAGCGTGCTCTCCTGACCTGAATCCAATCGAGCATGTTTGAGACATGCTCGGACGACGCATTGCTGCGCGACCAAGGCCGCCTGCTACTGTCCGAGACTTGGAGATTGCACTTCTTGAGGAGTGAAACAGTATTCGCCAAAGTCTGATCGATAACCTCATCGCATCCATGACAAACAGGTGTGCAGCAGTCTTAGCTGTTCGAGGAGACCACACGCCCTATTAAAACTCATGCATCATGTCTAAACAGTACCTTTTTTTATCGTTTACATGTAACCAAATTGTTGCCCTAAATCATCTTTTCATGTTTTTTCCATATTTTTCAAAGAATTAAAGCTTAATTCCAAAATTTTTTAAGCCTTTTTTCTGTATTGCGCATTAATACGCGTGTACTATGCATTGTATGCCAATACGTGACTGTCTCACATGGTTTTCTTCACTTTTTTGCTTGCTCCCCTAATTGTTTTGAGCAGTGTACTTTAAATTACTGAATGGTTTATTGTGTTTCTTTAATGAGTAATGTGAAAACTTCTTTTTATTCATGTAATTTGTCAAATAAAGATAAGCTTGAAATATTTGGTTTGCACATATTTTTTTTATAAATTAGTTTGCTCTGTAAAAAGTTATATGTAACTTAACATTTGATGCATTAATTTACACGTTTTTTTTCTTTTTTAGATGCTTCACAAAGTAAAAGCCTTCCTCCTTACCTAGATCCTGTGGAATATAAAAATTTGGGAAAAAGTATTTTAAGCTTTGAAGAGATAGCTGAAAAATATCAAGAAGCTATTATGCATTATGAAAAGGTATTGCCTTTTCACTTTTATATGCAACTTTTCATTTAATAGTACTATATATTTTTTAATTTGTTTTTCTTTCTAAATTGAGACTTTTTATAGAAGTATCAAATGTTGCAAATTAATTCTAAATTGCAACCTAACATTGTAAATTTGTTACTTAACATGTTTGATTCACTATAAAACATTAAATAAATAGAATTTGAAATATTTTCAGATTTAGAAAGGTATATAAAGAGAACTCCCCTTCCCCAAGTAACATTGATATAAAAATTGAAACATTTTTTCCTTCCAGAAATATGTGGTTTGATTTTGTTAAATCTTTCCACCATTCCTGGAGCTCATAAAGATCTGTTCTCAAATCTTTTAAGTGTTCATTGCCATTCATTTTATAAAATTTCTGTAGAATGATTTCTGATAAGACAGCTTTTTATGAAAGTTTTTATGGTATTTTAAATGTAATGTTTCTTAAGAATGAAAATTGAATTTTCATTTGTCTTAATTATTTACATTTATTTATCTGTAGGATTTCATAGTAATTAACTTCATAAAAAATTGAGGCACTGGAGTAACTTGATTATTTACTACCCTGTACTAATTCTAAGATTATAATCCAGAATAATTACTTTAATACCTTTAAAGTTATATTGGTTTAAAAATTGTCACACAAGCTGTGTGCCACTTTGGTTGCTTTAGAACAAAAATTACATAAAAGCTGTGTTTTCACCAATAAGAGGTGGTGTAAATATGCTATTATAAATGATTTAAATAAAGCTTTTATAATCACTCTAATCTGTTTTATTTTCTGCAATACTTAAACTGGTCATGTTTGAAATGTTCTAGTAATTGTGAGGTATGAAGTAGGTAACACTCTCATTTTTTTCATTTTTCTATGTTTTAATTTTGAAAGAAATGAGGTATTTTTAAATGTTTTTATTTGTTTTTGCAGTATCAAGGAGCAGCTATTGTGGAATTAGAGTGTAGTATGAAAGCTGCTCGAGTTTTCATAGCCTTTGATGTAAGTTTTTCTCAAAAGGTTATTTTTTTATTAACTTGTTAAAATTTTCTATCTCATATGTACATGTCAATTTCTAATTTCACTTCAGCAGGAATATGCATCAATTAATTTGCAATACTTATTCTTGATTGCTATCAACTAGTCTTTGCTTTTGCTTCTATTAAATTTCTTAAATCATTTTCTCTTGGAATTTTAAATTCATATATATATATTTAATAAAGCTGTAAATAGTTGTAAACACATTAAACTGCATGATGTATGAAAATTATTAAATTCTGTTCATGAAATTTTTTTCTCTTAATCTTTAAAATTTGTAACAGTTTTCAAATTCTGTATAGTGACAGTTTAATTTTTACTTAAATCTCAGTTTATATTTTAAAAAATGTTTCGTTTGATCATATTAAAAATTTGATTTTATGTTATTACTTTGTTGCTCTTTTTATCACTGATATCATTCTATTAATTTTTTATACTTAGAAAAAAGTAGAAGCAGCTAAGGTTTTGCAGAATGTTGTGTTCACTTCTGTTGTTCAAACCGATGATCAAAAAGTAAGATTTTATTTTTTTGACATATAATTTAAAATTATGAATATATGTTTCATTCAATAAAAATTAAATTTTTGAAATTTCAAAAAAGATTATCCAGTTCAAATATTGTGTAGTGGGATAATGAATTATATCTTCATTGATATTTCTTTAAGGAAAAACTCAGCTTAGTGGAAAGCGTTTAATGATTTTTGTAAATAATTATAATTAAGGTAAAGAGGTTTTAAGTACTCCTTGAAAAAAAGAGAAATGCTCAAATATGTACTGCTGGAAAAATTTTGCTGGCAATTTATTATATAAGTGTTATTTTATTTCTCCTGAAATATTGGTATTGTATTTCTCCTATTTCTTTCTTCCATAACAAATGCTACAGATTACGTTATTTGAATATTATTTATATTTCAGTTTTGTTGCAATTTTTGTCTCCCTCTTGTACTAGAGTACTAATTATATGGCCTTGAGTTACATTGATATTAAATGATGCATGTTTCACTTCTGAAACAATTTTCGATATAAGTTTAGAGGAATATGCATTGCAATTCTCTGGATAAGTACTTGCATTTTTTGCTGTAAATGAAAAATTTTTCTTTAAAAAGGAAAAAAACAAACAAGTAATATAATTTTTTTTAAAATCAATTACTACTTTGTTAGAGAAACTTACTGGCAAAGTCTATTGCAACTAGTTGTAACTATGACAGAAATAATGCAGAATAAATTTAAAATTAAAAAATAAAATTTATTTAATGAATTAATATTTGAAAAAAACTGTATTAACATCCAGTGTCATCCACTACAAGTTTTAAAAAATGTATTTGAACTTTAATTTATGAATAGAAACTATTTTATTAATGATTGAAAATTTGAATTAGATGTGTATATATATTGTTGCGTTTTCGGGGATTCGAAATGATTGAAGCCGAAGAGCGGAATCCAAAACAATTTTATTCTTGGCCAAAACAGTCCTCCACAAATTGTAGAACAGTTCGAGAAATTCACGTACAATCGATGAAAATACTGATAACACAGATGCAATACACTAACAAAAACAATAGTAAACACTCAGCACAAAAATAATAACTCAATAAAAGCAATAACACACGCACTATGCAATCGTCTCTCTCAAGCAGAGAGGTATCACTTGCATGAAAGCTGAGATCTGACTAACTGACTAGCCGGCCCGGGCCCTTTTATACCTTTCGGTCAGAAACCTCTTGCACTTGCCAGAATAATCTAGAAATAGAAAGGTCTAGAAAAATCCGGAGCGCACGAGAAAAGCTCAATACATAGTGTTACAATACCGCGATAGGGTTGCCAGACAGGGTTATTAGGAGCAGGGTTGCCATGGTCGCCAAGCTTATCGCCCATATTTGGCGACATATCGCCAAATTTGGCGCCAAAAATTAAGTCGCCAAATCCGTCGCCAACTTGGCGCTAGCTGCAATATTTGGCGAGTTTACCATTTAAACCAATGTTAAAGCATGGGGCCGTGCAATGCAGTGGAAATGATATTACAGGTAAACAGGGTTGAAATCACATTAGATACGACAAATTAAACTGTAGAAATGAACACCAATGAGTAGAAACAATTAGAATAAGACTAAATTCGTAACATTGCCCCCCTCTCAAGAACTGCACGTCCCGGGCAGTACAACCCTTCATCAGACGTTAACATAATAATAAAGCAATTGATTAAAAACAATTAAATGAATATGCAATAATAAACATGTAATACATAGTACAAAATAAACACCTAATGCATAGTACAAAATAAACACGTAATGCATAGTAGAAAATGAACACTTACAAAACAACAAACAAAATTATTTACAAGATTATTTACACACTAACTTATTTATACAAGACCATGGTCAAAATAAATTACACAATAATTGACACACTAAGAATTATGGCCATAATATGGAGCAAGCCTGTCGTAATGAACGACTCTAGGCTTCGAATTCGTTGACTTACGGATCCGGATTACGACGTCGTTTATTATCTTTAAAATTGTATAAGGACCGTCCCAATGCGATTGTAGCTTAGGAGAAAGTCCTTTGCGTCGAGTCGGGTTGTAGAACCACACCTTGTCACCTTCCTTGAATTGATGTCCTGTGGCTTTTGTGTCGTACCGAGTCTTCATCTTCTCCGTCCTCAGGTTGATCCGTTCTCTAGCCAAATTGTGTACATCTTCAAAACGTGCCTGGAGATTCTGCACGTACTCCTCAGGCGATGAAGGTGTATCCGGAGGGCGACCAAACAGCAGGTCACAAGGGAGACGAAGATCTCGGCCAAAAAGCATCTGGGATGGTGAATATCCGGTAGTCTCGTGAACGGCGCTGCGGTACGCTAGCAGAAAGAGAGGAACTTTCTGGTCCCAGTCTTGTTGGTTCTTGGAGACCATCAGTGAGAGGTTATTCAGGATGGTACGATTAAACCTCTCCACCATGCCATCTGACTGTGGGTGCAAAGGTGTGGTCTTGGTCTTGTCAATTCCGAGTAGTTCACAGACCCCCTTCAATACCGCAGAGACGAAATTTCTTCCCTGATCGGAATGAAGTTGAAGAGGTACCCCATATCTCGATATCCAGTGCTGCACTACAGCCTCCGCTACGGTGGGGGCTTCCTGATCCGGAATGGGGTACACTTCGGGCCATTTGTTTTGTAGTCCATGACAACAAGTAGGTACTTATTACCGGACGCAGTCCTTGGCAGAGGTCCCAGGATATCGAAAGCGATACGTTCGAAGGGTGCTCCAACATTGTAGCGATGCAGCTTCCTCGGCTACGTATCTTTGGCCCCTTCCGAGCTGAACAGGCATCACAGGACTTGCACCACTGTTCCACGTCAGCTCTCACTTTACCCCAGAAGAATCGCTCTCGAACTCGGTGCAAAGTTTTCATGACGCCGAAATGACCTCCTGTTGGGCTGCCATGCAATTCTTTGAGTACCTCTGGGATACGAGATCGAGGAAGTACTAATTGCCACCTGAATGTCTTTCCATCCTCTGATTCGAATTTTCGGTATAGAACACCATTCCTGAGATGTAGAGAATTCCAGAGGGCCCAATACTGCTTAGTTGTAGGACTATAAGCCGAGATGTCCTGCCAACTTGGTTTATTGCTGGAAGACTCCATAAACTCTATAAGGGGTTTAATATCAGGATCCGCCATCTGGTCTTCTCGAACTTTCTCGTCACTCCAGGGATCGGGTGGCGTCGCTGTTGAAGTTGTTATCTGGCGTATAGCATAGTCATATTTGGTCTCTACTCTGGAACAATGACGACAATTTTCTGGGCATGGTCTTCTTGAAAGGGCATCAGCATTTCCATGCGAGGAGCCTTTACGATGTCTGATGTCAAAGTAATACTCGTTGAGCCGTTGTATCCATCTGGCTACCTGGCCTTCAGTATTTCTAAAATTCATTAGCCAGGTTAAAGAGGCATGATCGGTACGTAGAAGAAATTTTTGGCCATAGAGATAGTGATGGAAATGCTCGATGGCTTTCACAATAGCCAGTAGCTCTTTTCGAGTGACACAATAATTTCTTTCCGGTTTCGATAAACACTTACTCCAATAAGCTACGACTCGTTCCTGGCCATCTATTTCCTGAGATAATACTGCTCCGACACTCTCATTACTGGCATCAGTGTCCAAGATAAATGGCTTGTCCGGTTGTGGATATATTAAGATCGGTGAAGACGTCAAAGCTTCTTTAAGCTGGAGGAAGGAATCTTCACATTCTTTTGTCCACTGAAACTTTTGTTTACTTTCTGTTAGCTTGTGCAAGGGTCTTGCGATGTTAGAGAACCCTTTCACAAACTTTCGGTAATAAGTACATAGTCCCAGGAAGCTTCGCAGCTCACGGAGGTTTTCAGGGCGTTTCCAATTCTTTACGGCGGACACTTTTTCGGGGTCCGTACGAACACCTTCTGCAGAGATGATGTGTCCCAGATAATTGACTTCTTTCTGGAAGAACTTGCATTTCGAAGGGTTTAGCTTCAAGTTAGCGTCGCTTAATTTTGATAACACCTTCCGGATATTTTGAAGATGTTCTTCAAACGTACGCCCTCCTATTATGACATCATCCAGGTAAATAAGGCAAGCTTCAAAAGTCAGACCCTTTAGCACGGTCTCCATCAGGCGCTCGAAAGTAGCTGGCGCATTGCAGAGCCCGAACGGCATGACTTTGAACTGCCATAGTCCTTGGCCGGAAGTGAATGCTGTTTTTTCTCTATCTTCGGGATGGACCTCCACTTGCCAGTATCCGCTCTTTAAATCTAAATTCGAGAACCATTTATGACCGGAAAGGGTATCCAGGGTGTCATCTATCCTTGGAAGAGGGTAGCTGTCCTTCTTGGTGACGTCGTTAAGTTTTCAATAGTCCACGCAAAATCTTGTGGAGCCATCTTTCTTACGAACCAAGACGATTGGAGATGCCCACGGACTCGAAGACGGTTCTATGATGTCATTTTCCTGCATCTCTCGTAGTAGTGTTCCGACCTCTTCCTGTTTAGCAAACGGCAAGCGTCTTGGGTGCTGTTTAATCGGCGGATGGTCTGCTGTATCAATTCTGTGTTGTGTCACTGTAGTATGGCCAATATCGCTACTGTTTCTAGAAAACACGTCTTCAAATTCTTGGAACAGTCTTTCTGCGGAGCTTTTCTGTTCGGGGGACAATTCAGCATTTTCTAGAAGGTCGGGAGTCAACTGTTGAGGCGAGTTGGATAGGAGCAAGCTCGAACTTTTGCAGACACACGTTACTGGACTGCAGGTTGCCAACACTTCACCTTTCTGGAACACTCTAGATTTTTCAGTTACGTTGCAAATTCTTACCGGGATAGTTTTTCTGGAAAGGTCCACTAGCGTCGAAGCTATTAGCAATCCATTCGCTTTATTTTCCGCAGATCCAATTAGGCCAGAGTTGAAACTCACATCGTTACCGATGTATCCAGGTACTATGATTTCAGTCCTTGGGGGAATGGTAATATTCTCGTTAGCGGTTACCTGTCGAATAGATTCTGTCCTGTGTTTAATTTTGAATATAGTGACTTCTTCGTGTATGGAACGTAATTCGTTCTTGTTGAAGTCTAGAGTGAAACCATGCTCCTTTAGAAAGTCCAGTCCAAGAATGAAAGGGTCTGCAATATCTGCGACATACACAGCATGTTGGTAGGTAGTGTCTCCAAACTGGATCTTGACTTTTAATTTTCCGTGAATATCAATCTTTTCCCCGTCACGGTCTGTAGCACCACGCGGGGCGGGGTCCAGATAAGTTTCTCTTTTAATTTTTGAGCCAGATCGTTCGAATGATAGACACATTGGCTCCTGTATCGATGATCATGTTGCAGGGAAGCTCGTTAACATGTCCCATTATAAAAATTCCATTCTCACCGGTACTCATTGTCGAAATTTGACACACTGGAATGTGGGGCTTTCCAAAATCTGGCAACCTCCGCCCCACGAGATGGTCATTAATTAGTTTTCCGACACCTCCTTCTGGAAGGCGCTTATTAGTTTCAGCGCCTTGGCGTGCCCGGCAGCTTCTCTGCAGATGCCCTTCTCGACCGCAGGTCCAGCATTTAAGGGTCTTCTTCCCGTCTGCTTTCTGGGACATCAAAGACTCAACTCTATTCATGAAGCTTCTCATCTGTCGCTCTAACCGCTCCACACTTGAGTTCGACGTGTCCGATTCGTTGACGGCTCGCATGGGGTGTCTGTCCTTTCGTGTTGCTTGTTGGGCTGCCTCGAATTTCATAGCAAACACTAGGGCCCCCTTTAAGTCCTTGAGATCCGCCATCCGGAGAGCTTTCTGGATTTCCGGATCACGCACCCCGTCGATGAAGTGTTGCAGCGCCAGGACTTCTCTTACTTCAGTCGGACAGTCAGAAAACGCCAAGTGAGAAAGCCTCTCGACGTCCGTCGCCAGTTCTTGGAGAGTTTCGGACACTTTCTGCTGCCGTGACTTCAGCTGGAGTCTGCTGTAATCCTTCACACATTTCTCTCCGAAGCGTAACTCCAGAGCATTAACGAGAGCGTCGAAATCCAGCCGCTGTGTTTCCGGCAAAGTTTGCAAAATGTCAGCAGCGTCGGCTCGAAGAGAAGCAGCTAACTGGCAGGCCTTGGTCTGGGAGTCCCACTGGTTTGCATCCGCCACTATGGAGAATTGGGTCTTATACACCTGCCAAGAGGACTTTCCGTCATATGTAGAAAGCTTGATGGAAGGCTTGGAATAAGGAGCTTGAAACTTAAATTCATCCCCTTGACCAGTCATGACTTTCTGCTTCAATTTCTCTAGGTCACTCCTGAACGAGATGGAAACATCTTCTACCTTTTCGAAAATTTTCGCCTCTAGTTTGCTCTCCATATCTTCGAATTTATTTTCAAATTTGTTCTCTATATCCACAAATTTGTTTTCGAATTTATTTTCCACCGACTCGATTCTTCCTTCCATTTCTTCAAATTTCTTGTCCATAGTCGTCAATTTGTCGCCAATGCCCTTCAGATCACTTTTCAACTCTTCCTTGTTGGCGCTGATCTGCTCGTTTACGTTAGTAAGCTTGGTATTCAATTCGTCCATATTGGCATTCATGCTGGCGGTCAACTCCGATTTCATTTCAGTCAAGTCCGATTTCATTTCGCCCATATTGGCATTCATGCTGGCGGTCAATTTTTTCTAGAAGAGTCTGGAACTGGGCCTCCATCGCTCTTGTTGTTGGCATTCAATCCCACTTCTGACACCAATTGTTGCGTTTTCGGGGATTCGAAATGATTGAAGCCGAAGAGCGGAATCCAAAACAATTTTATTCTTGGCCAAAACAGTCCTCCACAAATTGTAGAACAGTTCGAGAAATTCACGTACAATCGATGAAAATACTGATAACACAGATGCAATACACTAACAAAAACAATAGTAAACACTCAGCACAAAAATAATAACTCAATAAAAGCAATAACACACGCACTATGCAATCGTCTCTCTCAAGCAGAGAGGTATCACTTGCATGAAAGCTGAGATCTGACTAACTGACTAGCCGGCCCGGGCCCTTTTATACCTTTCGGTCAGAAACCTCTTGCACTTGCCAGAATAATCTAGAAATAGAAAGGTCTAGAAAAATCCGGAGCGTACGAGAAAAGCTCAATACATAGTGTTACAATACCGCGATAGGGTTGCCAGACAGGGTTATTAGGAGCAGGGTTGCCATGGTCGCCAAGCTTATCGCCCATATTTGGCGCCAAAAATTAAGTCGCCAAATCCGTCGCCAACTTGGCGCTAGCTGCAATATTTGGCGAGTTTACCATTTAAACCAATGTTAAAGCATGGGGGCCGTGCAATGCAGTGGAAATGATATTACAGGTAAACAGGGTTGAAATCACATTAGATACGACAAATTAAACTGTAGAAATGAACACCAATGAGTAGAAACAATTAGAATAAGACTAAATTCGTAACAATATATATAGGGAGAGAGTGAACTATAATTGTAGGACTTCAAAAAGTTAGCTCACTGAACAAAGATAATATAATTTTCATGTATTCCAGGAATATATAATATTGATTTTAGCGAAACAGATCAAAGTAATAGAATAATCAACAGAGGGAGCATACTATGTAGGGTATAGTTTTCAAAATAACAAGACACCCCCTCTTAATTTTCAAGATTGTTATCACAACTGGAAAAAACATAACTGTGTTAATAGTTCTAAGGCCTCTAAATTATGGTGTTAATGGATAAATTAACAATTAAAATTAATGATTGCAAAACTAGTCTTGGAGAAATAGGTTAATTAATTCTTGTATATTGATGTGAATAACTAGTCATATTTTTGAGGAGTTTTAAGGTTTAGCTGTGGTGATGTCATTATCTTCATGAAAGAATTGATCAAAAAGCCAAATTCAAAAAAATTTGAAAAAAATTGAAAACTCAGTTTTTGAATTATATTAAAAATATATAAGCTACTACTAATTAGAATAAATTATACACTAATTAAAATAGGTGACATCTAAAACAGAATTTTTTAATTGTAGAATCTGAATTTTTTTTTTACATATCCTATTTCTCATCTTAAAGCTTAAATTTCATAGAATTCTGCTTTTAAGTTTGAGTTATTTGGGTTTATAAAATGTCTTATAATTTTAAAATGGTTATCTAATACATTTGACAGTAAAACTTTACAACTGGATACTTTATAAGCTTTTTGCACCAAATGATATAAGCTATTCGAATCTAAAATCAAACAAAAAGTGTAATTTAAAATTTGAATTATTAAATATAAATAATTGTGAATTTAAAAAGTGATTTGAAGCATGTAAAATTTATTAAAATATTGCATTTCTCATATAATAAAACATCTAAATTTTGCATTTCAGTTGAATCTTTTATGCAACTTGGGAAATATTCAATTTTGAAATTATGAATTAAAAATTATTTTGATGCATTTTTTTATAAAAGTTGCTTGGATTTGTTTATCATTTACAGTAATCTAAATCTGATGAGACATGCTTTTTAAATATTGTATTTGCATATAGAAAACTTCATTTCTTGTCTCATTTTGCTTCAGGTAGTTCGTTTTAATGCTTTGGCTCAAGTTTTTACAAATATGGGATTTTACAGAAAAGCATCTTTTTTCAAGAGAATGGCTGCAAAGTCATGTGTTGCCCATGCAAATCCAAATCCAAATTGGTTAAAGGTAATTTTAATTGGGAGATGTAGCTTTTTGTATTTTTAATTATTTTTAAAGTTATTTAAATTAAATAAATCTTTTTAGTGTTATTATCTGATGCTTGAATCTTTACCTGGCTTTTCTCTTCCACTGGATGTTGAAGAATATCCTTCAGGTACATTTTAATTTATTTCTCACAGCACTTTAATCTGTACAATCATAGGAAGGCTACTGCTTTTTAATCATTCTTTAATAAATTTAAGCATAATATGTTTCTCTTATATCATGGTTGCATTGATATAAGAACTTGACCATGGTCTTGAACTGGCTGTCAGCATTGTAGAGACGTGGGTTTGAGTCCCCATGCTACTGAAGACTCTGTAAAGAGGAGCAGATGCAAGTTAAATCTGTCAAGACTTAATGTCCTCACATTGGTTAGGGAGGTAAATTTTGGAAAGTAGGGTACCATCTCATGTTTAATCAAGATTCAAAATTATGAGGTTCGTCTCCAATAATCCATGTGCAGCTACAAAGTTTAACATTAATAAATAATCAAATCAATTCATCTAATATCAATAATTAAATATTTAGAAATTAAAAAAGTCATAGTCAAAAGTCTAAACACTTAGATATACATGTACATACAGTCGTATTTTGACTTTCTGTAACAAATTAAGTATGCATCTACCATAAATTACATTTCCACTCAAATTTTTAACTCGAAAATGTGTCATAGGAACCTTACTAAATTTAGAAGTGTTAATGGTTTTAAAACTTATTTAATGACTTTTGGTAAATTAATTACAATCTATTTTGCAAAGTATAATTTCATCTGTAACTGTTATTGAAAATAGAAAAAAAATTCATAAAGTATTGAAAAGACAAAGAAATCTGCTTTTTGAAGATCTTTTTCGATTGATATTGGAGATCTAATAGAGGTTAGATAGATATAATGGAGGTAGTCTGGCAACATGGGGTCGCCTATTTGCCAAAATGGTCGCCAATTATGATGCCAACTTGGCTCTTTCGCCGAGTTCCCATTGAATCATCATTATAAAGTAAGGGACGGTGTTGCTTGTGAATATTACAATTTTAACATAAAATAAATAAAAACAGAGTAATATAAATACATTACACACATCCAAATATAGATTATTTACACTATTTTACGCAAATGCAGTACTGTTCTTTTCTTTGTGTTTAGTTCATTAAAGTGAATAAGTAGATTACTTTTTAATACTCTCAGATTATGATTTGGATTTTTTACATATTAATTTTTTCGTTTACAATATTAACTTTATTTCTAACTAACTGGTTATATATACACTATATGATCAAAAACATCTGGACACCTGTATGTTTTGCTTTTACCACAGATAAGTCAAACTTAGTAAATGATTTGATCAGTCCCGTGTTGCAATATCAGCTGCCATTCTGTGGAGAAGATTATCCACTACTTTTTGGAAGGTTGCTGCAGGAATCAAACACCATTCATTTTCTGGCATTCCTACAGAATACAGATAATATCTCTTATTTATTTGGGGTGTTGTGATCTAGTTCACAGCCGACATTCTATTTTATCTCATTAGTATTCTCTTAGATTCAGGTCTGTGCTTTGAGCAAGTCAGTCCAACTTCTGAACATTCATGTTTGTATTTGGCTGTGTATTGTGTACATGAATATCATTAATTTGAGATAGGAATACACCTCCAAATTATTGCTACAATATTGGCAGTGTGCAATTGTATGAAATGTTGAGATAAGCTATTTTAAAAGTTCCTTTGTAGGGGAACCAAAAGACCTAGGTCAGGGGTCAGCAAACTGCACAGCACAAGCCCTATATCTCTCTTCTGAAGGGTGAGGCTCTTCAGAATTCTGCTGGTATATGGGCGGCGTGTCATGAATTCGAGCCTAGAACTGCTGAAGACCCGCTGTGTAGGGTAAGCAATACACGTTAAATCTGTCGAGAGCTCAATTGTCCTTCCATTGGCGTGGTAGTTAGGAGAGGGAAGGTGTCAGCTCAGGTGTCCTTGTCACTTGACAATGGTTCAAAATTAGGAGGTTAATCGCCGAAGTCCCCATAAAGCTGAACAGTGCTATGTTAATATTCACTCACACTTTCTTTTTTGTGATCTATTGGAAAATTTTACCTGATTTTATACATGCATTTAAATTTTTGACTGGCTTAAGACAGATACTACTTTATCGAAGTAATTTCTGTTAACAAAGTTTGTTGTGAATCAATGGAAATATTAGAAAAATAGGCAATGTCAGAGTTTTCAGCAACTAAGCTTCTCAACTTTTTTGCACAATTGTAAAGTCTATTTTAATTATTAGTGTAAACATAAAGTTACAAAATGTTGTTTTGGTATGAAATTTTATTCACGAATCCTAAAGGCTTAATTCTGAATATTGTGATATTTTGTCATTGAGCCAATAAATAAAAATATCCTTCATAGTTATTAGTTTTTCATGAAAAGGAAAATATTACTGTGCTTAAAACTTTAAATAATTCAAAAAGTATTTATTGGAACACAGTAATCTTGATCGCAAGTACGTCCTTTTCCGTAATGGTTTATTCATTTGTATGCATACAAATGACATACACTATATATATATTTTTTGTTTTATGACTACTTTGTCCTCTCTCAAAAGTCTGTAGAACCCGGCCTAGACCAAGCAATAAAAAAAATACCAGAGTTCATTATTTCTCCTCCAACTTTCACTTGGCACACAATACAGTGAGTTTCAAAATATTCGGGAAGGAATCTTTACACCCAAACTACTATTATTTATCAGATAACTTAATTTATCACTCTGCAACATGTAATGTTATTGTACAATGCTCTTGTATTGACTTTTATACCATCATAAGTAAAAATTGATATTGGTTGCAATCTTTGGTTCATAAGCAGCAGCTGTGTCATGAGAACAAAGATTTCAAAGTTCTTGAGAAATTGTAATTGCGCTGATGTTGCATCCAGAGGCTTCTTGGAAATCTGATGAATTTTTTCAGCTTTATCTGGGTGATAGGCTTTTACAACTGTTTTCAGTACTCTGCAGTTGCTGTTTACTAGACAACGTGGTCTGTCAGTTCAGGGTTATTCATGAATCTATTTCCACTCCGTGGTAACATAATTTACTGTAAAAGTGGACATTCCTAACATAGCAGACATGTCATTGCTGTCATAAAATTTCTGTTATGTTAGTATTGGCTCAATTGTCTTCCAATTGTACTTTATTAGCTATGACATTACGATTGTGAACGCATCAGACTTGTATACTTTCATGGGTGCTAGCAGCTCCACGTTGCAAGTCAAATCTATTATTTCAAGAGGCATCTGAATACTTTGGATTTAATAGTATGTGTGTATGTGTATAAATTATACTACTTATACCTTCTGTTTACAAATTTTTCATCTCGGTAATAAACAATAACATTTTCAATAAAAATATATTATACAATTTTTTTTATTCTTATAATGTCTGTTGCTTGAATGTCTCTAATTGTTCACATGTGATTATATAAGGTAATAAAGAGTGTTCTCATTTTTATTAATGTACAATAATTTGAAGGACTGTTTACACCAGTGATTCTCAAACTGGGGCACGCCCCCTAGGGAGGTGCACACATATCAAAACGTTGAAAATAAAACATTATTTAAAAATATTAATTTATATATTGAAAGGAAGCAAAACAAAATATATTCTGACATAATAAAAAAAAATTATGCATCTACACCGATATAATATATTTGTAAATGTATCAGTATTGCACATTTTATTTGGTAATTAATTTAATAATACCAAGCTAAGAACAAGTTTAAAAAACCAGTGACTCCATGGGCATGTCATATATAAAATTATATAAGAAAATGTAATACTTACCTTGATAATTTGTATGGTTTGTAATTTCGTACTGTAGATTTACGTCGAAGTGCATTATTATAATTGAATTCAATACATTGTTATTGTTTGGATGGGGGAAGGGGGCATGAAGAAAATTGTCACTGAAAATTGGGTCGCAAGTATTGAAAGTTTGAGAAGCACTGGTTTATACTGTTATCAAAGTTCTAAAAATTGTGTATCTGGTAAATAAGCATGTGTTTACTTTAATTAGTTTCTTAACCTTGAACCATTCTTTTTAAAAATTAATTCTAAACCTTAAAAGTGTTTGTAAAATATTCTGTAATACGTTCATGTTTACGTGAAGGATTTAAACTTAAGATAAATGCTACAGAAGCTATAATAAAAATTGTTTTGTGTTTGAAGAAAAGACACATACATCAAGAATGTCTTAGAATGGTCTCAAAATTTTCTGTCAGGGGCAAATCTCTAGATGATGATACCAGGTCAATCATACCATCAATTATAAGTATCAATGATTTGGAGACAACTATTGAAATCAATTTCATTTTAACATGTCTATAGTTTGCAGAAGTGTTCAAAGTGAGTGACAAACAATATGGGAAAGCATTGACACAAAATAGGAAAGAAGTGGAAATTAAGTAATAATGAACCAGAATTCAAAAAAAGAGGTGTTATTTTTTGAAAAAAAAAAAAATTCACAAAAGAATTTGTAAATTTAGTTCTTGATGTGAAAGAGTTGCTCAATGGGAGGGTAGATGTTTTAATTACTAAAATTGTTTTAAACAAAAATCCACAAAGGATTTTTTTTTCAATTCAACTATGACAGGTTTTACTTGGTTGACTGTTATCTGAATAGTGTTATAACTGTCCATTCAATTGCTTAGATTTCAATTTCATTAGTTCTTTTAATTCTCAAGATGAATCAATGGATTTTATGTATGCTATATTGTTTAACACTGAATTCTTTATAATATCTGGTTTCAAGTTTTCAGAATATGTTAATCTCTAAAAAAATATGAAAATCGTCAGATTTGCTTATAATTTCTTTTATTTCTTCCAGAGCAGCACCATTTCAATTTTCTGTGTCATTATCCTCTATTTTTAAGTGTGGGAAGATTTTTACTAATGAACCATAATGTTATTTTCTTTATCATTTCCCCATCATCAACTTTTACATATAAACTTACTTCATTTATAGGTACTGTATTCATATTGAATGGATTCTTATATATATATATATATATATATATATATATATATATATATATATATATATATATATATATATATATATATAAATTACCATGCTATGACATACATGGAAGATTGAAATGCAGATAGTTCCAAGAAACAAAAGTGCAGGATATGACATCCTCTTGTGGAGTGATTCCTATTTTTGAAATCGATTCATCAATATTTTTCAAGTGTATGTTATTATCAACTATAAGATTTACCCATTTTCAAGAAGGATTTGAGAAGAAATGTGACAGATGAGATAAGGAAGGGGGGTATGTCATTCCTTGGTCATCTTATCCCAACCAAATACAAATTTTCATTTAATTTTTTTCTTCAGCATATTTATATGCTTGTGTATAGTTTTTCTAATTGCTTTAATAGTATTGCAGGAAATTTGAAATAACTACCGCTTGAGTGGGAGTGTCTGAATTTGTGAAATCAGAGGATGGCAGGAGGCATCTGCTCGTTATATCTCATGCTTTGTTGGGACAATCTAGGTATCTATCAACTCTGAAAAGTGTTAATTTCACCAGCAATTAGTAAAAATGATTTCCTTTTGCGCCCAAGCATCCAATTACAAGAGAAACCCAGTGGCCGTAGTAGCCTAGTGTCAAGGTCACAGACTCGTGTTTGGCGTGTTATAAGTTCTAGCCTATTGACACTCTAGTCCTGCAGTTTTAGAGGGGCATATTCCCCATACATTTGGGGAATATGCTCTACCAATAAAAACTTGTGAGTACTGGTTCCGGCATTTTAAAAGTGGCTATTTTGACACCAGTGACAAAGAACGCGAAGGGAGGCCAGTAATGTTTGAAGACACTGAGTTAGAGTCGTTATTGGACCAAAATTCATGCCTAACACAAGCGGAGCTCGCTGAAACGTTAGGAGTGACTCAACAAGCAATTTCAAATCATCTTAAGGCTATGGGCATGATTCAAAAATAAGGAAATTGAGCTTTGTATGAACTTAAGCCAAGAGACGTTGAATGCCTTTCATGTGCAAACTGCTCTAAAGACAAAATCGCAAAGGGGTTTTTTGCATCAATTCGTGACAAGGAACGAAAAATGGATCCTCTACAAGAATAAAAAACGTAGAAAATCATGGGGTAAGCCCAGTCATGCATCAACTTCAATGGCTAAACCAAATATTCATGGCAAGAAGCTAATGCTAGGCATCTGGGGGATATGCTTATAGTTCATCTACTATGAGCTACTTCAGCCTCACGAAACCATGACTTGGGAACATTATCAACAACAATTAATGAAATTAAGCCGAGCATTGAAACTCAAACACTCACAATATGCCAAAAGACATGACAAAGTGATCTTTCAGCATGACAACGCTCAGCCACATATTGCAAAAGTCGACAAAGAAACTTTGGAGATGCTTCAAAGGAATGACCTAGACCACCCACCCTATTCACCAGACATTGCTCCTTCTGACTACCATTTGTTCCAATCGATGAGGCGTGGTCTGGCACAGTAACACTTCACTTCTTACGAAGAAGCCTAAAATTGGTTGACTCTCGGATCATCTCAAAAGACTAGAAATGTTTCCGACGCAAAATCCGTATGCTACCGGAAAGATGGGGGAAAGTTGTAATTAACCATGGGCAATACTTTGAATAAAATGCATTGTAGCCATTGCTCAGAATAAAGCTTTAAACTTACAAAAAAAA
The DNA here is from genome assembly GCA_019973935.1 of Trichonephila clavipes. Classification (NCBI taxonomy): domain Eukaryota; kingdom Metazoa; phylum Arthropoda; class Arachnida; order Araneae; family Nephilidae; genus Trichonephila; species Trichonephila clavipes. The sequence goes on from BMAU01018765.1 coordinate 112,394, forward strand.
ACCACACACACCTCAAAACTTATTTGTATTCCCAATATATTAAATCTTTCGATGCCCAAAAAATCCTTCCGTTGACTTGGGGTGCAAGCTCAAAGTGTCATCCACATCGCTTGACCGTGATTCAAAATTGTGAAATCTGTTACCATTTGCCATAGTGTATCTTCAAAATATGTTTAGTTTTTAGTGGGACTTATATCATCAAAAGCAATACTTCAGTCATTGAGATTTTGGATGTAATAAGCTTGATGTAGTTGAAAATGTCTTGGTCGATTTGTAGTGGTGACTTGTAGTTTGCAGAATGGGTGCCTTGAGTTCAGACTTCATTCTTTGAATTCCCTATCAGTGGCTCCACTGTGCAACGGCCTCTCAAAACACTTCCAACTGCTCTGTCGGGAAAATTTGTTTAATAGATTGTTTGATTGCTTTGGGAACTTTGCCTTGTGAAAAAGCCTTTGTATATGTGAATTAGGATTGCATATATCAAGGTTTAGGTGAAAAAGTGGAGAATGTTTAGATTTTTTTTTAGTTTTGAGGAGTTTTTTTAGCTATTGTGAAGTGTATTATTGACTTAGAAATTATTTTATTTGAATTATAATTGACGAGTTAAGTTGAAAGTGTTGCAAAACTTCGTGAGGCTGGTGTTTGGACTTAATGTGGAATTGGAATCTATATATGTGGCTGTAATTTAAATCATCTTTTAAAAGTTACATAATTTTTGTATTATTATTGATTGAGATTCGAGATTTCTATCTCTCCTATTGAAAATTTACCATTATGGTGGAATTCAATTAACCATTAAGATTTGATTTGACTAAATAAAAGTTGTTGTATTATGGAATGATTTTTGATTTTCCTTTCCACATCAATATGAATTCCTCTTCGTTTGAATCCTTTTCTCTGGGTCTCTATCAGTTGCCGTTTGTGGTTCCAGATATCATTGAATGGCTGTATTAAACCAACTCCAATGTAAATGATTTAACTTGTCACGATGCTGGTTACTACTGCTGCTATGGTGCTTGGCTGTCGAGTTGCTGTTAAGGTCAGTTTACTCCTAATAAAGGCGGCATTAAGACGACATTGGAATACCAGTAAATGTGAGCTTTGATAGGTCACAATATTAGTGTGAGAGAGTCAGTGAATCTGGAAGTCGATTGGTGACAGAGTACGTGTAGAGTATGGAAGCTTGTAGAAGTGTCTCTATGAAGCTCCTTAGTGTATCAAGAGTCTCTGGGTTTCCCCTTTAGGTGTCTCTTTAAATGTGGAATTCGTCACACCCACAAAAGTGACAGGTGATGTCGAATCACTACTGTTTGGACGTAGCCAGGATAACTATTCCACTATTGGTCCAAGCCCTCCTCTCACGATGGACTTTTAAGCCAGTGGTTGGAGTGGGAACTATGCCGGCCATCTGACTGTTGGCTGGATCAAACAAGGTCAAAGGTTGATTTCCCTTAGATCATAAGTGTCTGGGTTTCCAGTCTGGAATACTTTCCCACATAAAACTAATTGACCGTTGAGGCGTCACTAGTTCCCTAACAGGAAATGGGTCCTTTGGGGAAGACCGAAACCAACTTCTCTTAACCTAACTGCAGATTTTCTCTCAAGTAGTTACATATCTTTATATTTGTTTATGAGGCATTAATGCAGTTGAATTGGGTTGGCAAAATAAAACTGAATGAAAGTTTTGGCCTGGAATTTAAATTCCTGTCGCTATGCTTTGGATTTTTAGCTATTTATTCATTGACCCTGAAAATTCAATCATTTGCAAAGAAAGAAATCTGCATACAAAGCTTTGTTATAATTAAGTACTGTCTTTGAAAGCTTTTTTCCCTCTTCCTGAAATAGGCTGCTTTAGCTGAACGCTGGCAGTCACGAATTTATGGCTGCTGTGTGATTATACAAAAATCAAAAATTTGGTCACATTTTGAATGTTTGGCTACATTTGAAATTGTTTAAAATGTAAAGAAAGCTAAACCGAGGTAATACAAATGATGTGTAATATATAGTAGAAATATATAACTGTTCATTATAAATTAAATGACTTTTCAGCACTTTGTTAAGGGGTAACTCATTGCAATGCAAAATTTGCGTGTCATACATTTCAAAACATAGGGAAATAAAATTGTTAAAGATTATGACTTAATATCTAATGCTAACAGGATTTTGTTCTTATGCTAATAGATGGCGCCTGTATCTCTCATTTGTATTTGTGGTTTTCTCATGTATTTTTCACTCTAGCTCTTGTCACCAAGTGTGCAGGTTGTATCCTATTTATTTTTCGTTAATAATAAAACTTAAACAGGTTATGGGTACCAGCACAAGCTTAAACCATGCTTGAAGTATCAAAGCTATGAGTCTTTTATGTTATAAAAGGCAGAGATATTTCTTGGAAGCAACAAGTCGTGGCAAAGTTTCGCCGATCGGTAGTTTGGCGGGAAGGTGGCGTGATCGTGCCGCCATTTTGGAGCGATCGAGGAAGAAACAGAAGAGGGTTGTTGTTTAGCCTAGAGATACTGATACGGATTATTTAAGAAACTTGCAAGTCTAAATTTTCTAGAAAGAAAATAAGTATGGATTTCAGTCGTCATATTAAGCCTTTGACCGGAGAAATAGATTGGCCGATGTGGAAACGGAAGATCCGCGACCTACTTGACTACCACGAAGGAGCGATCGAGGTCATAGATGGCAAGCTGAAAAAGCCAGAATCCATAGATGCTGATGCTCAAGAATCTGTAAGAAAACAGCATAAAGAACGCTGCGATTTGTACAGAAAAGCAAATAGTTATGCGAAATCAATGATCGCAAGTACTGTCACTGATGCTGTGTATCAAAAGATTATGGACAAAGAGACAGCCTTTGAAGCTTGGGAATAATTGAGGAAGCAGTTTGAAGGCAACTTCAAAAGATCAGTTGTTTAAAATTTGCACAGAGTTTTTTGCATTCAGCTGGGTTCCAGGAGAGGATATCTCCACACACATTGCAAAGCTAAAGTCTTTGGAATGAATTGAATAACGGACTTGAGGCTAGAGAGGAAAGTAAATTGCCAGATTTGCTGCTAGTTTGTAAAGTTTTACATATTTTGCCTTGTCAGTTTGAACCTTTAAATCCAGTTGGATGTTGTTGGCTAAAGATGACAAGAAGTCATTTGAAGAATTGACAGTGCAACTGTGTATGTTTGAAAGAAATTTTACTAAAGTTGAAGACAGTAGCAAAAAAAGCCCAAGAAGCCTTAATAGCTACAAAATCAGAAAGGCCCAAACAAGAAGGCAAATATAAGTCCCAAGTCAAGAAAAGAAGATAGCTGCAATTACTGTAAACGAAAAGGACATTGGGTAAAATAGAAAGAAACTGTAGAAAGTGGATTTCAGATGGAAGACCATCAAAGAATAAATTGAGTGATACACAATCAAATACAGTATCAGCGAACATAGCATTGATGTCTATATCTGAGGAAGTCTGTACATATCAGAGACTAGCCTGACAGCATATTGGATTGACAATGGAGCTACTAGGCATGTTACGAACTGCTACACATATTTTGTTGACTTCATAAAATTTGATAGTCCTTGTGGCATTAAAGCTGCAGGAAATGAAACATTAGCTGCCCTTGGAAAAGGCAGAATAAAAGTAAAATCGACCATTAATGGAAAATGCCAGGAAGTCGTTCTAAAAGATGTTTGGTATGTTCCAAAGATTAATAGAACTTTAGTTCTCTGTACTTGCCGCTCAAGACAGAAACCCAAACAGTGAATTTGTGTCGACTCCTACTGAGTGCTGGTTAAAAGTCGATGATGTGGTGCTCTATGGCTCTCGCAATGTAAATGGTTCCTTATTCAAAGCAAATTTTGAACCAATTTTGCCCAAAGAAATGATAGAAGTTCATACTGTTATAACAGACAGCTCTTTGCTACAGTTGTATCATGAAAGATGGAGCCACCAAGATAAACGTCACATGCTTGAAAAGGAATTAGGCATTCCACATCAAGCTAGATAAGGAATTATGTGAGCCATGTATTTACGGCAAAGCACACAGACTATCATTTGGCACCAGGAAGAAAGCCTCTGAGCCTGGTGAACTGATTTCTGCAGATGTTTGTGGACCATTTGATGAGTCATTTCAGAAGAAAAAGTACTTGGTTGTATTCAAAGACAGCTTTACAAAGTTTCGCTATGGTTACCTAATAAAAGAGAAGTCAGAAGTAAAAAGGTGTTAGAGCACATGCTTGCACATACAAGGACACTGGGATATTCTGTGAAAGAATTCCTCTGCGATAATGGTGGAGAATTTGATAACAAAGATGTTCATGAAATTTTGCATTCAAATGTGAAACAAGTGTCAATTGAGAAACAAGTCTCTGACATTCTGACAAAACCCTTGATGAAGTCCAGACTATTGACATTGTGTAATCAAATGGGACTGTTTTGACAAAATCCAGTTAACAAGGGAAAGTGTTAAAGATTATGACTTAATATCTAATACTAACAGGATTTTGTTCTTATGCTAATAGATGGCGCCTATATCTCTCATTTGTATTTGTGGTTTTCTCATGTATTTTTCACTCTAGCTCTTGTCACCAAGTGTGCAGGTTGTATCCTATTTATTTTTCGTTAATAATAAAACTTAAACAAAAATGATCTGTGTGGGAGGATAGAGATGGTTCTCTATAAATGGTTAATAGACAAAAATATAGTGTGCTGGGAAAAATTTAACTAAAAAAGTTCATATGAGTCATTTTGCACGTTGCAAGCTACGTATACACATATCTACATTAGCAACTGTATCTTAAAAATTCTCTTTCTTGCAAACATTTCTTATAGCATCATGAAAAGATATAGTGTATGTCATCACTATGCATCTGAAATTTTTTGAATCTGCATAATAAGACATTCTAAGTTACATGAGAAAAATTGGATGATTGAATGTTTTTGGAATTGTTTTACTGGAATTAATGAACATTTAACTCCCATTTTTTGTGTAGCACTAAACTATCCTAACCTTTATTGCACTAAACTATTCGAACATTTAACACTAAACTATTCTAACCTTTAACACTAATCTATCCAGAACATTCAAATAATTGCTTTTTAGACTTCCAATGTTTGACCACTTCCAATACAATTTATAGACAAATACAGGTAAGTAGATATTTATAGATAGATAGTATTATATTACAAGAAATGTCATTAAGCAAATTTAGGAAAAGCAAACATTTTGAGTTTGTCGATCAAGAAACTGTCAGATTTCTCTGGTAGGTATAGTAAGTAAATATTTCTGCATAGAGGTTCATTATTAAATTTACCCTTCTTAAACTAGATGATACTTCGGAGAAATTTGGAAGCTTCTCGGTTAGATTTGGCAGACAACCTAAATTAACAATTGATGACAAAGTTGCAACTGGGAAAAATGTATAATTATATATTTCTTTATGTGTGTGGCAACTGTGATAGTAACTATTTCATTATTTGTGAATGGCATCCAACTCTCTGTTGAAGAATGTTTGAATGTTATAAAAAATGCTGGAATAAAGCCAGTGATCTTGCAAAGATTGTTTTTCTCTTTAAATTCACTAGTTACCTTAGTTATTATGAGAGAGATTTTTTCTTTAAACTACTACTTTTAAAAGAAGGTGCATAAGCCTCTGTATAATTCTCATTTCGGAAAGTGGGTAAAATTAGTTTGGGTTTTCTTTGTGAATTTTAACAGTAACTGTATTGTTTTTGAGCTAAGTTTTAACAATGTGTAGTGCATCAAGTGTAGAAGTGGATTTACGATGCTGTACATGTTTTAAAAAACTCCAGGAACTGAATTGTATGAGATCCAATGTCGTCAAGAGTTAAATGTACTTTTTGAAGACACATTTTTTTGTTTAAAATGGTAAATTTGGAGTACTTTCATAATAAATACTTTATAATCTCTCCTTTCTAACTACCGTATTTATTTGAATTCAAGCCGCCTTCGATTCTGAGTCTCATCCCAAATTCTTGGCACGTTTTTTGTAAAAAAATTAAAAATGATGCAAAAAGGTTAATCGATATATCTGATATTTTAAATTTTTTTTAAATGATTACAAACGAAAAGTAAATATTTTTTACCAGTATTAAAATTTTTTAAGAGTCCCTCCCAACGAAGGCGAGATGTATCCGAGATTCAGGATTATGAGGTTCATATGTAATAGCTGACGTGCAGCCACAAAATGTGTTGTTGATAAACAATCAATTTAAAGGTTGGCTCCTATTTTAACCCACCCCCGGTTTTGAACTTTTTTGTTGCCCAAATGAAAAGGGGACAAGTTGAATCAAAAGAATACTTTTCTTGGAAATCAAAAGAAATTTCCATTAGTGTTGTGTAAACTAGGTCCCATCATTTTTGGTACGAGGTCTATACTTTCTCTCCAGAAAGAACGTGGTTGATTCTTGAGAAAGTCCTGCCCAGCTCCCTTCACTTCATCGTCCAAACAGAAACGTATTACTCTTTTAAGTGGCCTAAAAGACTTTAAGGCACAGGACTACAAATCCGGACTCTATGGTGAGTGTTTTAAAATTTCCCAATGAATTTTTCAAAGATTCCTTGGTTTCATGCGAGACGTGTGGGCGGACATTGTCCTGGAGATCTGATATCGTTTGCTGCCCTTCACAAAAACTTTTACGTCAGGTGTTCAACCTAAACAGTGCTCGCCATAGAATGCCACTATTTGTTGATAGATGTATGCATTAAATTCACCTCCTGCAATCTGAAACCATATTCCTACGTGTTGTTCCAATCTAGATGTATCCCTATATGGCACGATTTTACTTTCAATTAATTCCCTCTACCACTAACAGATTTCACTGTTAAATGTATGCACTTCTTATCATCCTTCGAGTCCGTTCTTGGCTCTGCTATAGCTGCACTCAATCTGATGCAATAACATATGCCTACTTTTCATTTGGGCAAACCCTTATATATACATATACATGTATACAATCTTTTATAATAAACAACCAAGCTTTTACTTTCTCTTTATTTACAAATGTTTTATTTTAAATCATTGTTAGACATTTTTTCGCATTTACGTTAATATATCTAATTGGGTTAATATATCATTATGTTGTCATTATCTCCTGATTTCTCAAATCTATTTTCATGGCTTTGTTATATTCATTGTAATTGTACATTTTACCAGCATGTTCAAATTTGTTTTATATCAGTTATTATATATATGATGGTATGAAACTTATTTTTTGTCAATAGTTACCAGGGAGAAGAATTTCTGACATGTTCTATTTCTTAAATTTTTTTTTTGTTTAACAAACCAAATGTTGGTGTGGTAGCTGAGAGGTCAAAGTCAGTAACTCATTGATTTGTCATGAGTTGGAGTCCTGGTACCATTTAAGACCTGCCTTGTAGAGGAGCTGTTGAATATTAAATCTGTTTTGGCTCGTTCCTCATGGTGGCGTAGTGTGGAAGTTTGGGGAGAGGTGTCATCCTAGTCATTTGACTGAGATTCAGAATTATGAGATTCATTGCCAGTAGCCCTTGCATTACTTTCGAGTGCAATGTTACTAAATAAACGAATTAAATCAACAAAAAGGAGTGATATCACAAATAAATTAATTGCCTATACATTAAACATTTTCACTGCAATATTCAGCACTGTGTGCTTGTGGGAAAATGAATACCAAATTCTTTCAAGAGTGTTTTAAAGGATTCTCTGAAAGTTATAAATGTTATAAAATCAAGGGAATTGAATTCAAGAATATTTCTTTTATTATGGAAAGAATTATGCAGCTATAAAATTCTGTTTTTCATAATCTGGATTCAGATGATTATCAAAAGGAAAATTCTTGAAACGATTTTTTTAGTTAAAAGAATGAAATCAGATTATTTTTAAACGAATGAAGTCACATGACTACACTCCGAAATTATGAGATAAAATATTGTTGCAATATTTGCCCTACTAAGCAGATGTTTTCCATTTTAAATGAAGTAAACATGCCTTCAGGGAGTGAATGTACATATAAAAACTAAAAGAATATGAATGCATTGAATTTTAAAGCTTATTTGTGGTAATGACATGTCATGGAGAATAACTTGCAATGTTTTGCAAAATTAACTGTCTGCTAAGGGAAGAGGTTGGGGGGTGAAGTAATTTAATAAATTAGAAAGTGGAAGACCCCTTTTCAATTTAAATAAGTAAGTATATTTCCCTGAAGAAAAAATCCAGAAGAGAGGAGGGGAGACAACTAATCTACATATCAACAGATTCGACGTTAAAGTCTAAATATACACGGAGTAGCCAAATAATTTTGACTACTTGGCACTTATACTTGATGTAATTTGGCCATAACTTGATGTTGTTATCACCAAAGGAGGTGAGATCTATTAAAAGGGATTACAAGAATTGCGAAGTATCGATTGCACTATGTTGCTTGCGAAGAAATGGGGAGGGGGCACGCGAAGTGATTGTAGGTGGTTGAAGCCTCAGAACCAGAATCAACAAAATGGCTGAACTTGTGAGTTGTTCGAAAACAGCAGTAATAATACTCACAGAGAGTCGATTACTAAGTTGAAAACCAAGTCTTAATGTCAGGTTTGTGGTCAACACTGGCCTGCCGTGCTTGCTTGGAAAGGAGAATTGCAAAAGTTGGCCAATCTAACAGAAAAGCAACAGAACGTCAGTTGCTGGAAAGCATCAAAGAGAAAGGGCAAGCCCCTCTGAATGAACTATTCGCCATATGGGCTATAGTAGCCAACAACCAATTCAAAAGTATTGTCGGCTGTGAACATGAGCAAATGTCACCAGTTCATAAAGAAGCACAAGGGTTGCACTGGATCGATTGAGAATATATGGGACAAGGTCATACAGGGCATCAGGCAAAGGGATCCCAACCATTTTGCAGGCAATGGAAAGAGCAATTCATTGGATATGGTTTAGACTCCGCAAACCGCCTACCAATATCTCGTAGAGTTCATGGCAAGAAGAATCCATGCAGTATTAAGAGCAAAATGTGGTGCAATATTTTATTTAATGGGTGGTCATAATAATTTGGCTATTCAGTGTAAAGAAAGAACAGCTCTTAAATTTTTGGTTGCAAATTTTCATGCAGAATGCAGAGCAGCTCTTTTCACACTATTCGGCTATTCAGAACAACACATTTGTGTGAAAAATTTTTCTCAACATATGTTGCAACAAAAACAATACAGAAACTACGTATCATTCCAAATAACTTCAGTAGAGCTGGGCTACGACAATTTATGTGGGGGAAACAAGGCTAGCACACTCCAGTAACTTATAACAATGAAAGGGTTGGTGACACCTGGAACATGAATTATGGCAATTAAAGAATAAAATACATTAATTTTATGTTAGTTTTTATAAAAAAATGCTATACTTTTCATTAAATGTCTTCAAATACAGTACCAATACCACATTAATCTATTTTAAATATTTTCAGATATGTTCTCTATGGGGGGGAGGATAGGATTCCCCCCAAAACCTTATAGTTCTGAGGATTCCGTGAGTCATCAAAGCTTGAAGACCAAAGACTAAATTAACTTTTGGGGGGAGGGGGGGGAAGGTAAAGTAATTTTTGTGATGCCTTTAAAAAGCTATATTTAAGGAATAAAGACTGTTCAAAATTTCTTACGTTAAGGAGTGTGATGAACATGTTGAAAATCTTCATTATTCAGCTGTTACAACAATGAGGAGATATCTGAATATTCTCGCAAGATATGGAACCTATGCACTTTAGTCTCTGTTCCACATTTAGAACAACATTAAGTAGGAGACTTGAATCATCAATTGCGCATTCCAATTACTTGTCACCCCTCTATCCATAACTTATTTCTGGAAATTATCAAGATCTTCGTAATCTTTTAGGTAGAATTTCATTTTGCATGCAACATCAAAACAAATAATTTATTTGTAAGTGTGGAACATGCTGTCAGCTTTTTTTGCATGGTGGACCTATTTATCAACATCAATGAGTCTTTCTAGAGGCCATTTTCTTTCTGTTGTAATATGTTCTGTGGTATGCATTATTAAAAGTCAATTAAAACTAATATTTTGCTGTTAATGGGTATTGTCTCATCATTGTACTCATTTATATCTTCATAGTACTACCTGATTGCATTTCACTTTGCAAATTCATTTCTCTGAACTATTTTAATTATAAGAGCACCATAAGTTTTGTGATAGTAGAAACCACTTTAAATTTTGGATATGGTAAATCACTATTTTTTTTTATAATAGTGGTTCATTAGTAATTTAGTAGAGTTAAATGTGAATGATTGTTCATAGATTGAATGGTTGTGGAGAAATTGTTTTATAAGATTATGAAAATTCTTTCTTTTAATGACATAGTTCAGATAAGTGTGACAAATTTTGACAAAGTATGAAAATTAGATCAAAAATATTAATATTAGTTTATATAATTAATACAAAAATCTTTTATCTGAAAACTCTTCCTGTTTAAACTTAGGAAACGATTAAATGTCTGTAAGTATAATCAGTCATTATGAAAATAAAATTAACATATGTTAGTTATGGTTTTCAATCAATATTTTAAACTGTAAACCTTTTTTCGTGAGAGACTTGTTTGACCTTCATGAAAGCTAAATCTTATATTGATATTCGCTTATTTAGATATCGATAATTTGAAAATTTATAGAATTGAATAAAGAATGGTATAAATGTAAGTTTCATTTGTCACTGGTGGCGATAACCAATTGTATATTTCAAATAAAGCTGTTTTATACTCCTAGTGTAAAATGGCAACACTACTGGAGATGTTACCTAATCTCTACGATTTTTTTTTAACCATCAGTGTTTGTAAATAAAAATGTATAACATTGTTTGTCAAACTTGTTCGGTGCTAGTAGTTATACAATGGTTATAGTTATACAAAGGCCCGGTGGTAGCGTATCGTGCTTCCACACCACAGATATGGATTCTATTCCCAGGTTGGGCAAGGTTGACTCATCCCTACTGCTGTGGGTCGATAAATGAGCACTAAGCTTGCTTGGAGACTTAAACACTGTGGGTCTGGCTTCAGACTGACCACCTGATCGAGACATCTGCTCATGCACCTCAGCGCCCAATGGTCACATATACTAGGATGGACCCTGGCTGTTGTGCCACTGAGTTTGAGTAAAGTTATACAAATTTTGTAGATTAATTTTTTTATGGCCTTCTTTATTATTGCCTTATTAAAAGCCTCCAATGGTAAAACGATACATATAACTCAGATTATGTTACAATTTTTTTTTTAATCTAGAAAATGTTAAGGTTGAAATGCATGAAATTGTTTATTCTTTGTATTCAATGTTTCTACTTTATGTTGTAGATAATTCTCTAGGCTGGCCTCGTATCCAGTATCAACTGTTATATGATATTGGGAATGTATCCTTAATGCTGAACTATCAAGCAATAGCTGTGCGGTATGTGTTTTATCTGTTCTATTGTTGAGTTTTTATTCTCAAGTATTGTAATTTATCAATAAAAGATATGTTAATGTGAAAAATTATTTTATTTAAGCAATAATTATTATGAAAAATTAGGTACGTCAAATTGCACTTATTAGCAATAGTTCCGAAAGTTGTTTATAGACTTCAATTTTTTGGATCATAATTAGAAACTTTCATGCTTTACATATACATAAATTGGAACTTTTTATGTAGTTCAATATGAATCAGAATTTTTAAATACCAAGAAAGTGTCATTATGAATAAATGTAGATATACTATTGTATATAGCTTTCATTGGAATGACAAAATTGACACTCTTACGCAAAAGGAAGTAGAAACACTAAATAACTTACAGCTATTAAATTAAGTTGATATAGAGACAACAACTCAAAAATAGTTGAACTATAAGATTTATTGATTAATTTATTGACATTGTTAATTTCTAAAAAAAAATAAAAGAATTTTCTCATTATGGTTGCTGTTTTATTCCATGTAACATTTCTTGTTATAAAATTAATGTAAATTTCATAAAATTCTTTTTAAATATTTCCTATAGGGTTAATAAAATTTGTTTCCTTATAAATGTCTCAATCTTTTAATATTATAAAACTTTCTTCACAATGCTTTTTAAAAACTAATGCTCCATTCGATAAATAATTATTTTTCAGTTTGTAAAATATCAAGAAATTGAATAATTTATTAAAATTACAAATTGTAACAGAAAAGTTAGTTTATAGTTTCAAAAAAGGTACATAGTACTGTTTTTCAAACATACTACAATTTTTAGATGTTTTATAGATTTCTTGTTATACTCCAAAAATCACATTTTCTCGGCAATAACCTACCTTAGAATATATTCCAAAACGAAACCACAATCACAAAACAAGCTTCGAACTGTATACTCTTAAATACAGGCTATTTTAACCATTATCTACTTGTTTCTCCACTTAAAAAGATTCTTTATTGAGATTTTTTTTAATTAATTTTCTTAATTCATAATTTTTTACTTTTAACCCATTAACATTGGTGTTAATTTTGTTTAACTATGAGATGAAAATTTTCAAATTTAGGGAGGGGGGAAGCAATCTTTTTATTTTTTGACATCTATACATATCTCTCCTAACTTCAAAGCCACCTCAAGAAAGGATTATAAAAACAGTTTCATTTGAAGTGAATAACATTTATGTTTTGAGTGTGACTGCATATTATAATTTGAAAAGGAAAGGATATGTAAGAGTTAATCATAAAATAGAAAGGAATGGTTGGAGGTGATCTGTTTGTACTGATTGCTTTTCAGAATCAATAAAAATAAATATATTTTGACTGTGTTTGGTTTTAGTTTAATTGATTATCTTCTTAAAATGTAGAAACATGTTTTGCAAAAATTTGTATTTCTAATCTGTGTGTTAAAAGTAATTCATCTTTATTTTCTCCCTAGACATCTTACATACACCCTGCATACTCAACTTAATCGTATGACTCCTGGTCAGTTACGGGGAATTTGCCGCCAACTTGAAGAATTGACTGCTAAATGTGAAGGGGCCCCTGTTCCATTAATTTTAGAAAACGGAATAACAATCCCCCCTGTGAATCTTCTAAATTTACCTCGTGTGAAGTTAGTATTTTTTCATAAGATATTTTTTGCAAGCCCTTAATAAACTTGATGAAGGAAAATGCTTGAATGCTGTGATTTTGATTCTATTAGAGGAATTAATGTATGCTATTAATCAAACATACACTCATGTCCATAAATTAAGGATAATTCAGAATCACACAGAAATTGAACTCTAAAATAAAAATTTCACCTGTAGAATTATCACACACATCTTGAAGAAGAGTATGCAAATTACAGGAAACCACCAGGTGGCGCGGATAGTACGTCACAATGAAGAGAGTGTAAGCGAGGGGTATATAAGGAATGGTGGCAAAGAAGTAAAATTGTTCACAAGCACTTTAAAAGCCTTTCAGTGCAATAACCGCATAGTTATAGCACAAAGGAAGCATTTGGATGATTTTTTACGTGGAAAAATTATTGGACGACTGGAATGTGGACGGACCCAGCTGAAAGTATCCGAGGAACTTGTAATCGCCCAGAGTGTCATTTCCAGGCTTTGGCAACGATTCCAAGATGATGGTAATGTGAGTAGATGTTACAGCACAGGTCGTCCCCGAGTTAAAATGCCGAATGAGGACCGGTATTTGGCAGTTATAGCCAAAAGAAACAGAGCACAGCATCATACCTGTCTCGTCAGCTCTCTTCAGCTACCGGTATGACAGTTTCAAGGCAGGCCGAGGCTTAGGGCACATTGGTCTATATGCTCGTAGGCCTGTCAGATGTGTTCCACTTACCGCAACTCACTGTCGCCTGCGATTAACCTGGAGTAGAAAGCATACATTGTGGACACCGCAACAGTGGTCTTGTGTGATGTTTTTCGACGGGTCCAGGTTTAGTTTGCAGTCTGATTCTCGCCGGACTTTAATATGGAGAGCGCCAGGTACCCGTTACCACCAAAAGAACACCATTTAACGAAACCGTTATGGTGATGCAGGATGGCTCGTTTGGGGAGGAATTATTCTTGGTTCCAGAACTGACCTGCATGTTCAGAGTGTAACGATGACAGGCCACATCTATCGGGATGGTATTCTGGAACATGTACATTTGTTTCGGGCACCATGGGTGCTGAATTTCTGTTTATGGATGACAACGCCCATCCTCACTGTGCAAACATTGTAGACGAATGCCTTCAGTCGGAGGATATCCCCTGTATGGATTGGCCAGCATACTCACCGGACTCAAATCCAATGGAGCTTGTGTGGGATATGCTTGGCCGACGAATAGCAGCCCGTCAACCCCCTCCCACCTGTCTACCGGAACTTTGGAGGGCATTGTTTGATGAGTGGTGTATTATTCCCCAAGATCAGATTGATAATTTGATACTCAGCATGCCTAGGCGTTGTAAGGCCTGTATTGCATCGTCCGGGAGACATACTCCATATTAACCATCATACTAACCATGTTATACTGTTTTTTGTAAATAGGTTCTTTTTTGAAATTTACTCCAGGGAGTAAAAATCGCAATTTTTATTAATATGTCAAACATATAGCATCTTTGGTTCACTCCTAGGAGAGCCCCCACCCTTGGTGCGAATTATTTTGGTTGGCGATAATTGCGCCGTCATGGTAACCTTGCTTTTTTAAATACAACATATGGCAACCCTAACTTTTTCTAGAATTTTCGTCATTTATGGGCGCGCATTTCAAATTTCATTTTGTTGTTGGGCACCGGGTTGAAAGTATGGCTGCGCTTGTAAGTGAATACACGTTAGAATTTTTTACGTTATTGAATGCTAGAAGCAAGAAAGAATTGATTGAGAATGGTGTATGAAAGGATTAATTGCTTCAAGTTATGAATGTCCTAAATGTAATGAGCAAATGGGATTAAATGAACGAAAGAGTTGTTTTGGATGGATTTGAATGGAGATGTCGAAAAAAAGGTGTGAATACGCATGATGTTTGCAGAAGTATAAGAAAGAATTCGTGGTTTTCCAATAGTAAGTTAATCGGCAATAAAACGTTTTCTCCGTAATCACACCAGCCACGCAGAAGGCAGTTCGACCATTACCTCGCTGAGTATTTATGGCGTCTCGCGCGCGCGATCACTCACTCAGCGACAAGACTTTCCAGAATTTTTTAAAAGCAGTTGTTACACTTTACCCTCCACTTGGGAAGGATCAACAATAAGAAAGTAAGTGCTGTTGTTATATTTTTTATCTTAAATGTTAAATTTCTGTATTGTTTACATGTATTTTCATTGCGCATCCATCTTATACTGCTATATTTACTTGTCACCGTTGTCGGGTTTGCTTGGCGCCATTTCGTTTTCGCTTGGCGCTTTTTCCGGTTTGGCGCCAAGCGTGGGGGCTCTCCTAGGAGTTTACCGCATCTTTTTTGCTCTTTACCTTTCGTTTAATAAATAGACTTAAAAAAATAAGTCAAATTTGTTTTGCTTCTTTCTCTTTCTTTGCCTGAACTTCATTAGCCTTAATTTATGGACATGAGTGTAAATTAAAATTCAATTTCTGAAAATTAAAAGATTTTTTTTCATCATGAATTGTTTAAATGTGTCATGAGAATTATTTATTATGATGATAATTAGCGTCTTATTTTAGCTCAACTTATTTAATAGAATGTAATCTTTTATAATAATCAAGCTTTACTATCTTCTTATTTGCAAATATTTTATTTTAAATTATATTGTTGGACATTATTTCGTATTTAAGTAGATATGTATAATTAGGTCTTGCATCATATTAAGTTATCTTCTCCAATTTTTCAAATCTATTTTCATACCTTTGTTATGTTCACTGTAATTGTGCATTTCGCCAGCATATTATGCAAATTTACATTGTCAGTTACTATAAATGTGATGATATGAAACTGTTCTTTTTTGTCAATAGTTATCCGAGATGGATCTCTGGCATGTTGTTCCTTAGATTCTTTTACTTAACGAACTAAATGTAGGTGTGGTCAAGGTTATGAACTCGTAACTGATTAGTCGTGTGTTCAAGTCCTAGTGCCACTAAAGTTCCACCTTGTAGAGGGACTGATGAGCATTAAATCTGTTGTGGCTCAGGTGCCATCCTTGTCATTTGACCGAGGCTCAGAATTACAAGATCCATTGTCAGTAACCCTTGGATTGCGTTTGAGTGCAACATTAATAAATAATTGAATCAAAACAACAAATGCGAGTAATCACAAATTACTACAACTGCACTTCACATTAAACATTCTCACTACAATATCCATCACTATACACTTGTGGGAAAATGATAACCAAATTCTTTCAAGAGCATTTTAAATGATTCTGTGAGAGTTATAAATTTTATAAAATCAAGAGAATTAAATTAGTGAATATATTTATTTTATCATGTGGAGAATTATGCGGTGACTATAGAACCCTATTTTACAATCGGGGGAAGGAAGCAAATTTTCCCCCTTATTAAAATTTATCAATAATTTAAACAATGCATTTATTTTGAAGGCCACAGTGTTTTTTTTTTTTTTTTTTCTTGATTCTCAGTCAAGATTTCAAATTTTCTAAATTTATTTCTTTTGTGTTATATTTCTTCAAGCTTCATATTTGTCACCAAAAGCTAGCTGTCAAAATGTTCAATTTTTTTTTGTAGTTCTTTAAAATGTAATCAAGCTGCAATATGGTTTGTTTTGTGGTATCATGAACCTTGTTGATACTTTTTCCTTCAGAACCATTAAATGATCTTTTATTTTCTACAATATGCATGCATTTAATTTTCTATGTAACCTTTTTACTTGTTTACTTCAATTTCCATGTTATATAATCATTGGGGTAATGTTAATTTAATCCATTTATCGATGTTAAATGCCTTGCATGTGACTTGAATTGAATCTTTGTTATATTTAAAAATTAATCTATCTAACTTTCCTACCAAAGTTCTTTTCCTCCTTCCTCTTTCTGATAAGTTTTTTTTAATATTAATGATGAGTTTCCTGTTACCAAGATTATATTTAAGTTGTCCTTGTTTTTATTAACATCTATATATTCACTAATTTTTTCTTTTTATATGTAAATAATGAATATTTTTTGTTATCTTAATTTGGATACAGGTCATTTAAATTGCAGAGCCTTCGTCCTCACTTAAGACCAGTAAAAATAACTACAAATGAAATGAGAACAGAGTCAGAACAAGATTCAATTTTCATTTTTTCAGCTATTCCAAGAGACAGATCTGCAAAAGGTAGTTGCAAGATAGGTAATGCATGTTAACTGAGTTTTGCAACTTTTTTTTAAACTTTATTTAATTTATTGGTATTGCATGTTGTGGAATGTTTTAAATCTGCTAATAATGAGTTAGATAATATCCTTTAAATTCGGAATAGAATGCTTGGTATCTGAAGCTTTTATTTTCTCCAATAACAGTGCCTTAATTATTATTAAACTATTATGTTTTTTGTTTACTGTTTTAAAGTTCTATTTCTTCTTGATACTTAATTTTCAGTTAAATTAAATACTCTTTCTTTTTGTACACTTCTGTGGGTTTTTTTTAAACTTTTATTTCTTTGTTGGTCTTGTGAGAAAAATTATTTGCTTGTTTTATTTGTCTACTTTTAGTTTATACTAATTTTATGTGTGTTTGCCTAGCTTTGGTATTTTATCTTAATTTTCCAGCTTTGATGTTTAAACTTTTTGGCATATATTTCTTATTTAATATTGCTATACATTTTGTGTTCAAAATTTTAATGATGTAAGGATGAATATAAAGATTTTTTTTTTTGCTATCAAATTTGAAGCAACTAGCTTTTCTTATGTTATTCTATAGTTAAATTTACTAATACTAAAATTTAAGTTTTGTTTTAAATTTTTAAAAAAATGCAAATCTTATTTGTAAAAAAAATATTAGTGGTGTTTTTGTAAAATTTTGAATTCTGAAAGTATTTTGTATGCTGAAAAGTATATGTAATCAGTTTGATAAAATGTCTAATAAGGGGAAGGCACGACAAGGGAAATTCATTTGAGGTAGAGACTTGGTGTAATAGTAGTACTCTTTTAGGGTGTTCAACCCTCAATGTAATTCTGCCAAATGGCCAACCAATTCGGAGAAAGTAGCCTTCGAAATTCATATTTAGCTTTTATACAATTAAGTTTTAATTTCTACCAGTGATGGAATAGCACAGTTGGTAGGACGCCTGCTTTCTATGTGGGAGGATAGGATTTGAATCACAAGATAAATTTTTTTTTTTCAATTCATATAATAATTTTTTTTAATTAAATATACTTTTTATGAAAGGTTTATTAAATATTAAATGATATTTTATGTAATTATTGTGTATTATATAAAGTAAAAAAATTACTATAATCATATAAATATTTATATTAAATTTTATAAATGTATTTTTATATTAATAAATAATATTTATAATAAATATTAAATGATTTTACATAAAAATTAGTTACAAATAGTTTTATAATGTGAAATACAATATACTATAAATAAAATATTTAATAAGTCCTTTTTAAAAAAATTATTTAACTTTAATAAATTTATTTAAATAATTTTAATAATAAATTTAATTTTTTTTTACTTTATAAAATACAAAATAATTACATAAAATATCATTCAATATTTAATAAACCTTTCATAAATAAGTTTAATTTTTTAAAAAAAGAATTAAATGAATTGAAAAAAAAAGTTAGTTGCAGGATTCAAACTCTCTCCTCCCACATAGAAAGCAGGCATCCTACCAACCATGCTGTTCCATCACTGGGAGAAATTAAAACTTAATTGTATAAAAGCTAAACATGAATTTCGAAGGCTACTTTCTTCGAATTGATTGGCCATTTGGTGGAATTACATTGAAGGTTAAACACCCTAAAGGAGTATTACTATTAATACACCAAGTCTCGACCCTTAATGAATTTCCTTAGCTGTGCCCTCCCCTTCTAAGTAATTAAAATACTTGTTAAAGTTAAACACTCAGATGCTAATATATGAGTGTTACCAACATTTTTTCCCTCTCTTTTACCCTTGCTAATTAAATAGTTTTTAATAGTCACATAAACCTTCTTTTAATTGAGGGAGTGTTCCCAAAAATATATTAATTTAAAATACTTCAAAGAGTTTATAAATAATTGTGTGTATATGTGTTATGTGTGTGCATAATAATGATATGTGTATTTGTAAGGAACCTTAACCATATGAATTTTGAAAGCATTGACACTTGTTGTAAGAATCGTTAATTCTTGTGCCTGGATTTAAGATGAGAAATGAAAGTGGGCAAGGCTATGACAATGAGTTGGAAGGCACCTTGAAAATGTGGGATTAAAATTTTAGTTATATGAATATCTCTTACCTAATATGGAGTTAAAGGAAGTGATATAGTATGGCTGTCAATGCATGGTAAATTATCAAAAAAATTTTTAGAGGTAAATAAGAAAGTTTTTTTTTTAACTAAAGGAATTTTAATGGGGATGAGACTGTCACTTTTTCTCATAAACCTTCATGTTTTGTATATAATACTTAGAATATAATTTTGAGCTGTTTTGAGAACTATAAAGTTAGTTTTGATATATAGTCAAAACAGGCAACAGAGTTATAATTAGTCTTGAAATGGAAATTGAACTACACCAATTTCCTCTTCATATAGCTGTATTAGAAGGATAGAATCCATTTATGTGGTTTTCTGCACCACAATACCTTTATTTGCTCATGGATTTAATGATCTTTGATATTTATTTAGAGCATTAATTCACCAGTCATTTGTTAATTGTTTTAAAGTATTCCATAACAAAACCATCCTTTTATTAACTAGATAAAGGTAAAAGAGAGACAACTAAGGTATAATTATTTTTCAGTGTATGTCGCTTTCATGCTATGTAACATTCATTTTGTTATTTAATGCTCTTGCATAGTTACTATTTTTTTTCTGAACAAAATATCAGTTATTTCTCCTCCCCCTGTAAAATGTACAAAATATTTTGTTTTAGGGTTTAACTATGCCGAGGAATTAATTTATATATATAGGGGTAAGAGCTTTTACTCATACTTGTGAGAAAACATGTCTTGTAAAATATTAACTGTTTTTCATTCAATGTGATGTGTATCTCCAAAGAACATTTAATAGAAATTATCTTTTTTCTATCAGTGATGATGGTAAGAAGGAATACTTTTATGAACATTAATGAATTATCATAAGAAAGTGTTAATACTGAATAGATTTGGATTTGATACATGGAATATTTGTTACTGTTGTTACATCAGCATCATAAGCTAAGTTCTACTTCACACTCTTCAAAGGAACTCTTATATTGATGATATATATGCTGACTTATAAACTTTGCTGGGGATTCAATTAGAATATTGATTTAATGTACACCATTTTTACTTAATTGGCTTTTTTTTCCTTTTCTACATGAATTTTTGAAAAAGAAAAAATTAAGAAATGTAAAAGAATCTTAAAGTTACATTACTTGACCTTTCCCTCCTGTATGTGTGCATTGTATTTTCAGACTTTAAGTGGGTTGAAGGAGATATTTGTGAAGTAGCTTTGCAAGTGTTTAATCCATTGCCTTTTGAGCTTAAAGTAACTAATATGGTAAGCTGTTCTATGGTTTATTCTGCTAATTTGAATATACTTGTTTTATAATGGTTTATGTATTCAATGTCAAACATTCCTGCATAGTTTACTTTTTTTACTGGCTTGTTTTACCTGCTTTTTTTTAACAATCTCTTGATATTTTAATTTTTTGTAGTTAGTTTTTTAACAGTATTTGTATGTGTGCAATGTTTTAAGGCTGTTTTCGTCATATGCACAAGAGTGTGAACTTAACGCGGAGCACATTTTCAGACAGAAAACATGCCTCAATTTTTATAAAAATGTGTGACATTGTAACTCATGCATTTGTTTATAATATAGTGTTTTTAAAATTTCAAAATATTTCATAAATAATTAGTTTTTCCTTTTTACATGTAAAGGAATAGCTCATTTAACATTATGGTATTGGAGAAAAAGTGCAAAACACATTTTATACAAGGAAAAATGTGTAAATGCGGATAAAAATGAGTAGTATGATAAAATAAATGGTTATCTACAGGATAGTGAAGCCAGAATATAATAATGTTTGGGCACACTTTTATACCTGAAACAATATTCCGAATTTGAGTTCTATTCTTTACCATTAGCCGAAAACAGCCTTAATGTTTTACAAATAATGATGGAGGTGTTTTATACTCTGGAACAAATTAGCATATTTTATTGGTACATTCATTTTATATTGGATGTAAATTGTAACCCTTATGCAACATTTCACATGCTGAAAATAAGCTTAAATAATTTGTTTTTAAGTTTTCTTTTTCTTGATTTAACTAATTGTTGATAATTATAGTGAATCTTACTTTAATATTACAAGCAAATTGTAGTTTTATATAAGTTTCTACTCAGAAATTGCTTTGCTTATATAAAAAAATTAAAAGTGGCCTTTTTAGCCTAGTGGTTTGGGCCACTGACTTGTGCAAGGCATGTCATGAACTTGAGTCCTAGTGCCGTTGACTTGGTTTGTAGAGTGACTGATTCATGTTAAATCTGTCAAGGCTTAAAGTCCTTTTGTAGGCATTGTGTGGAAGTTCAGAGAGGGGTTCGCCAGCTCAGGTGTTGTAATTGTCACTTGACCATAGTTACAAATTACGAGGTCTGTAGCCCTCATGTTGTTTTACAATGTGACAGCCATTAATAAACACTCACTCGCTCATAAAGATGAAAGATGAAAAAATGAGATCATAAAAGATGAAGAAATGAGTAACATTTATGAATTTATAAAATCATTCTTTAATAACATGTAAGTTATTGAACATGTACAACAGTGCCATGTTTCAAAAAGAAAGTTTTTTAAAAAATTGTTTATATTAATCTAGTCAGAGAACAGAATTAATGCTTGCTGATAGAAGTGATTTGTCTTTGTAGACATTCAATTTAATCATGAAATATTTGTGAATACGACCCAGAAAGTTATTCATGGATTTATTGAGTCAAACAAAATTATTGCAATTCCTAGAAATATGCTAATTTTTATACCCCAATTAAAACAAAAATAATTACACTTCCAACATAATAAGATTGTAACATTCATCTATGCGTATAGCATAATTTAACAAATAATATTAATGGCTACAACTCTTGGAACATTGTGACATATGTAAATAATGAATGGCTGTGTGGTTTCTAATCTTTTCTCAAGAACCTTTTCCACAAGATTGCTGTGTGATGTTTGTCATTGCCTTTTTGGTTCTCTATTCATTATGATAGCACATACAACACAACGTATTTTATTTCTAATTTGTGTTTGAAATTTAATTCCTCAGGGTTGTATTATATTACAACAGTCATTTTAAAAAAAGAAGTAAAAGTTAATATCTGTAAGTATTTTAATTGAATCATAATAAATTTAAAAATGTGAACACAAAAGCTAATTTTTTTCTCTCTTAAACACTCTTTCTAAAACTTCTAATAATTACATTTGACCTCAATTTTTACTTTTGACCTAATTATTGACTAATATTTGACCTAATTTGACTCAATTTTTACATTTGACCTAATTATTTGTAACTTTTGAAGTATTTCAGTTAATGGTAAAGTATGTGTTATTTTTTCTTAGGAACAGAATGAATGAAAGCAAAATATTTTTTACTCATTAAAATCTGTAAACTACAACCAAAACATTTTCTTAAAATATTTGTTTTAAAAATATTTTAAAATAGACTCAAGCCATATGTATGAATAAAATGTCCTTAAAATAGTTATTTTGGTATAGTCTTTATAATAATTTCTTTCTTGATATTTCATGTTATACTTCAGACTATGACTTCCCAGTTGCATTTCATAGCATTTGTTTTCAGTCATGTGAATGTAATTTTAAAAAAATCATTGTGTGATATTATTATTAATTGTTAATGTATTTGTAAAATTTTGTATACTTTTATTCTTTGGAAACACAGAGTATTTTAGCGGATGATATTCCCTTTGAAAACTTTCCTGCTTGTCTTTCTTTGCCAGCTGAATCTGGGCCATATCCTGTAACACTTCATGGTTCTCCAATTGGTTCTGGAAAGCTACAAATATTGGGTATATTTCAAAAATATCTGTTTTTGGATTTATAGTTTTTTATTTAGCAAACTATCCATTTTCATTATGTTTAATTATGTTTTTGCAGATCAAATTCTTATATTCAAATGCTGCATTTTACATAGTGACTTTTTGCCTTTTATTTAGTAGTTTTATTGTAGTAATTACTGTTAAGATGGAAATTAACTCGTACATGAATTTTTAATTGTTTTATAAATTTTACAGGTTACATTACTCATGTTTTGGGTGTAAAAAGTATCTGTTTATTAAAAGACATTCCTGCCATTAAAAAGCCTTATTTCACAATAGATGTTATTCCTCGATTGCCTGTCATAGAACTCTCAACCTCTTTGCCTAGATCTTCCATGTTTTCATCACTTGAAGATACGAGCTATGTTGTTATAAGTGCATCTTCAACTATGATGACAGGTCAAAGGTATTTTTGATATCCTTTAATTTTTATTTCATGTGTACTTGTGAAACATTCTGATATATCCAAGTTCATCACGTTTGCAAGTATGTAATTGCCTATTATACTTTTGAATAAGTTAACTTGCATTAATGAAAATGTATGAAATAATGTTTTTGATTGATTAAATCAATGATGGGAAATCTGTGTCCTGCCAAACAGTTGCATAGATTATCAGTTTTCTGCACATTTTAAAAGAATTGTTTAAAAGTTTACTAAGTTTAAAAAATCATTTAGGCCTACTCCATTTTTTTACATGTGTGAAAATTTTCATGGATATTTGGATTTTTTTTTATGTATGCAAAATATAAGTGAAATAATTCATATTAAAAAATTTTTAGTTAAAAGTTCTTGTTGCTGAGGCATGTACTTCGATAAATATTAAGTTAAAAATTTATGTTATTGAGTACAAATTACATAAAAAGGAAAAAAGAAATAATAAAAATCAAATTTTAATATGAAAAAGATGGAAGCCAGGATTTTTTTTTTTTTTTTTTTTTGCTTGTGAATAGTGAGCAATAAAGTCTCTTGCTGGGCACTAAAAGCTGAATGCATTCTGATTAGCTAAACAGTTTAAGATGACATTCACATGCAGAATTTACATTTTTGAATGATGTGGCTTTTGGTGTAAGATTTGGAAGTTGGCTGTTGCAAGTGAGGAAATATTAATTTTGTTGCTAAATACACTGCTCTACATGAAAATCATCCCCACTTTGGAGTCACTTATGAGTAAATTTCAACTTCTAGGAACCTAGAAAATGTTTTTCAAAAGATGAAAGCTGAGTGTTATGGATTAAATCAAACAAATTGATGATAGAATTGAAGATGCCATTCCTCACAAATGGAGACTGTTTATAGATTTATCAAAGGCAAGCTTTAAAGTTGTCCTTTTGTCCAGTAGGACTGATTTACAATCAGTCCCATTTGCGTACTCTGTAAATGTGAAGGAGATGTACTGTGCAAAATATAAAATATGTGAGTTATTCAGGTTGACCATGTTGAACAGAGAATTTTCTAAACTTCCTTGTGAGGGCTTTGGAACTCTTCCCCCTCACTTATTTGTAGCCAAAATTGTAACTATGTATTTTTACTTTGGATGTTTGGATGAAGAAATGGGGAGAGAAGCTGAAATTTACTGAAAGTAATTGAAAAACAATGAAAAAAAAATCCATTTGTATTGAATTTTTTAAAAGATTTTATGGAATCCCCTCCCCCCTTGATACAGATGTTCACATTTTAAAACTTTCCTCATCTGTATCCCCTCAGAAGACTTTTAATGGGCAAAATTATACTTTTTGCTACTCAAAATCAAATTCATGGTCATAAAATTACTGAACGGTGATGCAAAATACGGGAGGGTGACGTCAAGAGTAAACGGTGGATGATATTTCGAAAAGGGGCCATTTTGCTTAAAAATCAGTTGGAATTGTATTTGGGCTCAAATTTTTTATCCTTTTTCAGATGATATTAAGAACTTATAGTTGTTTCAAACCATTATAAGTAGTTATTAAAAAATTTTACAGTTCGGTAGGATATTCAATTTTACTTTAGATGTGTGTTGCTAAATAGAACAAGTAATATATATAAAAAAAATTAAATCAATTCCTACCTACGTCAACAAAGAAAAATTTTGTTTTAGTTACTTTCTATTAAATAATTGCAATATAATATGTATACACATATGACAGAATCACAATATTAAGTGACAAAATAGAAAGGGATTTTCCTTGCAATTTTCCTTTCTATACATGATGTTTGACTACTTTTGTTTGTTACTATTTATTCAATAATTAAATTTAATTAATGAATTAATATTTGAAAAAACTGTATTAACAACTGTATTATCATCCACTACAAGTTTTAAAAATTGTGTTTGAACTTGAGTGGCTAAAAGTTATTTTATTAACGACTGAAAATTTGAATGAGATATATATATAAATAAATATATATAGAGAGAGTGTGAACTAATAGTTGGAATTGGAAAAATATTTCAAATGCTTATATTCACATGAGTGATACATATTTATTTGAGAAAAGTCAATTTTATTTTTAAAAAATATATATGCTACAATTATGTAAAAATGACTGAGGGGAGCAGTTTTAGTATTTTAATGGTGCCAAATTTTAACCTTTTCAAAATCATTTTATCGCTTGTTTCAAGTAAACATAATTATTTTGTGCTGAATGTTGCTAATATTTTGTCTTTGGACTAATTTCTTATAGTCAAGAATGCACTATTACCATCTCTAACTCTGGAATTGAACCAGTGGAATGGATTGATATAAGTTTGCATTCGAAATTAAGAAAAGGTAGATAATTATTTATTATTTTTAATTGTTTAAATTAATTTGAATTAAACCATTTTTATATTTTTTTTCTTTAATATTAGATCTAGAATCGTCTTTTTTTACTTGGAGTAAAGAAAATCTTGATACTCAACTACCAATCACAGCTGGATCAACTGCTAGCTTTACTTTATATATAAATAGTATTGATGATTTTATTAGTGATATTCCTTTAAAGAAAGAAGGTAAATTGTAAAATTATTAATCAGTAAATTATTTTCTATTGGCTGAATTGTTAATTACTAATTAGAGTATTTTTTGAAATTCAGATAGTGAAACAAGTCGCTCAAGTATATCGTCTGCAAATAGCACTCCAGTTAAAAAAATAGTTCAGTCAAAAGGATTTTCAGCACCTTTCAAATCAAAGGTAAAACCATTATAATGCATTAAATCAAAGGTACATATTATATTAAGTCTATTAATATTATAATAAGTAAATTCAAAAGGAATCAACTCCAGTGAAACCTGAACTTGCTCCAAAATGGATTTGTAGTTTGGAGGGGGGGAGAGCACTTAGTTCTTCCGAACCTTCATCTATTTTCAAGACATTTTGGATGACATTCAAATGTTTTCAAATTGTCCTTTTTAATAAATAATATTTAGAATTAACTAAAGAAAAAATAAAGAAAGAAATTGCTTTGATATGAATAAATTTATAAATAAAATAAAGCTAAAAATTGATGAAAAATCTTGACTTAGAAAAGAATTTTTTTTAGTGATGGGAGTGGTAGGTGCAATGCTTAGGCAAAAAGAGTCGAGTTAAAGAGATAAATATTTAGATGTAAAAAGTTAAAATGAGTTGATATCAAGTAAACCTTCTGTGAATGGCTGATCAGAGAGGTCAACTATTTTTGCATTTAAGTTTAGGTGAAAAGCTCGACCAATCATTGAGTAGTGAATGAAGATAATTTAAGAATGGGATTAAAAGAAAAATAATATTGATGAAAAAGCATATTTAGGAATTAAAGAAAAGCAGGATCATTTTGGATTGATCTAGTTCTGTGGAAATTAAGATCAGGAGTATATTTTTCGTTGCTAGTGATCGATCTATCCTTTGAGTTCTCAGTTTTAATAAAGGAGTTGGTAGCATTTATCCTGATCATTTGTCTAATAGTGGGTATTTTACTCACAGCACTGAGCAGTTTCTAAATAATTAATATGGGTATTTGCTGCTTGTCTCCAAACAGGGGAAGCGTAGGTCAGGATCAGTGACTAGATAAGCATTTTGTTTCTATTCCTTAATTTTGATTTTCTGGAAATTAAGGAGTAGCAAATGCGCGGCTTCTTAAAACTTTTCTCTAATAGAAGTTAATGTTGTTTGAAAGTGAGAATTTTATCAAGTATAATTCCTTGGTATTTAACTTGATTAGACCAGGGGATTCTATTCTCTCTGATTTAGATGTCTGGTGTTTTTTTGTATCTAGCGAAAAATGTGGCTTCTGTTTTTGAAGTTTTGATGGCTATTTTCCACTTGGTAAACCAATGGTCACGCTGTGTTAGGTATCGTGTGATCAGATACGAGATAAAGGCTGGTTCTTCGTGTTGACAAGGTATCGCTGTGTCGTCAGCGTAAATGCAAATTTCGATGTTAGTGTTGGGAATGTCATTAACAAAGATGTTGAAGAGTGTAGGAGAAAGAAGAGACCCTTGTGGAACCCCAGCAGAAATGTTTCTAGTATTTGAGAGGGTATTATTAATTTTAACAGAAAAAATTGTGTACATTTTCTTAGCATAGCTAGATTTAGTATGCTCTATTGTTCTGAGTAACTGGTGGGTGTTGGAGAGCTGTGGCCAAAAAAGCTGTGTTGCTCCCTAATTAAAATTTGATTTTGCTTTAGATGGTCATTTAATCTATCAAGGATGATTTTTTCCCTCTGGTTTACTGAGAACTGGTAGTGGAGAAATTGGCCTCTAATTTTCAGCAAGGGTAGGGTCCTTATCAGGTTTTAAAATTGAAACAACCAATGCAGTTTTCCTGGTACTTGGAAAGTAATTAATATTTAAAATATCATTAATAATGTTTGTAATTTTATAATTGAGAAAGGAGGTAGATTTTCTATCATTTTATTTGTGATATTATCTCTCCCTGGATGTTTTTTAATTTTAATCTTTTTGATGTGAAAAAGAGAGAATCTCCAAGAGGGGAGAATAGTACCCCAGTCTCTGGTTGCCTGGCAGGAACATTCCAAAAATAGATTTAAATGTGTGTCTTCCTACTTCTCTGTTTGGAGAAGTTGGAGGTTGGAAATTTCTTCAGTTTAATATTTCAACAGTTTTTTCTCTCTTTGTAGAAAGTTAAATTATTTTATTAACAATTAGAAAATAAATTAATTAATCTATGAAATAAGTTATTATTAGTTTTATGACTTTTTTTTGTCTTTTTATTAATTTTGCCACTAATCGTAAGATAAACATTTTTGTATTGAATTTATTTAATTTTACAAAGCAAAAATCGATAAACTTATATGCACTTATACAATATATGTGTGTGTGTTTACTGAAAAGACATGAAATTATGACCACCTATTTAATATGAAATTGGACCACCTTTCACCAATTGGAATGTTATTGCTGTGTATCATATTATTTGGATATCACAGATTGATGCTATGGTATCTATAAACATAGCAGGCTGAGGACTGCTCTGCAGGTATATAACCAGTTTTTTGGCTAGCCAAACTTACTCTTTTTTTTTTTGTCTTAGTTCTTTGAAATATCCTGAAATTTACAATGGAAAGATCCTCTAAATGTATTATTGATTGCAATATTTTTGCTATTTCAGATTTAAATATTTTGTTAAAATAATTAATTTTTGTTTTTATATTATCTGTTAATCATAAATCATGTTAATACCCCCTTTTAGATTGTTGAAGCTGTCATTCAAATACAATATTCTGGTGGCCCAGGTATGGTGGCTGGATATTGTAGGCAATGTGCAATTGCTTTAACTATTGAAGTTTGTCCTTCAATTATGATAACAAAATGGGATGTGCTTCCTTCTGAGATGTAAGTTGATTGAATAATCTGTAAGAATATTTCAGTATCTCACACTATTAGCTGAAGACTTCTATGTATTTTTAAGGTCTTTTTGTATGCATGTTTTGTAAGAATATATTTCATTTGTAACATATATATGGAAGCTTGTTTATATATTAGTATTAGTCTTTACTTTTATTTGTTGGATCATTTCTTATTCATATTTATAATCAGTTACATTTGCATGTTCTTTTTTGCTTAAGATATCTTATTTAACTTTCATCTAATTATGAAAAAACTTTAAATTGAAAGTAACTATATACTCAATTTATTGCTAAGAAATTGATGTATTTTATTGAAATAATTTGATAAAAATTGACTGAAGGAATAGTGTGTTATATTTTCTCACCTACAGCTCTTATTTTTATTGTTTTATATTAAGAACAACCTGCGAATTAGTAGACATAAACCTTACAAATTATTGGCATTCAGTTTTGAAAAAATTCATGAAGTTTATCTTTATTTCTGCATATTATATTTTGTTAGCCACTGGCTCTTTACTGATTCTTCAATGTAATTTCATGAATCCATTTTTTTTTATGATTTTTTCTACCTTTGTTGCAACTATGTAGAACTCAAATCATTTTGTGCTTTGCATTTGTTTGTATTCTTTAGATTCCCTATGGCTGCTCTGTTTACCATGTTGTCTAACAAAAGTAAAATATACTTTCAAATATGTATAGAGAAGGCTATAAGAAGTAAATTCAGTTGTTATTAATGCATACCAAAAAGGGAGAAAATATGTATTTTGTGTACTGATGAATCATTTCTTATGGAGGCTGATTTGATATTGTCCCATCAGGGGAAATCTCCAATCCATGTCACAAATAAGAAATTAAGTAGCAGTTGCTCGAAATTGGATGATTTTTTCAAGGATGATCAATCAATTGTATTAAGGGCTGAAGTACTGCTTACACTTAGTGGCCAAATTATTTTAACCACCCTTTCCTTAATATTGCAACCTCATTTTGCCTTAATATTGCATGGATTTTTCTTGGCATGGACTATATGAGATGTTGATGGGTTATGAGACCATATCCGGTGAATTGCTCTTTCCAATGTCTTAAGGTTGGATTGTACTTGATCCAGCTCCCTGATGTCCCGTTCAATATATTCCACAGACTCTCATCTGGATTGAAATTTGGTGATTGTGCAGATCAACTAAACTATATAAAGTCTCTATCATGCTCTGGCTGCAGTCTGACAGGGAGTATTGTTCTGCTGTAAAATATCCATGTACTTGATCTGTGATAACACTTTAATATCCTTGGGCATTTAGGTGTTCTTCCACATGAATCAAAGGACCCATACAGTGCCAAGAAACATCCCCCAAACAATAATATTGCCTCCACCATCTAGAAGAGTGTTTTCGATGTAGTTGGAGCTCGTACTTTCATTCTGTTTTTTCCATCTTTGCACCTTTCCATCTACATGGTGTAAGTAAAACATGATTCATTGGACCACATGACCCTTTTCCAGTCATCTACAGTCCAATCCTTGCTGTCTTTTGCGAATTGGAGATGCCTGTTCTTGTTCAAGGCCAACAGTCCCTGCAATTGATGTGCTGAAATTCTAAATTTGTTTGGATATTCGACTGAAGTAAATGTTAGCCAAATTATTGATGAATTTTAAAAATGTGGGATACTCTTTGACCCCAATAGTTTTATTTATGGCAAGTGATTCTGCAGTTATCTGTTTAAAGGGACGGAATAAGATTTTTATTATGGGTTGCTTCTATGTCACTTAATATATTTTGGACATCAAAAGAGAGGGCTGCTTCTTTGCCTTTAAAAGTCAATGATAGATTTCTTCTAATATCAATAAGGCTTTCAAAATTTCTTAATAAAGAAACCTAAAAAATTTTACAAAATTCTTATACTTGATGATTATCACTTGGTTGTAGTTTTGACATCAATTTCTTCTAGCTTGGTCATAAACTTCTGTATGGGATATAATTTTTTGTGAATATAATCTAAAAATTGAGCTTTATTGTATTTTTTTTACGAGAATACGAGTATCTTTTTTGTGAAGTCACTACTTTTTTATATGTAGCAATATATATGCCTCTAAATTTATCTTTGTTTGTGTGTTTTTCTAAATTAAATCTATAAATTTATAGAGTTTTCTCTGGTATATTTTCTTATAAAAAATATCTTTGTTGCAAAATTTTATATCCACATTATTTAAAAAATTTGTATATGCATTACTTTATGATTTGTCATTTTTAAAAGTTGGCAGATATATTTTAGTGAGAGAAATAATTGTTTTAATTATTAGAAACTTTGGATGCTTGAATATATATGTATGTAAGAAACATGAATAGTTATGTATATTTCAATGAAGTAGAAGAAATACATTTTTGCTCTTTCAATTTTCAAATTCTTTTGATTTCTGTATTGTGTTATTCTTGGGTTACATATACTAAGTTTCTAGTTATCTTGATGTTTTTGAAGTAATCATAATAAAAATGATATTTTAAACCATTTACATATAAATGGCATTTAAAAAAGAGTTCAGTATTAATAAAACACTATAATTTTAGATTGAACAAAAAGGAGAAAAAGGTAGAACTTGATGTCTTTTAACTGTTGACATTTCTTTATAAAATATTTAATAAAGGAAAAATATAAATAAACTACTTATTCTGAAATATTGAAAAATAGCTTACTCTTTGTGTACATTCTTTAAAATAGTTTTTTCTCCTCTGACTACTAAGTTGTTAATGCCACTTTTTGCAATGGGGGGAGGGGCAGTACTGTTATTTTTTTTTAATGAAGATGAAATATTTTTCTTCTTTTATGAATAAAAAATTATCTGTGTAGTTTGTGACTTTCCTTCGATTTAATTTATTTTCTCATACATTTAATTTTTCTAATATGTTGCACTTTATTTTTAGCCCAACTCATTGCTATCTTGTGTTGGATATTTTAAACTGCACTAGTGGAGAAATGGAAGTTTTATATGCTTCCAATAAACGAATTCATATAGAAGCAAGTGATATATGTCGTGTACCTGTACCTGTTGAAAGATGTCCACTGTCTGCTATGACTGAAAGTTTTGGACCTAGTTGGGCTTCTGTTGATATTTGTGGACATCTATGGAAATATATGGATGACCCTACAGACCAAAGAAAAGGCAAATTACTTAAAGCCTGCCGAAAACATTTGGAAAATTTAGTAGACCTTCAATGGACTTCAATATCCTTTTTGAAAACAAAATCTTCAGATGTAGTAATATTCAACTTATTTTGAAAGAAGTAATAGCTTTTAAGTTATCTGAAAACTAAAAAGAATTTTAGATGCCCCCCAATATGAGAGTTACTAAAATGGCCATGCAGCTAGTTTATGCAACTACTTTTGCATAGTAAAATTCATGTAGTTTTTCTTTGTAGAATTTACTAGCATGTAAACTCATGCTAGTCAAATTTATTAAGGGAAGAATTCTCATTGACTTTTATGTTTGGGAAAAGAAGCCTCACATTTCATTTTGTCATCATTAAAAAAGTCTACAGCATGCAAAGCAGTTCCCAGAAATTCTTAAGATACATTGATCTATTTGTCATTATAGAATTCACTTTACTTTATTTATATATTGTGCTAATTCTTTGTAAATCTGATTTAAAGTTGGACCAAGAAAATAAGCCAGTTTACTATACAACAAATCAACCATGTTTAGTACATTAGCAAATTCTTGGCTAAGGACTAAGAATGCAGTGTGGAAGTTTTAATATGCCAACCTTCCACTTTATTTGCTAAACTTACTGCATTGAAATAAAATTTAGAAGAGAAAGTACAATAAGAAATAAAAAAATTTAAAAGCACCAAATTTCATTTGTAACAAGTCTAAATCACCAGTTTACAAGGGCATCAAAAAGTAATCTACATACCCCTATGAATAGAGAACCAAAACGAAATAAATCGCAACACACTGCATATGTAAAAATAATTCATTATAAATGCATTCTTTTCTTGTGATCAGCAACCTACTGCATGAAGAAAGCATGAAACAATGTGTATAGTTTTAGTTTTTAGAAAATAGAAAGTTTAAAAATATCAAAATTATATGTGTATATGTAACAAATTCCGATATTTATCAACCCAAACTAACTGGTAGCTACGTCATTAATTTAAGTGGTTAATAAGTATTAAAATGTAACAGCAGTTTAATGTAAAGTTGATTTAATTACCTAACATTAAACTTATTTATATTTTAAGCGTTTTGTGATAAATTTTTAAAAAATTATTAATTTAGTCGCTTTTTCATTAACTAAATTACGATTTAGTTAATTGCGCCATGTTCCTATGTATTGATAATTTTATAGTTATTCAGTGAAAATCGTTTAACACTAAACTGAGGGGACTGAAATATTTTTTGGTGTTAAAAGAATTTTGTTTTACAGGATATCAAAAGAATTTTGTTTTACAGGATATCCAAAAAAAAAAAGTATTTAGCGAAATTAAGTTTATTAAAGTACATTTTATTTTCATATATATATATATGCATGTATTAAATAAAATTCAATGAAACAAAAGACATTCACAAGAATTTAAGGAAATTTAATTTAAAATTTTCTGGTTTTTCTGTTTTGGATTAACAGCTTTAAGCAGCTCCATTTTCATTTTAAGTGAAATTGCAGTTTGCTTTCCTCCTGACCTCTTTGCCATTGTGCTAACAAAAAAATTCTTCTAAAATTTAAAAAAAAAATGTGAACTAGACTAAATAATTTTCATTAACACTGCATTGAACTCTTCACCAAATTCCAAAGCTAACTTATGTGAAATTAGATTTTTTATGTTACATTTGTGGGATTGGAGAGTGAAAGTAGCTTAGATAAACAAAACTGGCTTGTCATAGGATAATTTGAGGGTATTTCAAAGCCAAGTTAGCCTCCTTTCTACGAAACGTGAAACTGCTTCTCTTTCATTTCGCACTCCTTTTAAATCTTGCTTGGCTGGCTGGTGTTTTTCTGTACATTGCTTATCCCAGAAGGAATTTTTTTTTCATGTTTAGAGAAAAAGTGTGCGTGAAAATATATAGAAGTTTGTCGGGACTGTTATATTATTTCATGTTAACCAGTACTTCGACTTAAACGTTTTTGCGCTAAATGTATTTCACTGTTTATTTGCAGAATCCCATAAAATTTGCTGAAAATTTGTTGGTTGCTGATTTATTTATTTTGTGGTAGAAGTTTGTGGTTTAATTTTGATTAAAAAATTGCAACAGAAAGTTATCACTCCTATCATTTTTTGAAAAATGCTTACTTAAAAAGCATTCATTCACTCTTCTAATTCTTACAAATATTGTAATTATATGTTTTTTTTTAAAAATCTTTGACATTCTCATGTGTGTTCAGTTGAGATGAAAAGCAGCGTATTTTTAAAGATAATGTATTATTAATGTTTCAATATAAAATTAGATTGGCTGTGTTTGTGTTCATTAGTTCATAGGTTTTGCTAAAAACTATATCTAAATTTTTACTCTGCTTAAGATTTTTTTTTTTAAATTTAATTTGACTGAATTTTATTATTTACCTTTGGGCAATAATGATTTGAAATCAACTAACCATGTCAATTGATAATTCTTTAAATATAATTACAGACAAGTTTTTCTTTAATAATATTACATAGCTTGCTCACAAATCACCGGACAAGCTTCAATTTCAGAAATTCCCTGGACTGATGATATGTTGGGTTTCATTCTCATGTCACCAATTCGATGGGGTATGCAGTTTCATTTAAGATATAAAGAAAGAGGATATGTATAAACAGAAAAAATGGTTAAAATTATTAAATATGAAATGGTAATAATATTTAAAAAGTGTTCAAAAAATAAAGGACTGATACGTTTGCTAAATTTCTTGTTTTAAAAATGTACTATAGTTTTTCAGTTGTAAATATTGAAATCCCCCATGCCACACAAATCTCTTTTAAATGTCCCTTGGTTGTAGAAATGATTTATTAATATATATTTTGTCAATTTAATTGTTGTCACTGTTTCTGCATTAGAAGTGGATTGTGTGTTTTGTTTTTTTCCCGAAAAGTTGATAAGATTTATTTACATATCTTTTTCTTGTAAGCAAAAATTCATTACTTCAAAAAGTTTTCAAATGTGTGAATTTATGACAAATGTAAACAATATAGAAATTTTAAGGTGGACCAATACTGGATGTTGAACCCAACTTTTTTTTAAATGAAAGATAAATTGACTGAAACTCAGTCTCCCATATCATTGGCCTAATTATCAGAATGCATAACTCCTTCTGGGGTGCTAATTTGATATAGGTGAGCTATGCACCAAGATGTTTATGTTCGCCAAGATGGCTGATAACATTACAATAGGGTTACTTTGATATTTTTATTGTGTCATAATGTTGTTGCCATGGGGATAACGGTGCAATTAAGGAATCACACCAAACTTCGCTTGGCACATAGCACTCCTATTTCAAATTTAGCTCCTTTGTGGAGTTACACATTCTGATTATCAGGCCGACAATATTTGACTTGCCAAGACGGCATGCTTTAAATATATTGATGCCAAAGCATGGATTGCTTCATATTTAACTTTTAATTCTTTTTAGATTTTTCTTCAAATATGTGGCTAACTAAATTTTTCAAGAGGATTTCTGAGTTAGATCTTGCTTAATTTACTTTTTTTATGTAGTTTCAGGTAGTTGAAATTTCTGAAACATCTTGATGATTTTTAATTTCTTAAATTAACTGAAGTTCAGATTTAACAATGTAGTGATTAATATTGACTATATCTGTTGAATCCATGACCTTTGATAAGAGAAACCTCATATTATTTTATGAATAAAATTCTTTCTAGAAAAGTAATATGTAAGCAAATAGTAACTTTTATGTAAAGTTCCAAAAATTTAACTGCATAACACATAGCTTCTTATGTTTATGAGTAAGTATTGAAAACTTTGATAAAACTCTTCTGATTTCATACTGAAAATGATACTTATATGATTTTAACCAATGTTATAACCTCTTTTCAAAAACTTTTGAAGTGTTTTTCATGAAATAGTAGATTGACAGATTTATTTTTAGAAGTTCTTGTCAATGGCAAAGAATGTAAACCTGAATTAGAATCTTGTTTTCTGGTTGGAGATTTGATTACTTTCAGTATTAAGCTTCTTAATATTTCAGGTGAGTTTTTCCCCCCTTCTATTTCTCTTAAACATTTTCATTTTGTCACTTTTATATATGGTCTCCTGGAACTTATCCTCAAGTGCACACAGGATGAAAAGGAGAGTCATATCAGCTTTGTGAAAAAATAAATTAAAAGTTCCATTCTACTTAATTAAATGACAGCACATTTTTGAAAATTTAAAACATTGACACCCTAAATCACATCTTTAGGTACTGTGACTGCAAATTTCACAGTTTTACTGGATTTTTTTTCACTAACTTTATTTTACATAGCTGTTCTATTAATCACAGTCTCAAGATGACAAAGATTTTCTGCTTTAGTAAAAAAATAAATGTAATCTTTTTGAGTCATGTTTTTGAGAAAATGGTTCACCTAACTTTGACTCTCCATAAAAAAAATATATATGTTACTTGCAACAATGGACAAGTTTTTCAACAGATTGCCCATTTATTTAAAATTTCAAAATGGTAAAACACTTGTCCTTTTTATCCAAAACAACAAAATAATCAGAGCCCATTTTTTAATTTGCAAAACATCTTAGTTTAAAAAATACTTCTGTTGACACCCTCTATCACAGGGGTCGGCAACCTTTCAGCGGTGGCGTGCCAAACCAACCTACCAACATGATTCAGCGGGCCATACACTAGGAAATATTTAAAACAATTTGATTCCCACAGCAATATATGCAGAATTAGGAAATAGAGGTCAAAAATACAAATTTAGTTCTTTTATATGTTAATTATGCACCATTTTAAGATATTTATTTGACATAAAATAAACATAAAATATAACTATTACTTCTATGTAAATAAAAAATTAAAATTAAACACATAAATATGTATCTTTTAAGAATTTTTATTAAAATAAGAACTAAACTTAAAATTGTACGTATATATTATGCATTCTTAAATATTTATGAATCCAGATATAAACAACATAAAATATAAATGTTCATGCAACTAAGTTAAATAAAGTATTAAAATTTTAATGCAAACCTTTTGTCCCTGTTGCCCAATTAATGTCGCAATATCAGGAGTAGAGTTTGTCACTTTCAATTTGATACAGGATTCTGAATGTTAGCAGTTAAAAACACAATTGCTTAGTGAACTCAAAATATATTTCATATGAGAAGCAATTTGTTCACATAAATATGTGGAATCAAAAGCAGAGCACATGCTATTTTTTTCAAGCAATTAAATCGTTCAAGCAATGACATCTAGCAATTTAAAGAAGCTGTAGATTTACTACTAGAGTTATCTTCCAAATTTTTCCGTAACTCCATAAATTTTGCTTTGCATAATTCTGAAGGTTTTAATTCAATAAGTTCCATTTTAAAATTATCTATTTCCATCCACTCAAAAATTGATTAATCCATTGAGATTATTAATGGGTCTGTTAAATCAGTTTTGATTAAGAAGGAAAATATATACATACAGGCTTCAAAGTCTTTGTATCTTTTAGAAAACTCCTTAAGGGCTTCAACGTAAGTTTGAAGTGCATCTTTGTCTATGGTTGATGTATTTGGAAGTGCTTTAACATTTGGGAAGTATTTGAAGATACTAGTATTAATATCATGGGAAAATGTATTAAATTTTGTAGCAAAGCTTTTTCAATATTCAAAAAGTTCAAGCACTGTTTGACTCTTTCCTTGCAATTCTAATCTAAGTTCATTCAGATGTTTAGTTATATCTGTTAGGAACATCAATTTACATAACCACTCCTTATTTTCTAATTCAGGTGAATGTTGTCCCTTCTCATTAAGAAAAATTTTAATGTGTTTCATGCATGACACAAACTTATTCAATACATTACCATGACTAAACCAACGGACATAACTGTACAAGGGAAGATCACCATGTCTACTTTCCATTTCTTCTAAAAGAGATTTAAATTGTGTGTTTACTTATGAAGATCACACACACAAGACACTATAATATTAACTATTTTAACAACAAGTTATTTTACAGAAATTAAGCCCTGAGGCAAAATTTTGGCAACTAAACTTTCCTGGTGTATTATGCAATGGAAGTTAAATATTTTAGGTCCAATATGATTTTCAAAAGTTTGACAAATCCTTTTTCCTTGACAGCCATTGCAGGAATGCCATCATTAGTTACACATAATATTTTTTCTTTCAGAATGATTTATAAATGAAAAAAGAATATCCTATCATTTAGTTGTACCAGAAAAAGGAATCATGCTGCATAACTCTTCATAAATTCGATTTTTATCACAATATCGTGCAGTTATTGCAAGGTGTGCTACATCATTCACACTGACGTAGCTACCTCTGAGGGGGCCCTGTATCAAAATTCCTTCAAGGCTCTTTTTTATATATGGGAGCCCTATTATTGGGACTGTAGTTACACATGTTGGGGCCTGTAGCTTGTGAGCCCAGTATCATTGATACAGCGGTAGCTACGCCCCTGATCATTCACATCTTTACTTTCATCAAGAGCAATGAATACTAAATGCAACAGTTTTTTGTAAACCAGAATTTTATTTCATAGTTACATTTTCTGCCATTTGTGTTATTCTTTCAGCAGTTCGCGCAGAAGCAGGTATTTCTTGAATTCGGGATAATATTGTTTGAGCGTTAGGTAAATCGCTAAACAATATTTCAGCACATTTTAAAAATGTGTCCTTTATATGTTCACCATCTGTTAGAGGTTTTCCTTTGGCTGCTTAGCAATGACAAAACTACATTCTGTCGCTTTTGGTTTGACTCCAATTGTTAGACATAAAAATGTAATTTTCTTTTTATATCCAGAAACAACCCTTTTTAAAACTTCACAATTTTCATCAAAATTCTTAAATGTGGCCTGGTGTTTAGTTTGAAAATGTCTTTGTACACTTGACATATGATGTACGATACTTTTATGACATTGCACACATATTTTTTTGTTGTACGAATCCAAATTGGTTCGTCCCCCCAAGAATCTTGGAAATCGTGAACACCAAGTTTTCTTTTTTTACTCGCCATTTGATTCAATATGTAACTAGGAATTGTCGCAATTATTAAACAAACAATATACAAATTTTCACAATAAAACTAACAATATGACAGTTAAAAGGGACATTTTTGCTATGAAATTAGATTCATTTGCCTAATTACACCGAATTTATTTCCAATCCAAATTAAATATGTTGATAGAATAACTATTTTTGTTTATTATATTTTCACTGCAAAATGTTTGTTAAGCAGAATTTTGATTTATACCTAATTTTTTTCCCTCATTTCTATCGATGCCCAAGCTTTTGATGGGTAAAGGACAAACTTCTTTTTTTTTATTCCTTGAGTCTTAATGAATGATTCTTCATTTTACAAATATTACTCAAATATTTTTATTGGTTTTGAATATTGAACACTAATAATAAGTCACATTTAAACAGATGTTTTCTTTTACGTAAAGCACACAAACTACAACCAAGTTGATTCAGCAGAGTCGTTCTATGGCAGAGAATTGAAAATGAAAAATAACCTTTATATAAAAATGTACAAGGTGTTGAAAGGAGAGACAGCAATTTAGCTTTATCTTGTAATTTTGTAAAGTGGTGGCATGCCACAGGTTGCCAACCCCTGCTCTATCGCATCATTTGGTCACAAATTTCACAATTATATGGTGGTTTTTTCTCTATCGCGATCTTACATTGCCAATGTATTAATCACAGTTAGAAAATGAGCAACAAAAAACTTTGCTGGTTTAGTTAAAACTAAGGTTATTTGACTTTGTAGGAAAAATTTGTCACTTAACTTTGACTGTTCAAAAAAAAGGAAGAGAATTACATTCTACTTTAGGCAAGTTATTTCAAAAAATGATTATTTAGTTGAGATTCCAAAATGGCATCACACTTGCTACTTTTCTATCTATAATAATTATTAACATTTTTTTTTTTTTTTTTTACAAATGATTTTATTTTTAAAAAATTTAATCTTAAGTGTGTAACTCAAACTAAGATATATATTTAAAGATATAATGTAATACTTTTATATGAATTAAAGGTTTGAAGTCTATGCCTTCGACACGAATGCAGACTCTACATCTTTTTAAAAGTGATCATATGCGAGTTTTGAGTAACTATTTAAATTTATTTGTTCCGCTGTTTTCGGCAATACTTTGGCTTGGTTTGGTTACGTTTTTGATATGCTTAAAAGTAGTTAGAAGGCATAAACACTTTGAACATTTAATTCACTTAAGTGTTGCAAATATGTATTCCATTTAATTTTTTAATATATTGCTTAGTTTGAGTTATGCACTTAGGATTGAGGTTTTGAAGTTGTCATTTTGTTTTAAAAAATGTCAGTAATTGTTATGGAATAGTAAAGTAGTAAATGTTGTACCATTTTGGAATCGTAACTAAGTAGATCATCTTTTGAAATAACTTGCCTTGGGTTGTATGCTATATTTTTCTTTATTTGTAGAGTCAAAGTTAAATGACATCATATTCTCGACTTTAAACTACATTAATTTTAACTAAACAAGCTAAGTTTTTTGCTCATTTTGTTGTTACTTATGCCAACTGATGGACAATAAATCTGATCGAGGACCACGAAATTAATTGTGGCAAGGGGCTTGTTGTACACCGGCTGTTAGCTGTAGCTTTGAGCACCATACAGATGACAGTACAATTTAACTTGGTTCCACTCCAATTTTTAGGGAGAACACCCTGGGGGCGCAGAGGCCTCCTGCCTCTCTTCCCCTTCCACCAATCTCACGAAAGGACTTGCTGCTCGACTGCTATTTAAAGTAACCCTATGTCACAAAGATACTATAATTTACAAACACCCAGGCCTTATGGCACAGCAGTCAGCATCGCTAACCACTATAATTAACAGCATGGCTGTGAAGGATCATGTTTGAAAAAGTCGGTTTAAAATTATGAAAATTGGTGCTATAGTACCTAATAATGTGATAAGAGGGTGTCAACAGACATGTTTCTAAAATAAAGATGTTTTGTAAATAAGAACAATTAGTTATATATATGATTGTTGTAGATGAAAAAGAAATGTACCTTTTTGGAATCTTAACTAAATGAAAATTTTGTTGAGAAACTTGCCTGGGGTTGTATGTAATAATTTTATTTTCATGGTGTTTAATTTAGGTGACACTATTTTCTCAAACTAGGTTGATTTTAACTAAACCAGCAAAGTTTTTTGCCCTTTTTGTGGGACTATGATTTATAGTATGTTTGTGGGTACCATCACATTAGGGAAATAGATTACTGTTAAATTGTGAAATTTGTGACCTGAGTACCTAATGATGTGATGTAGGGTTGTGAACTTTTTTAATTTGCTAGTCATGCAACCTTTTATTTCCCCCAGAACTGTTATGATCGTCCCTTTCATCTGGTGCTAGCATGATATTGAGTTTTGGAACACCCTGTATAAATGTGTATATGAAGAATTAAGTATAAGTTAGTAGATGTATACAAGTTTTTGCTAAAAAAATAAAAGCTATGTTATCATGGCTCTTTTAGTTCCATAATAGTAACTCATTGATAAATAGAACAGAAATAATACAAATTATAGTTTACTGTGTAAGCTCAGATGATTTTTTCTGGACATCTTTTATAGAATCTTTTATAAATTATACACATAATTCAAAACTCTTGCCAGGAATTAATCATCAAATAAAGTAATATTAAATGCTGTAATTCTCATTACTACATATGACTTACTGTGTAAAAAGCTGATACACATTAACTGAGTTGAAGCTCAAGTCTTCATATTGGTTTGATGTGGAAATTTAAAGATTGGAATGCCGAAATATCATCCTAGTCGCTTGACTTGGGTTCAATATTACGATGTCTGTTCGCTAATAGCCTTAATGTTGCTTCATAGTGGATTATGAATACTAAAATTCTTTACTTTCTTTATGATTACTAAAAATAGGCATGAATGTCCATAACATTAAAAAAGTTACAAACCATGTTATTGATTTTAAGGAGGAATTGAAAAAAGAATAAGGCTTTCTTCCTTTTTTTATTAAATAATGTGAAAGTTCCATGCGTATATATATTTTTGTTAAGCTAAATATAAATGATTCATTCTTATTTCAGATGTGTCACTTCTCAGTTTAAATCTATTTGTACGAGGTTATCAAGATCATCAAAATGGCAATCAAAGTTATCGAATAGAAACTAAAAGAGCTGTTAGTGGAAGGGATAAATTGCATATTGATGAGGTAATATTTGTTTGAATCAAATATTTTGTTTTTTGACAATGTTAGTTATTTATATAGTTTTTATTGAAAGTAGAGGTTAATTGATTTGAAAACTAACGTCTCTTAACATTTACATTTTTTATTAAGTTATCAACTCTTGCCAGAATGTCTTATTTATGTAAATTATAAGTTTGTGAGGAGAAAAGCTTATTTTGCTTTGATGAATAACTAATATATTTTAAATGCTTTTGTACTCTCTAAATGTGTGTGCATATGAATAATATATATGTTGTAGAACATTTCATGTTTAAGTAACTGCATCTAATTAAGTATTGCATCATATTATTGTATTTTAAGTATATTATTAAGTGTTGCAGCAAATTATGCAACTTATATTATGTTGGTTACTATTTATGTTAGGATGTATGAAATTGATTTTGTGTGTGTGTGTGTGTGTGAATATTTACCAGTGAAGGATCTTTTGACTAGTTAAATTTTTAAAATGCTAATTTTTTAACTAGTCTAGATTTTAAAATGCCCTCTATTGACTATCAATGGTTTAGGCCCAAAATGTTGTTTTTTGCTTATTTTTGACATTGGAGAAATTAATAATTTGGGAGTTAGATTATAAATTCTTCATGTTTATATATATATTTAATTGACTGATAAGTATTTGACTTGGTTGGAAGTTGTAAAAGTTCTGATGGAAAGAAATTGTTGGGGTATCGTCTCTGGCACCAAGAAACTGCCTGTTTAGGCTAGATACATCAAGGCCTTCCTCCATTTTTAAAGAAATACAAGATTGTCAAGCTAGGAAGCTTTTAGCCTTTCAATATAAGTAATGATATGACTATTTCAGTATAGCAAAGGATTAGAGACTTGAACTGACTACATAGCCCAACAAGGAATGTAAGGATAGCCCAACAGATACCTCAAGACCACTTTCATTCAGGTGCAAGGGCACATTTCATTAAACTAACTGATGCAGAGGATTAGAGACAAGATTCAAATGTCAAAATTTGGGAAAGGGGATTAGCATGTCAACTAAGAAATATAGATAAGCCTATAGAAGAATGGTTTCATGCCTTCAAGCTGATTTAGTTTCTTTCCATGGAATAATACAAGTATCGTGCAATCTATATATCGTTGGTCAGGTACACTGATTTCACTTCTGAAAGCGTTCTCAAAAAACTGTTAGCTAAAGAAGCGAGACCTTAAAACAGTCAGAGTGATTAAGAAGTGGTGTTTTAAACTGTAACTGAACTCGTTAAGCTATAAATTGATATTGTAAAAGCTGAAATGAAAAGTTGTTATAGGCGCATATTGCAGGATATCTAATTGCTAATTGTTTAATAATAAAAGGTTTAATGATAATTATGAGAAATTTTGAAAGAGTAAGAAAACAAATAAGAACATTAAAAAAATTTCTTGTGCAACTTGTAATCACAATAATAAATTGGCATGGTTTTCTGATATAGCCACTATCATTTAT
This sequence comes from Trichonephila clavipes, assembly GCA_019973935.1. Classification (NCBI taxonomy): domain Eukaryota; kingdom Metazoa; phylum Arthropoda; class Arachnida; order Araneae; family Nephilidae; genus Trichonephila; species Trichonephila clavipes. The sequence continues at coordinate 156,154 of BMAU01018765.1, forward strand.
TTCGGCTGCAATAGAGATTGTTATTAGTGACTTATATAAAGAAAATGGCAGTCACTATTGACAGTACCTCTTGTTCAAAGAAGGTAAAAAAATCATAAAAAAATGTTTTTTAATTGTAACAACTAACAGGAAATCATCAACCTCACTAATGTAATGTATTTCTCAAAGCTTATGCAAAAATTAATAGGTTGAGGTATAGATAAAGAGGTTACGAAGTTTGTTGGTAAATGAGGAAAAATTAATATGTATTCAAAAGGAAGACAGTCTGTTATTTACAGCTTATTGAGAAAAAGATCTTTGTCATGTGTACATCAATTATTTTTATTGTGTTAAAGTGTTGTTAAAATCCCATGAAAATGTGGTTGAGATTTAGCATATAAATTTTGCCATGTTAAAATTCGAAATATTTTTGACACAGCTGAGAAAAACTGTATGACCTGTGCTTCAACATTTGAATTTAAAATGTTTACCTTGTGGGTTAACTTAAACTGAAAACATTTCTCACAAAGCTATAGGCAATATTAAATCAACAAAATCTTTAGAAGTACTGCATTTAAGCTTATTTATCTTAACAATGCATTCAAATAGAAGCTGTAACTACTTTAATTATTATTGAAGACTTTACCTGGAAAGTCACTGTGTGTGTTTATCCTTTGAGAAAAGAAATCTGATTTTATGGGTAATTTTACAAAATTAACTTTAACTAGTTTGCAATCATTCAATAAAAGTAATTATTAATTCTGTCTATGGGTAACATATTTTGTGACTGCCATGTAGCTGTCAACTTTTTATACTCTTCCATAGAAAATAATCGCACTAAGCACATACATTTCAAGTATTATTTGCTTTGAAATTCATTAGACATATCTGTTTTCGAAGAAATTTTATTTTTGGAAAAGTAAATTTGATTTGTTAATTAGTATAAAAGTTATTTGTATATTATATGTGATGATATATGATTTTGTAAGATTTGAGAATTCATATATGAGATTGGCCACTGTTGGTTATATAATACTTCACATTTACGTAAATGCATCTAATTGAGTTTTGCATTATTTTAAGTTGCCATTCTATCTCCCAATTCTTCTGTTTTTTCATAACCTTGATATATTGCAGCTGAGCATTTCTCTTGAAAATTATGCTGATTTCCAGTATGTTGGTTATTACATATGTAATGGCTTGAATATTTTTTTTTATCAGAGATCTCTTATTATCTCTGACCTGTACTATATAATTTCTTTTGTTTAATGAACTAAATATTTGTTTTTTTTACAAGTCTTGAGTTTTATATTGCACTCTGCTATTTTGATACATCTATGTGTATATGTATCTTTATAGATATAATTCAAGAAATTTGTATTTCACTAAGTTGTGCACATTTTAAGAAAAAATAGTACATTTTTTCAAAATTAATGTAAATTCCATATTTCCTAGATTGTATCTAGTGGTCAAATAATTTGTTGCACATAAAATATTTTCACATTGTATTCATGTATATGTATAATTATTTAAAAGTAGATTAAATTGTTAGTTACATGTCTCTTTATTAAGTGTTCTTACTTCGTTGTGTTGTATTTAAATACTTTATACATCTTTTTAAAAATTGCTTTTTTATACTTTTGCATGGGAATTTTAAGTATTAAAATGTATTTTATTCTTTTCTTAACTCTACCAATATGATTTTGATAGTTATGAAAAATTTTTAGTGGAAACAAATAATTATGAACCTTTTTATGTTGGTATTTTTTAAATATGGAACCATTCTACTCTAATTACTGTTTGATTGTTGTTTCTCTGTAGATTAAACCTCATGATGAATTTTCTCATGAATGTGGATTTACCTTTTTTCATTCTGGCATTTATAAAGTGGACATCCTTTGTAGTCATAATGATCCAGTGTTGTTGCAGACACCTAATCTTTTGGAATTAGATACAGATTCTATAGCTTCTATTCGTGGAAAAAAGACCAAAACAAGTTATCCAAGATCTTGGCATAAAGATCCTTGCCTCATTCAAAAATGCTCACCACCTACAATCGATATAACTATCCTTGAAGAATGAAATATTCTAAAGTAGAACAAATTTATCATAAATCAAGAACTTGTGATTACTTGAAGAAATGTTGCTTCTTAGTGGAAGTCTTATGTGCCTCTATAACTAATATTTTTTAAAATGTTTATTTTATCTCTTATATTTTATCATACAATACTTTAGATTCTTTATTTGTGATTCTTCTTTTTTAATATCAAAGCATCAAAGATGATCTTATTAAATTTTCATGTTTCTTTTTTGCAGGATTAAGTTCAATAACTATTATGTTAACTAAACCCAAAGCAACGAAGTATGAAAGTTTATTTGTAATATAGTACCATAAAATTTAAGTAATATTTTATTTCAAGAACATGTTTATACATGATCAAATTCAAGCACATTTTGCATTATGAAAACTTTTATTTAAAATTTACTTCCTGTGTTAAATTAGTGTTTTTAGTATGTGCCCTAACAATTCTGATACCATCAACATGTTCCTGCTTATCTAGAACTAAGAAACCTCAAAATATAAAGCCTTATAATTGACTTTAAATGCTTAAATTTTGGAAACTTACCATAAAATCTCCTAAATAATCATCATTCTGAATTTTATTTGTTGAAAAAGAGCCTTGTAATTATATTAAAATCAAATTAATTTTGTTACTCATTTCTAAATTAACTGTGGTACTAAAACACTCCATTTAATTATTGTTTGCAATCCGTCCTGCTTTTACTTGAATGTTTTGAAAGGTTAGATTAAAAATAAGAGATGATAAATTCATGATATGATGTTATTAAATTCAATAAATAAAAGATATGGAATCAATGCATGAATATTATTTTTAAGTAAATTTTTGGATCACACTTATGACTGAATGAAATTATAAATATTAATAACAATACTGAAATATATAATAAATATGGATAGTTACAGGAAGAGGAATGATGTAGAGAAATTCAAGTTTTGCTTAAAGGGAGTATTGTCTTCTTTGTGGTAAATATATATCCTATATTTTAATACTTATGATAAAATTTAATCATTGAATTTTTTTAAAAAAATGTTCAATGTTAATTAAAACAGATCGATTTTGTTTGAATCAACATTTCATTAGAAAGTGTTATTTATGTATGTTATATTTATTTATGCTGTATATCATGTTCATAATATTGAGCATAGCAATACATTGTTCTAAGAAAATATTTTTTTGAAAAAGGAAAATCTTTTATGTAATAAATTCATTAAAGTATTTCCTAAAACACACACAAGGAGAAAATTATCACCTTAATGTGGTACAGTATTAGGTTTATTTATTAAATATATTTTTACATATCACATGTTTAAATAAAAAGCTTATATTGCTGTGTGATGCAAGCCATAAGAGTTCTTTGTTTAGTATTTATTTTTACTGAAGTGGATTTTAATGCATAATTTCTAATACTTTTTCATAATTGAAATCTTATTCTTATATTTTATAACTAGGAAATTTTACTTCATAAATTTCATGTATTTTAAGTTTTCAATGCATCTTTTTAATAACTCAAATATTTAGCCTTTAATTACTATAGTTTTTGAAGATGTTCAGTTTTTTCATGTAATGTTTTTCCTCCTTTATATGTGTGGGCAATAATAATTTCAAGTCACTCAAGATTATATTTTGTTTAGCTAACTTTATTTTTTTCTTGGTGTGTTGCATATTTTCTCTTGTCAAGATGAATTAGACTTTGTTCATTCCCTGGATAATATACATTTTACTGGTTTGTATTGGATTTTTCAGTTTTTCTGATATTGATAGTAGCTGCCTTTTTCTGAAAATTACCTGTGGTGTTGATAAAGAATAAAACCCTAAATATATCACTACAAATAAAGTCTGATTTGAACTGTAATGAAAATAACATAAAAGACATGATCTTAATTCTGAACGTTAAGATAATGAAGAATTTGCTAATATTCTCTTCATGAAGATATTTTTAAAAAAATTTTTAATCATCTGTAGAATAATTCTGTTTGGTAATTCTAATTTTAAACCCTAAAATATTGTGATTAGGAGATTTAAACCTTTAAGCATGGCCTCTGCATAAGTGGATTTAAGCATGGCTGTTTTGAACTACAGCCTTGGCTTTCATTTAATTGAAAGTCATTAACGGAATAAAGAATGAGTCAAAAATTGGATAAATTAGAAAAAAAAATTTTTGAAATGTCACAAGATATGTATAAATGGTACAGTTTCTCTTTAACCCTCTAACCGGATCGCACGGAAAATTCCGTCAGTGTAAAGATGCTTCGAAAATGAACTGCACGGGTTTTCTGCCTTCAAGTAACGTTTTCAAAAGCGGATTAGCCGCACTTTTCTGAAATACTTTCCCCCTTTTAAGGTTTAACATCTTGAAAGATAATGAAGGACAGAGGAAGCAACACAGCAGGACACTGATAGGAAGTTTTATGGCTCGCAGGGAACCCCGTGTTTTGACCCTGGAGCAATCGTAAAAAATCCCGGGGAAATTTCTTTAGCACCCAAGAAGTGTTTGTTTGCTAGCTTGTATTTTAAAAGTTTTCAAAAGTTCCAACGCATAAGTAAAATATGTTACAATTTCCTTTTCGTTTCATATTAATTTCAAACTGTAACAAGTTGGGGCGTGTCAGGGCAATCTGCTATTTTATATAGTTAGACAAATTATCTTTTTTAAAGTATATTCTTTCGCTTCATTTTTCTTATCTTAATCAATGCTTTCAGTTTTTGAAACATGATTATTTCATTATAAGATGCCCAAACACTTTAAAATTTGAAACCTTTTAAACTTTTCAACCACTAAAAATGAATAAATTTAAACTTCATCAAATAATTTGAAACATTTTCTTACACTTTGATAAAAATAATAAAAAAAAAACTAATTAAGATCTATTAATTTTTTTTGGATTTCAAAGCCCAAGTGTTCAGGGAAGTTTACGTACAGTGCCTAGTTATATATTGTTAAAATACACCGAATTATATTTGAATTTTAAGTGCTTGAACTTCATTCATGTTGTCTTTGATGTAAACTGAAGATTTTCCCACATTTTTTTTATAACTTAATGTTTGAATAAATGGTAATCAAAAATATACGGAAACATTTACAGTAGACATTTATGCATATAAATAAATATAAAGATCAATTTTATATTCGAGCTATTCAAAAACATTCGAATTATTCAAAAATATCTATTTATGCAAAATACCTCAACATTTATCGTTTTTTAAAGGCTAACTGAATAAGTAATTAAAATCTGGATATTTTTTGAAATCTCGACCGTATAAAGCTAGAAATTTTATGTTAGAAATTCCATTTGAAATTTCGAAAAAATAAATGTATCGCAAAGTTAAAAATTATTTACCATAAGTTCTAGCAACTCTTTGAGTATAATATAAATTTCAAATTTTATTATATAGCTCCTTTGGTATTTTTTAATATATTTCGAAGATTTCATACAATTCAGTTGAAAACTGCATGCCAAGAGCAAAAAATATACTAAAAAAATTGATGAATATACAATTACAATAAATTCTTACATAGAAGCAAAACTGAGAAGCGCTAAAGCGTAGGGATAAAAAATTTTGAGTATATCTGAAGTAGTTTTCGAAATATTTATTTTAAAGTTCAGAAAATTTGTGTGTGTTATGTTATACTTAATATTAATTAAATGGTTAAAATAATATATTAATAACAGTGATGTAATCGTGTGATGACACATTCATATACTAATAAAAATTATAATGGTCATTGATGCGAATGTCAAGAATTTTATGTAATTTTAAATTCAGACATTAAGATATTGATGTAGAAAATATAAAACGACCATCTAAAATACATGAAAAATGCAGTCTGCTATAAAATGATCTTGACAAACAAAATCCGGCATTTTCACTTACTATGGCAGAGCCGGCTTAGTCAGGGGCAATCTGGAAAAACAGAGAGAGAACTGCGATTTTGATGGATGCCACTCTAGCTTTTAAAGTTCCCAGGAAAAATATATATATAAATTACAAATGCAAAAATAAATCTTGTAATTTTCCATACATTTTTATAACAACGAATTGTGGAATTGGCTTCCAATACATTGTTGTGTTTGACAATATGTAAGGTAACCAACCCTACTTTAGATAGATTTGTACTACTTTTTCATAATGTATTCCTTTTAAAATTAATTCGTGCAGCCGAAATACACCTTTTGCACCCTTAAAAATTTATGTAAACTATAACGGTTAATTTTAATTTATGCAACTTGTGAAATGTTCATAATTAACCATTTCCGTCTAAACAGTTCACATGAAAAAAAAAAGTTTGGTCTCCCTCATTCATTAGGGAATTATATAAGATTCTAACTTTAAATTTTATTTTTCACCCAATAGGATCGAGTGGTAGTGTATTGTGCTTCCACACCACAGGTCTGGGGTTCTATTAACGGGCTGCGCAAGGTCGACTCTGCCTTTCATCCCCGCTACATTGGGTCGATAAATGAGTACCAAGCTTGCTTCGGGTCTTAAACACTGAAGGTCTCTCTTCAGACAGACCACCAAATCGGGACATCTGTTCATGCACCTCAGCGTCCAATGGTCACGTGTATTATGATGGGCATAGTAGTTCCTGGCCCTCATGGATTGTTGTGCCACTGAGTTTGAGTCTTAAGTTTGGGGATACCCCTTAGATAAACATGTATTTCCACTCATTTGCAATTAAACATTTTTCTTTCAATTACGTTTATTTCAGAAGGAAGTTTGATTTTTCAAATGTATTTGCTTAATAACATGTATATTTGTGTATTATATTAAAAATTTGATAAATCCAAAATTACATGCTTTTAGCTCCTCTAAAAGCTTTTAGGATTTTACAACTGATCTTACAATCCATATACGTTTTATTGTAGTATATTTAAAAATGATAAAGACATTTTTACGAGTGTGTGAGCTGTTATGCCTCGTTTATAAATATAAAAAATTGCATTCAGCTACAGTTTTTAAAATGTACAGAAATAAGTGGGGAAATAGGATACTTACATATTATGAATATTTTTGACTGCAGTAAGATATATTTATATTTCAGTTTCTTTACAATTTGAATAGAAGTTGTAAGCCACACACACACACACATTTTGCGAATAGTTTGATATTGAGTATAAACCCATAGGCTGTTTAATATAGTAAAGTGTTTTACTTTGATACCAGCACACATTAAAATAAAGCTCATTTGCAGTTATATGATCAGCTTCAGTGATATTTAAATTTTCAAAAATAGTCTACACGTACGAAAACATTCTTTCACAACCGCACACCACATCTCATACTATATCTTCCCTACAGCAGGAAATATTTGTGTATACTGAAAAATTTAATACAGGATACATTTCCAAGTGTTAAATTTGTTTTTAAAATTTGGTATGAATACATTGTGGAACTGTCGGTTAACTTCACTGAACAAAATTGTTTTAAGTGTACTGTTTTGAAAGACAAAATTAATTAAAGAGAACATTTCTCACAATAGAATTTGTAATGACTGAATTGTGTGAAAATGTAGTTATCGATGTGTGACATTTTCCTTGTAATAAAAGAAACAGAAAGATAAGAAATTTAACTTGAGTAGAAAATGGTTAGAAGTACTGTCATGCGCATTTGAAGAAGTATATCCCCCATTAAAATTAAAAATTATTGACTGAATGTGTGTTATGTCCATCACAAATGCTGATGTAGAAAAGATATTTTTATTTAATACAAGGAGTTCGAAAAGGAGAGCACTAGGAATGAAAATTTAGATTTTTTCCGAAAAATATTCAGTTAACATAAAAATATCATTTATGATTTAAATTTAAATAAATTAAAAGTATTGAAATAATTTTTTTATCTTATTCTAAATTAAAAATATAATTAAATAGAGAAAGATCTGTTTTATTTCATAAATATATGCACCATTTATTGTCTTATTGTTTTAAAAAAGATAGGGCCTTTACTCTTTTTACCTCATAACTTTTTTAAAAACAGGAAAGTGAGCGCGTTTTCTTACTCTCATATTCAAAAATGAATACAGGATGCTTTTTCTGGTTCAAATCGCAATACCAAAAATTTTTTTTTTTAATTTTTAAAAAATGACAGAAAAATAAATTTTGTTTGAAGAAAATATAACTATTTTTCAACTTTTAACACGCCATTTATTTCATGTTTTTTTTTACCCTGCATTTTGTTTTAATTTTACTGTGACTGAATCTATGGGGGAAACGACAGAGTAGAACTACGGTTTTCATACTAGATTGCCCAAGGCAACTTAACAGCTAGCTGTAAACGATTGCCATCCTTCGGAACAAAGACGCCGAACCAAGTCATAAAATTGTCCCCTTTCAACCTCCCAAGTTTTAAAAGGGGGAAAGAATTGAAGTCTGTTGCATTTTTGTAGGGAATAGCAAAATAAGAGTAAAACGCTTTCGGAATAACTTTTCAGGAGGAAGGTATCCACTTAGAGGTTTAAAATATCCTGCAGTGGCGTAACGTACACCCCCGCATTGCGGAGAGGTCCAGGTGTTCTAGGGCGCCCAAATCCTGATTTTGCAGGGGACCCTTAGTACTCTTCATTACCCCACTGATATCCTATATAGAACATACACGAGGGACAATAATGATGAAATAACAGTGGTTGATATTTAAATAATACATGAAAAAAAGAAACATACACATAGTTCCTTAAATGTTTGCTGTGAAGAATAAATTTTTTTTTATTCTTTTGTTCTTAACCGTAGAACTCTTTGTGTTTTTTTTTGTTGTTGTTTATTACTTATTAATAACATGTTTAGTTTATTACTAAAAATTATTATTGAGTAAAATAAACCTGATACTTTTTAATTATTTTTGATATTTGTTATGCATATATACCAGATCTTTTATTTTTATAATTGAATAAAATTTTGCCATGAAACCAAAGTGTGTATATATAGTTTAAAAGTCCTCATTGTGCTATTTGGCTATAATTTTCCTTCTTTAAAAAGTATAAAAAATAAATTTGGGTTTATTGGGTAAGTTCCATATATTTTGTTTGTCCATTGATCTAATGTTATTGGTCACTAGTGATCTAGCAGACTGAAACACTTCTGAAAATGAATTTATTGTACATAAAAATTAAACCATTAAAAATGCATTTTATATGTATTGAAATAAAATAAATTTAATATCTGATACCTATGATATTTTTATTTTGTTTGTTTTGAAATCGTTCAAAAAATCTTGAGCTGCTTGCTGATCAAAGGTTTTTGATCATTAAAAATCTTTGACTTTATTTATTGATTTACTGTTGATTCTTTCTATAATCTTCATGTGTATATATAATTAATATAATTATTTACTAATAATATGTATTTTCGTATTTTGAATTGATATGGTGAATAGATTTTTTAAAAAACACTCATTGTTATTTAAATACCTCATAGAAATTATATTTGTAATTCTCAATTATTGTATAAATATGTACATGTAACTATCTAGAGAAAAATAGGTTTCATGAGCCATTGCATTCATTATTCATGTAATCATTCCAGTATAATGAGTAGTTTGCTGTATAATCCGTTGTTTCTAATATTGTTGATGTGTGATTACTGCTGATATATTATCATTTTTATAGAATGGATATTGTAAAAATGTAAGCAAATAAAGAATGTAAAGTATTATGTTTACAGCAATTCAAGTGTTTTCCTTGAATTTGAGAGCAAGTTGAAAAAGGTTTTGATATAATATTTTGGGGAGTACAATTTAAAACAGTAATTTTCATATTCTTCTTTGCCATATTTTTTTGATTTTTCAGTTTTCTCTTACAACCACATATTATGTGTGTGGTTTTTATGTTATTAATTACTATAGTGTGGTAAAAGAGCTTTGAACATTTCATTACAGGTATTACTGAACTTCTGAACATTTTATGAAACACAGCATTTTTGCTTTCTAAAAAAAAAAAAAAAAAAAAATTAAAGGTTTTTTTTTTTTTGTACTAGAAGAAAAGATTAGCTTCTGACGCAATTTGTTTCATTCTAAAAAAATGGTTGTTTCTAACACATTAAAAAGCATTACAAAACTAAATGAATATGAAATAAAATTTAAATTGTATTTCAATTGTATACAGTTCTGATTCACTTCATAATTTACAAATATTGTACTTTGATAGAAACTCAAATAATTAAAAAATGCTGTATATTTTTAATGAAAAATAATGTCAACAGGAATTAATAAGAAATTTGAAATAGCTGAATGTGTTCTTCAAATGTGTGATTATCAGTAACTTAATGAAATTGTGTAACCAATTCTATAAGAAATTTTTTAATTTTTTTCCATTTATATAACAGAGCTTAACCTGAATTATACCATACTTTTAGATAAAGTTTTTATTTAGTAATTATCTCTAAACTTTTGCTTTTTATGCTTTTTGTCATTAAAAGTTGCATAATAAGATGCTTTGAAAAATGCTTTATGTACACATAAAATAATTTGTTATAAATTTTTTGTGTTGTGATTACTCTATGTAATTTAACAATGATTAGATGTCAAATTGTCATTTTTAAATCAGAAATGCATGTATCCTTAAAACCAGGAAAAATAGTTAAAATCAAGATAATTATAATATCAAAAAATGAAATAAAAGTTTTTTACAATAAGAGAGAAATAGTTTTAGTTATTTAATTTTTAAATACATGAAACAATTGTTTGCTTAAGTATGGAATTATTGCATGAAAGAGGAATTGATTGCGAGTGTTAACGGCATTCTTCGAAGCAACACTTGGACTGTTTGTGTCAGACCTTGTAATTTTGAACCACATTTAAATGACGAGGGCGACAAATGAGAATCGGTAAGTATGCAGCCTCTTCTCCAATAGAAAGAAAATGTAAAACATCATCACTAGCTAAAAAAAAATGATTTACATTTTTTTTTTAGCTAGTGATGATTTTTAGTTATCCAAAAGGTTTCATTCTCTCCTTGGAGGCCATGGTCATTCACATTTCACAAATCCTTCTTTATTTGACTAGAAATAGCAATCTTATCACTTTTACAAAGCCTTTCAGGAATTTGCTTTCGTCTTGATCTTCTCACATTTTGACTTATTGCTATGAAGAGTTAGTTTTAAGATAATAGCGCCGTTTCTTTTTTGAGCTGCTCGTACATCATCACCTATCTCTTGAGGTATTTGTATGCCAGTTAAAGAACCATTAATTCAAAATATGCAAATTCCATGAAACTTTGTGATTGTTAAAAATACACTGATGGACAATGAAATTAGTGCATCAAGGAGAAGGTATCAGATTGAAATGAAATTTAATATTGATAATATAAAGATGAGAGATAGATACACACTTGACGCGAAAAGACAATTACAGAGTGATTTATCTGGTAATTTTCAATGTAACGTTTCATGCTGCGATATATGTCAGACCACGGTCTGTCATTGAATTGGGCAGACGTTTGAGGATGTCTTGAGGCAGAAAAGGCACTCAGATCTTGAAAAGTCTTCTCCAAATCAGTGGAGTAACAGAGATTATTAGCCCCCCCTGCAAAGTCAGATTTGGGGCCCTAAGCACAAATATGTATTTGGCGTCAGTTAGGCTTTGGGCCTCCTAGAATCCTGGGCGGGTCTCACGAACCCAGGGCACCCTAGTGATCTTTCTCTATTTTCGACCCTGCTTCTTGTCATTCAATTTATCCTTTCTTTCTTTTCCCGTCTAGATCACAGATTTTCACTATGTTTGGCGCAGTATAGTCAGATTTGGCTCTTGCGCCAAAGGGCCCCAAACTCACTCACCCTAGAATCCTAGGGCCCCTGCAATACAGGGGTGTACGTTACGCCACTGCTTCAAATCATGCATAGAGTGGCATGGTGACACTGGCATTTCAGCTGGTCCCAGATATGCTTAATATGGAGAAAGGATAGGTCATAAAAGAAAGAGTCTGAATTGGCCACATGAAGCCCTAAGGAATCCAAGACGTGTGCAGCCATGCATTATCTTGCTGATAAATTGCTCCTGGAATACCAATCAGGAAGGGGAAGCACATGAGGACATAGAATCTCTAGGCCACTTATGTCTCTCGTACCATCATCAGAGTAGGTTATAGTTCCCTTAGACCATAGATCGGCTAACCACGGCTCTTTAGACTCTGCCTACAAGTAATAAAAATATCTATTGAAAATTGTTTTCCTTTATAATTATCTATTGAAAAAAGTTACCTGTACTTTTACATACACAGTGAAATATTTAATTGGCTTAAGGTCATTGCTTTTTTAACAAATTTTATTGAAAATCGTGGAAAATATTAGAATTACTTCTAAAGTAGGGAAAGTCGAGTTTTTATTTCTAAAAATGCCACGATTAGAAGACATTCCTCAGAGTGATTTCCATCAATGTTTACTAATTTGTATACATGATTTCGGGGCATTTATGAATGTACAGGAAATAAACTTCTAAAAAGAATTGACTAAAACACATTCCATATTTTATAACATGCTTAAGGGTTAGTAAAGAAAGGGAGTTGAAATTAAAAACTTTCATACAGTATCATTAACATAAAAATTTGCGCACCAAGAAATAAGAAGGGATTGTTACGAAACTTGGCGTAAAAGTACGTATCAGGCAGATATGTAAATGATTAGAACTGCAGCATGACTGCGCATAGCGTAATGGCACCAGAAGGTGTGTTGTGAATTTTATTCTCCTCGGATTATAAACCAGGTTAGCAAAGCTTGTTTGCTTTAATCTGTAGCTGAGGAACGCTTTTAACTAGTCATACCAATACGCCACCATCGGAGACAGTATGAGCAGCTGTCAAAGCTCGAAAGAAGAATTATAGAAATGATGGAAACTAGGTTGTCAGCTTGGCGAATAGCTCACCACCTAGGCCGTTCTTACTTTACTGTGAGGAGATGTTGGGACCAGTGGATAAGACTGAGGTCTGTTACATGGTGACTAGGCTCAACATGCCCTCAACAGACCAATAGTCGAGGGAAACGGCACATCATACGACAAACACGCATAGCACCAACTGTTTCATTGTCCACCATCCATACACAGGCAGCACCTTCACCATGGGTCTCTGTGTCAGTCTATACCAGGGGTGGCAAACCCTTATGGATCAACGTGCCATTTTTTCTGAAGAAATGTTTAATGAGGTATAGACGTGCCGTGAAATACTTTTAACTTGTGATTATCGGAAAAATAATAACTAAATACTAACAACTCAAAACTGTATTTACTACAAAAAAATACATTTTGCACTGCATTGTTGTAAATGTTTTAGTTATACGTGTAATTCAAGTTAAAGTAACATTAGTGTAACTTCTGTTGTTGCATATTAGATGGCAAATAACTTATTGTTAGGATTGTAAGACAACAAACGATTGTGTTCCCCGCCGCCTCGCGCACCATGACCGATAACTCACGTTTGTTCGTAATGCTTCATAGTGAACTTTGTTATTTTAAGCTAAAATGTAAACCGCGTTTCGATCAGTCGCGTGCCACTGGTTCACCATCTCTGGTCTATACCATCGCTAGGCGCCTGACTGAAGGACGGTTGTTTTCGCGGCGATCGCAACCCCAATTACATGTACTGCTATAGACACCCACTCACCGTCACATCCGCTTAGAGTAATGCAACTACAAACGAATTAAATCGGGTCGTCTTTAGCGATGAATCCAGATTCAATTTGGGCAGTGATGCCATATGCGGGTGGGTAGGCTCCGTAGTGAACGTCTCAATCCCACCTTCACTGTACAGTGGCACACCGCTGCCACAACTCGTGTGATGGTATAGACTGCCATTGCATACGACACACGGTCACCCCTAATATTGATCCACGACATCATGACAGCCCAAAGGTATGTTCGTGACATTCTTCAGCTACGTGTGTTGTCACTTCCGGTAGGGCCTTCAAGAACCGTTTTTCAACAAGAAAATGCACGCCCATAGACAGCAAGGATTTCATTAAACTGCCTCCACACTTCCCTGGCCTGCTGGATCTAAAAATTTGTGACAGATCAAGCGTATTTGGGATTCTTTAGAACTGAAAATTGGACAGCCCACGAATTTAGTCAAATTTGAGACACGTTTACAGCAACTGTAGAACGCCCACACGAGACGTCGCAGGACATTATATGAGACTAGTAAGCCCAAGCGAATTGCATCATGCATTCATGGAGGTGGCCAAACAGGATTTCCATTCATTTCCTAATAGGAAGACCATTCATTTGCAATTTTTTCTACAATGAATGATCATTTGGTTTTGATTTTGTAATCACTTATATCAGTGTTGTACTTACGTATATAAAATTTCGTTTTATTCTGATAAGTCTTTCTTGGTGCGAAAATTTTTATGGCAATGTGTGTATGCTAGAACAATCAATGTTAATTTTAATTATTAGTATAAGCAGTAAATACCTGAATAAAGCACGTATGGTATTATCGAAGGGAATTTTTTTCATGAAGCTTGAAAATTTATTTCCCAATATTGTGATATGGCCGCGGTAGCCGAGTGGTATAGCTATCGGATCGTGGCTTGCCTTGTCACGAGTTCGAGCCCAGTACCACTAAAGACCCGCCGTGTACAGCAGCGATGCACGTTAAATATGTCGAGAGCTGAAACGTCCTCCCGTTGGTGTGGTGTGGTAGTTAGGAGAGGTGGTGCCAGCTCAGGTGTCGCCCACGTCACTTGACCATTTTTCAAAATTACGTGGTCCGTCGCCAAATCCCTCGTGTAGCTGAATAGTGTGACGTTAATATTCAATCAATCAATCAAACCAATATTGTGATATTTTGAAAATAAGTTTTGAATATAGTTTTTGCATTGAGATGCAGAAATAAAAAAGAAAGCGTGTATCAGTGTGAACACGCGTTAGAAGTTAATTTTTTTGGCTTACATGTATTGAATTGTATAATAAAGTTTTATTTTGAAGTAATCTTATATATAATTAACAAATTTATCATTATTATTTCAAACTGTATTTAAAAAAATAATTAGGATGGAAAAGGTATAAGTATAGACAAAATTTTCATTTTCAATACATAATACTAAAAAAAAAAATATTGTTTGTATTTTGAGAAAAGTATCATCATTATTAGTCTATTTCCATTATGCCTATGGGTGCTTCAGTACATACTTTTGTTATCAAAGGCTTGTGGTAATGAATGTAGGTTTTGCACTCAATATCGCTTAAGTATCTCGAAAAGACTGCATTAATCGTAGTATTTGATTTTGTCGTTAATATTATTCTGTTTTGTAGAGATAAGGTGAAATTGTCTTTTAAAAATTCAATCAATTGTAGAGATTTGTCTAAAGCAAAATTGACATTAAAATCTCCACTTAAAATCATAGGTATTTTATCATAATTTTTATTAAGTAAAGCAGAACCTCTTGATGTGTGTGTGTATGGTATAATGATCGAGAGATGAAGGAACTCGATAATGTCATCCACCTTTTTGTTCGGAATAATATATATTGCTACAATTATAATTTTTTGTCCATTATCTATTCCCATTCAGCCAAGCACAAATCCCCCACTGAAGATTATATGGTACCATAAATATCGGATTGACTGACAGAACATTCCATGGATGGAGTTATAATGTTAACAGCGTCGCTAGAATTTTGATGTATCGCAACTCCTTCTGCTCTCGTATTTGGTCGTTTATACTTCACAATGCAGTTGAAATTTGGAATAGATATATCACTTTCATTGCCCAGCCAAGTTTCTGACAAAACTTAGATATTTGAATTTCTTATTACTGAATCTTGTAAGTCTACAGCGTGAGCTGTAAGACTTTGGCAATTAAAAGTAAAAATCCATAAACCTTGTCTGTTCGTTGTGAAATTAATCAAATCTTCATTGATAGTGTGTGTGTAGTTTCTTTAATGAAAGTCGTTTAAATTCCTCTTGCAAATCAATTGTTGATGACGATCGTCTTCGACAATGGTAAAATGTTTTATCATTATTTTTTGTCGTGATATATAATCCTTCAATACTCGTTACACGTGATAAAGCAACGTGTAATAATGATTGAGAGTGACGTCGATCGTATTCGTAAACAATTTCTGAGTATGTGTTGCCTTGAGATTTATGAATTGTTGTAGCACATGCACACACCAACGGAACGTGCGTACGCTTAACAAATATTGTTTTGTTACTGTTGAGTGGAATATTGAAAGATCTCAATACGATTGGTACAGCCATTCTACTGTTTTTAAAAAAACTAAGTTATTTTCCTTTAGAATAAAAATAGCTGTTTTTCTAAAAATTAAAAATTTTCCTCAAAAATGTTGAATTTTTGTAATTGAATCCCATTGAAATAGTTTATTTTTACTCATTGTGATTAATGAAGTACATAATATACTATCTGGTTGAAATAATAATGAAATACATTCTGCTAATTTTTACTTTAGATATTATTAGAATGTTCTTGCTTACTTCAATTTTTATCACTATATATAACGTGTAAATGTGACTATTACAATAAATATTGCGGAATCTTATATATAAAGGGTGTGTTTTTTTTAGAGGTATAGAACTTTAAATTGCAATAAAACAACGATGTATTATTCGATTGACATGAATTTTTTTTTATTCGAAAGATAATCTTGGGGCATTACATTTTAAATATGATTTCTGGCATAGGACTGCCTCGGATGTAGTCCAATCTGGACGTCCAATTTTCGATGACTTTTTCCAACATTTGTGGCCGTATATCGGCAATAACACGGCGAATGTTGTCTTCCAAATGGTCAAGCGTTTGTGGCTTATCCGCATAGACCAATGACTTTACATAGCCCCACAGAAAATAGTCTAGCGGTGTTAAATCACAAGATCTTGGAGGCCAATTCACAGGTCCAAAACGTGAAATTAGGTGGTCACCAAACGTGTCTTTCAATAAATCTATTGTGGCACGAGCTGTGTGACATGTTGCGCCGTCTTGTTGGAACCACAGCTCTTGGACATCATGATTGTTCAATTCAGGAATGAAAAAGTTAGTAATCATGGCTCTATACCGATCACTATTGACTGTAACGTTGTGGCCTTCATCGTTTTTGAAGACGGATTCCACCAGCCCATAAAGCGCACCAAACAGTCAGTTTTTCTGGATGTAACGGTGTTTCGACATACACTTGTGGATTAGCTTCACTCCAAATGCGGCAGTTTTGTTTGTTGACGTAGCCATTCTACCAGAAGTGCGCTTTATCGCTAAACAAAATTCGCTTATGAAAATCGGGAACAACGGCAATCTCGTTTTGGGCCCATTCGACGAATCTCTATGAGGCATGAATCTATTCATGATGAATTGCCAAACCAAACTCAGAATAAATCACTTGACAGCTGTTAAATCGGTCGCCATCTTGGAAAGTAATGCCAACTTAAACTTCTATACCTGGAAAAAAAACACTCTTTATATTCTGCATCTGTCTTATATTTGTATGATATTAGTGTTTTTCAATTTCAAGTTTATATTTATATTTTAAAAAAAAACTAAGTTAATTTCCCTTAAAATGAAAAAAGATGTTTTTCTCAGAATCACACAAAAATTTGCCTCGAAACAAAAATGCAAAATGTTCCATATGTTGCAATTTTTGTCGAATTATAACAAAACAAACTTTCCAGAAGTATTCATCTAATATATAGTTATAAATTCTTGGATGCATTGTAATAATAGTGATAGGGTGAAAGAAGAAATTAAAGTTTTTTATGAATAGGAAATCATTAAAATTCTTGAAATTTTTATATAAAAATTTGCGTTTACCCATATTTTGTAAATTATCATATAAAACATTACATTACATGCATACATTTGTAAAGAATTGCTTAAAGAAATTAAATCAGGTGAAAATATGAAATTTAAAAAAAAATCAAAACGCATGAAACGTTTTTAAATTTTTTTAAAAACTACGCATTTTTTTTCTCACCAATTTTTTTATATGATTTTAGTTCTAAGTTACATAGAGCCAGTAAAAATTTGGGGCATGTTGGTAAAAAATTTCACTGCCCACTGTAGTCTTAAAATACAAATTAATGAAGCACTATATAACACTTTCACAACAATCAAATTAATTACACCAAATCATATATATGATTTAAAAACTCACTTCTTAAACTAGATTTAGAAATTCCATTCGATTGAAAATTTAACAAACACAATCTTTTATTGCCAAACTATTGGAAGAAATGTTGTGTTGCCTCTAAATTTTAAAACAATAGATTGTTTGTATTATTTCCTTAAAAGAATTTTAAAACTGTGTATCCAACAAACTCTCCTTAAACTCATTTTTGACAGATTTTGATCCATTTAAATGCCTACTTCGAGTAGATTAAAGACTCACTTCCGATTTTTTTTTTTAATTCATAAAATGGATTATAATTTGACTTCAAGGTAACGTAAAAACAAAGTAGTATGGATCGCAAAGCTAAAAGAGGAAAGGCTTGTTAAAGCTGCTGTTGAATGAGGAGAGGGAGGTGGGTGCTAGCTCAGGACTAATAGACGAAAAACAAAAGAAATTTTAAGAGCCGTAATTTTTAATCTATTTTTTCAATCTTTGAACGGATTACGGATAATGCTATTCTACATATGGAAAAAAGTTTCGTAGAATTATTTTTATAAATAATGAAGTTATTAAATATTTAATTAAAATTTTGAGTACTTTTAGAAAAATCGCAAAAAAAAAAAAGATTTCGTCATTTTTTTTTATGACTGAATCTAAAAGAGAAAAGCATGAACTTGTTTAGAATAAAATATTAATTCATTAACTCGAAAGGGAATGATTTAGAAACCATTTTTATAAAAGCGTATCAATTTTGACTCATTTTTAAAAAAATCGTAAAAAATAGAAAATATCATTATTTTGTTTTAAAAAAAAAATATGCCACATCGGGGCGAAAAAAATGATCTTTCCGATTCTGTAATTATTTTTTGTCCGAGATAGATAGTATGAATTAGATGGCGTTTTTTAAAATGGGAGGATTCGGAATTTCATTCATTTCTACCTTACGTTCATCGCTCGCTAACCGTAGCTGGTAACGCGTAACGGAAATTTCTCCCTACCGTGCCATAAGTTTATTTTATACAAATGCCAGGCCATTGACCATCAGGTCATTAGGCAACGGGCTCTCCAATACCTTTTTACAATGCAGTTAAGATCATTTAGTGCAGAGCACTCGTCCAAATGAGCGGCAGTCATGTCTTGTCCAGTGTCACACAAAACGCAGATAGATGAAGTTAACTTGAAAAATAAAAATGCCTTCGATGATTTTTAGTTTTTGAAGGAATGGAAAATGTGTGTTGTTTTATAAGTAAAATTTTATTCAAAAGTGTATTGCAAAAATTATAAAATGAAGTATGGCAGTCCTGATCGTGCCCTCTACTAGACCCCTCCCCGGCCGTGCACGTGTATGCATATAAATGACTTTTTGATACCTTAGCTGTTTTGTTTTATTTATAGTTTAACTTATCTCTAGAAAGTTTATTCTAGAGAGAAGAGTCAGTCTTTTTTATTTATCATTTATACCTGAATTGGAGGGTCCTTCGATAGAAAGAACAAAAGTGTACTGTTCACTAGAAAGCTTTCACATTGATCACAAATTTGACAATTATGACTTAAGTCCATATTTCGGCAATTTGTGACCTTTCCACGCCGCTTTGGATTAGCATTCTAATTAGAGGCCGCCGATATTATGTTGTTACACATTAGCAATGCTTATAAAGGGCATTAGGATCACAGATTCGCTTCTGCAAGGCATCTAAAAATGGTTCGTAAACAGAAACTTCTGCTGCTTGTAAGACGGAGCCGCGTGTGATCTGTGGAGATTTTGTGCTCGATCGTCTTGCCTTGTTGTCGCTCCAAACCCAGTTCACAGATGCCATCATGTATTCACTGTCCCCAACACCTGAAGGCACTTAGGTTTGGATCCAGTTGTATGACAAACATATCCAGTAACAGCTCTTTCCCATTTCTTATTGGCATTCTTAAATGTGCGCTGACGTTTAGTTTAAGGCTGTTTTCGGTCAATGTTAAAGGATAGGGATGAAACGGCAAAGACATTTGTGGGCAGGAAAAAGCTCCAATAATAATAAAAATTTTTATGGATATAAAGAAAATAATTGTTTAAAGGATAGTGTTTTTGAATTTTGATTTTTTGGAAAATTACACAGTTTTCAGCATTTTTGCAAAATGAAATTTGACTTTTCTATGTTAAAGTATAGGAGGTGGAAACGCAAAAGACATTTTAACAGAAAAAAACATTTTTTTTAGAGTAGAATTAAATAGTATATAAGAAAGCAAGCTTCCCTCTTTGGACTAGTGTAGCCAGAATTAAGTTTTATGTTTTTCTTAATTAACTTTTTTAAATTTTAAGTTCATTCTGAATTATTTTTGGCGTAGTTAGGACTATCTCAAACAGATGGCACCACCATCGTTTGAAAAGCGAATTTATTCTTGGCTACGAATACTTATTTTTGGCGATATCTTTCTGAAATATAGTCGCCAGCTGAAATTATGGTAACTTGCAAATTGTTACAAATAGTGGACAATGGAAAAGATTTATGATGTACAGAGATTTAACATCTCAAATCTGACGAACTTTCCGATTTAGGAAAGTTTTAAATATTTTCTGCATGTGTGCTTTAAAAAAAAAAATCGTTTATAATTATACAGCTTAGATTTTTTTTTTTTTTTTTTTTTTGTCTGTTATTGAAGGAATGTCTGTAAGAATATTTAAATTCTGCGAAATGACTTAACGAAGAATGAAAGTATACTTACTTTTATACTTGATCGAAAGTTGTGAATTAACTCTAAAGAACACAAATTACTACTCCTTGCTCACAAATTAAAAATTTTAATCTAATTATTGTAATGCAATTATTATTATTATATTATTATTTTCTTTTTAACTAACAAAAATTTTTTCCCATCGATTTTATATTTGACGTAAAACTTTACCATAAACCATTGGAACAATTATTAACACAAAATATTGTTTTCTAATTTAATTAACAGAAACTTATTTTTTCAATTAATTATGTTCAGATTCTAAGCCGCACCCCAAATTCTCAGCACATTTTTGTAAAAAAATAGTGTAAAATATATTATCGATGTATGATATATTTACGGAATGAAAAGGGGCTGCGATATCCTAGTGGTCAAGGTAACGTACTCGTAGCTGGCGTGTCATGAGTTCGAGCCTAGTATCGCTGAAGTTCTGTCGTGTAGGGGAGCGATGAACGTTAAATCTGAGAGCTCAAACGTCCTCTCATTGGTGTGGTAGTTAGGAGATGGGAGGTGGAAGTTCAGGTGTCGTCCTCGTCACTTGACTATGGTTCAAAGTTACGAGGTCCGTCACCAAAAGCCCTCGTGTAGCTGATCAATATGACGTTTATATTCAATCACTAACTAAACGAAATAAAAAAAATAATAAAGGTGAATTAATAAAAAGTGAATAATTAATTTACTTTACCAGCATTAAAAACTTTTTCAGTCTTCGAATCTAAGCTGCACTAGAATTTTTTGTAGCCTAAGTATCGGGAAAAAAAAAGTGTGGCTTAGATTCGAATAAATATGGCAACATCGATTTTAAAGTCTATCTTTAAATTTTTGAGTATTTTCTGTCATTGAACATTTTCAATAACTTGTGTGATCAAGTTCTTGACTAAATTTTTAACATAATAGAAGTTGGGATTTTCTTTGCGCATTACATTTTACACATATAAAATTTAGAATTAATGTTAATTCAAATTTTATCCATTTTAGTTAAATGTATGATAAAAAATTTTAAGTAGTAAAATTTTATTATGAATTCTTTATGGAAAAAGAAATATGTTGGGCATTACGATATGAACATATATTTATTGCTCTCATTAGAGTTTTTATTTTATTACTATAATTAAAATATTGATTTTTATAACTAGTTCATTTTTGAATTAGAAAGTAAAGCATTCAGAAAAAGATATATCTGCTGAATAAACTTTTAAAAACACTAATTTTTAAAAAATTGAAACTTAATTTTCTAAATAATTAAACGGTGTTTTCATTTTTTAAACCCAAATATTCATAATTTTTAATTTTGGAAGACTTTTAAAATGAATGATTTATTTTATAAACGAAGGAAAAATATAACTGTTATAATTAATAATGTTTGCTTTTTTTATCTCGTAATTGTGGATCAAATTGTCAAATCAATTTTCAAATGTTAAAAAGACTTACATTTCTTATTTTTTCTATTCATTTTCTCAGGAAATATCATAATCAGTTAAGAGAAATTTATACCTTTTTTTCGGGGAGGGGGGGAGATATTGAATCTATCCACTAGAAAACTTAAGTCAATCTAATTATTACAAAGCTATTTTACCATAAATTATTTTTTTAAAAAAATCTGTTACACTATATGATAAATTACTTTGCCGTTTTGTTAGCCACAATACCGTTTAGCGTCCTTTCAAAGGCATCTCGTCATGTGATGAGGTCAATATCTTATGGTATTTTTCAAGCACTTAATGCATTCTTTTAATTTTAAATTTTTTATTTCTATTACTGTCCTTAAAAATTTTTTTACTTTTAAGTACTATTATTTAAAAAAATGTAAGAGTCATAACACTCGAAATCCTAATGACGAGAGGTTATAGCTCGGAAGAGCTAAGTACTCTGGTCATCCACCCCACACGATGTATAATATCTCATGGGAATTTCACTTCAGAGGGGACCTGAAAACACTTGTTGGTCCGAAGTCTTTAGGAAAGAAAAGTACAAAAAAGCAATAAAAGTTTCCAATTTCTTTCCTATGTACTAAAACAGAAAGAGAGGAAGAAACCGTAGGGGGATGTGTGAGAAGGTTCCCAACTTTCGGTGATTTTTGAGGTCATCTGATTGGATGGGGTGTTGGATAATCATTCTGACCGAAGTAAAATACGTTGCTCTCTTAGTCACTTTTGAAATTTCGAATACGAACCTTTACTTCTTACAGGACTTATTTCAATTTAGCTTCTTTTTTCCTTTTAATATTTCTAAAAATGCCTTTGAAAAATCAGAGTTATAAATCGCGTAAACATCCTAGTTTTAATCGGGCTTCAAAAGCTCAACGTTTACGACGGATAGAAGAAAAAGGTAAAGTGGGAAGAAACGCTAATATAATTCGTAATAATTCCAGAAGTTTAGAGCACTTTACTTACAGATATTAAATATCTGATATCCAACGAATGATTATCTGTAACGTTTTTAATTTTCTAGGTTAACATATAATGACAGTTCATTCGAAAATAACACGATTGCTCCCATCAACGAACCAGATTTATTTGCAAGGTAAAATTGAATCATATTTCCACTAACTAAAATACAAGTTATAATAAATTGCTTTAGTTGTAAATTTGCGAAAATCTGAATTAGACATTTCTGTGTAGCAAAAAATCATGTTAACAGCTTTAGCTCATTTGTAAACCTTTTCTGCCAAAGCAAATGCTATCTGGTTTATCAAATTAAGCTCTACATATTATCAAAATACAAATGTTGCCTATACAAAAGTTTGTATAGAACTTTCGAATGAATTTATAAATTAATAAAATAATGCACGTCTTATGATCCAGCAAGAAATTTGTTTTACACGAAGACAAATAGTCTTGACTTGAAGTTATATCTCTCATTTTTGCCCAATTATGTTTTGTAAAGAAACTTATGCATTAACACATTTCTTGTTTGCACTAACACATGTAGTTTTATGACAGCTCCACATATTGTATAACTTCGATTTTAATTCTTATATTATTACTATTAATCAGATGCGAAGTAGCGGTGCAAACTGATCCTAGTGAAGATATAGTTCATGAGGATGTCACGCATCAGAATAATGCTATGTAAGTAAAATTGCGAAATTATTTGAACTTAGTCATAAATATGAAAAAAATGAAAAACCGGGCTTAACAAATTATTTATATTGATGTACATATATAAGAAAATACTAACAAATATTTTAGCTCAAATAAAGGCAAATTTAAAACAATTTTGCAAGAATTAGCTGTTTAGAGTTTCAAATACTAATGTTGGTAAATAAGTCTTAATTATTAAATTTTTAAAACTGAAAAAGGCTGGAAAATTTTTAAAAAATAACCAAACCAACTCATAATATTCTAACGAACCTGTCAACAATTCATTTTAAATTTTTTCTCACAACAAAAAAAAAAATTTTTGCGTTGTAAAATGATTTTTAAAAAAAAAAAAATTTTTAAATAATTTTAAAATTTAATTTAATATCATATTTTTATTGGAACCCAGATGAGAATATTATGCAATTGATTAAAAGATATAATTTTGAAAATAAATTATTAAATTTTTGAAAGTATATAAAATATTTGTTATAAACAACTGTTTAATAATTACAATAATAATTATAAAATTAAATGATAATTACTCTTTATTTAATATTGCGTTTTTAATTCAGGTCAGAAGCAAAATCTCTAACTAGTCTGCGAACTCCTCAAAATGCCCTGACTGCCGAAGATATGTCAGATTTGCCAGATCTCTGCATAGAGACTTCTAACTGTACAGAAAACTGCCTCCCAGAAGGAAATTTCTTGTGCAATTTATCCCATTTGATTGCACAAGTTAGACAACTAGAATTGCATTCATATTCTTGCAATTTTGGTGGAACATTTGTTTTCAAAAAAATGATCAAGTGTGGTTTGTATACAGAACTTCATTATGCGTGTAGTGACGTTTTATGCAACGAGAACACAGTAGTAACCACAGATTCAGAAAAGAACACTTTGAATAATCTTTCGGTTTTGGGGGCATTGTCAACAGGCAGCGGATTTTCTCAAGAAGAAGAAAAATTCAGTGTAATGAATGTTCGCTACATGTCTAAAGACAAATTCGCCTCTTGTGAAAAAAGGTGACTGCTGAAGTTATGAAAAGTTACGCTCAAGAAGAAATGGTAAAAGCGATTTTAGATGAGAAACAATTAGCTGAATCAAGAGGTGATATAGATTCCGACGGATATTATTGCATCACATTAATTGTTGATGGTGGCTGGTGTAAGAGGAGTTACGGACATGGATACAATGCGTCAAGTGGAGTATCGGTGCTAATTGGTATGTCTACACAAAAAATTGTTTTTATTGGTGTTCGAAACAAGGTGTGTTTGATATGTTGTGCCATCGCAAATGGAAGGATGGAAAAGAAAGATCATCTGTGCTGGAAAAACTGGAAAGGACCATCAACAGCAATGGAAAGTGATAGTATTGTGGAAGGTTTACTGTACTTAGAATCTGTTCACCACATTCGATGCACGCGTTTAGTTGGAGATGGTGATTCTAACACTATCGCTAAATGCAGAGAAAGAATTTCGTATGGTGGTCGAATCCTCAAAGTTGAATGTGCAAATCATGCAGTTCGAAGATACGGTAGAGCCATTCAAAAACTGCAGGGAAATACAACTCGTTTCTCAGGTCCCGCAGGTATAAAAGGGCGACAGCTTTTGAAACAAAAGATTATGAAACTGATAAAAGGGGCTCGTAATGCTATTAAATCCAACGCTATCAATAACCACAATCAGCCACAAAAAAGGAAACAGTTTCGAATTTAATATCAGATTTGCGAAATGTTCCAAATCATGTGTTTGGAAAACACGACAACTGTGGAATTTTTGTAAAAAAACAACATCGAAACTGATAATACAGATTATTCAATAATGCAAGCATCAGGTTTACTAAATGCTATTCAATATGAAATAGGAAGAACTTTAGTAGCTTGCAGTAATACTTTAATCTGGAATGCAACTAACAACCCCGCAGAAACTTTTATGAGCCAGTTGTGTAAAATATCCGGAGGAAAACGAATAGACTTCAGTAAATCTGGTGGTTTCAATAGGAGAGCTGACATTGCTGTCTTAGCTTTTCAAAGCCCTGCTCAACAATTTCACGAAAAAGCCTACAAAATAATTGCGAAGAAAAGTCCGAGTACTCCGCTAACTAAGTTTTTATCTAATCGAAGAAATAGATACCTGAAGCAAATACAAAGAAAAAAAATTGTTTCCAAACCCTAAAAAATTAAAATTAAAAAGAAATGCAACAGATTCTAACTATGGGGAGAATGTTGAAAGACCAGATGTGCCAGTACAGATATACGATAATTTAATGGAAAACCATCTTTCAAAATTAAAAGTACAAAATAGCTATGATTTAGAGAGCGAAACTAGGGGGCAAGCATCTTCTGAACGATGGAGATATGAGAGATCGTTGAGACTCTCATCTTCTTTTTTCAAAGAAATTGCTTGCAGGAAAAAATCTACTCCGCGTTCGAAGCTTGTGATGCGCATTGTGTATGGTACAGACTTCTGCAATGCAGCAATGAAATATGGATTGGCAAACGAGGAGATCGCTCGGAAGCAGTATGAGAGGGATTATTCAACTGAAGTAAAAATATGTGGCTTATTTGTGGACAAAGATAAACCCTTTTTGTGTGCTTCACCCGATGGATTGGTTGGTGATGATGGACTCATAGAAATTAAATGCCCTTATTCTGCGAGATCTGAACCAAATCTGCTGGAATTTTTAATTACAAAAAAAAAATAGTCTAGGTTTCAAATTTTCCAATGAAAGGGGAATCTATTTACCATTAAATCATAAATTTTACTTTCAAATACAAGGTCAGTTATTTATTACACAACGGAAATGGTGTGATCTGTATTTATGGTGCAAAAAGATTCGTTAACTCTGCGTATAGAGGCAAACGAAGAGTTTTGGAAAGGAATTATTCCAAAACTAGAAAAGTTTTATTTTAAATGTGTTCTTCCTGAAATTCTTGATGGAAGAGCACCACGAAATATGCCTTTGAGGGAGCCGTTATATGTAGAGGAATCTAGTAGAAGCAAAAAAACAGAAAATGATTGATATAGGTTAGGAAATGAAACCTATATATTATCGAATGATTATTTGATTAACGTCAAGCTTTGAAGCTTCACTGGGACTATCGCCGACCTTGTCATTTCGAACTTCGATCAAGTGACGAGGACGAAATCAGAGCTGGATCCGCAATCTCCCAAAATTTCCTCCAACAGCAACATATAGTATCATCTACTTCAAACATTTGCTTTGAGGTTCAACCTTCTACATAGCGGATCTTCAGCAGGGACACCAGAATTCAAACCGACGATGCAACACCACGTCGATCACGAGTTCGTAACCATGAACTCTTGCCTACTGTGACCTCCTATATCTTCTCGAACAGGATACCGTAAAAACTGTCCGTGATATATATTTTTATAATTAAGTACACTGGCCTCAAAAAGTTAAGGTACAACATGTTTTTCGAAGCTCACCATAAAAAAAATGGCAGTAACAATAAAATGCATAGTTTACATGAATGATAATAACGAACTTTAAAAACATTAATGCAAAAACGATTGCTACAACTTTTATTTTATAGAAAAGAACGTATATTTATGAGTGAGAGAAAAATATGCAAATATCAAGCTTTCGTACTTTTGTGTAAGTTGTGTTGATTTTCAACAGTTGTTGGCAGTTTCGGTGACAAAAGTCAATAGAGTTTAGAAAATGTCTCAGAGACGTCGTTTTTGCAATACACTTATACAAATTTCTATGACGCATTCAATAAAAAACTATTTAATGCACATATCCTCCAAATTTTTGTTTCTACATTCATTCATTTGCAAATTAGACACAAAAACCCGGTTGTACCTTAACTTTTTGAGGCCAGTGTATTCTACTTAGCCATTTATTTGGATTCCTACATAGAATGAAACTATTATTTTGTTACCAAATATGCCCAAAAATTAAACAATAATGCAATTTTCTTTGATTTAAATATAATGTAAACTTCCAAATTGAAAAATTGTTATTGACATATATTCATTAAATAAACATAAATTTCTTAGAAAAAATAAAAGCAATGTTTATATATTATATGCTTGATTAATTGTGCTTGATAATTAATTGCCAGCCTACTTTCTCTCCCTTATAATGATATTTTAATCATTCTCTAAAGTTACAAAAGTAATTTTAATTTCAAAATATCTTTCTTTCTTTCTTCCTTTTTTTTTTTTTTTTTTTTTTTTTTTGCTGAACATGAAATAATTTTGTAATGCTTATTTTCATTTACGTATCATTTCTTATAAAAATATTTTTTGAATTTGAAAATTATTTTACAAACATATGTAAAATAATGGTCAAAACCATAATTAACCAGTTTTTTAATGAAATAGCTGCATACTATCTTAGAAAAATATCAAAATTGAGATAACCTTTAACTTTTTTAACATTTAAAACAACTTTTTTAAAGAAAACTCTATTCAAAATTGTTTCCCTTAAACCTTTAATAATGTAATACAGGTGTAAGTGTATACCTAATTGGAAATTTCTGAAACATTTTTTTTTGTACATAAGAACTTTATTTTGTAATACTTTTAGAAACATTTATTATTCCATTATAAAAGAATATTAAATCGTTTTTCTTTATATGTAGTGCCTACTAGATTGTGAATATTCCATTGTTTACTGTACCGGGACCAACAAAACAAATTTATTCACGTTAATACATTGTTTTTGCACAACTAAATCGTTTTGTAATGGAAAATGAACTTTTTTTTTTATTTGTGGATAAAAACACCTATAATCAAGGAGAGCGAACAACTTATTGATATTTTAAAAGACATTTGACGGTAAAATCTATATTAAAACAAGAGCAGCTCCTAAAATTTAGATTGCAATATACATAGGATTTTTTCCATAGTTAGAAACGAATAAAGCATTCATAACAAATTATCAGAATCCATGAGTCGAAAAAGTAAGAAAGCCATTTTAGATCTCTCTCATGGTCAAGAGTCAACACTATTTTACTCCCCCGAAAAAAAGAACAAATATTTCGTTTCACAGTCGTAAAGACTGTGGCCCTCTTCCCCTGTAGAGAAAGGGGAGGATTCTATTGAAGGAAGTGCGCTACACAGAGAGAATTTTTTTTTTTCTTGCCTTTTTCGAAATCAACCAAAAGCGGAGAGCAGAGAGCACGCGATCTTCTCTTTTCAAACAATTAAATCTCACCAGCAATGACATTCAATAATTCACAAAATAGCTGTAAATTTATGTTTCGAGATATCTTTCCGATTTTTTCGAAATTTCGCAATTGTCCATAATTCTAGAGATCTTCGTATAATAAGGACCATTATAAATTTATCATCTTCCATCCTTTCAAAAATTGACACATTTGTTGAGTAATTCAGAGTACCACTGAGAATTGTACCTCTCGTGAAATAGGTTGCCAACCCTGTTCTATTGTATAAAAAGTAAAATTGTATCATACTGTTTGTTCATTAAAACGTGAAATTTAATTTTTCATTGCTTTAAATCCACCTATTCTTCCTTTAAAAATCATTTGTTCAGGAAAAATTAAACAGTTTCGTTCTGTACATCATTTATCTAGAGAATTGATCGACAAACTGTGTTCCACGAGACCCAATAAAAAAAAAAAATGGGAAAGAAAAATTACAAATATGTATGCAAAATGGATTTATGTTCTCATAAAATTCGTTTAGCCACAATTATC
Organism: Trichonephila clavipes; assembly: GCA_019973935.1. Classification (NCBI taxonomy): domain Eukaryota; kingdom Metazoa; phylum Arthropoda; class Arachnida; order Araneae; family Nephilidae; genus Trichonephila; species Trichonephila clavipes. The sequence continues at coordinate 185,747 of BMAU01018765.1, forward strand.
TAAAGATCATAGACTAAAATTAAAAATTTTATTTATACATAATTTGAAAATTTTTTTTTAACTTTTATTGTAATATAATAAATGAATTTTAAAACTTTATTTTATGCAGTAGATTGTGAATATACTATTGTTTGGTATCCCGAGTTCCACGAAGTAATTTTATACTAGTTAGTACAATGTTTTGAAACTTTTTACATTTGTGGGGGGAAAAACACCTATAATGAAGAAGATAAAAAAATTATCGACATATGAACAGATTCGATGCTAAAATTTAAATTTAAGCTAGAAGACCTACATTTTAGGTTACCAATTCATGCCATATACGCAGAATTTCTCACACAGCTATGAACATTTTCATGCCATTCACAAAAATGTATTTAGAAAGTGAAAAATATTTTTAACGCGATTGGCAACAAAAACAAAATACAAAAACGAATTGAACACGGAATATGAAATGCTACTGCAGATAATTTCAAAAAGCTTATACGTCGATAGTTTGTGCAAAAAATTGTGAACACATATCTCAGTTACTAAGTATAATGCATGCGTAGGTGACATTTGGATCACAAATTTATATTATCAATGAGTAAATAACATTAAAATTACATCATAAAAGTTTTTAATAAAAAATAAAATATTTTTTTTTAAGTTGTCTTTACATATAATATCAAAAATATGTTTATCTATATACTTTAAATATTATTTTAAGATATATTCCCTTCAGCGAGGAAGGGGTTTCCTCGAAAACATGTTACAGTTCTAAGGGGTCCAAGAGTTGAAAAAGTTTGATGATTGACCAATGTCTAGACATGAGAAGTCTTTCATGGTCAAGATTCACTCTGCTGCTTTAACCCCCTCGCCCGAAAAAAAAAAAAAAAAAAAGAGCTAACATTTATTTTACTAGTTTGACGACCATCACCCTCCCTTAGCCCCCCCCCCTCGCGTGTTCCCTTTCGCTGAAGGGGAGAATTTCATTGAAAAGGTTACCCGAGAGAGAAATTTATTGCCCATCTTGGGAATCTTGAGACAAATATTTGTGCCAAAAATTTCGCAATAGCCAACGCCATCTAGATGTCATGTAAGGTGTTAAACTAATGGCCGGCCATCACCTTAAAAATGTCTTTATACACTTAACGTGCGACACACAACATAATTTCTGTGACGTAAGAATCAGTATTCATTCGTCCAAGAGTCTTGAAACCTGTGAACATCAAGCTTTCTTTTCTAGTGGTTATTTGAATTAAATATGTAGGTACAAATCGTCATAATAATTAAACAAAAAATACAAGTTTTCACAAAACTAAGAACGTGTCATAAAATTAAAAGTAACATATAACCCACGATGCGCATCAAATTAAATTCTACTTTTGACTAAAATTATACTCGATATTTATGTATTGGTGCTACGAACCGAAAGAGAGGAGATGAAATGCTTGAGACACAAAAATGAGAGATAAGGCAATTTAACTTTTAGTGATGTAGAGTGCTACTGAGAATTGTACGGCGTGCCACATGTGGCACGCATACAATAGGTTGCCCACCCCTATTCTAGATATGGAACGGAAGATGACTATTAATATATCAGAGTAACAATGATGGTAAAAAGATGAAACAAGATTTGGCGATGTCTCTGCAGATACAACGGGAGACGAATATGAAGAACTTTTCACGTTATCCAATAATAATAGTTCATAAGGAATACATGTTATTTCCAAGTTTTTTTTTTATTTTTAAACATTACATCGAGGAAGAAGCCTTGGAGGCCATTTACCTACAAGCTGCCCAATACAAGCTAGCCTTTGCAGAATTGTGTCATTTTTAGTGAATGCTGGAATGCACTTCTTTCTAGAGAATAAACAATATTTAGATATATACTGAAATGTACTTTTTTCCTAATGAATAAACAATATTTAGCTATATACTGGAATCTATTTTTTATACTCATCTTCTCTTCAAAAATAAAGCTATCGTTTTTATTTACGGAATGTAACTTGCACCGGTAAATTTCGATCTCATTTTTCAATTTCTACTGTTAGTTCACATTCTGCCTATATATATTTATAAATATATATATTGTTCAAATTTTCAATCGATAATAAAATCATCCACTCAAATTCAAATACATTTTTTTTAAACTTGTTGTGGAGGACACGTGATGTTAATGCAGTTTTTTGACATATTAATTCATTAATTAAATTTAACTAATGAATAAATACTAACAAATAAAAATAATAGTCCAACACAAACCCTATATCAAAAGGAAAATCGCTTCTTGTGTCCCTGTAGCGCAATGAATAGCGCGCGCGTGTTGAACTTCTAATCCAAAGGTCGTGGGTTCGAATCCCACCTGGGATGGCCTAATTTCTGAAAACGTGATTTCTTTTTATTAGACTATTTTATTGGAGTAATTAAATTTAATTAAAGAATAAGTAGTAAATAAAAGTAATAATCCAACACACACACACACCATAGACAGAAAGGATAATGGAAAATTGCAATACTACTATTTTGCCTCTTAATATTGTGATTTTGTCATATGTATATATATATTTATATGAATTGTAATTATTCAATAAAAAGTAACTAAAATAAAAATTGTCTTTGTTGACCTAAATAGGAATTGACTTAATTTTTATTTTATATTACTTGTTTTTATGATAAAAGTGAGTGTTATACGCCGGAATATACAATATTCACAGTGTCACCCAGAATCATTTAAATGTTTCGGAAAAGCTCTCTTTTCGATGTTTGAGGGCTCATATGTGTAATATTTTTCGGAGTATTGCCATAAAATTATGTATCTTTGGAAAGATGATTTAATTAAAAAAATACAATGCAATAAAGTGTTTATTTCATTATCTGCATTCTATTAAAAAGTACACCCAAATAACAAGGGAAAAGAAGTGCATCTTGTTTTATTTGATATGAAATAGCTTTCTTTCACTGGAATGCAGTCAATGAGTATTTCGAGTGCCAATCAAGGTATGATCTTGTTTTGACGGTGAACCAATCTAATTATTGTGCGATTATACTTTTGATATCGTTTATGGGAGTCCAAAGGAAGACATTTGTCAATGTGTTAATTGATTGCTAGAAAAAAATTGTTGCTTTTATTGTTTTTAATTTAGTAAGCTTATTATAAAATTATAAAAATGGTGCAAGCAGTTGACTGGTAACCTAGAAATTGATGTTAAATAATGGCATTGCGTAACTAAAGTTACAGTTAAGAAAAAGGTAGAAAAGGAGTAGGGATGGCAACTTAATAGGCTCATTCACACCAAGGCAATAAATAACGAGCAGGAAACATATAGCCAATCAGAGTCCTTAATTCCCCTCGCAAGGACCTCTGATTGATTACATCTTCAGCGCTCACTACTTACTACTTTGGTGTGACCGAGCATGCAGAGGTGGCATTTGGAATTTTTTGTAAAGATATAAGGAGATTCAATCATTCAAAAAAAAAATGGTTAAACTTAAGTAAATATGCGCAACACATCAATTGCTGATAGATTGAGCTTGAAAGATTAAGCTTACGTCAGCGTTTCTCAAACTGTAGCGCTTGCCCCCCTAGGGGGCGTGATAACCCTACGTGTGAGGAGGGTACGAGCATATGAACAAGTCGAAAACAAAAGATTATTTAAAAAAAAAAAGAAACGAGCCTTACAGTAGTCGCATATGATGTGTAACATATGACATGATTTCGTGGTAAATATGCAATAGTAACTTATATCCTGAAAAAAATTAATCGGGTATGATTGGAAATAATTCTCTATCGAATAATTATATCTTTAATGAAAATTTTATTTAATTGACACAAGGAGTAATGCAATTTTTTTATCAAAAATAATTATTCTTTTTCAGTTTGGGGAAGAACGGAGATAATAGACTTATGATAACTAAAATATGATACATATTAATGATAAATGTGTATGTTGTGGTGCATAGATACAGGAGTCCAAGATTATCTTTTTCTGGATTTATTCATAACATTTCGATAAACTTCAATAAAACAAAACTTAATAATTTTACAAATATTAAATCCTCAATTTAACTATTAGACTGAAAATATTCTAGAAAACAACGGCACTTCTAAAAGCCGAAGCCAAGATCAAGATTTTTAAATAGACAAAAAATATCCGCGATAAACAACAGCGACCAAACGCGCTGAAGCCAAGTTTCCGATTCCCTGGGATCTGCTACATTTCGTTTTCGTCGGGATGCACCACACGGGGGTCTGAGCTCAGTGACCGATACGCTCCGCCCACGCAGGGGACGATAATTTACAGCATCCTGCCCCCGGATGAACCAAAGGGGGTTCATAACATTTCCATGTATTCAAGAAATTAATTTTTAAAATCAAGCATTTCTTGGCTTCTAGCAAAAAGTTAATTTTTAAAAATATTATACAAATTAAATAATTAAATATTCTAACAAATTTCAATGCACTAATAAGAAATAACACTTAAACAACAAAATATCCTGATATTTAAGAAAAGAAAAAAAAGATTTCATTATGCAAATTTTAAACATTGTCAAGAAAATCATGCATTATAAATTTTCTAACTTATTAATAAGTCACTAATAAAGCTACTTATTAATGCTTGAAGTAAGCAAGAATTAAATGAGAGTAACACAATATTAATAATAAATCAACTCAAAACTTCAGAAATTTTTGTATAATAATATACATTTAGAAAATATAAAATAGTTCTATACACAGTTTTCAAGAATTATTCTCGCTAAAGCAACATTTAAGAGTAAAATACTAAATTGCATTTGAATCTAAACAAATAAACATTATAAACAAATACTTCAAATAAAACTATTTACATTGATAAGCATTCAAAATATCATTACAAAATTATGTTATTCAAGAATGAATACATGAGAACCTTGATATTTACAATGACAATAAATGTTAATCATTAGTCCTGGATTTCTAAATTATACAACAATTGTACAGGACGTTTAATTATGCAAGAATCTGTCTTGAGAGAGAGAGATTTTACAAGCCCTCACCTTGCCATCTCTACCGGGAAATAATACCCCTTTTGCTGTATTTTTTCCTAAAGTTAATGTTTTTATGCTGTACATTTTTGCTTTGAGACCTACGAATTCAGTTGCTACCATCCCATTTAACTCATATTTCATTTTTCCGAGAACTTTATTATTTAAGGGATTATAAAGAAAATGATTTGGAGAATAGTTAGCTGTATCAAATTCAATGGAATTATGAAACATATCTTTATATATATCTGAAGTTGAAATAATATAACACAGATAATCTGTATCTGTAAATAATAATTTGGCACGAGATTTGCATACATTCTTTTGACATAATTATAATGAAAATTGTACATTAAAATTTTGGAAATGTCTAAAAAGGAAAACCAGCATATATGGGTCTGTTCAATAAAAGAGAAGTAAGTTTTCTTTGAATAGATACAAGGTCGTTATTAATTATTTTATAAGCATAAAATCCTGGAGATAATATCATTTTTTAGCTCTTTTCTCGCTATTCACTAAATCAATCTTAGCTCTATAGAGTAAACTTTCCATTGTTTTTCCAAACACGGCATTGTTTAAAAGTTTTCAAAATTGTTATTTGCTCGTTTTCGATGTTCAGTATTAAAAAATCAATACAATTTTTTAACCAAGGACTTTGTTTGAATTTTAGAATTTTATGTATTTTTTTACCTTTAAACCTAATTGTGCATATAACTTCAAATTTCTATAATGAAGAACATTTTTAGTTTTATTTTTTAAGTTAGGAACCAATTTTTCTACAGATTTCGATTTTAAAATACTAAATTCTTTAGCAATATTTTTAGTATAGGGGGAACATTCAGAGATACTTACTTCACTTTTTTTTTGGAGCTAATGGATAGCAGTTATGCAAGTCGTGCAATTCATCTGGATATATTTTAAGTCAACTTCAAATATATAACCTATATCCGAATCGTCTGGTACAAAATTACGTGATCCGTTGCCAAAATCCCTCGTGTAGCTGAACAGTACGACATTAATATTCACTCACTCTCACACTCCAAAAAATACGGTACAGTAGTTATTGCGTTTTTAAGTATAAAAATAATTATATATGCCTTTTTAATTAAAATTATAGCGTTATAATTAACTACTAATCACAAACAAATTTTGAAAATTTGTCCAAATGATGCAGTGTTAAAAGAGAAAGTTTATTTACTATAAGTACCAGAACCGATAAAAGTATTTATTTTGAAAAAAAAAATCAATTTCTTACTACCAAATGTGCATAATAAAATCATTAAAAAAACATTAAAATAAAGAGAGATTTATAACAACCTCTCCCTTCAAAACTTAGTTTTAATTTGAAATTAAAAAATAGGCATTATTCTGATCACAGGAATTAATTAAAAGCGAGCCTCTTGCGTAGCCAAAACAAAAAGAGTTTTTCACAAACAAAAGATAGATATATGCTGACGTGGGCTTTTTTTGCAGCGCAAGCCAGATTTGCTTCCTTATGCCAGAATTTTTTCCTAATATATATTATAAATGGGAAAGTTTGTGAGAATCTTTGTGGATCTTTCACGCAAAAACAACTGAATGGATTTTAGTGAAACTTTACAGTAATATAGCTTATACATCAGAATAACACATAGGCTAAAATTTATAAAGATATTGTGAGAAGTTTCCAAAATATAACGACAATTGTCAAGAAAGTAGGAAATAATTCTGCCATTTGCAAAAAAGCCCGTGACAGCATTCATCTATCTTTTTCATCCCTTCTGTTTTGTCTACGCTATCCCTCACTGCGCTGTCGCTTTTAATTGATTCCGTTCATCAGTGTTGTCACTATTTTTATTTCATAATAAAAGGGAGAGGTGGTGGTGGCAAGATTTTAACATAAAATAAATACAACAAAAAGTAATATTAATGTATTACACTTCCTGATATAAATTATTTACACTATTTTAAGCATTCATTACACAAAATTTGTAACTATGACAGTGGAAGGAAAACTGTGAAATTAAAATTTGTAACTATGACAGTGGAAGGAAAACTATGAAATTAAAATAAAATATCAAAATGTTTTTATCATTTAGTTTCTTTTTCTTTTTGAATGTTTTTTTCAGTACATGTAAATATACTCTATCTACGCTTCCCCATACTGTTTTTTTATAACTTATATATATATATGTGTGTGTGTGTTTTAAAAGTATTTCTATTAATTCATTACTAAATTAACAATTTGTTAATTAAAAAAGTACATTGTCTATTATTTTGGATAAAAATACATTTCAGAGACATTTTTAAGCTAACTAAAGAATCGTTTTCTTTTTATTGCTTCACATTAATAATTTTTTAACCAATGCAATATTGTTTTTTAAAAGTCATAGATTGAAATTTGAACCTATATTTTATCTGTGAGGGGGAGGGGAAGAGGAAACAGTAATTTTACACTAAAAAAACCGTGTTATGCCGGGCAAGAGGGAGGGGAAAAAACCGGTCTTAAATCGAAAATATGTGGAACAAATTTCGAAAAAGGGAAATTTAATGAAATAATTTTAGAAATCACTCACATTGCGCGCGTACAAACACACACATAATTGCTGCCGTCATGAGGGAAAGAGAAAGCCCGTGCAAAGGGGCATGCAGCTGGTATCGTTATATTTTGGACACTTTTTACAAATTTTTATAAATTATAGCCTATGTGTTATTCTGATGTATAAGCTATATTACTGTAAAGTTTCATTAAAATCCATTCAGTTGTTTTTGCGTGAAAGACCCACAAAGATCTCACAAACTTTCACATTTATAATATATATTGGATTTTCTACATCAGGAAAAAAGATTTAGTTTTTTTCCTTTGTAATTTTACTTGACATTATCATCGGTAACTTAGTTTTAGAACATTTAAAATTTATGTTCTAGTGTCATGATTATTATCCACAGTATTAATGACGCAGCTTCTTCTTACTCTTATCTCTTTTGCTGTTTCTTACAGGTGAAGGATGATTAGCCTGAAAACAATGTTTGAAACTCCAATCTTTGTTCCTAAGGCCAAGAGTTTGCTATTGCACTACTGTGGTTAACTTATTTTTGATCTATACTGTCTGATTATACTTCTATTTTTGCTTGGTTTTTTGAGATTTATAGCAATTTAGTATATATATATATGTATATATATTTATATATACAGTTTTATTAATCTCTAATAGAGAGATAGAAATGATTTGAACACCAAACATAAAGGAAACAAACAGGTATTGGAACTTTAATTGGAGCTTTTAATAACTATTGTAAAAAGTGGGGTTTAACTAGTTTTGTGGCAAGCCAACCAATTCCCTTTTCTGCTAATAATACTGAATGAAACTCGATAGAAAATAATGGACACAGAATTTCCATTTCAAGAAAAAGTCAACTCACCTAAAGTTGCATTCAAAAATTCATATATATATATAATAATTCATCGTTTAAATTTTCTCCAGAAGGATTTTATTTAATTCATAATGACCTTGAACCCACCTTTGCGTGTTAATTAATTTTTAGTTTACTCACCTAACAGTAAATATCCTATTAACCACTCTATCTCTTAAATAATTGCAACGTCCGCAATTTTCAAAATAAAGAAATGCAGTATTGTATCGTCCGCAGTTATTTTGATTAATCAAAGAAGTTTCTAACGGAAATCATATGATTCTAAAAGTTTCCGGTTGAAGAAGTTATGAAAGTTGAGATCTCCGGAACAAATTAAGAACGCCTTTAAGTACTGTCCAACTGTCCGAGTGTTGCATTTATTTTGCTGTGCAATCGCTTTATTTCTTTAAAAAATAAATATACAACGAAAATAGCAATATAAGTATCCTTATCAATCTTTCAACACCTGCAACAAGAATCCTGTGAAATCGTTTCAAATATATATAATTACTCAAAAAATTACAACTTTTTGCAGGCGTAAGCTTTTATGCTAAGGTTTGAAAAGATTATTTGAATGGATCCAGATTTAACTAGATTTTATTTTTAAACTGCATTCGAGATTTATAGAATACTATCTCTGAATTCTTATTAACGAAACTCTACAAAAGAAATATTAAATAGTAATATTATTTAACTACATATAACCAAGAAGAGCATAAGGATAAAACTCAAGTAAAGGCCATGTAGAGTTTTATTTGCTTTGTTACAGCATGAGGTTCTAACTTTTTGACATTAAGTAGCTTTTTCAGGATATTTGTTCAGATTAATCGCAATAGGTACACGAAATAATGACGAATTGAAAAAGGCATCATCAGTTTGTTTTTTCTGTCGTAAATACCAGTATTTCTATTGGAAATTGGAGTGATATATCAAGACGTGTTCAGTCAGTTAGGGAAACAAATTTCTTTACGGAACTGTAAATAAAATTATTATGAATTAGAACCCAATCTATATTACACGTTGAGAAAGGAAAAATTTTATTATGTAGGACGAAAATGTAGAATTGTTTTTAAAGAGTAAAAGGGAATTTTTAAACAAAGATTTTTATGCAACGTATATTGATGAAAGCAGTAAAAAGCATCGTAAGTAAAATTTTATTTTGAGTTTTCCATTTTTATATTAATTGGTAGATTATTAGTAAAATTACTTTGTTATAGTTTTTAAATGATTCATTAAACTAATACAACTAGTCACAGCAGTTTTTCTTATACATATTTTATAAAAAAACATGAAGTTAATATTTTTAAAACGGGGCATAAAAACCAAAATTATCTGAAATTGACTTGCAAGTACTCATTTGTAACTAATAGTCGTCGTGATTTTACTTGCTAATTTTCCCCAAGATGCATATAGAAAGTGGCAGAACTCATATATGTTATTTTCATAGAAACATTTTTTTTATCCATCATCATGAAGTAAAAATGACGATATTATTACAACAAATGAGTCGATTAAGTATTTTTTAAAATTTATGCTTACAATTACTATAACAAAAGTTATGACAAAGAGAGTAACTAAATTGCAAATTTAAATAAGATATAATCATAATATGTAAATAATAAATGCTTCTTTTTGGCTAATTTGAAATAATAATCTATAATTATAAAATTTGAAGGATTTTATATATATATAAGTGAAAAATTGATTTAAGAAATGTAAAATTAAAATGAATCGATATGTTATGTGCTGCCTTGTATTTCTTAATCTCCCATTTTGCTATTATTTTATGCTTAGCATACTAGACACTTAGAAGAAATATTCTTACAATTTTGTATTTGAAATCTATATCTTATAACTTTAAATTTTGTATCAAATGCTTCGAATCTTTAATCTTTACCAGTTATGTGTGATATTGTTTCATATAAACAGAACATATATCAATGATTTACTCTTTGTAGATATGATGCAGCAAATCTCTGTGCATTTTATTTACAAATGCATTAGCATTTTTCATGTGATAAGTGTAGTAAAAGTTTTGAGCTGTATGCAAGAGTGAATGTATTTATAAATATATGAGAGTATATGTATACTAAAGGAATATGTAGTAAATTTGTGTGCTTAAAATAAATTTAAGTCCAGAAATATCATTAGCAGAATTGAAATTTTAATAAAAACATTGTCAGCATGAAAATAGACAGCTGTAAAAATTGTACTTCCAGATGTAAGATAATCATACACAAAATTAAGTCTGTTTTCAACCCCTTTTATGTAAATCAATGGTAACTTTTTACGTTTTGCATATCATTTAAGTAAATAAATGTCATTTCCTTTAATTGTACACTTTTCATAGAGAACCATTTAAAAGTATTTATAATTCTTATTCTCGATATGACATTACTTTATAATTTGAACTACATTATGATTTTTTTTAAAAAAAGAAAGAAAGGGTTTAGAGAGTAACTACGTTATAAACAATGACAGAAATAAATACGATTGGAAAAAGTTGCTGGTACACCAACTGGGATTGTAAAAGTTTTGATGCGCGAAAAAGTAATAATTAAATGTTATTGTACATTTTACGTTACAAAGGATATACATACATAATCCTCTGTCCAAATTAACTCAAGGAGATTTAGGTTCTTTTACCTACGCGCTGCAATTAACACATAGGGAAATGTAGCAAGGTTTTATAAAAATTACCCAAAAGCTAAAAGCTTCAATTTGAATGAAATAAAGATGTAATTTTTTATAATCCATATGTTATATCTGAAAACAAAATTTCTACGTATTGTCAGAAAGGAAAATAACTCTTCATAAATTATTTACAGAAATACCTCGGCAAACGTGATTTCTTAATCTCGTCGATTTGTCTTTTGTTTGAGCGCTACACAACTCGATTACTCACTTCCTGCTTCCTATTCAGCTAATATACATGTTCGGGCGCATGTGGATCTGACATTTTCGATCGTCAGTGCCAGAGCCTGATTAAATTGGTAATGTGACTGAAGAAGTTGTCGATCTTGCCTAGCAAATAAATTTATAAGTGGATAGTGATGACGTTCAAGAACTGCTGGATTCCCTACATCAGGTGTTGACAATTGATAAACTCATAGAAATGCATGAGCTAGAGCAAGAACTTGAGTCAATAGACCCAGTTCAATCAGAAGATCGAATGATGATTGGGAATTTGAAAGAAGGTCTCAATTTCATTGGAAAAGGGTAACAAATTTTAAAAAAATATAGGCTCCAATGAAGAACGTATTTTTTCTACAAAACAAGGAATAAAAAAACTATCAACATGCTACGAGGAAATTTAGTGGAAGAAAAAATTTTTTTTTGAGATTAGTTAGAAACACGTTAGATTTTATGAAATCTTCTAAATAAAAAAACTTCGATTTGCGATTTTGTATTTGAGTTATCTAAGATTTTATTAAACTTTTTTTTCCTAAATTATTATTTTCTTTCGTCTCCGGTCCTAAATAAAAATAATTTATGTGTCTGTAAATGAAGTTATACCCTGACTTGCACGAATTTGCTTTACGCGGTTGTCATTCAGTCGCACCTATCGCGTAAGTTTGGGGTATTAGTGAATATAAAAGTATTCCGGTGGAATTTTTTAATTTATAGGATTTTTTGTTACAGTTAACGAAGCCATATATCTTTAGAAAAAAATATCGCGTCTTTAGAAGTTTTCTTCTGTTAGTTTAAGTGTAAAACATATTTAAATTCTGTTGTTCTTTTTGTGAAATCACTTCCACTACGGTATCTTGGGACATCACATTTATTTATATACATACGAAAATAATGATCGCGGATACTGCACACAGCAAGTCTGACCCAAAAGCACACAGCGTCCGGTCAGCTCGTCAACCCCGTAGAAGGAATGCGTGGGAGTGAAGTGGGAAAAAGTGCGCGTGGGCAGATCACTCAGTTATCCTTCCGCCAGAAAAAATAGTTCACTCGCTTCACCCCAACATACCCCTCCTGCGAGTGATACATTTTTTTTCAAACAATACAAACATTATAGACATATACACAATATACATAAAATATATCAATAAACACAGTGACATAAAATCAAGAGAGTAATGCAATTTTTTGCATTGAATATTCCAACTTTTCTACATTCATGGCTTTCGTAAGGAAATCTGCAATTAAAAATTCTGTTTGGACATATTCTAATTTAATTACAGTATCTTCAATTAAATCCTTTATAAAATGAAAACGTAAGTTCATATGCCTTGATTTATTTGAAGAACGGGTACTCTTAATCCACTGAATTGCTGCTTGGCTATCTGAATTTAAAGTTACAGTATTATTTATAAATTGTTCACATTTTAATTCAGTTAACAAATTTACAGTCCAAATTATATCTTTACAAATTTCAGAAATAGAAAATAACTCTGCTTCACATGTTGATAAACTAACACTCTTTTGTTTACGACATTTCCATAAAATTAATGAATTACCTAGTAAAACTACACCTCCAGAAAATGATTTTCCATTTTCTGCATTTCCCCAACTAGCATCTGAACTAGCATTTAAAATACCAAATTCATTTTCATAAAACAATTTTTTTATCTTTTGAGCCCATCAAATATCTTAACACTCGTTTAGCCAAATTGTAATGTCTCTTCTCTGGATTATGATTAAATTGGGATAAATAAGACATTACAAAAGAAATATCAGGTCGAGTTCTATTAGCTAAATATAGAAGTTCACCAATTAATTCCTGATACATAGTAATATCAATAAATTCATTTGTAGAGGGAAAAATTTTGTCTTCCCTCTTCACAATTGGAGTGTTCTCACTTTTACAATTTTCTAAATTATGTTTGACTAATAATGAATTAATGTAGTCACACTGGGATAAATAAATACCATTTTCACATTTTTCAATTTCCATGCCTAAAAACTTATTAGTTTTGTTTTCAACCACTTCAAATACATTTTTAATCTTATATATTAACAATATCTTCATACATTTTATCATTGTTACAAAAAATAGCTAAATCATCTACATACATAATACAAGAACACTTTGATTAACAGATTTAATAAAAACACAATTATCAGAAGCTAATTGTTTTAAACCAAAATTTTCTAATTCACACACACACACACACACACCCTTTATTTTCATATACCAGTTTCTACCAGACTGTGGCAAACTATAAATACTCTTTTTCGATTTACAAACTTTATCATCTCCAATTAATTTTTCATAACCAGGAGGGGGTAACACATACACCGTCTCCTCTAAATCACCATATAAGTATGCAGTTTTTACATCAAAGAAATTAACATTTAACTTTAATTTAGCTGCAAGTGCAATTAACAATCGAAAAGATTCAATATTTACAACTGGTGAATACGACTTTGAATAATCTATGTTTTTAATTTGATTAAAACCAGCTGCTACAAGCCTTGCTTTGTATTTTATATTTTTCCCAGCATCATCTTGTTTTAAGCTATATGCCCATTTAGTTTTTATTAATTTTGATTTCGCAGGTTTTTGTACAATTTCCCAAACTTTATGTTTATCTAACGAATCTAATTCATTCTCCATTGCTAATTTCCAATTTTTCCAATTAGCACTATTTTTCTGCCTCAAAATAAGAGTTTGGTACATTATTCACCAAATGGACAGACATCAGCTTAGATTTTAGTCTTTCCGATCTTCTAACAGGGATTTGATTTTGCACATCATTCAATTCAAGTACCGGAATTTGGATTCTGCCTGTTCGAGGTGATGACGTGGTCTGAAGGGGAATTGAGTTATCATTCTCAATTGCTCCAGGTCCATTATTTATATCAAAATTATACAACACTCCATTCTCTGTATTTTGATTAATTTCGTTTCTTTCGGGAGAGACTTCAAAAAAACGAGTCAATATCCCGTGTTTCATTTTCTATCTCACCTAAATAATTACTACCTTTTAAATATTCATTAAATTTAACTGATCTCTCCTCAATTGCTTTTTGATTTTTAATGTCATAAATTCGATATCCCCTCCTTTCTCTAGCATATCCTAGCATAATTCCACGTCTTCCTGTGTGTGTGTGTGTGGAACTTCAAATTTATTTCTCAATACTTTCGGAACGTGAAAATAGACCACACAGCCAAATTTTTTGAGATAATTTAATTTCGGTTTATTGCCTGTCCAAATTTCTAATGGGTTTTTTCTTTCCCTTTTCGTAATGTAATATTAGATACTTGAGTACTACAATCAATAGCTTCAGCCCAAAATTTTAAAGGAAGTTTAATTTCATATAATAAAGATCTAGCTCTTTCTAGAAGAACACGGTTGGCTCTTTCTGCCTTGCCATTTGATTCACTATTGTATGGAATAGTTTTTTCATGAAATATTCCTGAATTAGCCAGGTAAGTATCTAGTTGTTCATTTACATATTCTAACCCATTATCAGTTCTTATCTTTTTAATCCTTTTATCAGTTAAATTTTCATATTTGGCTTTAAATTGAGAAAATATATCAAACACTTCATATTTATTTTTTAAGAAATAAGTAAAGTACATGCCAGAAAAATCATCTACAATTACCATAAAATATTTTGCACCACCATGCAATTCGATATTAATTGGACCACACAGGTCGGCATGGAGAAACTCAAGAATTTGTGAGCTTTGATATATATCAATACTATGATGAGTTTTTCTGGTTACCTTACTTATATCACAAGTTTCACATGTGAAATTATTTACATTATCAATATCAATATAATCTTTCATTTTAAGCATATATTTACAATTTAAATGACATAACCTGTTATGCCAAATTTCATAATTATTAGTAGATTGGTCAGAAATAAAACACTCAGAATTATACATAGGTTCTAATTTAATTTCTAATCTACCATTATTTTTAAATGCTTTAGTTATTAACTTATCATTTTTATCATATATCAATACACAATTATTTTCTGATTTAATCTTACAACCTTTATCCATTAAACATGTTACAGACAGTAAATTACATCTTAATTGAGGAACATAACTGACATCAGTAATTGTTAGATTAATAGAATTACAATGTTTTGTACTCACTGTTTTAGCTGAAACATTCCCAGTTATTTGGCTCATCATTTTAGAATTTTTATCGGCTAAGTAAATGTCCATCACTTCTGGACTAATATTTTTGAACCACACAGATTATTTAGCCATATGACAGGATGCACCACTATCCAAAATCCAGATATTGTCACGAAGTTTTTCTTCTCGATGGGAAGCTGTAAATACGTGTCCATTTCTAGACGAATTGTTTCGTTGGCTTGTACTTGGAGAGTTCTTGTTTCTATAATAACAGTCCTTAGCTAGATGATTTGATTTTCTGCAAATATAACACAGTCTCGTTTGCTTTTCATTTTTTCTCTTACAATAAAATGCTTCATTAATTCCATCCATGCGAGTTTTAATTGGCAAGTTTAAAGTTGCTTCTTCTTCCCTTAAAATTTGTAATATTTCGTCCATGCTTTTTCCTCTTTGTGTTTTCAGAATATCGCGCACTTTGGAGAATTTTCCATTTAATCCTCTAACGGTATGGTAGACCAATTCCCTCGGCGACACGTCCAGTCCAAGGGAGTGGTGACACTTAGTCGAAATCCCCCGCGCTCTTGCAATATAATCTGCTACAGTTTCTCCATTTTTCATTCTGATGTTTTTTAGTTCATTGCCCGCGTCAATTTTTCGGTCTTCGCCTTCGCCGATGTAAGTCGCTCTAATTTTATCCCACAGCACATTCACGTTGTCTTCTGCCGCGAACTGTAAGACTTACTCATCTGCGAGCGATAGCTTAATGTATACTATTGCATCTGAGTTTTTCGCAATCCAGCCCATTTCATCTTTACGGGTAAGGTCTTCAGGTTTTTCCTCCAAGATTAGAGGGTCTAATCTTTTTAAGCTAAGGGCAGCTTTCATCTTAAGCTCCCAAATAAAATAGTTCGTTCCGTTTAAATCGGGAATAGTTATCTTATCCATTGTAGGTAGAAAGGTTTAAACGTTCACAAAGTCAACTAACTCATCACACAGATTAACCACGCTCTGCTACCACTTGTTGTTCTTTTTGTGAAATCACTTCCACTACGGTATCTTGGGACATCACATTTATTTATATACATACGAAAATAATGATCGCGGATACTGCACACAGCAAGTCTGACCCAAAAGCACACAGCGTCCGGTCAGCTCGTCAACCCCGTAGAAGGAATGCGTGGGAGTGAAGCGGGAAAAAGAGCGCGTGGGCAGATCACTCAGTTATCCTTCCGCCAGAAAAAATAGTTCACTAGCTTCACCCCAACAAATTCTATAAAAAAATTGATTCACGCAGGTATATACTGAATTGAAGTAAAACTATAGACTGATTGTCGCACATTAAGATAGTACTTTCGACAATTAAATTATTATAAACTAAATAATGAGGCATCTTAAAAACTCTACATTTTTAAAGAATATTAATCATAAATTCAAAACATTCTTATTAGCCCTTTAGCTTATTTGCTCGCACGCTGTATGGGCATCATTTCCGGGACTCACTTAACTTGGTAGCACAGAGTAAGAAATAGATGAGTTTATGCGCTCACAATTTTGTGATGGCAAAAGCAGTCAATTCAATGTTGTTTCAAACCGTTCCAAATGGTTAAAAAAGGAGAAACAGTTAAGGGGCTATTTCAAGACAACCCTTTTTGGTGTTCTGAAACTAAAAATCTACGAAAGAGGACGACGCCCGGCTTATGAACAAATTAGAAGAATTTTCATTAAGTATAAAATGTCCTCTTGAAAAAATGTAACATTATTCTAAAAGTATAACACACATACGCACGCACACATACACCTATATACGAGGGTTGGGGCAAAAGTCACGGCAACTATTTTTTTTTCTTGAAGATACCAGTCCGGTTGGAAAATGTGACATATACAGACGAAAGGAAAAGGAGTTAACTACATGTGGGGACAATGAATAGCACTGAAATATTGTAACACTCTAATTTATTACGGTAGTATACAAGGCAATATGGCCTTCACTGTGCAAAAGAATGACAACACAGTACACATAAAGTTAATATGACAAACCTGGGCCTAAAGACCCTCAATGTAGTCCCCTGCTACTGTCATCACACGCTGCCAACGATGTGGGAGGCGCTGAATACCAACAACTTCTGCATTTGCCACACCATGTGTGAATCGGGTCACCTGTTGGCGCACAGCATTAGGAATATCCTCTCGTGTTGCAAACCGTCTACCACGTATTGGTTCCTTAATCTTGGGAATGAGATCAAAGTCACAGGGCGAATTTCTTCCTTGGAGAACGGCTATTTTGATGTAAGCACGCTGCTCAACACGGGTTACTTCCATCTCCCACGACACTCACCGACTGATTTCACAGCCCTCGCTGCGCTACTACCAGCTATCACAGAGTCATCTGTTGTTCTGCATACACGCTATGCCTGCAAAACTTCCACACGACACATATACGTTTGTGATTTGTTCACATATCTGCAAGGAAAAAATAGTTGCCATGACTTATGCCCCAACCCTAGTATATCCCATGTACCTAAACGGATTTTTCTTCTACTAGGAAATACTTATGTTGGATTGCAGTGGTTAATATTGCATTCAAAACATACATGTTAACCATGAAGCGCTGTTTATTAGCCCCTTAACTGCCGATTGAAAGTAACGCGATTCGTTCTCCAGTGCCACCGTTTTTATACAGATGCGCGTAAACGGTGTATTGGAGAAGAAAGGAAATGCACAAATAAGCCCACGGCTTCAAAATACGAGGTACCTTACCAAAAAGCGGTATTACCCTCTCATCATAATTAATAAGAAAAAGAGAATAATTAATTGAAAGTTCCATACAATTTAAAAGATGCTATCAAAATTATTAACAACAGCTCAGAGCCGTTCTAAAAGAAAGCTTCTCACCTATAGCTGAGGACATACTACCTGTGAGAGAGTGAGAAACAATTGAATTGGCAAGTATGGAAGATATTTATTGAGGCACCATCCCGGAGGGAGGTGGCAGAAATCTGTGCTCTTCTCTGATTCGTCCTTTCTTTTGCGGGACGAAATTAGGAAGTAGACACAGAATTTGGAAGATAAAAAGATAAAATGGAGAATAAAAGGAAATAATGCCGTGGTGCTCTTGGTACATGATGTTAAAATAAAGGGGAAGAACAAACACTGCTGAATCGTGTAGTGATGACAGGTAGGAGTGTCGCTGAATAGCGAACAAAAAGAGAAGACGTTGACACAGAAAGTGTCTATAATGTGATGTCATGTGCTGAAAGATGAGTAAAATAAAAGGTGATCCACAAAAGATGTGGAAAAAGGAGAATAATTGACATGGAATTAAACTACCACGCAAGACCGATTCAAAAGAATGTGGGTTTAAGTCGAGGTATTTAATGGAGATGTAATCTTGCACAAAATGACAAAAGTTAAAATTAGAGAGAAATTTAAAAAATATATAAAAAGTTACCAAAGACTATATTCAGGATCTCCGAAGTCGTTGAAGGACTTGGAAATGCTGATATATGTGGTAAAGAGCAGCTCTAGGTCTTTTTGCAGAGCTTGGGACCTAGTTATCATAGGCAGGGATGACTCAGTTAGATTGGTTAGGAATTTGAGGTAATCTGTCAAAAAAACTTTGTGGACTGATTTTCAATGAAACTAGCTGCATGGCCCGGCGTTGCACGGGCTATCTCTACTTTTATAAATTTCCCTTTCTTTCACAAAATCAGAATTTCTAATACACATTTTCAAAATGACTTCCCACCCCCTTCCACCGCTTAGCCCGGCGCTACTCGGGCTTTCTCTTTTTCTCATGACACCAGCATTTCTGTGTCTGTGCATTCTGTACGTGCACAGTGTGAGTGATTTCTAAAATTGCGTCAAAAAATTTCCCTTTTTCGAAATAGCTGCATGGCCCGGCGTGTTACGGGCTATATCTACAGTTATAAATTTTCCCTTTCTTTCACAAAATCAGAACTTCTAATACTCATTTTCAAAATGACTTCCATCCCCCCTTCCACCGCTTAGCCCAGCGTTGATAAAGATTTCTCTTTTCTTCATGACACCAGCATTTCTATGTATGACTATTTTCTCCTCCTTCTCACAGATAAGAATAACAAAATAAAAGTAAAATGTGAAAAATGAAAGTGATAAAAGTGTCAAATTTAACTTAAAAAAAGGTAGTTATAAATGTTGCAATACATATATAAAGATTATATTTTTTATTTTATTTTTCAAAGATAATTTAACATTATGTGCGTAAAATATTTTTCATATTCAAGACATTTTTATAAGATGTGGTATGTAAGTGAAGAAATGTATTACAAAATTGTATTATGTTCAGTAAAACACAGGAAAAAATATTTTTAAATGCATTAAGAGGGAGGGTACATCTATAAACTTCATGTCATGGCAAAATTTTTCATAATAAAAAATGCTAACACTCATATGTGCTTTGATAAAATAAACGTAAAACATGACAAATGAAATAGATAAAAGTGTTCGTTTATTGTATTATTTTTAATATTAAAAACTACCTTTTTTTAAAAAAAAGTATGTGGAACCATTAGCCTATGCATTAAATATTATATTTAAAGCACAGTTTCCAGAGTGAGGGGCGAGGACCTTGTTCCACAAGTCACTCCACAGTATGCAAAATAACTGTTTGAATAGTTGATTATGTATACACTTACATTGCATTATGTTAATGCCTAAATTTACAATTTTAATGACTATATTGAAATATATTAATTTAATTTTTTTAACATTTATAAAGGTACCTTATTTTTTTGAAAATAAAAAGTAAAGATTTTCAGTTTATCAATTTTTTTACAGATAATATGCAGCTGTTTCATTAAAAAACTGCTTAATTATGTGTTTCTATTTATCTAATGTTTTCTAACATTTAAAACATCCTTTTTTGTAAAAATAATTAAAGATTGTCTAAAATGGACTTCGTTCGTACAACACAGAAATAATAAAATATTATAATTAAACAAAGCAAAAAGTAGTAATTAAAATTATGCAGCTAAACCCTGCTTTCTGTTTTTAAAATCATGTAGCACAATCTAATTTTAACAAAGCTGAAATATAAATTCTTATTATATTAACAATTTCTTATTTAGAACCAAAAATAGTAAAATGGATTAAATTCATACAATACAGAAATGATAAAAATATAAATTTATAAACACTATGCGGATATTACAAAATAATCAATGCATAAGGAATCGAATAAATAACAATATTGATTAATAAGCAATACTAATTTAAGCTATTCAAAAACAAGTTTAAAAAAAAGCTGAAATAGAAATTCTTATTATTTATAATTTTAACAATTTCTTATTTAAAACCTAAAAAAATAGTAAAATGGACTTTGCTCGTGCAACACAGAAATGATAAAATATTAATAAGCAATAAAGAATTTTTGAAATTATACGACTTGTGAGAGGTA
Source organism: Trichonephila clavipes (assembly GCA_019973935.1). NCBI lineage: Eukaryota > Metazoa > Arthropoda > Arachnida > Araneae > Nephilidae > Trichonephila > Trichonephila clavipes. The sequence goes on from BMAU01018765.1 coordinate 206,632, forward strand.
ACCACGTTTATCGCAAGACAAAATTTCAAAAAGATCCAAAATAAAATGTTAAGTGTTGCCACAGCTACAATTGAATATTTTAATTTCAAGTAATTAATCGCTAATCATCCAGACACTCAGTTAGCTAAAAAATGTCTCTAAAATGTATTTTGATCCAAAATAATAGACGATGTACTTTTTAATTAGCAAAGAATTCATTTCGTAATGAAACAATAAAAATAATCCTTTTAAAAAACATATATATATATATATATATATATATATATATATATATATATATATATATATATATTAAAATCAACTTTCTATAAGTAATAAATGAAAGAAAAATTAACAGATAGTTATTGAAACGATTGCTTTTTTCTGAACGTTTGATTAAACACATAAATATATAAGTAAAAAAAAACAGTATGGGGGAAAACCTATATATATATATACATACATGTACTGAAAAAAACATTCAAAGAAAAACCCGATCTGATAAAAACATTTTTTAATTTTAACCTTTTTTCATTCCACTAAAAAAATTTTAAACTTTAAAATGTAGCGTAATGCGAAAGTTTCTTCCTTTTCAGTTTCGAACCTGGAAACTACCGTTTCACAAAGCAGCACTTTAACCAACCCTGATATCCCCTCCTTCCGGCAGAAGAGTAAAAATAGCTTTGAAATAAAAATATTTTTTCAATCTCCCATTTCGTTATTTGTTACAGTAAAAAAAAAAAAAAAAAAAAAATTGGATTTCATTTTTAAGTTAATGCTCTTTTTAATTAACAGAGAATTCCTTAGCGGTAATTTTTAAACAGAAAACTTAAAAAAAAAATTAACGTTTACATATTTATCGCAAAGGGAAAAAGTAGAAAAACACATTTTCTTTAACCGTAATTTTTAAGATATTTTATCAGGCTTTGTACAGATTACGTATAATATTGTTCTACACGCGGGAAAAAAAAGAAAAGCATGAACTTTTTTTCAGTGTAAAATATTTTATTTTCATTAACCCGAAAGAAAGTTCAAGCGGAACAACTTATAACTCGCATTTAAAAAAAGGAACCGATTTCGACTCATTTTTAAAAAAATTGTAAAAAATACAAAATATAATTATTTTGTAAAGTAAATTATACGAATCTGTAATTGTTTTTTGTGTGAGTTTCATGAAAAAAATTTGAAAAAAAATTAGATCGTGTTTTAAAAATCTCTGGAAAAAAAAAGTTCCAAAAATATTTTTAAAAAATTGTAAAATAATTAAATTGAAAGATATATATATATATATATATATATATATATATATATATATATATATATATATATATATATATAATTTTATTATATTAATTTTTAAATAAATTTATTTACATGCAAAGTTTTGTTGTTTTGTAAAAAAACAGAATTTTTAAGGTGAAGTAAATGAAATTTTAAATTTAAGGCGAAGTAAATAATCTTTCCAATATTCTCTGCAGATGGCGCCACGTGCATAATAAAATACTAATGCGTTTTAAGGTTTTTAATTAATATCTTTTTAACTAATTGGAATATCGGAATATAAATGATCAAAACGGATTCCTTGGATCATTTCCTAAATTTTGGTACCTTCTGCGAGTTTCTGCGTCGTGTGGTTCGTGAGAAAATATGGAAACATCCCTACATAGATACGTTTGTTTACCTACGAATTTTAATAGTGTAGATCAAGAGTTGGATCAATGTTTTGATCTTTGTGCAAGATTTCGTTTCTGACAAACCAGGAAGCATTAGTAATTTTTCTAAGGTATTTATTTTGAAAAACGGGCAAATTTTTTCAAGTGAGTTACTGCAGCAAAAGCCCAGAGGGGAGATGCATATAGCAAAATTGGGTGGAGAAATAATTAATAGAGCAAAACGTTGTGTCTGATTGGGAGCTTACTCTTTCGAGAAATTAAGCAATTGAGCGTTTGGCTCATTCCTACCGCTTCTGAAATGCAGCACGGATGTGGGGGGAGAAGTTCAATTTTGCGTCGAGAATGCACAAATAAGCAAATGTTTCTCTGAAATAAGTAAATCCTTTACAAACACTGTCGAAGTCATTTTTTATTGCATTGCCTTCGGAATAGTTTTACTAATAGCAGCGCAAAGAAAAATATCGTTCTTTGGAAGGATGGATATATACGTCCGGGTATTCCACACACCGGTGGAGCAAGAAGGATATATACGCCGCGCAGGGGGCAGTTTTCCCAATCTGGCGCACGGAAATTATTTTATGGTTTTAAAGTCTTCATAATGATCTACAATCATAGTAATTAATATATATTAGGTATTCTTTTCTGTATTAACTAACAAATAAGGTTAGTAGGATCTTAACTAATTGATGTCATGTTTGAATTTGATCAAGAATAAACGATTGCTAAGTGAAATTAGTTTTTGAACAAGGATCTAAGGATATCAACAGAAACAGTAACTTACACGTGGGAGTATATATAAATACAAGAAATAGTGTGACAAGCTAAAAAAATTAAATTTAATAATTGTTCAAAATTAAACAAATACAATCAAACATAACATTGTACATATACAATAAAAGATAACAAGTAGTGTTTAAAAGGACTCGGCAACCTTGAGCAATTTTTTTTATTTAAGTATTTAAAAATTACATTTTAGCATTTCATATAATGTTTAAGAAAATGATATGAGATAAAATGCTGCACATATTATTCACACAATTTTAAAAATTTAATTTCTTTTAAAAAATTTGGAAATTTTTAAAATTTTACTCTTTTGTGTTAATTAATTTTTTGACATGAAATTTTTGCAATATTTCTGAGGATGCTTTAAACACCTTTAGAGATCGATTTTACAATACCTTGATTAGTTTTGGAGAAAAAAATAATAAAACGTTGATATATATATATATAATATATATTATAAATGCGAAAGTTTGTGAGTATCTTTGTGGGTCTTTCACGCAAAAACAACTGAATGGATTTTAATGAAACTTTACAGTAATATAGCTTATAAATCAGAATAACACAAAGGCTAAAATTAAAAAAAAATATTGTGAGAAGTTTTCAAAATATAACGACAATTGTCAAGAAAGTAGGAAAACATTCTGCAATTTGCAAAAAAGCCCGTGACAGCATTCATCTATCTTTTTTATCCCTTCTGTTTTGTCTACGCCGTCCCTCGGTGCGCTTTCGCTTTTCATTTATTCCGTTCATCAGTGTCGTCACTATTTTTATTTCATAATAAAACTAGATTTCGAAGGGAGAGGTGGTGGCAAGATTTTAACGTAAAATAAATACAACAAAAAGTAATATTAATATATTACACTTCCTAATATAAATTATTTACACTATTTTAAGCATTCATTACACAAAATTTGTAACTATGACAGTGGAAGGAAAACTGTGAAATTAAAATATCAAAATGTTTTTATTATTTAGTTTTTTTTTCTTTTTGAATGTTTTTTTTTCAGTACATGTAAATATATATCTACGCTTCCCCCATACTGTTTTTTTATAACTATATATATATATATATATATATATATATATATATATATATATATATATATATATATATGTTTTTTAAAAGTATTTCTATTAATTCATTACTAAATTAATTATTTGTTAATTAAAAAAGTACATTGTCTATTATTTTGGATAATAATAAATTTCAGACATTTTTAAGCTAACTAAAGAATCGTTTTCTTTTTATTGCTTCACATTAAAATTTTTTTTTAACTAATGCAATATTGTTTTTTAAAAGTCATAGATCGAAATTTGAAGCTATATTTTATCTGTGAGGGGAAGAGGAAACAGTAATTTTACACTAAAAAACCGTGCTATCCCGGGCTAGAGGGAGGGGGAAAAAACCTGTCTTAAATCGAAAATATGTGGAACAAATTTCGAAAAAGGGAAATTTAATGAAATAATTTTAGAAAACACTCACATTGCGTGCGTACAAACACACACATAATTGCTGGCGTCATGAGGGAAAGAGAAAGCCCGTGCAAAGCCAGGCTATGTAGCTAGTATATATATATAGTCTTATTCTCTACAGACAAGAGATAAACATCCAACAATCACATTCGAAAAACACATAGACCGTAGGAAAATCACACAACGAAGGACACATGAGCAAACAGGATTAAAATTATAAAATGGATGCTGCAGTATTATAAACATTGCTGACTTACGTCAGTTAATATATGAAATAATTTATATAAAAGTGAGGTTGAACATGTTTTTTGGCCAGCCAACCTTCCCCCTTTATGTAAATAATACTGAGCAAAAACCTATTGAAAGTAATGGATAGGAATATCTAAATCCATTACAAGATAGAGGTAACTTACCTAAAAATTGCACTTGTGAAAATGCAGAGCCCGCGCTAAATCCGAGTGCAATAAATAAGTTATAGCCAGCTTCTGGACCCTAATGAAGATTCAAAGCATGTGAGTGGCTGAAATGTAGTATTTAACAAAAGTATAAAAAGAATAGAAACAAAAATTAATAAGAGAGTTACAAATTACCATAACTTCAGTGATACTAGAGTATATATGAATTAAATAATAATAAGTAATTTTAACTAAAATTAGAATATGGAGGTAACTATAACTATGAAATATGTAAATTTATAGTAATAAACTATTATTAATCTAAGAATTTTTAATCCTTACTATTTTGAATAGCTTTATTCATATAACTATTAATAAAATTAATTGGGTATTTCTGATTTAAGTAATTTTTAGTAAAATGTTTTTATAGTTATTTATTATTTCCGATTTTTTTGACACCAGAAATTTATTACGTTGTATATAATTAATAACAGTGGCACACACAGGAATTTTTCAAGGGGGGGGGGTCCGGGGTTGAAAGTTCACCATCCTTGTATCATGCTCCTTTTGATTTTGTCAATTTTCGGGAACAAGACGCAGTAAAAAACTAATTATTGAATAAATAATTAGCATTAATTAATAAAATTAATCATTAAAAACAAATACTTAATTAAATTTTACGTACTATATACTTAAAATTATAATCAATCGGAAAAAAATCAAGGGCTTTGGGGAGATCCGAACCCCCAGGCCCCCCTCCTTGTATGCGCCACTGATTAATAACAATATCTCTGAATATAGAAATATGCACATTACTCTCCCAATGAGGAACTTTTATAATATTGAAATTAAAATCTTTTCTTTTATCATAAATATTAGAAACGATTACATTATCTATTAATTTGATATGTATGACAAGAAAATTTGCTTCATTGTTGTTACTATTTGTCAGTATTAAATTAAGATATTGTGGATAAAAATTAGTGTTAGGTATAAAATTGACTTGCTTGCCAAAAATGATTATGTCATCTGTATAACGATAAATATAATATTTAGAATTATTAATGTAACTACTTCTTCAAAATAATGTAAGTATAAATTGGCAAGACAGTTGCTTGCAGAGCCACCTTGTGGTAAACCTTTAATCTGCAGATAATAGTTACCCTTAAGAAATATATACACTGGTGTGCAAAAATTAAGGACGATACGGTTTTTTCAATATAACTTTGTACAAAAGCTTTCCAAATCAACACATTTAATACCGTAAGATCCCCAATACGTAAGGACATGTGTAATATGTAAGCAACACTTACTAAAAGAGAAATCAGATGGATAAAAAGAAGCTTTATCGGAAAAGTAGCATGGAGCGCAATGCGACTGAAGGCCGAAACATCCCTGTGATGGGTGTTCAGCAAGAAACATCCGGTCTTTAGTAGTAAGGGTCTTTAGTCTTTAGTAGGGTATATGATCTCCCCTGACTTCTAGGCAGGTTTCACAGCGTCTGCCCATGCTGAGAATGAGGGTGTCAATGAGTTGTTGAGGCATTGCTGCCCATTCGTCTTGCAGCGCCAATCGAAGCTCCCGAATCGTTACTGGTGGTAAGGTACCAGCTGCCAAGCGTCTGCCTAGAAAATCCCATACATGCTCGATGGGATTAAGATCCGGAGATCGTGCTGGCCAATTCATACGTTCAATATCCTCACTCTCTAAGAGCTGTTCGGCAGCTACTGTGCGATGACATGGTGCATTGTCGTCCATGAAAAGGAACTGCAGACCCATAGCGCCTCTAAAAAGACGCACATATGGAAGAAGAATCTCGTTACAATAACGGGTCCCGTTGACTGAACCTGCGTCGAAGATGTGAAGGTCTGTACGACTACCAAGCATGATGCCTCCCCAAACGAGAACACCGCGACCTCCATACCTGTCCCTTTCAATGATGTTCGAGGGATGATTGCGGCTTCCCCGCTCTCTCCAGATGAGTATGCGATGAGAATCGCTACTCAAACTGAATCTGCTCTCATCTGTAAAGAGTACTCGTCCCCATTGATTGTCTCTCCAATTCTGGTGTTCCCGGCACCACAGAGAACGCCTTCTCCGATGGGCAGGCGTTAAAGGTACACACCGTACAGGGCGTCGTGCAAACAGACCACCACCGTGCAGTCTTCTGGCCACGGTAAAACGCGATATCGGTCGTCCAGTCGCCTGTGTCGTGTGTCTAGCGATTTCTCCCGCCTGTTTCTTCTGTCCTATAAGACAATGTACCGGTCATCTGTGGGTGTGGTTCCTCGTGGACGACCACTACTGAACCCCCGGATAGCTGTTCCTGTAGTTTGAACTTGTCTCCAAAGTCGTGAAACGATTCTGTGAGCAATTCCGAACTCTGCAGCCACACTTGTCACACTGCGGCCTTCCTCCAACTTCCCAATGATTCGACCTCGGGTAAAAGCATCCAGATGTCGTCTAACAGATTGATTATTCGCCATTTCTCGCTGAGGCAGCAACTCGGTGTGATTTTAACTGCTATACGGCGTGCAATCTCTTTGCCAGAAATACTGATCTTACACCGACAACATGCTTTATACTACTCAGACACTCCCCCATTACGTCTACCTGCATATCTGCGCATGTGCTACCGTACATCACCTTACTTAATCTCCTGATTGTTCTTTCTGTCCGCTCTGCCTCTTCGTTCAGCTGATATGCTAATTTTTCGACTTCGTCCTTAATTTTTGAACACCAGTGTAGTTCTCTTTAAGTACAAACCTTTGTGGACTAAATCTATCATAATTAACATTATTAAATGTATTATCTTTATGTAAATTTACAAGTATATTAATCATACCATCAATATTAATTATCAATATATATATATGCTAAAAAAATGGAAGTGATTGGTAAATAATTGTGGAAGAAGTGGTATTCTGAATGTGAAAAAACAGAAACTGAGAAAAACCATTTTAAAGTTTATAATTCTGAAAAAATAATTATTATAAGCTTAAATAAACATAAAATACCACACTAAAATATTAGCTATATATTTTTGTTAAAAATAATAAAATATAATATAAACCTTACTCCCCGACAACCACGCATCATTCGACTATTTTTCCCCTACAGACAAGCAGAAACTTTAAACAATTTTTCTAAATTTTAATTGCTGCTGGTTTTCATATTAATCCGTTGTACTCTTAACTAAACTCAAAACAACATTATTTTTGAGCTAGTATCTAGCTATTCTTCCATACATTGAATAAGGCACTCCGAGTAATACCATTGGCCAACGTTGAAAAAATAATCATAACTTTGGGAGTAGCAGGAAGTAGCAGCTAAATTTGGAATAAAATTAAAGATGTATATCTACTCTATGTGACTTAAGTGTTACTATGATCAATCCGTGTCAATCCCAAAAGCTCCACTCCAATAAACACAAAAAAACCGACACATGTTAGTAGGAGTTACATGCTGTGCTAAATGCTATGTTTTTATAATTTTTAATCAAACTTGAACCTAATCTGAAAGTCAAACCAAGAAATTATTTACCCATGGCATGTATTTAAGAAAAAAAAACCCGCTTAAATCTGCAAAATCTTTTTCAGACGAAACGATTGAACTTCTTACTAGAAAATGACGCTCGCAAGTGTTTCTTGTAGCAAAAAGAAACCCGATCTAAGTCGCTGATTGTAGAATATCTCCATTCGCGAACTGACAAAAACTGTTTACCACATGGCTAGAGAACCTATGAGGACCATAAATAGTGGTTTTTTTTTTTATTTCGCGCAATTTCATTTTTGGACTTTCCGAGCGCCAGATTGGGAAAACTGTACGTCGGTGGCATTGCGGCACTTAAGGGGTTAACAATGTCTGAAACTATTACTAAACGATATCAGCCATTTTATTTACTAAAAGTTAATTCATAAGAAACTCTTTTCTTACACACTCAACTCTTTTTTTACGCGGTAGATATGCTCCTTAGGGATGAGAGTAAAAAAAAAATTGTGTAAAAAAATACATGTGACATATGGTAAATTTGTGGATAAGTTCCTGAATTTTAAAAAATCGTGCAAGATGAAAAACCTCTAAATGAAATCCATGAAATAACGAAATCCACGTGTTATATATTTATGAAATAAAAACAATTCATTTTTTTTTACTCATTAAAGTAAGTTGTGAATGAATTTGAATCAAATTGCTTTCGGTTTTAATTCAACTGAAGACTTACGTTCGCGCGTTATTAACGGCCTCAGTCGGTTTTTTGTTGTTGTTATTATCTGGTAACGGTAACGGTTATACATTTACGTGGAACCTTAGAGAAAACTCTATTATCCACTCATCAGAATAAATTTAACAGAGAACAATTTGTTGAAGTACATAAAAATTAGAAAGCAGTCCACATTAAATGCAGCGCAACAACGCTGGTGGAGGGTGGGTGGGAAACCACTCTCCCAGTTGATTTAGTTTCTGTTTCGCTTTCATAGGAAAACGAAGAGAAAATGACCGTCGTTTTCCTATGAAAGCGAAATAGAAACTAAATCAACTGTGAGAGTGGTTTCCTGTTATTAGCGGCTGTTTTTTTTTTTTTTTTTTTTTTTGGTTTCTCAAGTAGCTGATGTAATTCTTAATATCCTACTGTACAAGATTACGCTGAAATTTAAAGCACGCTCTGTGTCAGGATCATGAGTAAAAAATTGTTGTTCCATCCTTAAGGCAAATTTCAAGTTCTCCCGAATTAAATCAACTGTTAGTAACTTCATCTTCAACGTCCTCATTATTGACTTCTTTATTATAATAAAATGTCGAAAATTCAATCAAATCGTCCTCCTCCAAAGGGGGCGAATCCCCCAAACTCTTTGGGGTTCGTGCTAGAACAAAAAAATTGTGTAAAATAAAAAAACATTCTTCAATTTCGTGTTTGTTATTTTAAAATCGTGTAAGAAAAAGAGTTGGGTTTGTATATATACATGTATACACAAATATATTTATATAATAATAAATGAGGATAAATTAACTATATATCCTACAAATCAGAGGGTGCTTAAATTCTGAAATACAGAATCAATATTACTGACTTAGGGTGGTGATGTAGAGTTAAGCATGCTCTATAGAAGGAGGGGGCAACTAGTAGCCCGCAAATAGTTTTTATGCAGGTTGTCATAACATTAAAAAAGTCCGCTTTTTCCCGAGATTTCGTTCCCTTTCGCAATTAAAGATTTGTCTTTTATTTTTCGCTATTATGAAAACAAAGTACCTGAAATTTTTTTAAAAATATCCTTTACAGAGTTTGGAGGACGAGGTCACAAGAAGATCTCAGGATTTTTTTAAAGAAAATTGAGCCTAAATTTAGTTCATTCTGATTACTACTGATATTGATGCAGCACCTGAGAAGCTACAGCTTGAGCTTATTAACTTGAAGTCAGATTCCAATATGAAGAAAATATTCAATGCGATGACATTAACTCTTACAAACCTCTGTCAGCTAAAAAATTTCCCCATGTATGAAAAAATTTGCAAAGAAATAGCTCTTTATATTTTAGTCGACATATTTTTGAGAGCAACATTTTTCTTGCATGAAAATCAGCCAGAGTAAATATAGATGCGAGTTGACTGACACAAGCTTGTAGGCTGTGATGAGAATTTAAACAAGTAATCTCACTCCTGATTAAAAAAAATATAGAATAGTATGATAGGGTTCCTTTGTCTCATTAAACTGAAGGGGAGGGGGGTAGATCAGGTGTCGTCCTCGTAACTTGGCCATGGTTCAAAATTAGGAGGTCCGTCGCTAAAAGCACTCGTGTAGTTGAACAGTGCGACGTTAATATTCACTCACTCACTCACTCATTTAACTTATTCTAAAATTAACTGTGCTTGCAGCTGTAGACAAGAAAATATTAGCACAATAAATAAATTGGATAAAACTACCCTATTTTATTTAACTTATATTTATTATTTTTTTTATAATGAATGCAATTATTTTAAAAAGTGTGGCCCTCCCGTATACTCCGCTGCCACACTGGGGCCTGTGAACCAAAACAAGACCATTTAGACATGACTAGAAGCTGGAATCTCGGCAGACTCCTCCGTTTCATATCTGAGACTAGACTGGGTTTGGTATTGCAGTCATTGCAAGATATATGTGTGGCAAATGAAGCAGGAACCAATGGGAAGCGATCAGTCGGACTTGGTTTCGGCGACTGGCAGTAAAAGGGTTGCTATTGGATAAGATAGCTGTTGTTCTAATTCACCTAACCCGACTCGGTAGAAAAAATTTAACTATTGAGATGTGGGCTAGCAAGTGGAAATTATAAGAACCAAAACAAGTTGCCCACCCCTGCTGTGGTACGTTGTTGTAAAATGTGTAATGTTGTTGTAGCTTCACCAACAGACGTATTCTTAATGACAGCACGTTTATTTATTATTAACATGAAAATTTTAAAATCAAAGGACCCACGCGGGTAATATTTCAAAATGGCCACCGACCTAACGCGCCGGTGCCGAGAAGCTCTCTTTTATACACAAAAAGAACACATTCTTTCCGGAGGGGAGCACAGAGCACCTCCTGGTGAAGGGAGGAAACACTACACCCCCACAAGATTGATATATCACACATGATACTCAATCTGATTATAAAGCATAACATTATATACATTCTTATCATACACTAATATACAAGTAATTAGCATTACCTCACACTTAAAAAAATATGAAAAATAAGTATACATAACAAATTACACAAAACTAAATTAAGAATACAATTTTGATATGATTAATTATACCATAATAATCAAGAAAATTAAAATTTAAGGAATTCACAGAATAAACAACATTAATCTAAAAAATATTATTCGAAAAGAAACAGCATTTTTTAAAAAATGTAAATAGACACACAAATAATATAATGAGATACACAAAATGAGGTAAAAGAAAATAATTATTCATCAAATATAAAATTTTCCTTTTAAAATTGCAAAGCACATTTGTTACACCAATCGTGAGAGTGCATCAGCATGAGGCATTTTCACACCAGGACAATGTTTGATTGTCACATTGAACTTTTGTACTCTAAAAGCCCATCTTTGTAGCCTCGCAGATTGTGATGTACTTTTTTTAAAATAAGTTAAAGGGTTATGATCAGTATAAAATTCAATCTCAGTCCCAAATACCCATACTTCGAACGTTTTTAAGCTCCACACAATCGCAAATGCCTCTCGTTCAATAGTTGACCATGACTGTTGGGTCTTGCTTAATTTCTGACTTGCATAAGCAATTGGGTAACACTTATCACCACATTTTTGTGACAGGCGGCAAGCAGCTATGCCAATTTGCGATGCATCTGAATGAATGGTATACGTTTTATCTGGAACTGGAGAGTACAGCGAAGGTGCTTCCACTAAAGCCTTTTTTAGAAGATGAAATAAGGAATCATGTGTTTCTCAGTCCATGGGATGGAATCAGGTACTCTCTTTTTGGTAAGTTCTGTCAATGGATACACAAGTACTGAATATTTAGGAATATACTCACGATAGTAGTTACACAGTCCAAGTACACTACGAAGCTCCTTCTTCGTTTTAGGCACTGGTAAGTTGTTGATAACTGCAGTCTTTTCGGGATCTGGTTCATGCTTACCCGAACCAATAATATGACCCAAATACTTAATTTGAGTTTTTCCAAAGGCACACTTTTTGAGGTTCACAGTGAAATTTAACTCTGAAAGTTTCGTTAAAATAGTATCCAGATGAAGATGATGTTCTTCCCAATTTTTGGAGAAGATTGCGATGTCGTCGATGTAGGCACGTGAAAATTCTCTGTAACACGATAATGTTTTGTTCATTTCACTCTGAAATGTGGCAGAGGCATTTTTCAAACCAAAACTCATCACCTTTAAATGGTAAGGTGGCCGATGAGCCTTGAAAGATGTAAGATTTTTGCTGTCTTCATCCATGGGTATAGCGCAATACCCCTTCAAGAGGTCTAACGTTGTGATGATATGGCTCTTCCAATAGAATGTATGAGCTCCACTGCATCTCCCATCGGAAAATCATCAGACACACTCTCCGAGTTAAGAGCTCTGAAGTCAACGCAAAGTCGTAGGGTACCATCTTTCTTGTTAACGCAAATAATTGGATAGGATATTTCTGCGTCAGATTCTTCAATTAAATCAAGTCGCAAAAGCTCCTCTATCTGCTCATCAACTTTAATCTTCAATGACTTTGGGATGCGATATATATATATATATATATATATATATATATATATATATATATATATATACGAACGGCTTTTTACATTCAATGTTCGGCTTTAAGTGAATTCGATGAGTCCCTACTTTGGCTATTTTCACGTCACTTGTGAATAGTGTTTGGTGTTTTAAAAGAATTGCTAACACTTGTTCTCTCTCACTCTCCAATGATTCAGATCAGTTTCATGTAGAACTCTTTCAGATGTGGACCTCGATAAATTAGGAGTGGGATGGATTTCTCCGAATTCGTGGTCATCTTCAAAAATGACCCCAACTGCAAGTGCACGAGGATGATACTTCCTGATCTTATTCACGTGGGCATGTCTTAGGGTTCCATCGGGCAGTTTAACTTTATATTAATGGGGTGGATGGTGTTGAATTATCTCTCCAGGTCCAGTCCATCTCGCATAGATCTTATTACTAGAATCTGGTATCAGCAAAACAACTTGTTCTCCGATGATAAAATTCTTCACAGATGACTTCTTGTTGAAGTAATCTCCATAAGCCTTTTGTTTCTAAGCAGCAGTTAAAGAGGCACTCTCAGCAGCCTTTTCCATATTTATCTTCATTTCCTGAAGGTAATCAGCAGCTGACTGGGAAATGTTCGTCGGAAGATGCATTTCACCTGCCCAGGATGATTTAAGAATAGCCAATGCCCCTCGAGCTTCTCTGCCATAAAGTAACCTAAATGGTGATACACCAGTGGTAGTGTTCGGTACTTCACGTTATGCAAACAACAGGAAAGGTAACTGTCGATCCCAGCTTCTTGGATCTTCACGAATAACGTGATGAATCATGTCCTTCAATACCTTATTCCATCTTTCAACTAGTCCGTTGCTGGCCGGGTAGCCAGGACAGGAACACTTAGGACTAGATCCAATCTTTTTCGTAAATTCTTGGGTTAAAGCCGACTTGAAGTTTGTGTCTTGATCACTGGCAATTATACTCGGAATTCCAGGCCTCGAGAATATTTGTAATAGAGAGTCACATGCAGTTTTGGCTGTTAGGGATCTAAGTGGTACTGCTTCAGGCCAACGTGTATGTTTATCCATCATACAAAGAACGTATTTTACGCCCTCTACCAGATGGCGGTTAAATAGGTCCGATCATATCTATGTTAACAATCTCAAAGGGAAGCTCAGGACGGACAATATGTGTAATTGGAGCTCTATCTCCAATTTTCTCAGGCTTCCGAAGATGACACCCTTTGCATGTCTGGACGAATTCAGTAATTTCACCAGACATATTTGGCTAAAAGAAACTATATTTTATCCTCTCTTTTGTTTTCTTAACCCCCCTATGATCTCCAAAAACTGACTCATGGGCTAGTTTCATTACCTTATCTATTCTGTAACGCGGTAAAACTAATTGCATAACTGGTTCATTTAGAATTTTATTCCTGTAATAAATTAATCCATCAATTAATAAAACATTTCCTTTGTTTAATTTTAATTTTGCACGAACCTTTTTCACAATTATTCTACTCATCTTTCATTCAGTGTAATCCGAATTAAAATTTATACTATCTAAGTCACTCTCAACATAAAATATATCTTTCCCACACTCTGCTTCATTTTTATCATTTGAAAACGTACCGATTCGGCAAAAATCTCCTTTTCCTTTTTATTACTTTTGTCATTTATTAAACACAAAGACTCATATAAAGCAGGAGGTATTAAAGCCTCAGCATTTAATTTATCTGTGATCGCTACCAAGCAATCCATTGGATGATTCAAAGAATTATTATCAAGAGCTATAGCGGTTTTAATTAGTTTTACTTCTACATTCTCTCCGAATGCAGAGCTTAAAGTAATTTTCCTAATTCATCATTATAATTATCTGGAAAGGTATCGGAATTACATATAAAAATCTGGGTTCCGCTATCCAAAACACAATTTATTGCTTTCCCGTTAATATAAACAATTACATATTTCAAAGGCTCAAGGTCAACTTTCGGTTGTACATATTGCACTTGAGAAGTCTCTTTTTTCTCATTTTTTTAATTTAGAATACTTTTTATTACAGTCTCGAGCTAAATGGTTATCACCACAAATGTAACATTCTATTTTTTTACTTAACCTACTTTGTTTTGAGTTATTAAATTTGTTTTCTTTCGAATTGAGATTTATTACTTCCCGTCTCGAGTTAGGAGGGATATATTTAAAATACTTTCGTGAGTCATTCTGATTATGACATGCTCTATGTGTAAACTCCGAAAATGATCTTCCTTTATAAGCATAAAACATGTCACACTCTTTTCCCATTTGAATTGGTTTGAACCAATTTTTTGCTCCTGTTTTATATTTATATGAACGGCAGTTTCATTATCTAACGTTTCATATAAATTATCGCTAACAATTAACTCCTTTAAAGAATTAAAATCATTTACATTTCTCAAATTACAGTATTGATCCCAATTGGTTAGCAAACGAGATGCCAACTGAACATGCGCTTCATTTGGCATTCGTTTCGCTTTTTGAAAATTTTGCAAACAAATTAAAGGTGTTGGCTCAAATTCTCTTAGAACTAAACTCTTTAATTTATCATAGTCGCTTATTTCTTCATCTTTTACATAAACTAAAATATTTTCGGCCTTTTCTCCTAGCAGATTTAAAAGAATCTCTCCTTTAAATTCATCCTGGCCCATTTTTGGTTTAAAATGAACGTTCTAAAGAAGAGAAAAATAAATTCCACCCCTCTTGTTTTTTAGGAATCGGAAGAGGTAAAGTACGAACACTTAGAATAAAATTTTCTATCGAAGTTTGCTTTGTTTCGGGATTTGTACGCTGCAAATCATTGCCATCCCTTTGACTTTTCAGTTTTGCCCTTTCTAAATTTATTTTTCCCAATTCTATTTCCAATTTAACTTTTTCCGAATTTATTTTTTCAAACTCAAGCTGCGATTCTGCCATTAAACGCGCTTGCTCTTCCTTCGATTTTCTGTCCGAAATTATCGAATCTAAATAGTCATCAATAAACTCTTTATTGTTTTTATACTTGTCGCTATCTAAAATTAAATGTTTTAAATCTAACACTTTCATTTCTGGGTTTATTTTCTCCCCCAATTCATCCACAATTAATATTAATTCTTCCTTTCTAGCTCCTCGAAACATGATTAGAAAGAATTATATTAAATGAATTAATTAACCTCTAGAAAATTTAGAAAAAAAAAACCCTGCTGAATTCGCTGAAAACGATGCAAAAGGGTTGCCTACCTCGTAGTTCCTTTTGATGTCTTGACTCCCTCAGGCGTTCGATATCCAACCGACTGCGCCAATGTGGTACGTTGTTGTGTAAAATGTGTAATGTTGTTGTAGCTTCACCAACAGACGTATTCTTAAAGACAGCACTTTTATTTATTATTAACATGAAAATTTTAAAATCAAAGGACCCACGCGGGTAATATTTCAAAATGGCCACCGTCCTAATGCGCCGGTGCTTAGAAGCTCTCTTCTATACACAAAAAAACACATTCTTCCCGGAAGGGAGCACAGAGTGCGCCTCCTGGTGAAGGGAGGAAACACTACACCTGCTTTATAGGATCCTAACCTTCCCCTTCAACAGAAAATTTATACATAATAGAGCAAGAAAATTGAAGAATATAAACCCTGATTGAAAAACACTGTGCTAGAATTTTCATGTATTAAACAAACAGTCAGCTATTAATCAATCTCTCTAATTTGAAAGAATGTTATTTAAATGAAAATAATAGCAAAAGGTACAATTTTAAAGAGAAATCAATTCAAGAACTTACCTAAAATTTCGTAAGTGTTAAGTAAAAAATTGGAAGCAGAGAAAATTACCGTATTTACTCGAATCTAGGCCGCTCTGTTTTTCCAGTATTGATGCTACTGAAAATCAGGTGCGGCAGCACATTTGTTAGACGGGGGAAATTGGAGTTCCCCCCCTCCCTTTCAAAAGGAAAAATTTAACCATCCATTCTGGCCACTTCCATCGATGACTTATCCCATATTCCACACAGTGCTGCCAGATTGTGCTACTTTTCGCGAATTTTGCTACTTTTGAAAACTTTTCGCTACTTTTCTTATCCTATTGCTACTTCGCGAATTTTATGCTACTTCACTTGAAGATCCCGCTACTTTTTGCTACTTTCAACCATATATAAAAGTATTGGAACAAGTTTCGGAAAAATCGCAAAAAAAAAAAGTGGCTTTAGTTCCTTAAAAAAACATGGAGTTGCAGTATGTTTCACCGTTCCGAAACGACACGAAATGCTGTAATTTCTCTCCCCCCCTTGCCACCGACACGAATCTGAGCTATCTAAGCGGGACTTCCCTCTCCTGCCACTTTTTTCCACTGCAAGTGGTAGAAAAAAAGAAACGGTGGGATTCTTTCTAATCCCGGTAGAAGCATGGAAATAAAACATTAATATTCTTAAAAAATAAGCTTAAAAATAGGCTTTTACATAAATATTAAACTGGAAAAGTAATTGTGAAAGGACAAATTCTTATAGAACTAAGTAAACGGTATAATTATCATCAACGGTACTGCATTGAATTGAAAAATAAAAATTTATTTTTGTGATTAATTACGCTACAACGCTGGACTTGTAAAAAATTGCATACAATGACAAAAGTAAAAAATTGCATACAATGACAAAAGTAAGCACTTGTCATCTAGAGCAGTGCTCCACAGCCTTTTTATCGGTGCGGACCGGTCAACCTTTGATAATTTTACAGCGACCCGCTGAGAGTGGGACACGTTGATTGTTTATATTTTAGATGGTTTTGATTTAACAATTTTAATTTAGTTACATTTAAATATGCCTTCAGAATAAAATATAGTCACACTAAAAATGAATAAAAGTGATTTAATGTGGAATATAAAGTGATTTCCATGGAAAGTTGCGCAAATCCGAGAGAAATGCACTACTTTAAATAAAATGGCAATAGTTTAATGTTCTTTAGGCGGCCCGGCATCATTTAATCCACGGACCGGGGGTTGCGGATCACTGATCTAGAGAGATTATGCGATAAAAATCTGATTAAATCCCTTTTAAAAGGTTTTGACCTAGATTCAGAGGCGTAACGTACACTCTCGCATTGCGGGGATTCTAGGAGACCCAAAGCCTGACTGACGCCAAGTACGTATTAGGGCTTGGGATCCAAAAGCTGACTTTTAAAGGGGCCCTAATATTCTCCGTTACGCCACTGCCTTATATATATAAATATATATATAGATTCCTCTCTTTCCAATCAACTACTTATCTTACTATTCCTTTACTTAAATTAATACAAGGATAGAACTAAATATTGTGAAATTACAGCTGCCAATTTTAGCAGAATTTGAGTGGATTAATTTGCTCTTTCAAAGTGATCATGTTGATCATAGCAAATTACTGAAAGCATTAAAAGCTTGCACCCTATTTTTTAAGAAGACGAATTTACCCAGAATGTGTAAATCTCGAAGTTGACATGAGTTTAACAAGCATTTACTTGACTATTGAAGTACTTGATGGATGTCTTTTTGAATAAACTGACAAGCAAAAGTAAAATATAACTTCTACAGAATCTACTAAATAAATCTATCAAAGATGTCATAATTTTCCCAAGATTTCATGTGAGTAACTCTTAAATTGAATCCCTTCAAATTACGGAACTTAAAAAAGAAAAGAATTTTTCCCCTGATATTCTTTTGAAATTCAAATCATCCTTTTTTTTTTATCTGCCTTTAGGATTAGCAGACCAAATCTAAATTATATATATTATGGAGAATCAATGGAGACAAATTTTTAAAATATAGTTGAAAGACACTGGTGTAGCTAGCTCCCAAGGGGCCCTGTATCAAAATTCCTTCGATGTCCTGTTTTAGATTTAGAAGCCTTGTTAGTGGGACTGTAGTTACACATGTTGGGGCCCCTGTAGATTGGGGGCCTCGTATCATTGATACGGTGGTAGCTACGCCCCTGTTGAAAGATGTTTTTCTATCTGAATCTGAGCTTTTTTAAATGATGGAGAATTATTTTGGTGTCACATTTTTAATCTAAAAGACACAGTTGGAAATCCATTTTTAAAAGATTTAGCTATATTTGCTTTAAAGCTTTACATTTGCAGCCTACCCATAAGTAATGCCATTGTAGAAAAGGCATTTTCCACAGTGACGTCAAAAAAAGACAAAATTAAGGAATCAAATGGGCCTCGAACTGTTTGAGTCGATTCTCAGAATCAAAATTACTTTGGAAGAATGAGGGACTTGCTGCGTTGATTTCATTCCATCGCCGCAAATACTTTAATATAATTCAGAAATTTATTTTAAAAAAAGACACAGCAGATCACGATACTTAGCAGGAAGAATTTGAATATATTTTAAATGAATTAATTAAAGCATTTTAACGTATTTTTTAAAAACGTTTTACAAAATTAAGAAAATTATTTTTATGAAATGCAATTAATTAAAGCATTTTAACGTATTTTTTAAAAACGTTTTACAAAATTAAGAAAATTATTTTTATGAAATGCAAGTGAAAATCGAGATTCTCTACTTTTTGCTACTTCTTTCCTCTCTTCGTGCTACTCTGCTGCGTAAGTTTCTGGCAACTATGATTCCTCAGTTTATCTCCAGTATTCAGTCTGCCCTAAACATCAATGTCTGCTCGTATTCAGGATTTTTTTTTTTTTTTTTTTTTTTTTTTGTATACGCTCTCTGTCTTATAATCACCTAAGTATACATGTATTAAGAAGAAATTACATTAAATAGTTTAAATACAAGAAAACAAAATATAATTGAGAAGACTTACCTTGTAGTAGCACCGGATATATTTGTACAAAATTGCCATACTAAGAAAAAAGAGCCAAAAGAGCTAGTTTTTGCTAGAGGTTATGTGATATAAATCTTCTGATTAAATCCTTTTTAAAGGTTTTTGCCCCTGGATTCATCTCTACCCAATCAACTACCTGTATTACTATCTCTTTGCTTAAATTCATTCATGGATAGAATTGAATATTGTTAAATTACAACCGAAAGTCTCGAAGCCGGATCGGGTCTTCTGAACAAATTACCTATGATTTTAAGTGGGATTTTTAAAGTAGATTTTTCAAAAGACAAATCAAATCCTTTGGTCGATTTTTTTAAAAAATCAAAATTTAATTTAATTATGTCAAATGATCCAAATGAAAGCACGAGGAAGTATGAAACAATGCTTTTGACGCAGTTTTTTTTTATAGATATTTAAATAAAATTTTGACCTATTTCAGCTACCATAAACCTATTGCTTCCTTCTTAGAATACAATATATTTCACAAATATGATTGTATATTTCACACACAAATATTACTTAATGAGTACAGACATATGAATAAACAATTTTATAGGGCAATACTAATATCCTTTTGTTTTTTATTCACCAAACTAATCCCTGAAATAACATTATAAAATTTGAAGTTATCACTTCTATCTTCTATCTTCTTCTCATAAGCACACACACTTTTTTTACATATATATTAATTTATTGTTCTTCTCTACTTCAGAGAATTTAAGCTTCCTCAGATTTATAGGATATATATAATCTATCCTTCATTTTTTATTTATTATTATTTTCATATGTTCTTACATTAATTGTGGCATTTCACTCCAACTTATATCAGAATTTATTGTTCATTAATGACTCAGCTTTTTTGTTACATGTTATGTATACATAGTGAGAGGCCAAAGTATTACGACCATTGTACACTCAAACGGAGATTGGCTATAATTTGGTATGTTGTTGCTACTAGAGGGTGAGATAGCTATTAAGGGGACTTGGCACCCTTTGAGCAAACTTCTTTATTTACGTATTTAAAAATTATATTTTAACATTTTATACAATGTTTCTACTCAAGAAAATGTTAACAGATGAAAATTTTCATATATTATTCACACAATTTTAAAAATTTAAATTTTTTGAAGAAAATTGGGAAAATTTTAAAATCCTACTCCTTTTGTAAAAATTAATTTTTTGACCTAAAATTTTTTTATAATATTCTTATAGATGTTCTTAGCAACTTTAGGGATCGATTTTAGAATAACTTCATTCGTTTTCGAGAAAAAAAATAAAATGTTGATATACAGGCTAAAAATCAACGAAAAAGCCAACATGTCTTACATTTTTTTTTTTAAAGAAGTATTCAGTTTATAGCAAAACGGATCCCTAATTTTATTACATGCTTTATTTTTAACACACAGGAAAAATTGAAGTGATTGGTAAATAATTGTCGAAGGAGTAGCATTTTGAATGCACTAAGGTTTCGAAAAACACAAACTGAGAAAAACCACTTTAAAGTTTATAATTCTGAAAAATAATTATTATAAGCTTAATTAAACTTAAAATACCACTTTAAGATATTACTTATACGTTTTTCTTTAAAATAATTGCATTTTGATATGTTTTCAACCCACACATTTTTATAAATGATCAACTTTTAGAGAGTACTAATTGCACAAGAAAACTCAAGAAAACTTAAAAAAATTTTTTTTCTGTCACGACAGAAATTTTAGCTGTTTTTTCTTCTTATAATATTAAAGTATTACATTTGTATGAAAAATATATCAGGAATAAGAACTGAAATTATAAAATTATTAATATAAAATGCCTTAATTTAAAAATTTTACATGCACACATTTCACAAGGAAGAAAAAAATTACATTATTGTATTGCCTCGGAAATATTCTGCTTTTAATACTACACATTCTTTTTATAGTTATTATTTCTATTTCTAAAATAGATTTTTTTATCATAACGCATTTTTAGCTTTTTTTCTAAAAGGGGGTGTGGCTGAATTGCCTAATTTGTTTTCAAATGAAGTTTTATTCAATTTCTAACTTTCCGACATGCACAAGTGATATATCAATCGAAAGATAATAATGCAAATAATAAGATTAAATGAAAATAAAAAACACGATAGGTTTGTGATTTTTAGGGTACCAAGTCCTCTTAAAAGGAAATGTAGCATTAGTGGAGTATCAATTGCATTGTGATGCTCACGAAAAAATGGGGGGGAAAACGGTATTTATAATTGAATTTGAATGCGGGATGAGATTGTAGATGCTCGAAGTGTGTCAGAATCAGTATTAGCAAAACGACTGCTTTTTTAAAATGTTCGAAAGGAACAGTTATCAATTTTTACAGGGAGTGAACTATCAAGCAGAAAACTGGGTCTCAATGACAGCCTTGTGATCGTCACAGAATAGTGAATGCTCGCTCAAAAAAGGAGAGCTGCGAAAATTGTTCAATCCAACAGGATAACAACCTCGTCAAATTGCATGAAATTTTAAGATGTCTCAGGACACTTAAATTGCAAATATTTCAATTTTTTTTTAAAAAAATATATGTATTAAAGCCTCAACATTTCTGAGCATTTTTATACCAAAACTTTGTTGATACTGTGAAAACTTCCGAAGTTATTGAGAAATAACTAGTGAAACTTAAACAAAAAAAAACCCTTATCTCTTTCTTGTCTTTAAATTCATTTTCCTCAAAACAAAAAAATCTAGCTTGCGCGCAGGATTTCTCAAAAACAGTTTATGATATCAATTTGAAATTTTATGCACGTGCTCAGAAAAAAAAGGCTCTTTATAACTTACACAACAATTTTCAAAAAAAAAAAAATTTAATATAAATTTTTTTATTTCAATTTTATTTAATTTGTTTTTTTTTAATTTTAAAATTTTCGTTGCAGTTGCATTTAAAAAATATTTTGTTCTCTAAATATCTTAAAAGTTAGTATAACTTCAAAAGTGAGCATTTTTATTCCAAGTAAAAAATTTTTTGTAAATTTTGATCAAATTTCTACTTCAGAATCCTGCGCAGTGTAAAATACTTGTTGCGCCCTCTAGCATCCGCAATGTGAAGCTAGCTTTTGTAAACAAAGGACTGAGAAAGAGAACGGTCGAAAGAACTGAAACATGTTACGAAGCGAGCGAGCAGAATGTGTTATATAGCGGTTTTTGTAGAAAATAGTATTTAGTTTAGAAATTATAATTGTAAATAAACGTTAGAATTGCCTACCCAAAGAAACCTCTTTGATATCAACCATGTAGACCAGTGGTTCTCAAACTTTAATTACTGGCGACCCAATTTTCAATCATAATTTTTATCGCGCCCCCTAAAAATAATAATGTATTGAATGCGATAATAATACACTTTTTGGCGCTAAAGCTACAATATGATCATAATTATAAACCGTACAAATTAACAAGATAAGTGTAAAATTTTGTATATGCGTTACTCTTAAGTATATATATATTTATTTTTTTGTTTTACTTTTTGTTCGATTCACTATAAAAGCGTGTTTTTTTTAGTTTGTTTTTAAACTATAACTTGTTTTATAATTATTTTTACTATACACAATAAAAATCACAATTCCAGTGAATAATTTAATTAAGAGAAAATATACTTACCTACTTTGAAGGACTTTTTAATTTTTCTTTGATGATTTGAGAAAAAATTCAATAAAACTAAAGAAAATGTTCCAAATGTGCGTGTCCTTAATAAAGGACATAAATCACAGACACTTTTCGCTAATACAGAAACGTTATTTTCCAGTAAAACTGTCATATTTTGTTCACGTTTTGCTGTCGTTTGATGATCTACAAATAAGCATTTTGAACTTTTTCTTCCTAGCGTCTTTTTGACAAGACGAAGTGCTACATTTATGGCTTCATAGTTTTTTTGATAGAGTTCTTTAGGCAGCATTTGAAAATTTCAATTCAACTCAAACGTTTCATGTGTATCGCTTTTCTCATATTTACTTTCGCTATCACGATTAATATGCATTATTTCATCAGGTTCTTCAATTGCTTGATCAGTTTCATCTTCCTTCAATAAAGAGATCACAAATGCCCATTTTTTTTATATTCTGCTCATTTACATTTATAAACCATAATAAGTCGTACAACACAGCAATCAAAACCACAAAGTTAATCATAGGGGAAAGTATAGCGTATTCATAGAAAATATTTTTGAACAAAAGTGGTCGTGCAGAGAACTCGATCAAAACAAGTACCTTGATTGTAAAAAACCGTTTGCCACTCTCAAAAAAGAGGCATACATGTGACAAATTCATTTGAGTTTCCAATAAGACTGTCTAATAGGAGGATATTGTCAAGGTCGCTGTTAACGAATAAACAGTTTTACCAGAATTTGGAGTGATTCAGCGCCTCATGCGACTGCTCCCATGTAAAAAGTGAATTCGATACAGAAACATCGATGTCAGTTATAAAAAAAATAGTTTAAAACTCATAAAATACATCTCATACAACTCATAAAAATACATCTTGGCCAAATAATCCTTCAAAGTGCTCAATATGCTTATCCATGTATCATAAAACTCATTTACATGGGGAAGAAAGCAACAGAAAAATATTATTTACAGCTTTCCTAAAAGAAAAAGAGACGGAGTTAAACATGCCAGTGTGCTTGAAGGTCAAAGAGATGATAATCAAAAGTAGTATTCTAAGGGTTAAAGGGAACGTAATAAAAAAATCTCTCATCGTGGGATTACAGGAAAGCAAACAAAATATCTTTTTTTATTTGGTTTTAGGATCAAAGATAGCTAATGAGCGTTTGAAAGTGGAAAACCAGATGATATATATAAATTATATCAGTGTAAATGTGCATTTTTTACTTTGTCAAAAAGCATTTTGTTTTACTTCATTCCAAAAAATAATTTTTTAAGCCTTTTATATTTTCAATATGCTCGCGCCCCCTCGGAGGGGTATCGTGCCCCCCAGGGGGCGCGCCCCACAGTTTGAGAAACACTGATGTAGACCTCTCATTTAATTTAGTAACGATCACATGGATCAACTGTTAAGAACACCACAAAATGGCACCCCCGTCTGGGCGGTTTGATTGGACGTCAACAAAGAGGCGAGGAGATAGGTAACGATTTATTATTCTCCATTTTGAAGATAATGCATGAAGATTTGATATCTATTTTGAATATTTGATCAATTTTAAGCATTGAATATACTGGATATACAAAGCTTAGAATATTTAAATTAATAAGATAGTAGAAATGGAAATAATAAAAAGAGAGAAGCAAAACCATTCAAAGAGCTTCATTTACCAGAGCATATAATAAATTAGAAAGCGCATTAACTGACGATAGCGTCGAGTATGACGAAATCCAAATGTGCTTAGAATTGTTTAAACAAAAAAACAGACTCTTAAGAAATAACTCATAACGGTTATTTAGATTGTTTAGAAGACGATCAATATTTTGAAAATCAATTTATTACGGTTGAAGAATAACGAGAAAAATCTTTGAGAATTCAACTACGAGCTAAACGTGCATTATATAGAGCACTTCCAAAAGATATCGAAGGAAAACAAGACTGCTTTTACCAATAATGGCTCGCAGTTACTACATCAAAATGGGAATATAACTGTCGTTAGTTTGATGTCTCAGATATTACCAGTTCCAAACCGAAGTAGTAGTGATCCTATAACTACTCCACAGAGTGAACTTTCTAAATTGAATGAAGAAAGTGTCAAAACTAAAATTACTTTTGAACAGAAATTATCTGAACCACGGAAGAAAATGAGGAACTATATATACTAAGCGATGTTAAAGAAAAAAATATTGTT
Source organism: Trichonephila clavipes (assembly GCA_019973935.1). NCBI lineage: Eukaryota > Metazoa > Arthropoda > Arachnida > Araneae > Nephilidae > Trichonephila > Trichonephila clavipes. Next base: position 231,754 of record BMAU01018765.1, read on the forward strand.
GTTAAAGAAAAAGAAGAAATGTATACACACACACACATATACCATGAAAAACAACCTCAATCTCAAAAGGAAGAGTTTGATTCAGAACTGAAAAATTAAGATCAGAAATTAGCTGAAGTTCTAGAAAATAATGAAAAGTTTTCTGAAGTTATAAGTGAAGAAAATGTCACTAGTGAAGAAAGAGATAAAAAATGTTGCTTTATCTGCAAAATCAATTAAAGACTAAAGAGACTGAAATATATATAAATTTATTTATTCAAGTAAAGAAGTTAAACCAAGAACTAAATGATACGATGGAAAATTATAAAGAATTTAAAATATTGCATGAAAAGAAGTTATTGTCTTCTGAAGAAAGTCAAGGAAAATCACATCTGAATTGAATAAGCTTCTGGTGATTACAGAAAAAGAACTTCAACCGAAAGAAAGTGAAACTAACTCTTTAAAAAGCACGATTACAGAAAAAGAATACCAATTTGATGAACTTAGCCAAATGATTGATGCATCATTGAAGCAGCTTGATTGGAAACACATCCGAAGAGCATTCGAGGCTAACGAAATAAGATGGAAGTTAAGCCCGCCATCTGCCCCATGATGGGGAGGATTCTGGAAAAGGCTCAGTGGAATTTTAAAAGAAAAAACTTAGACCGGATAATACACTGGTGGAATTGGACATTCACTTGAACTTGAAAAAGAAATATCCTTTGAATAATTTTATTAATATACACTGCTGGCCACCACATAAATACAACACCAAAAGAAAGACAAGAAATAGCACAACAAAATTTATTTTGTAGATAACATGTTTACCAAGAATCAAATGATTAAATTTATAGACTTCTGTGAAGTGTGGTTCCTGCCAGAATCAGTAGCCAGAGTAGCCGCCATTGTTGGAGATCACCGCTGCCACACGCTTCGGCATAGATTCAAAGAGACTTTGGATGTGTTCTTGGGGTACAGCAGACCAAGCAACTTCCACACGTTGCCAAAGTTGATCTGATTGGCAGCTAGGGGTGTAATCTGGGTCAATCATTAAGCAACCATGGACCACCTGTTTTCTATCGGCGAAAGATCCGGAGAGCGAGCCGGCCAGGGAAGCAATTCAATCTGGTGATTGACGAAGAACCTTTGAACAATGCGTTCCACGTGCAGTCGCTCATTACCCTGTTAAAATATGGCTGTGACCAAGCCCTGAAAGTAAGGAAGGACAACTGGTTGCAACACCTCGGAGATGTAGCGCTGTCTATTTAAAGTACCGACAATGCGTACTAGAGGAGTGTGAGATTGATATCCAATACCGTCCCATACCATAATACTCGGTGCAGGACCAGTGTGGCGGCGCGTAACGCAGCTGTTCAGCATCCTCTCTCCACGGTGTCTCCGGACTCGAATCCGACCATCGTGGTGTTGCAGACAGATGCGTGACTCGTCAGTAAAGATAACTTCATTCCATTCTGCCTTCCACATCCTTCTTTCATCGCACCATTGGCGGCGGAGACGTCTGTGTGGTTCTGCGTCAAGGGTAGACCAAGCAATGGACGTCTTGCGGACTGACCACTCTGCTGTAAACGGAATCGAATGGCACGCGTAGACACTGAATGATGCGTTACAGACTCAATGTGCTGTGCTACGGTTCGTGATGTGACTGAGCGATCTGTCACTGCCATGCGCACAATTTGCGCATGACATCAATTCATGTGAAGTGATGCACTGAGGTGGATGCGATCGACTACGTCGGTCCGTCGTATCCTCCTGCATCCAACGGTCACATATCCGCATTACAGTTGTTTGGTTTCGTCCAACACGACTACCGATTTCCCTGAAAGATAATCCTCATCTCGGTAGGCGACTATCCTTCCTCTGTCGAACTCGGATACTTGATCGAAAGTTGATCGCTGTTTTCTACGAGACATAACTGATCGTTTTTTAAAAAAACCAATAGAAAAACACAATTGCCAAACTTGAAATCGTCGAAATCTCCAAGCCTTAAATAGCGCTTTGAGGTGGCGCCACAGGCACGCGTGATGTGTGTCTGAGCGGAAATTCTAATAATTTGCATATCTCACCTCTAATGCATGTTGTAAATTTCATGTTATTTGCATGCTTCCTTCAGGGTGTTGCATTTACTGTGGCCAGCAGTGTAATTTTGAATTTTGAAATTTATAATTTATCTTTATTATTTTATTACTCCTAGAATATTTGAAATATCCTTTGAACAATTTTAGTATTCTAGTTTTGAGAATTTATTTTGAAGTAATTTTGATTGCTGATATTTACTGTATATTTTATAACTCATATTTGAAATATCTTTGAACACTTTTAGTATTCTAATTTTGAGAATTTGTATGGAAGTAATTCTTATATATATTGATGATATTTACTATGTATTTTATTACTCATGGAATGTTTGGAATATGCTTTGAGGAATTTTATTATTCTAATTTTGAAGTAATTTTTTTATTGCTGATATTTTTACTTTGTATTTTATATTGTAGAATATTTACTTTATATTTTAGTTTGAGATTTTGAATTCTGTTGCCTTTTCCTAAGGTCCTTTTGTATCACTATTCCGATAATTGAGTGCTTATGATAATTTTTAGTATGTTTTCTGTTTGTTTAGTTCTTAGTTGAGTTTTCTCCTAGAAGTTCTAAAACTCAAGTGGGGAGAATGTTGCGCCCTCTAGCGTCCGCTATGCGAAGCTAGTTTTTGTAAACAAAGGACTGAGAAAGAGAGCGGTCGAAAGAACTGAAACGACATTTTACGAAGCGAAGCGAGCAGAGTGTGTTATGTAGCGGTTTTTGTAGAAAATAGTTTTTGTTTAGAAATTATAATTGTAAATAAACGTTAGAATTGCCTACCAAAGGAAACCTCTTTGATGTCAACCATGAAGACCTCTCATTTAATTTAGTAACGATCACATAGATCAACTTTTAAGAACACCACAATACTGATTTTCATATTTTTGAAAAATTGTCTAATTTATATATCTTTATAACTTTTTAAATTTTTTCTCAAATTCCCTGAAAAATTACAAAATAATTTAAATATATATGATTATGATGTGGTAAAAATTTCAAATTATTTTTTTATTGCTAAGTTCCATTGGTTTGAAGAAGGATGTTTTTTTTTTTTTTGAGTGCTAGGAGCCTCTCTGAACGAACTGTTCGCCGCACATTACATGTACTGTGATGCTAAGGTGCACCTGAAATGATAAAAAAAAAAGAGTGACTCTTAAAAAAGAGCCACGGTAAATGTCCCCTCAGCAGCAGGGAAACAGGAAAGAAGATTCACCCCCTGATGGGGGAAGTGCAGGTGCAGGAATGACGTCACTGGGGTGTGGGTGAAGAGTGGAGGCTGGGGGTTTCCTTTCGTCACGCTTGACGGGCGAAAGCAGAAAACGACCTTGAAAGGGAACGTTTTGTGAGATATGTACATGATGCGACGTCGGGAAGAGGAATAAAGTTTTTCTGCTGCTAGAAGCGTCTTCTCAGGCGAGTTGTTTCAAGGAGCATTTTGTAGATTAAGGTGACTTGTTTTTTAACAATGTGAAAAAGAAGACAAAAAATTACAACGTTAATATATGAAACATTTTATGAATTCAAATAAAAATACTCTAATTATGCTTACATTCCTTTTTAATTATTTATTAGAACGCGTATTTTTCTACTGAATAAATTTTTTGACCATACATCATTTTCTAATACATCGGTAATTTCGGAGCAAGAAATATCCTTCATATTGAATTGTAAAGTAAGCACTGTATCACACACAACATTCAATACTGATTTCTCACTTGTCCAAAAATTATCACCAATTGAAAAAAAAACTCTTTCAATTGCTGCATTAGTTACAGGGCAGCACACATTCCATAATGAAAATTTAATTCAACTAAATTTTCTTGTGGATTGAGTTCATTTTTGAAATGGTTAAGTATTTCCACACATCTTAAAGGTATCCGACTACTTTCGGAATCGTGATTTTTAAAAAGCACATAAATGGATAATTTTCATGATATTTAGTGTCACTTAGATTAAAATACATGTATAAAATTGGTTTCAGAATATTTTGACAAAAAAAGAAATTTTTTTTTAATACAGTATTTTGGCAAAAAGTTAACTTAGAATAATCTTTTTTCAAAATGCTCTCCTTTTATAAAAAAAAAGTTTCTAAAATAATAATATTTCGCTTATATAAAGTAAAGACTTCTCCAGAGAGTCTGAACTAGGATTTTTGAAAAATTCAGATTATTTTCAGAGTTACCACCAGTTGAAATAATTATCGACGTTTTTTTCTTAAAATTGCTCCCCTCTGTTGTCGTAAAATATGGATAAACGTACTTCTAAGTTATATATTTCAAAAATTCTAGTTGAGCCTCTGTACAGAGGTCTGAGGTATATACAGGCAAAATATTATTCTAATAGAAGCATTTTTCATAAAAGGAGAATGTTTTGAAAATGAGTCATTCTATGTTCATTTCTTGTCAAAATATTGTACTTCAATAATTTTTTATTGTAATAATATTCTTAAAACAATTTTATATACATTTTCTAATCTAGGTGACACTAAATATCATAAATATTATCTATTTATACGCTTTTGCAAAACCACGGTTCCGAACGTAGTCAGATACCTTAATCACTTTCAGCATGTTGATTTTCCTTTTGTGTTCTAATTTATCAATTTAAAAATACACTCAGTCTTCTAATTTCTTCAAATAGACAATTGTCATTCATTTTAATAGCACGCATTTCTTTCGATAAAAAATCAACACAGTTTTCTGTATCTGCCCAATTCACTTGTGATGTAGTCAAAAAATAACATTGAAAATTGTTATTTCTTCTGTGATATTTGTTTCAGACCATTCTTTGACATATTGGAAACATGTTTGGTTCCTCTCTGAATACAGAGATTAATAGATTAGTTTTAAAATATTGAAAAGGAGGACAAGTAGAGGGAAACTTTTTGTGGAAGGACAGAACCTATAAAAGAAGGACTGTCCTCCCTAATGGAGGACGATTGGTCACCTTGTGTAGATCTCTTGGGCGTCGATGATTGATTGGATATTAATAAGGCTATTGGAGTGTGTGACAACTTGATCATGAAAGGTGGTGTCTAATTTTTTATTCCTGAGGTAAGGGCTGGATTTTGAGGTCTCCATGCTGGTGGATCCCCTTCTTATAGGATGCTCGTAGGTATGAGCCTGGATAGTTCACAGAAAGTGTGAGGGAGTAGAAGTGAACCTAGAAGTCGATTGGAGAGAGGGAGAGTTGGAGTGTGCTGCGGCGTCGTAGAGTGTTGAAGCCTGTAGAAGAGTCTCTCTAGTGTTTGCGAAGCTCCTTAGCGTATCGAGAGTCTCTGGGTTTCCCATTTTGGTGTCTCTTTAAAGATCGAATACGTCACGCCCTTCCAATTCTCACGTGAATCAGAATCATTTCTGTTTGGATGTGGCCAGGACTACTATTCGTATTTTGGTACTAGTCACCCCTCACGCTCGGGACTGTGGAAACTGTGTCAGTCACCTCGCTGTTGGCTGGATATAGGGAGGTCAAAAGTTGACTTGCCTTAGAACATAAGAGTCGTAGTGTCCGGTCTTGTATATTTTCCCACGCGAAACTCCATGACCGTTGAGACACGTCACTAGTTCCCTTGCCGGAAATGGATCCTTTGGTGGAGACCGCCGTACATTGTATAGGTTATGGTAGCTGACGATCTGTTCGAAAGGTCAGCATTTAGCAAGAGAAGACGTCTCCCGTTCATAAAAGAGCACAAGAATTGGACAGTAGATGACAGGAAAAGAGTCATGTTGTCTGATGAATTGAATTTTCTACTACACCACGCAGATAGCAGGTGTGATTATGAAGAAAACATAACAACATCACGGTAGTTACTTGCATTGCCATAACTTTTCAAGGAGGTGGAAGCATTATTATAGTTTGGTTGATGTTTTCTTGGCATTGTATAGATCTTTTGATTCGTGTGTAAACGTCTGAATGCCCGGTATTTACGTGTTATCACAGATCAAGTACATTCTATTATAGTAATGTTATATGCTGCCGTGAATCCTTTCAGCAGAACAATAATCCCTGTCATACAGCTAGTATTATCCATTGATGGTTTGAAGAACCTGGCGCAGACTTTATCTTGCTTAGTTGGCTGTACAATCGTGTATCTTAATCTACTTGAAAATCTGTGGGATGAGATCAAACGAAGCATCAGAAAGCTGGATCCAGTACCATCCAATCGTAATGCATTGCAAGTGCAATTCATCGGATGTCTCGGATTTCTCGCGCGTAACAGTTACCCACATCACATAGAGTACATGGCAAGAAGAATTCACGCAGTATTAGAAGCAAAGGGTGATCCAATATTGTATTTAAGGGGTGAACTTAATAATTTGGACTATTCAGTATATACACTCATGAAAAAAAAAAAAAATAGCGCACCAAGAAATAATCGCGGGATCGTAACGAAACTTAGCATAAAGATACATGTTGGGAAGATATGCAAATGATTAGAAATGCAGCGTGATTACGCATTACGTATAGCCGGTAGAGGGTGTTTAACGTCATTCTCCGTGGAGTATAAAACAGGTAACCAAAGCTTGTTTGAGTGTACTGAATCGTTTACAAAGGAAGAGCTGAAGTAAACATGCCATTACCCCGTTTTCGAAGACAATATTAGCAGCTGAGGAGGAGGAGAATCATCGGCATGATGGAAGCTGGGTGGTCAGCTACGCGAGTAGCTCGTCAATTAAGCCACTCTGATTGTGTTGTGAGGAGGTGTTGGGACCAGTGGATCCGAGAGATGTCATTTATACGAAAACCAGACTCAGGACGATCTCGACAGACCAGTCGCCGAGAAGACCGCCTCATTGTAAGAAATGAACACGTACAGCCAACTCCTTCATCAGCCGCCATCCAGGCACAGATAGAACCTTCATTAGGGGCCCCTGTGTCTTCTCGAACCACACGCAGGCACCTGGCTGAAGAACATTTGGAATCGTGGCGCCCCCACATCAACGGCTCCGTTTGGAGTGGTGCCGCGCACGAGAAAACTGGATTGCAGTGGAATGCAACCAGGTCGTGTTTAGCGACGCGAATCCAGATTCAATCTCAGCAGTGATGACAATCGTGTTCGTGTGTGAAGACCCCGTGGTGAACGCCTCAATATTGCCTTTGCTTTACAGTGACACACCGCTTCCACAGCTGGTGTGATGGTATAGGGCGCCATTGCCTACAATACACGGTCTCACCACTAGTATTGATCCGTGGCACCATGATAGCCCAGCGGTATGTCCATGACATCCTGCAACCACATGTGTTGTCACTGATGCAACGGCTCCCAGGAGCCATTTTTCAACAAGACAATGCTCGGCCTCCCATGGCAAGGGTGTCACAAGACTGTCTCCGCACTGTTACTACCCTTTCTTGACCTGCCCGATCCCTAGATTTCTCTCCAATCGAGCATATTTGGGTTCTTTTTCTACGGCGAGTTGGGAATCCCACGAGTTTGAATGAACTAGAGGCAAGGTTACAGCAAATATGGAACGAAATGTCTCAAGATATCATACAGAACTTGTATGTCTCAATGCCCGATCGTATCGCATCGTGCTTTCGCGCTAGAAGGGGGTTCAATAGGGTATTAAACCCTCCGTTCTTTTGCCTTTTTCTCTGAAATAAATTATCTTTTTTCTTTGATTTTCCAATAATTTACTTATGTTAAAGTAGTCATTATGTATGTAAAATTTCGTTTCACTTTGACGACTCCTTTTTGGTGCGAAAATTTTTTTGTCCATGAGTGTATATATATTTATATACGTAGTACGATCCAAAAATTTGGGGAATGCTGCCATTCTGACGACGAAAGCAAGTATCTAAAGTTAACCCTCACCTACCTGGCCAAGTTGGTTTAGTCCGCATCATGTGACCGAACCGCAGGAGTAGCTGTTATTTTCTGAAGCTAGTTAGTTTTGCACCATGATCTAAGAAAGATGACTTTTCTTAAACAGCGTTGATCATGAAATTCACTTAGCACGCTTTAGTAAAATACCAGTGGAGTCTTTGGAAATGCTAAGGCGTATAGTGAATCCACCATGGTGAAATCCAAGGTTTACGAATAGTATCGGCGTTTTACAAGGAATGATTGATTGATTGAATATTAACGTCGCACTTTTCAGCTGTACGAGGGCTTTTGGCGACGGACCACGTAATTTTGAACCATGGTCAAGTGACGTGGACGACACCTGAGCTGGCACCCCCCTCTCCTAACTACCACACCAACGGGAGGGCGTTTCAGTTCTTGACAGATTTAACGTGCATCGCTGCCCTACACGGCAGGTCTTTAGTGGTACTGGGCTCGAACTCGTGACAAGGCAAGTCACGATCCGATACCTATACCACTCGGCTACCGGGGCCACTTTAATGAGGGCTGAGAATCCATCGAAGGCAATGAACGCGTTGGATGACCTTGGACTTCCGGTACCCAAAAATTTTGTGTTGGTGACTGAATGTGCTCGAAAAGATCGTCGTCAAACGTTTGCACAAATTACTGACGTTACATACTTCTCGAGGACGTCGTTTGAGGAAATCTATTCGTCGTAAGCGGCCTCAGTTCTGGCAGAGTGACGAATGGTATCTTTTCTGCATGATAACGCACCAGCTCATCGATCCCAACTGGTAAAAGAGTTCTAAGCTAAAACTCGCATCAACGTGCTTCCGCTTCCTCCCTATTCATCAAACTTATCCCCGTGTGATTTTTATCTGTTCCCATCAATGAAAAAACATTTACAGGGACGCCATTTTGTGTCATCTGATGAGACGAAAGTAGCATCGCAGGAGGCCTTACGGAAGTTTGCTAAAAAAGGCTTTCAGCTGTGCTTCGAGAAGTTATACGAATTTTGGCAGAAGTGTATCGTCATCCATGGGAACTAATCTGAAGGTGGACGTGCTTCGGTACTGTGAACTATTCAGGGTATGGTTTCCTGCATCTTGTCCTCGAACCTTTGGATTATGCTACGTATATATATATATATATGTATAAGAAATTTATGTTTTTACCTTCAGTGAACGTAACAATATCTAGTGTATTTAAGTACATCAGAGCGCCAAATTTAGACAACACATGGATTTTTCAACAATCATGAAATTGTTGAAAAAAACTTTTTGCGCCCAGAACAGAGAAAAGGCAGCTCTGTAAAAAGATAATGCATATGTAAATATCTGCACTATGACATCAGAGGGGATTTCACGGCACACAAAAGCGGGGAAAGGAGGGAAAGGACACATTTCCAGGCATTCTCTACAATTGAAGGTGAAACTGTACGTTTATAATGGCTACAAGAAACTATCAGGATGCCATTGCACGTGACAAAATGAGCAGTAAACTTGAGGTCGGGCGCAATTTATCAAGATTTGCGCGAGAGTTTGAAAGGGACAAAAGTGTAGCTTCAAGATCTTGCATCAACCCTTTTCATCAACCTTTGAGTGTTACATTGCGCCTTTCTAGTGTGAATTTCATGTGACACAGTAGATTTTTTTTTCGGAATTAAAGCTCAATCTGGAAAGTTTCGCACTGTAGTGTGTGCATATATATGGTTAATTATTCTTTACTAGACAGATTGATATCAATTGGATACTAAAGATGAATGAAACTTAAAAAAAAACAACAGAATTTGGAACATAAAAAATATGTGTGCTGCAGTATATTACAAACATTGATGACTTAGGACAGTTCTTATATATAAAAAATTGCTGCATGGCCCGGCGTTGCACGGGCTTTCTCTACTTTTATAAATTTTCCCTTTCCTTCACAAAATCAACACTTTTAATACTCTTCTTCAAAATGACTCCCTCCCCCTTCCCTCCTCAGCTTAGCCCGGCCTTGCTCGTGCTTTTACTGAGTGTATAACTTAAAATCCCCAGTTTCGAAATTTCTTCGCTTCTTTTCTGTCAGACAGGTTTATTTCCCCCCGGCGTTGAACGAACATTTTTAAATGCATAACATATTGCCATGGAAATTCCCCTTTCCCTCTCGCTACCAGAGCTCTCGAGTAAGTGAACAGTGGGACTTTAATATTCACTCACTCACTTTGCAACTTTTTAGGCCCCGGAAACGAAAACGTACCTTTTTAAAAATAGTTGTATGTTGAAAAAAGTAGAAATTTTTATTACTACAAAATTTCACAACTGTATTAAATGTTGAATTAAAATTGTGAGCATTTTTTTAAATGTTCGATACACGGAAAAAAGTTTCCTGCAATTATTTTTATAAATAAAGAAGAGTTACAAAAACTTTGAATTTGATAAGTAGTTATTGACTATATTTTAAAAATTCGTAAAAAAAAGTTTTCGGCATTTTATTTTTTAAATCACTAACTCTAAAAGAAGAGAGTATGAGTTTTTTAAGAATCATTTTCCTATAAGCACATCGATATTGATTCATTTTAGAAAAAATCTTAAAATATGTAAAGTATCGTTGTTTTGTAAAACAAAGAAAAAAATATATCGTGACGAAATAAGTTATCTTTCCAATTTCAAAATTGCTGGCGAAGTTGTTAAATGCGCGAATAAAATTTAGAGTATTTTTTAAAAAATCATAAAAATTAAGCGATGATGTTGTTTTGAACCCGGGTACAAACGCAAGCGCTCTAACCCCCCCAAAAAAAGAACGGCGCTCCAATCGTCCACTCCACGAAACCTTCGGAAGAAAAGAAATAAAAGACCTTTAAAATAAAAGGAAGAGATATTCAATTTCACCTTGCGTTATTTGTTAAAGTTTAAATTTTTTTTCGAGCTTCATTTTTAAGTTAATGCCTTCAAACTTCATATATCGATTGCAAACAATAGTAATTTTTAAACAAAAAATGTAACAAAAATAATGCTTGAATATTTCTCGCAAAAAGGGAAAAAACGAAAAACTTTTTTTTTTAAAAAAAAAACCTTAATTTTTAAGTAATTTTTTCAATCTTTGTACAGATTAAGAATAATGTCGTTCAACATACGGAAAAAAGTTTCATGAAATTATTTTTATAAATAAAGACGTTGTAAAGTATTTAAATAAAAATTTGAGTGTTTTTTGAAAACTCGTAAACAAAAAACTGTTTTTGCAATTCAATTTCGCCAAAATCTGGTTTTTCAATATTTATATATAGGCGCACCTTCTTTTCTAGTGTAACCTTTTCTCAAATGTAACGGGCTTCGTGGAAAACAATATTCTGGTGACAAACCCTGAGCTATTGTAAAATTGCTTTTTTTGCTAAAATTTCAATTTTTTTCGGGCTTCATTTTTAAGTTAATGTCTTCAGACTTCATATATCGATTGCAAACAACGGTAATTTTTAAACAAAAAATACAACAAATATAATGCTTAAATATTTCTCTCAAAAAGGAAAAAAACGAAAAACACAATTTTTTTTAAAAAAAAACCCGTAATTTTTAGTCAGTTTTTTCAATCTTTGTACAGATTACGGATAATATCGTTCTACACACGGAAAAAAAGTTTCGGAAGATTATTTTTATAAATAAAGAAATTATTAAGTATTTAAATAAAATTTTCAGTATCTTTTGAAAAATCGTAAAAAAAAAAGTTTTTGACATTTTATTTTTTAAATGACTGATTCTAAAAGAGAAAAACATGAGCTTTTTTAGTGTAGAATATAATTTCATTAACGCGAAAGAAAATGCAATCGGAACGATTTAGAAATAATTTTCCTAAAAACGTATCAATTTTGACTCATTTTAGAAAAATCGTAAAAAATAGAAAATATCATTATTTTGTAAAACAAATTATACTATATCGTGACGAAGTAAATGATCTTTCAAATTCTGTAGTTATTTTTTGTCTGAGTCTCATTAAAAAAACCAAATCGTTGTTTAAAACGTCTGGGATAAAAAAAAAAAATGTCGAAAAATTGGAACTTCACCGACTGGTGAAAAAAATGGCAATGATTATGCGTTTTAAGGTTTTAATTAATATCTTTTTAACTAATTGCAATATCAGAATATAAATGGTAAAATGGATTCCTCGGATCATTCCCGAGCATTTGGTACCTTCGACGAGTTTCTGCGTTGTGCGGTTCGTGAGAAGATACACCTAGTCGCATAGATAGATACGTTTGTTTACCTTCGAATTTTAATAGCGTAGATAATTAGTATTAAAAGCATATATATATATATATATATATATATATATATATATATATATATATATATATATATATATATATATATATATATATATATATATATATATATATATACGTCGTGAGATTGATATCTTTTAATTCGATTGCTTTTCGCTAGATGCCTGGTTTAATTTCTTCCCGTGTAAACATTCATGTATAAAATGAGCAACAGAAATGTGTTGACCTCGTCACTTGACTGTGACTTAAAATTACGTGGTCTGAGTACCTAAATTAAAATCAATCAGTATTGCTTTCTTAATATAACGAAAAAACAAGGCTATGTTTTCATATTGTAACGTCGTGTAGAGCTGACCATTAATAAATTTGTTCAGTCTAATATAAAATAAAAGCATTGCTTATTTGCTAAACAATTTGTTAATGAAGCAATAGAATTCAGTTCATATGCCAAGCCGGTGCAGTCAGTCTACATTCTATTTCTCAACGCCACCGGCGCTCATCGTTTTTCCACTCCAATCTCGGACTAAGCCCTTTTCTCTAGCGCTCGCTTCCCGTCCGTTCCAACCACGGCTCTCCTCTCATGCCTTCTCCATCCAGGGCAGGGCTCTGTTCCCTTTTCTTTATCCAAGGCCGGTCTCCTCTCTCTCTCCTCTCTTTTCTTTTTTTTTCGTCTACTGAAAAAGAACCCTTTTAAACCCCAGGGGTATGTTCACAACAGGCCCCTCGTCCCTTCTTATTGGCAGGTCACAGAAGTCTCTTGGCCTCCCTCGTCCTATTTGCGCATAACACGCCAAAACACACCCGGGCTGTCTGGCACAAGGCGCCATATAATTCCTTGTCCAACATCTGGACACACTTGTCCATCACACCACCTGTTTCTATTATCCCCTCCTCTCAACACCAGAAAAGACGACATGATTATTTTAAGATAGGCTTCGCCTATTGTTAATGGGGCACCGGCTCTCCTTTACCATTATGGCGACCCGTCAGACTGTCGTCACTCCCCGAGTTCAGACAGTAAACAATGGCCCCATGGCCACGTGCACTGGTCATTTTACAGCTAGTGGATCTTAAAAATGCAGGGACAATCGATGGGTGTGAGTTCACAACAATCGAAGACGTCGTACTTGTCCCTTAACAGCTGGTGAAACTATTAAACTTATCGTGAATCGAAAGATGGGGATTCACAACAATCGACGATGTCACAATATAAATTACTTGATTGGAGAAATTAGAGCATTTTAAGATATCTCAGAAATTTCTTTAAGAGTTAGAGATTCATTTAGTATTCCTCTGAAAGATTCATGAGCGACAAATTTAATAATAGTACAATGGAGTATCTGCTCAGACAGTAGGCGCTAATCGGGTAATCACGTGATTCTGGCTGCAATATCCCTACGTGTTTATTCATAACGTGGGTTTTCCTATATGTATTTTGATGATATTCTTGTGTCTTAATTTTGTCTTATTAAAAATATATGATATCATTGTATTTTTGCATTATTCTAGTATATATATTTGTTAGGAAATATTTTTAACAACTCTTTTAGATAATTTTTGTTTTATTCTAATTTATTTATCTAATTAGGTATTCGTCTGCTTCGTTAGTATTATTTGGTTAGTGTTAGCTGGGATACCCTAATATATATTATAAACGCGAAAGTTTGTGAGGATATGTTTGGTTGTCTTTCACGCAAAAACAACTGAATGGATTTTAATGAAACTTTACAAGAATATAGCTTGTAAATCAGAATAACACATAGGCTATAATTTATAGATATTGTGTGAAGTTTTCAAAATATAACGACAATTGTCAAGAAAGTAGGAAAAAGTTCTGCTATTTGCAAAAAAGCCTGTGACAGCATTCATCTATCTTTTTTATCCCTTTTGCTTTGTCTACGCCATGTCCCAGTGCGCTCTCGCTTTTAATTTATTCCTTTCATCAGTGGAATCACTATTTTTTTTGCTTCATAATAAAACTAGATTTCGAAGATAGAGGAGGTGGCAAGATTTTAACATAAAATAAATACAACAAAAAGTAATATTAATGTATTACACTTTCTGATATAAATTATTTACACTATTTTAAGCGTTCATTACACAAAATTTGTAACAATGACAGTGGGAGGAAAAAGTATGAAATTAAAATAAAATATCAAAATGTTATTATCAGTTGGTTTATTTTTTTTGAATGTTTTTTTTTCAGTACATGTGAATATATATCTACACTTTCCCTCATACTGTTTATATATATATATATATATACACTGGCCTCAAAAAGTTAAGGTACAACCGGGTTTTTGTGTCTAATTTGCAAATGAATGAATGTAGAAACAAAAAATTTGGAGGATATGTGCATTAAATAGTTTTTTATTGAATGCGTCATAGAAATTTGTATAAGTGTATTGCAAAAACGATTTATAACAAAAAAAGCAATCTCTGCGGAAAAGTCCATTCTTGGAGAAAACAGCACATCACAGTGTTATGTGGTAAAATGGCATAAAAACGATACAAAAATGGGTTCTAATAAGGAATGTGTCCACCCTTAACTTGAATGCATTGGCGGCATCGATTTCCCATTCTGTTTATTAAGTTGTCGGACACCGGAATAGGAAGCGAAGACCAGACACAGAGTAAGCCTTGTTTCAGCTCATGTAACGACCTTGAGGAGGATTTAAAGCAGCAACCTCTGCCAAGATAGTTCCAAAGATGTTCTATCGGATTCAGGTCTGGAGATCGAGCTGGCCATTCCATTCGTTCCAAACCGTGATCCTCCAGATACTCCTCAACAATCCGAGCTCGGTGAGGTCGTGCATTATCATCCATCAGAATGAAGTCGTTACCAATAGCAGCAGCATATGGGCGGACATATGGATCAAGGATCTCATCCCGATATCTAAGACCAGTTACGGTTCCTCCATGGAACACATGCAGGTCAGTGTGGCCACCGAGCGAGATCCCTGCCCAAACCAGGATTCCACCACCTCTATAACTGTGTCTTTCAACAGTGTTGGATTGATGGTATCTAGTGCGCTGTTCCCTCCAGATCAGTAGACGCCCTGAATCACTCTCCATTGTAAATCTGACTCGTCTGTGAACAGCACAGAAGCCCATTGTTGCTGCGTCCAAGAAACATGTTCTCTTGCCCAGCATAAGCGGTTCCTTCGCTGTCGTCCGTTGAGGGGAACGCACACAACTGGTCTTCTTGCATACAGACCTGCATTGTGAAGACGATTTCGCACCGTAGTAGCGGAGATTCTTCTTCCTGATGCTTGAAAGTGGTCTGCAACGAGCTGCGGCACAGTAGTGGTGCTTCTCCTTCGTGCCGAAAGAGCTAGAAAACGGTCTTCTGCAGGTGTTGTAGCTCGTGGTCGGCCTGGAACAGGTCTTCTGGACACAGAATCTTCGGATTGGTATTGATCCCAAAGTCGCTGAACAACACTTCGAGACACATTGAGACGTCTAGCAGCATCAGCCTGCGACAATCCTATTTCCATCCATCCAACTGCCCGCCACCTTAACGAATTGGGTAAACGACGTCTCTGAGACATTTTCTAAACTCTATTGACTATTGCCACCGAAACTGCCAACAACTGTTGAAAATCAACACAACTTACACACAAAAGTACGAAAGCTTGATATTTGCATATTTTTCTCTCACTCATAAATATACGTTCTTTTCTATAAAATAAAAATGGTAGCAATCGTTTTTGCATTAAGGTTTTTAAAGTTCGTTATTATCATTCATGTAAACTATGCATTTTATTGTTACTGCCATTTTTTTTATGGTGAGCTTCGAAAAACATGTTGTACCTTAACTTTTTGAGGCCAGTGTATATATATATATATATATATATATATATATATATATATATATATATATATATATATATAAATGACTGTATATATATATATATATATATATATATATATATACAGTCAGGTCTCTTTTTATGCGGATTGTTTTTATGCGATTTTGAAGCTGTGTGGTTTGTATTTCAAACATTTGCGGTTTGTATTCCAAACATTTCTAGATTTTTGTTATTATTATTATTTTTATACTGAGGCGTAGATAGTAGTATTCCGAGAATTTCCGTATCTTTTTGGTGCTTACGTCTGCGGCTCGGCTACGACAGTCTTAGATTCGCATTCGTTATTTCAGTAGTATACCGAAACGATATCATTATTTCGAAATTATATTTTCTCTTAGCGGTGCCTCGTTCATTTTTATAAAAGTTTCACTTTAATAAGTGACAAATTTAAGTTGCAATATAATAAGCAGCAAATTTTGATTTCTGGATTTAAAGTGAGTGTCGTAAAGTTTTATTTTTCATTAGAAAATCGTAAGTGTAATTTTTTAAAATTTCTTTTCTAAGATTTTATTTGGCCCAAAGGAGAAAAAAACACATCAAAGACAGTCAATTTCGTTGGAAACGAAAATTGCAATTTTAGATCGCTTAGGAAAAGGAGAAGGATCTACGGCTATTGGAAAACATTTTAATTTAGGCGAATCTACTGTCAGAGCAATTAAAAAGAATGAAGTTGCAATAAGAAAATCGGTCATTTCTGGTACAAAATTAAGCACCAAATTTGCATCGCACACAAGGGATGTATTATTCGAAAGAACGGAAAGAGCCATCGCAATTTGGATTGAGGAACAAGTTCAAAGAAGGATTCCTGTAAGTGGTTACTTAATCCAAGAGAAAGCTCTTCAGTTTTATAAGTCAATGAAACAGTCAGAACCATCAACTTCCACTTCCCAAGCTGGAAAAGAATTTTCAGCTAGCAAAGGATGGCTAACCAGGTTCTTAAAAATAAATGCACTTCATAATATTAAGGTAACAGGGGAGAGTGCGACAGCAGATGAAGGAGCAGCAAAAATATTTCCAGAGGAGCTAGCGAAAATTATTGAAGATGGGGACTATTCTGCCGATCAAATATTTAACGCTGATGAAACAGGACTTTATTGGAAAAAATTGCCTAACCGTACGTACACCGCAAAGGATGAAAAAACTGCAAGTGGACATAAAGCAAGTAAAGATCGAGTCACCTTATTACTTTGTAGCAATCATCAGGACATCGGATGTTGAAAAAAAAACCTCTCTTAATAAATAAATCTCTTAGACCACTCGTCCTTAAAGGTAAAGATTTAAAACAACTGCCCGTGCATTGGATGGCTAACCCGAAAGCCTGGATGACAACAGCTATTTTTACAGAATGGTTCAATAATTGTTTCGTACCAGAAGTGGAAGCCTATATGAAGGAAAAATCTCTCCATTTTAAAGTTTTATTAATTGTTGACAATGCAGCAAGTCATCCACAATTAGAACATCCAAATGTTCAACTAGTATTTCTTCCGCCCAATACAACAAGCCTTATTCAGCCATTAGATCAAGGCATAATTGCAACTTTTAAAAAATATTATATTAAGACAACGTACAAATTCATCTTGAATAAACTAGAAAATGAGTCCTTAACAGTAAAAGATGTGTGGAAACAATTTTCTATTTTTGATTGTTTAATTCTTGTTGCAACAGCTTTCGCTCAAATAAGACCTAGAACTTTAAATGCCTGTTGGAAAAAGATTTGGCCAGCATGTGTGACAGACAATACAACCACTCAAACATCGACACTATCAGATGAAATAATTAATTTGGCACATGAAATTGGAGGAAATGTTTTTAATACCTTCAGCCACGATGATATAGATGAATTGCTTGTGGATGATGCATTAAGTGACAATGATATTATTGATTTAATTTTTAGATCTCTAACTGTAGACGGCGTCATAGGTCTAGAAGGTGATAATGATGAGGAAAAAAAATCAACTCCCCTCACTGGAAAATTAATTCAAGAAGGTCTTCAACTTTGCAGTAAATTAGAAAATCATAATGACCCCAATTCTGAACGAGCCTCTAAATTACAACGTGAGCTGCAGAACTGCATGTCTCGATATCGTGAACTATATAAAAAAATAAAAGAGTCCTCATCGCAAAGTTTAATTACTGATTACATTGTCAGAAAAGGAAGAGCTACACAGAACGAGAATGAAGTTTGTGAAAATCCGTGGCCTTTACCGCAAATATCTATTGCCGAGACAGTCTCTTCTGATGATGAAGGTGATTTGGAACCACTTCGCAAACGGTGCAAACCATTATCAGATAGCGATAATGATTAAAAATGTAAAACTATGTGTATTACTTTTCCATGAAATAAAATGAATTAAGGTTTGAATACAAGTTTTTTTTTTTAGCTTTTGTATGAAATTCTTTCAGACATTCGAAGTAATTTATCATGCAGCTTATTTCTTTTAATTTCTGCAATTTTTTTATGCCGTTTTAAGTTAAGTTTAACTAGTTGTTTTGGTTTTATGCGATTTTAGAAAACTAAGGAACGTATCCCTACTTTTTCCATTCAAGTAATGTCTTTTTTAATGCGATTTTTTTATATGCGTTTTTCGGTAGAACGTATCTACCGCATAAAACGAGACCTGACTGTATATATATGTTAATTCAAGCATTAAAAAAACAATCGTTTCAATATCTATCTGTAAATTTTTCTTTTATTTATTACTTATAGAAAATGGATTTTAATATATATACCTGTTTTTTTATAAAATAATTATTTTTGTTATTTCATTACTAAATTAATTATTTGTTAATTAAAAAGTACATCGTCTATTATTTTGGATAAAAATACATTTCAGAGACATTTTTATGCTAACTATACGTAACGATTGATTGATTCATTAAAATCTTAAATTTATTATATTTTCATATTTTAGTTTCTTAGAAACTAACTAGTATTAAAAAAACGATGGAAATTTTTTTGTTTTACTCTTAGCATTAGAATCATTTTCTTTTTATTGCTTCACATTAATAATTTTTTAACTAATGCAATACTGTTTTTTAAAAGTCATACATTGAAATTTGAAGCTATATTTATCTGTGAGGGGGAGGGGAAGAGGAAACAGTAATTTTACACTAAAAAAACCGTGCTATGCCGGGCTAGAGGGAGGGGGAAAAAACCTGTCTTAAATCGAAAATATGTGGAACAAATTTCGAAAAAGGGAAATTTAATGAAATAATTTTAGAAATCACTCACATTGCGTGCGTACAAACACACACGCATAATTGCTGGCGTCATGAGGGAAAGAGAAAGCCCGTGCAAAGCCGGGCCATGCATCTAGTTTATTTATAGTTCTTGATACGCTTAGATATAGCTCTTAATTATTTTAGTTATTAATTAATTTTGTAGTTCTTTTTTTCATTTTTTTCACAAGAGTGGTTCACAGTATAGGTTCGAAACCGCTTCTTTTAAAAAACTTCAACTTGCACGAAATATTGTATTTTAGTGCGAAGTCTTCCAGTGCCACTGGAAATCGAAGTGTTATTTAGAGATGAAAAGTAACAATTTTCTATAAAATATATTATACTAGCTGGAATACCCGTTCTTCGCACGGGTGAACTGAAAAATTAAACAACACAGATTGAAGAATAAAGAAGATTTTAATGAGTTAATTTTACGTGAATTGCAAATTAAACAAAAAAAGGTTTTAGCATATCTCAGCTAAACAAAAAAAAACACCTTTGTTAAATTTTAAGTATGTAGATCTAATAGCTGATAAAAAGGATTTTTTTTATTTATAACTCCCCGTAACAGTCTTGAGGGTCGATTTTTGAAAATACCTCCCTAAGCTGATTTCTGCTCAGCAAAAGTAACACATTGTTAAACGTTTTCTGTAATGAACACTTAAAATAGTGTAAATAATTTATATCTGAAAGAGTAATACATTAATATTACTTTCTGTTGTATTTATTTTGTTAAAATTGTAATATTCTCAAGCAACGCCGTTTCTTAAATTATAATGGCGATTCAATAAAAAACATAGCGAAATGTTAATGATAGAGTCAAGTTGGCAAATGTCTAGCTACTTTCATAGCTCGAACTTTATTAGAGCTTTGTAAGACCCGCCGTGTAGGGGTAAGATGCACGTTAATACTTTATCCACCACAATATAATTTACTGCAGTTTTTTTCATACAATATATATTTTTCTTATCACTATATTGAAAAGTAAGGGGTATACATAAACAAAATACTTTACTTTGGGAAATTTAATCCGTCAGAGCTAATAAATTAATTAAAGATATTCCACTGTAAAATTAATTATATACACCACTCACTTAAAATAAAGAGTCAAATCGTTTTCTAAGGTCTTCATTAACATACTAAAACCTAAGACACTTAAATTTTGACAAACTACACTCATGTCCATAAATTAAGGATAATTCAGAATCTCACAGAAATTGATCTCTGGAATAAAAATTTCACCTGTAGAATTATCACACACATCTTGAAGAAGAATATGCAAATTACAGGAAACCACCAGATGGCGCGGATAGTACGTCACAATGACGAGAGTGTAAGAGAAGGTTATATAAGGAATGGTGGCAAAGAAGTAAAATTGTTCACAAGCGCTTTAAAAGCCTTTCAGTGCAATAACCGCATAGTTATGGCACAAAGGAAGCATTTGGATGATTTTTTACGTGGTAGAATTATTGGATGACTGGAATGTGGACGTACCCAGCTGGAAGTATCCGAGGAACTTGGAATCGCCCAGAGTGTCATCTCCAGGTTTTGGCAATGATTCCAAGATGATGGTAATGCGAGTAGATGTTACAGCACAAGTCGCCCCCGAGTTACAACGCCGAATGAGGACCAGTATATATATTTGGCAGTTACTGCCAAAAGAAACAGACGGAGCACAGCATCAGACCTGTCTCGTCAGCTCTCTTCATCTACCGGTACGACAGTTTCAAGGCAGACCATGTACAGACGCTTATGGCACATTGGTCTATATGCTCGTAGGCCTGTCAGACGTATTCCACTTACCGCAACTCACTGTCGCCTGCGATTAACCTGGAGTAGAGAGCATGAATTGTGGACACCGCAACAGTGGTCTTGTGTGATGTTTTCCGACGAGTCCAGGTTTAGTTTGCAGTCTGATTCTGACCGGACTTTAATATGGAGAGCGCCAGGTACCCGTTACCACCAAGAAAACACCATTTAACGAAACCGTTACGGTGATGCAGGATGGCTTGTTTGTGGAGGATTTATTCTTGGTTCCAGAACTGACCTGCATGTTCAGAGTGTAACGATGACAGGTCACGTCTATCGGGATGTTGTTCTGGAACAACATGTACATTTGTTTCGGGGTGCCATGGATGCTGAATTTCTGTTTATGGATGACAACGCCCGTCCTCACCGTGCAAACATTGTAGACGAATGCCTTCAATCGGAGGATATCCCCAGTATGGATTGGCCAGCATACTCATCGGACTTGAATCGAATAGAGCATGTGTGAGATATGCTTGGCCGACGAATTGCGGCCCGTCAATCTCCTCCCACCTGTGTACCGGAACTTCGGAGGGCATTGCTTGATGAGTTGTGTAATATTCCCCAAGATCAAATTGATAATTTGATACTCAGCATGCCTAGACGTTATAAGGACTGTATTGCATCATTCGGGAGACATACTCCGTATTAATCATCATACTAACCATGTTATACTGTTTTTTTGTAAATAGGTTCTTTTTGAAATTTGCTCCAGGGAGTAAAAATCGCTATTTTTATTAATTATGTCAAACATATAGCATCTTTTTTGCTCTTTACCTTTTGTTTAATAAATATACTTTACAAATAAGTCAAATTTGTTTTGGTTCTGTCTCTTTCTTTGCCTGAACTTCATTATCCTTAATTTATGGACATGAGTGTACTTTTTCGGGACAAAAATGATCATCATAGCAATATGCTGAAAACGCAATTTCTGCTATAAAGCTATATGCCTTCCCGCTAAAATACTCATCAAAAAACCCGTGCTGCCATATATCTTGGATTGATTGATTGAATATTAACGTCACACTGTTCAGCTACACGAGGGCTTTTGGCGACGGACCACGTAATTTTGAACCATGGTCAAGTGACGTGGACGACACCTGAGCTGGCACCCCTCTCCTAACTACCACACCACACCAACGGGAGGACGTTTCAGCTCTCGACAGATTTAACGTGCATCTCTGCCCTACACGGTGGGTCTTTAGTGGTACTGGGCTCGAACCCGTGACAAAGCAAGCCACGGTCCGATACCTATACCACTCGGCTACCGCGGCCACCATATATCTTGGAAGAGTGGATTTCAAAGAATATTCCTGCTAAGTATTGGTAGAATATTCCTTCTAAGATGGTGTGGTGTGTTAGTTAGAAGAAGGGGTTCCAGCTCAGGTGTCGTCAACGTCACTTGACCATGGTTCAAAATTACGTGGTCCGTTGCCAAAAGCCCTCGTGTAGCTGAACAGTGCGACATTCATATTCACTCATTCACTCACTCTAAAAAATGCAGTACAGTAGTTATAATTGTTTTTAAACTTAAAAATGCAATATCTGGTCTATTCAATTAAAATTATAGCATTATAATTAGCTACTAACTACAAACAAATTTTGAAAATTTGTCCAAATAATGTAGTGTGAAAGACTAAGTTTATTTACTTTAAGTACCAGAACCGATAAAAGCATTTATTATGAAAAAAGATGAATTTCTTACTACCAAATGTGCATAGTAAAATCATAAAAAAATTCATTCAAATGAAGAGAGATTTATAACAACTTCTCCCTTCAAAACTTAGTTTTATTCTGAAATAAAAAAAAAATAGGGATTATGCTGATCACATGAATTAATTAGAAGCGAGCGCCTTGCGTAGCCAAAACAAAAAGGTTTTCTTCACAAACAAAAGATAGATATAAGCTGCCGTGGGCTTTTTTGCAGCGCACGCCAGAATTGCTTGCAGATTGCAGAATTTTTTCCTACTTACTTGACAAATATCGTTATATTTTGGACACTTCACACAATATCTTTATAAATTATATACTATGCTATAAATTATAGCCTATTTGTTATTCTGATGTAAAAGTTATATTACTGTAAAGTTTCATTAAAATCCATTCAGTTATTTTTGCATGAAAGACGGCCAAACATCCTCACAATCTTTCGCATTTATAATATATATCTAGGTTTACATCAAGTTTGCCTACCTACACTTAAAGTTAAAATGAATATTTTATTTAATTGTCGATCAGTTATTTGATGAAAAGGAATTTTATTTTTACAATATGTTGCATATAAATACCTTACAATATTATGAAGCATTTGAAGATGTTTGAAATTATTCTAATAAAATAACATTCTCCATCTTTGACTGTCTGATTTACTTACTAATTATCCTTTAAAAGTGTTTCGAAATTTTTTCTGCAATGACTTAAGATAATAAAAGAAAATACTATTTCAATATTAAGTTAAAAAAATTACTTATATTAATGTATAATTTATAGGAATTCTTAAATTTATATATATATATATATAATGTGATTATCCATTATTACAAGTTATTGAATTATATATAAAGTGCATAATAAGGGCCGGCCTTCTGGGGGAGAGCAGCGGATGCTATGCACTGGCCCCAGCATGATCAAAAACTAAAATGCATCCTTTCACATGAAAACTTGACATTTCTTTACAAAATATAACTTGTATCGTAAACATTGTTGTTGTAGATCTCTTAATTTCAACGGTCTTTCTTTATTCGCAAAATGAGGCATATGATAATAGGTTTCAAATTCTGAGCTCTACACATCGAATAACATGAAGAATGGGAGGCTAAAATGTTATGTTCCCCATTAATTTAAGCCATGTAATATGAAATTAAGAACCAATTAATCGGTTCGTGTACGTTTCAGTAAATAAAAAAAAATGTGGACCGCATACATATGATGTGTCAACCTAGGGCAATAAATGAATATTATTCACCGCCACTTATAATAAGAATGCGCAATCTGCAAGATTTACAGGAGGCTATAATGGGTGTTCTGTTTGCCATGTGCAATTATTTATGAAACAAAGTTTATATAAATAAGGAAATGTAACAACTCAAATTGATATTTCAAAGAGTACATGTGGTTCTATTTTTAGCATTTCATAATCTCCCCCTTTATGGATACCATGAAATAATAGGAACAACTAATAATGGAACCTTTTTCAGTTTAAAAGAATTATGAAGTAAATATGATTCTGTGTTATAATATATCATGTCAACAAAATAAAAAAAACTCTCGAAAGGGAATTGTGCATCACTTAGCAAGTTACAAAAAAAAACCTGATAGAAGAGAATTTAGGAGTTACTCTCTTTTATAACACTGCAATATTGATACAGTTATTGCGTAAATAGAAGATAGATTTAGACGTATACCAAATATTATAATTCCGATTTCAAAACCTGCGAATAACATGAATTAGAAAAAAAAAGTTCCAAGACTTTTTTGTAAAGTTTTACAAGAAAGATGTAGATGAAATCAGTTAGAAACAGAATTTGATTTTGAATGCAAATAACACACGATACTTACCAAATAGTTATAATGAATTATTTCTACACACACAAACATGTGTTAACTTTTTTAATACTTATCTCTTAATTTGCAGTTACTATATGAAGTACTGAGAGCTGTTTCAGCATATTAAAATTAAGTTACATTCAAACATGCATGTGTACAGAAAGCTTAAATGCACTTGCAATATTAAGCATCGAAAAAAAATGCAAAAAAGTTAATTTTTCCGAAAATAACACGCAATAAATAAGCAAGGGTATGCGACGCTTGGATCACAAATTAAAATTAATGCGAGTAGGAACTATATTAAAAATGTACATTACAATTTTTAATAACACATTCAATATTTTTTTCTTCATATAAAGTGCCTATAACATGTAGATCTAGTTTTTTAAAATTATACAATATTAAGGGAATGTATCATCAGAAAAGGTGCAATAATTTTCAGAAATGTTATTTAATTATCCTCAGTTTTAAATATATTTTCCTTCTTATTGAATTACACATGATTTATCTATAAATAGATGGTTCCAAAATACTTGTGAAAAAGTTTACTTGTTTAAACCATTGTCTATCTCATATTACAGAGTTAATATGAAAGTTTTTGATTAATAAATAGTTATGCATTGCTGAAAACGCGAATTTTATTTTTACTGCACAATGAATTGTAAATTAGATTGAAAGAATACAATACATATATATAAATGAATAGTCGCATAAAATATCCATTCACAGTTAAATTAAAAATGTATTTGATGTAGACAAAACAAATGTTTTTAAACAATTTAAATGATGAATAATACTATTTAAAAATATGTGAATTTAAAACAAAAAAATTACAAGATTGTTGCATTAGGCATTCCACAAACTTTTCAGGTTATAAAAGTAATTAAATATATTTTTCAGCCGCAGCATTGAAAAATGAGAATTTTCAAAACAAAACAAAAAAAATGTACAACCAGACATAACAAATAATTTCCAGTAATTGAGTAGTTTTTGTTTCTTAAATTGGCATAAGTCACTTTGTTTTTAAAGCTAAAAAGTACGCTTTTTCAAAAAAAAAATCCATATGCTGCACAGTATGTCATTTCTGAACGTAAAAAAAGAATAATTAACTATACGAGTTTAAGAGCAAAATAGTCGTAAACAAATGACGGCGTACGCACGTGCACAAGAGCTCACGGGAATCATGTGATAGTGACGTCACATGAATTTAGTCCATTGAAGCATGAAGCGCATCAATACAAATTTTCATGGCTACAGCTGTGTGACACGTTCTCTCTCTCTCTAATAAAATTAATTCTAGTAATAGTGAAATTATATTAAATTTTTAAAACTCTACTTGCTGTACATAGATTTGTAAATATTAAGGCAATTATACAGGGTGTTCTCGAATTCATGGTACAAACTTTAAGCGTAGGTACAGGACATTGTAACAATCAATTATTGTACTGGAATGTATGTGCGCAAGTGACACGGTGTGGCACAAACACAAAAAATAAGAGACGAAAGGAAAGATAAAGAGTTTGTTGAAAGCATCGTTGACAAGTTTAATGTTTACAATAGCAGTTCATAACAGTTCAACACATGAGCTATGAAGTCCGAATGCAGTGCACATTTATTTCTGTACCACCCACTGACAGTCGGAGAAGACAGCCTGCTGGATTCAAAGCTTGTACTCGCTGAAAATAGAAGAGGTGTAAGCGATTTTTATTTAACACTCTAAAAACGGCCACGTTTACGTGATAAGCACCAGCTTTTTGTATTGGACTCGGGTCTATCGCCACAATGTTCAAGATGATTTCTTCCAGATTTGGACTGCGAACAGCTCTTCGTCGATCAGCATCTTGTTTAGTGACGTGGAATGAACGTGTTTCACGAAGTTGACGATGTAATCGTAGAAAAATTCTGTGTGATCCGGTATTCCTCGATCGGGAAACTTCGCCTGATACATTCGTAAGGGGAGTTCTACCGTTACCATTTGCACGGTCTGCATTTTCGACATACGTAAAGTCTCCCATTGTAGATGTCAGCACAATTGCGAATGGCGCTTTTCACTACTGACATGCATCATATTGAATGGCAACTAGACATCTACTGCCTCCCACCGGCAACGCAATTATCCGACAATACCATTTCTCTTTTTCTTTATTTCCCTTGTTTGAGCCTCACCGCGTCACTTGCTCTATGCATTCCTCTTACAATAAATGATTGTTACACAATATCTACCCTTAAGGTATCCGACTACCTTCGGAACCGTGATTTTGCACAGCGCATAAATGGATAATTTTCATGATATTAAGTGTCACTTAGATTAGTATATATGCATAAAATTGTTTTAAGGACATTTTGACAAAAAAAAATTTATTTAAATATAATATTTTGGCAAAAAATTAACTTAGAATAATCTTTTTTCCAAATGTTCGCCTTTTGTGAAAAAGGCTTCTATTATAATAATATTTTGCCTGTATATAGCTCAGATGTCTCTACAGAGGCTCAACTAGAATTTTTGAAATATATAACGTAGAAGTGGGTTTATTCATATTTTACGACAACAGAGGGGAGCAATTTTAAGAAAAAAAACGCCAAGAATTATTTCAATTAGTGGTAACTCTGAAAATAATGTGAATTTTTCAAAAATTCTAGTTGAGCCTCTGTAGAGAGGCCTGAGCTATATACAGGCAAAATATTATTATAATGGAACCATTTTTCACGAAAGGAGAACATTTTGAAAAAGATTATTCTAAGTTAGTTTTTTGCCAAAATATTATATTTAAGTAAATTTTTTTGTCAAAATCTCCTTAAAACAATTTTATGTATTTATTCTAATCTGAGTGACTCCTAAATATCATGAAAATTTTCCATTTATGCGCTTTTTTAAAATCACGGTTCCGAACGTAGTCGGATACCTTAAAGTGTGTACCATGAATTCGGGACCACTCTGTGTATTGAAAAAAGCAAATAAAAATGCTAAAATGTATTAGTATACATAGTTTTGAATTGGAAAGTTTAAATATATTCTTAGTGTTAACATATTTGCTATTTTATATCAGTTGCTTGTAGACAGTTGAAACGAACGAAAATGAAACAAAATGTGACCACTTTATCAAAATGATATTGGTGATAAAGCAGTATTCAAATTCTAAGATTTCTGTAGAAATTGGGAGGTAAATAATTTTAAAAGGCTGATTTTCTCTGAGATAGAAGCAAATTTGAGCTTTCTTTTATTTTTAGTATATATATTTAAAATTAAAAAAAAGACACCTTTAAATGTAAAGTTTGTATCTTTAAACCTAGCAGAAATTATAAGATTTGTTTAGAGAAAATGTTTAATCTTTAAAGTTAATATTGGTCCTGTTTAATTTTTTTTCATTAATAATTTTTGAGTTAATAGATAAATACATTATATATACTTGACAACTAAAAAAAAGGAGTAATATTTTCCATAATCAAAGCATTTAATTTTCAAAAAAAAAAAAAAAAAAAAAAAAGTTCGAGATTTTGAACTTTTTTTTTTTAAATTGAGCGAAACAGTTTTAGATTTTAAATAATTGAACAATTAATTATTTAATTAACAATATATTTCAAGGAATTAATTTGTTAATAGTTAAGAAAATCAATTAATTATGAATAAATGAATAATTTTCAGTAAAAAAAAAACTAGTTCTAAACTTAAAAGAAAGTGAATTATAAGGCTAGTTTAATGTTTTTTTTTTTTTTTTTTTTTGGTATTTTTTTTTCACAGAGAATTCAGTATACAAAAGGATAAAGCTTTGAAAGACAGAAATAAAAATAAATAATCACTAAAATTAAAGAAAATCTATCTTATTGAAGAAACATTTAATTACTGTGCTTTATAAATATTTGTTCCTCCCTGATCGAATAAAACTTTATGTTGCGTCAGAGGAAATTAATCATAAAAGTTTTATTATCTATCTATAGTATCTTCACTTGAGCACATTTAGAAATCCAGATTACGTAAACTTAGGTGTCCAGATGAGTAAATACACAAATAACTATTAAGAAAAGTTACTTCTTTTTGGAAAAAAATAAAACAAAATTTTACTTATACGTTAAAATTACTTTGATACATGAACTTGATTTTTTTATTTTTTTATTTTTTGTAATACTCCGCATCATATTTTAATACGAGTTCAGAAAAACGATTCTTTTAATCAATACAAATGAAACCGATTTCTTTAATAAATACAAATGCTAAAAGTATCAATTATCAAACGTTAATTGCAGCATGAGTACAAATATAAAGTATTAAACTTTGATTTTTCCATATAGTTTCATTGTTAGCTATTTCATTTTTGAATACTTTTTGCGTTCAATGGTAGAATTTATAAGTTTTATTTTCCTTCTTTTTTTCATTCCCATGTATTAAAAAAGGTGGAAATTTAATTTGATTGCTTCATGGAAAAACAATAGGATATAGGTGGAAAATTAGTTACATTTATTTCATTTATAGGATTTAATATGAGTTAATTTTTCATATATAATCTCGAAATTTAGACATAACAATAAACAATGTATAAACCATATGAAAAAACTTAAATCAGATTTATTTATAAAACGGAAAATGTGCAATTTTTAACACTTCTTAGGTCATCTTAGATCAGACTTAGTTCTTAAAATGAAGTTTATTATTTTTTAGAATGATTTTATATATTTTGAAATAGTACTCTGCTGCACTAAATTCCTTTATTGAGCAAATATTTTCTTAAAATATTTAAACTACTTTACATAAAAAGGAACAACTGACTTATTAACAACAGTAACCGCCCAGGCGGTATAGTGACGCTGACTACTATACCACAGAGCCTGGATTGGAATACCGAAGAAGACATGGATGTTGGTGGGTATAATGCTTGTGTGGCATAGGGGCACTTTAAGTATTCGTCGAGCCAAAATTCCTTTAGAGAGGTTGGTTGAAGGGGAAGAGAGGTGGGAGGACCCTTGACCACTCCGCAGGGTGTTCTCCCTCAAAAATTGGGGGACGGAGCCAAAAATTTACTTTCATGTGCATGGTGCTTTTAGCTGTGGCTAACGACAGGCGTAAGGTAACCAGTTGCCACGATGAACTTTGTGGGCCTCAATTTGATACCATTGACCGGGTGGCATTAGAAACAGCAACAACTCTACTAGAATCAAAAAAATTACTGGCGGCGGACCAAATGATTTTGCGTCCCACTCAAGTGACAAGGTTTATGCCCAAAGTGTTACGTCATTCTCCACATCCATGCCACTCCAACCTAAGGACTTAGGGCCTTGCCAGATTTAAGGCTGTCTCGGGGTAAGGATGCCAAATTCGGAACACTCTTTTGGAAAGAAATGGGTTCCAGAATTGAAATTAGATCTTGATTTCAGTATCTTGTGTTGAGAGCAACTTATTTTATTATATTGCTCATTTATGTCTGTGTGATGCAAAAAGTTTTTTTCTACTTTATCTACTTACTCTACACTGGTGTGCAAAAATTAAGGACGAAGTCGAAAAATTAGCATATCAGCTGAACGAAGAGGCAGAGCGTACAGAAAGACCAATCAGGAGATTAAGTAAGGTGATGTACGGTAGCACATGCGCAGATATGCAGGTAGACTATAATGGGGGAGTGTCTGAGTAGTATAAAGCATGTTGTCGGTGTAAGATCAGTATTTCTGGCAAAGAGATTGCACGCCGTATAGCAGTTAAAATCACACCGAGCTGCTGCCTCAGCGAGAAATGGCAAATAATCAATCTGTTAGACGACATCTGGATGCTTTTACCCGAGGTCGAATCATTGGGAAGTTGGAGGAAGGCCGCAGTGTGACAAGTGTGGCTGCAGAGTTCGGAATTGCTCACAGCATCGTTTCACGACTTTGGAGACAATTTCAAACTACAGGAACAGCTATCCGGGGGTTCAGTAGTGGTCGTCCACGAGGAACCACACCCGCAGATGACCGGTACATTGTCTTACAGGCCAGAAGAAACAGGCGGGAGAAATCGCTAGACACACGACACAGGCGACTGGACGACCGATATCGCGTTTTACCGTGGCCAGAAGACTGCACGGTGGTGGTCTGTTTGCACGACGCCCTGTGCGGTGTGTACCTTTAACGCCTGCCCATCGGAGAAGGCGTTCTCTGTGGTGCCGGGAACACCGGAATTGGAGAGACAATGAATGGGGACGAGTACTCTTTACAGATGAGAGCAGATTCAGTTTGAGTAGCGATTCTCATCACATACTCATCTGGAGAGAGCGGGGAAGCCGCAATCATCCCTCGAACATCATTGAAAGGGACAGGTATGGAGGTCACGGTGTTCTCGTTTGGGGAGGCATCATGCTTGGTAGTCGTACAGACCTTCACATCTTCGACGCAGGTTCAGTCAACGGGACCCGTTATTGTAACGAGATTCTTCTTCCATATGTGCGTCTTTTTAGAGGCGCTATGGGTCTGCAGTTCCTTTTCATGGACGACAATGCACCATGTCATCGCACAGTAGCTGCCGAACAGCTCTTAGAGAGTGAGGATATTGAACGTATGGATTGGCCGGCACGATCTCCGGATCTCAATCCCATCGAGCATGTATGGGATTTTCTAGGCAGATGCTTGGCAGCTGGTACCTTACCACCAGTAACGATTCGGGAGCTTCGATTGGCGCTGCAAGACGAATGGGCAGCAATGCCTCAACAAGTCATTGACACCCTCATTCTCAGCATGGGCAGAAGCTGTGAAACCTGCCTAGCAGTCAGGGGAGATCATATCTCCTACTAAAGACCGGATGTTTCTTGCTGGACACCTATCACATGGAT
Source organism: Trichonephila clavipes (assembly GCA_019973935.1). Taxonomy (NCBI): domain Eukaryota; kingdom Metazoa; phylum Arthropoda; class Arachnida; order Araneae; family Nephilidae; genus Trichonephila; species Trichonephila clavipes. The sequence continues at coordinate 263,125 of BMAU01018765.1, forward strand.
GTTTCGGCCTTCAATCGCATTGCGCTCCATGCTATTTTTTCAATAAAGCTTCTTTTTATCCCTCTGATTTCTCTTTTAGTAAGTGTTGCTTACATTACACATGTCTTTACGTATTGGGGATCTTAGGGTATTAAATGTGTTAATTTGGAAAGCTTTTGTACAAAGTTATATTGAAAAAACCGTCTCGTCCTTAATTTTTGCACACCAGTGTATATCGTAATATTACTTGAGTTCTGCCTTCACATATTACAGGAAAAATATTTTATCTATCGAATTTAACTAAATTTTAAGAGCACTGTTTTATAATCAGATGCATGAGTTGAAACTGAGAGTTTTCAAGAAAATCATGGCATTTATCTGTTTGTTCAGAATTTAACATACTCTTTTACGTTAGAAGAACAAGTCTTAAAAAGTGAATGCTTCAGCCACACTACAGGATGATTTTGGAAAAGTAACACATTCGAATCCACTACCTTTCTCAACCGGATATTCAACCATCCAGAATATTGCGTCCCCAAAGGTCACGGGAAATACCTCAATCTTTTGGCCAACAATGTAAATAAGCATTCAAAATTCAGTCCCCCTCCCTTTTTTTTTATTATCTCGATCCATTTCAGATCGTGATTCAATGAATTCGAAATACCCTGAAAAAAAAGATAATTCAGGACAACCTAGAAAATATCTATGGATACCGTAAATGGTAATTAATGTCAATAAATTTTAAAATGAATTCCTATAACAATTTGTGAAAGAACTCGTAGTTTAAAATAATAAAGTGGATGAAGGATTAAAAAAAAACCCGAAATACATATAAAAATATATTTCTGTTGCAATATTTTCTCAAGAGTCATTTTCTGGAAAAAATGGTATAATGTCAATAATTTTAAGAGCTTTGTCTTTTGTAATTAAATTATTCCAGCATAACATATTATCAGTTTCAGTTCTTGCCTTTACTTTAATGGAAATGTTTTACAAACTGTTATATTTGCCATCACAATGATTTTTTCAAGATAACTAATTTATATATATATATATATATATATATATATATATATATATATATATATATATATATATATAAATATATATATATATATATATATATATATATATATATATGACAGATATTTTTTAAAAAAAAAATATCTATATACAAAATGGTATACATCCTAATATATATTATAAACGTGAACGTTTGTGAGGATGTTTGGGAGTCTTTCACGCAAAAACAACTGAATGGATTTTAATGAAACTTTACAATAGTATAGCTTATACACCAGAATAACACATAGGCTATAATTTATAGATATTGTGTGAAGTGTCCAAAATATAACAATAATTGTCAAGTAAGTAGGAAAAAATTCTGCCATCTACAAAAAAGCCCGCGACAGCAAATATCTATCTTTTATGTGTGTAGCTAACCTTTGCATTTTGTTTTGTCTACGCCAGGAACTTCGAAAGTTTGAACAGGCAGAATGTGAGGCTGATTACAATTTTAACATAAAAAAATACAACAAAATATAATATTAACGTATTACACTTCCAGATATAAATTATTTATACTATTTTAATCGAAAAAATAACATTGTTTATTTGCTTATGATTTTAAAAAAGTTCAAGTATGTTACGTTCACCAATTTTTAAATCTTAATATTTACGGAGTGCGCAATATTAATTAAAGTAAAAATTCGCTGAAATTCTAAAGACAAAACACAGACAATTATTCTATAAAAATCCTTGCAAAAACGAATACGTCTCGAATCAGTCGACCTGAAAAAGAATGCATTTTGAACCAAGATTGATTTACGCCGTTTTTCAGAAAAAGCTTTTCACTGTTTTTTAAATCTCGTGCTATATAGTTTTCAGTTATGGTAATTTAAGGTCGCTTACACAGAATTCGAAGATTCGGTGTACTTTTCGATTTACACAACATAAGAAAAAAACGATATTTGATAGTTTGAATGACGTTAGTGAAATTATATTTTGTAAGTTAAATATTAACAGAAGGAAAGAGGTCCTCACACTCAATAAAAGTCTTTTAAATTCAACTTAAGATCGATTATCCCGTTTGAATGCAAAGTTGTAATAATAGTTTCCATTAAGCAAGGCGATAATTTAAAATTTAAGTACTATTTATAGTGGATAAAAAAGTATTAAAACAAATTTACAGTTCAAAAGATAATATCGAAATACAAAACAAACTTAGTTGAAAAAGGTCAAGTGTAGGACACCCATTTCACTAAACTTGAAGAACGGTGGATAGTTAGGAATATTATAAACCTATAATAAAACTACAGTAAAATTGATACTGGATGTATTTCGAAGGTTTTACAAGTCTTTCAATGCATAATTCTAAACCTTTCAAGAAAGTGTAATAATAAATATCATAATAATTAGTAAAAAGGTAGTTTTAATATTTTTAAAAAAATAGAAGACAAAGTAACATTTTTATTCAACTGAGAATTACTTAAGTAAATTTTAATTCTTTATAGTATTTTATTTTTTAAATATGTAGCATCAGTTAAAATATACTCAAATTTTAAAAATTTAATAACTACTTATCAAATTCAAATGTTTTATGACTTCTTCATTTATAAAAATAATTGCATGAAACTTTTTTTCCGTTTATCGAACATTTCAAAAAATGCTCATAATTTTAATTCAACATTTAATACACTTGTGAAATTTTGTAATTATAAAAATTTCTACTTTTCTGAACATACAACTATTTTTAAAAAGGTACATTTTCGTTTTCGGGTCCTAAAAATTGCAAAGTGAGTGAGTGAATATTAAGGTCCCACTGTTCACTTACTCAAGAGATATAGCCAGAGGGAAAGGGGAATTTTTCCATGACAATGTGTTATGCATTTAAAAATGTTCAAGCAACGCCGGGGGGAATAAACCTGTCTGACAGAAAAGAAGCAAAAAAATTTCGAAACAGTGAATTTTAAGTCATACACTCGGAAAAAGGCCGTGCAACGCCGGGCTAAGCGGAGGAAGGGGGTGGGGTGAAAGTCATTTTGATAAAGATTATTAGAAGGGATGATTTTATGAAGGAAAAGGAAAATCTTCATAAAAGTAGAGAAAGCCCGAGCAACGCCGGGCCATGCAGCTAGTTAGCTATATTCCATTGAAATAAGTTTTAGTCTTAAGTCCCTGATTTTCTATAAAATGTATATTAACTGAAATTTAAAAAATTGTAGCTTCTCTCTCTCTAAAAGCACTTTTATATTTTCACAATCTTACCTTATATAACATATATAAATGGGCAAAAAATGCTGTGTATGTGTGTGTGAATAAAGAATAACATCAAAGTTGCCTTCATAAATGTTTTTCTCAAATACTTTTCTCATACAAGATAACTTTCTTGGGCCTAGGAAGAATAAAGGATTATTCTTTTTCAACTTCACATAATGCAATTGATGGATATAATCACTTGTTTTCATCGATTAAAACATAAAGCAAAATGCATTTTATAATTTATTTTTCCCACCACAATTGATCATATATTACTGCATCTTAATATTAAACTTAATTTGTAAATTACTGCTACAGCAGTCTCGAAAATTCTGCGCTCGATCACCCGGCTATCTATATAACTCGACCGCACCCTTGCAGTTCGAATAGCGCTCTATTCATGGGATTTAAAAAGAATTCTTTATCAATATGCTGAGGAATTCTCAACATTTCATTGACTGAACAAAACAAAATTATTCAATATTTCAGCTACGAAAGTTGGTTTAAAAGAAATAGAAATAATTATTTATACCTTTTAAATTCTTCTTGTGAGGTATTATGAGGAAACGAATGACGCCACGATGACGCCATCATGATTTGTTCAGATAAAGAACACACTTCTTGTTAATTGAATCCATACAACAGTAAATTTATAAAGTGAAAATGATTAAACACAATTTTTAAAAACTGTAAGCAAACTAGAAGACGGATTTTTTTTGTTCCTTTTAAAGTGTTGTGATTTTTGTAGCATTTTAAATGATTTTAGGACACAGGAAAGTGATCCCACCAGAGTGTAAGTAGACTTTCAGAATTTTTTTTATGTATTGCTTCACTTCAGCGGCATAGCAGAGTATATTAGGCCCCCCCACCTGCAAAGTCAGGTTTCGGGCCCCAAGCCGGATCTTACAAATGGTACGTACTTGGCGTCAATCAGGCTTTGCCCCCCACGATGCGGGGGTGTGCATCGTGCCATCGCTTCATTTTTATAATTATTGTGTGAAATAGCAGAGAAATATAATGTGAAATTATATTACTCTTGAGTTTTGTTTTGTACTTAATGCAATATATAATTAAGTAAAATTTTTTGAGCTTTGAGAAGTTGAGTTTAATACGTAAAAGTTAAAATATTTCGCTTGCCGTTTTAGAAGTGACTCATTTAATATGGACTTACAAATACGTATGCAGTTTTTAAATAATTAAATACATAAAAGATTGCTTTTTCTGATAAGTTCATTTTAAAAACCTCTCTTGTGTGTACTTCAAATTTGCTGGGGGGGGGGGGGTTGAATTATTGTTATAAATTTGAATTATAGTTATAATCATAATAAATTAAAATTATGTAATTATATCTTCAATAAGCATTGCTCAGTGTTAAAAATATTAGTAAAATACACTCTGTCGCAAAAAAATATATGCACCCAGAAGAAATCAAGCTACAATCACGAAACTCGGCAAGAATGTAGTCTGGTAAGAGATATGCAAATGATTAAAATTTCGAAGCCAATGAGACAAGGCTAAGTGTGCTATGCGCATATTAGTTGCGCAACTGGGAGAGTTTAAAAGCATGAGTACGAGCGCCGTACGGCTATCCAAACGAATCTGATGACTTTGATAGACGATATTGAGACTTAGGATGCCTCTAAGACGTAACCGGCGGCAGTACGAGCAGCTGACGGACTTTGATAGGGGCCGTATAATAGGCCTCAGAGAAGCAGGTTGGTCGAATAGACGTATCGGCCGCCACCTCGGTCGGAGCGATATGGTAGTTGCTCGGTGTTGGCAACAGTGGATCACAGAAGGTAGAGTGTACCGTCGCGGAGGGTCAGGACGTCCCAGGAACACAAATGATCGCGAGGATCGTGCAATCAGAAGAGTGGCCACTTCGGCACCAACAACGTCGCTAGCATCGATTCAACGCCACTTACCTCCTTCCAGACATCCAGTGCCATCAAGAGAAACCATAAGGAGACGACTGACCGAAGTTGGCTTGAGGAACCGACGTCCGCTAAGACGCTTACCATTGACCCCACATCATAGGCAGTGTCGACTGGATTTTTGCCGACCTCGGGCAACTTGGAGTGTGACAGACTGGAGACGTGTCATCTTCAGTGATGAATCCCGATTCAGTCTCAGTGCTGATGACCACCGCACACGTGTCTGGAGGCGCACCAGCCAGCGGTCCGATCCGGCATTTATTGTCGAGCGGCATACAGCAATTTCACAAGGTGTGACAGTGTGGGAGCAATTTCTTGGGACACACGATCATCTTTAGTGGTCCTTCAAGGCACTTTGACAGCTCGCAGATACGTGGACGATATTTTAACGCCGATTGTGCTCCCCATACTATCAAGTCGCCCAGGTGCCATTTATCAACAGGATAATGCTCGTCCACATACTGCGCGACTCTCCCAACAATGTCTTCAAGGATATGACGTCCTACCATGGCCTGACAGGTCACCAGATCTTTCGCCAATAGAGCATGTCTGGACGCGCTGGGAAGGCAACTGCAGCCGTCCCGAGATACAGGAGAATTAACTGCGCAGATGCAAAGACTATGGCAGGATCTTCCACAGGGGGTCATAAGTGATCTAATTGAATCGATGCCACGCCAAATTTCGGCTTGTATAGCTGCCAGAGGTGGCTTTACTACTTACTGATTTTTAACCTTTTGCAAGCTGTAACCGCTTAATAAAATGATATTTTGTTCTGAATTTTTAATCATTTGTTTATTTTCATATACACTACATGCATACCAAATTTCGTGAATGTAGCTCAATTTCTTCTGGGTGCATATATTTTTTTGCGACAGAGTGTATAATCAATCTTTTTGTGGTGTTTCATCAAGATTCAGTTGAGAGGTTAAAAATATTTTTCGAAAGTTTAAAAATCTTTTCGAAAAAAAAATCTATTTCTCTCTCTGATAGATTACATTAGTGTTTAAAATATTATATTCAGGTTTTTGAATAGTTTCCTAAGATTTAGATGTGAAAGTTGTTAAAATGATAAAATGAGATTTTACTAATTAAAAATAAAATTGCATTACACAGCACATTAAAATTGCTTTGTGTGTATGTTTGTTAGTCAAACATTCAATATCGAAATATCGACATCTCTTCTTAGAACCAGATATGATAGAGTAATGCAATTTGTATCATAAAATGAAACATTTATTATACTATAACTCACTTTTTTGATTTATTTCACTTTTCTGTCATACTCATGAAAGATGATTGTTGGAACAACCAGTGTGGCGTATACAGACAACTCGAATGCAGTGGCGTAACAGAGAACATCAGGTTTTGGGGCCCCACGTTGAATTTTACAAAGGGTAGGCACTTGCATCAGTCAGGCTTTGGGCCCCTTAGAACCCTGGGCCCCCCAGCGATGCGGGGGTGTGCGTTACGCCACTGCTCTTATGGGAGGGATTATATATTTAAAAATATGTAGACGGAAACGTCGAGACGTAATCTCTTTATGCTAAAAATTAATAATCTGTTGATTTATGGGAGAGGTTTGAACCCTCAAACCCTACCCTTACTTACTTCACCGTGCAAAGCATATAGAACATAATGAAACTTGTTCCTGATACTTTTCGCAGATTTGAAATCCAGTACCCATCGACTTGTATGCATAAACTTATTTACGCGATATCATTGTACTCTTGCAGTAAACGAATCTCTGACAGCACCTTGATTTCCGTTTGTTTGAGATGTGTGATTTGTGTTATAATTGTCCAAGTAATGCACTTAACAATTGCCTCTCAAACATTAACTGTTCCCCAAAAAGTCTTCGGGAACCCATGATTTAGTGTGATGTTAAATGAAATCTGAACTTTGTTAATGTTTAGGTAAGATAGTAAGTCTCAAGTTTTTTTTTTATTTTAATACTTTGTAGTAACCGTAGTCGTAAAATAATGTACTTTGTGGGTATGAAATGTGAATTAATTGAGTTGTAATTTGATAGAAATTCCTCAATTCTTCTGATTACTGTTTATACCTTAAAATACTTTCTGAGTTTGTGGGTTTATTTTCGTTGGTAAATTCATAACCATCACGAGTTTTTAAAAATGAATTGATTTAGATTGTGACCCCTGAAGTTGCTCCCTCACCGTCTTGCCTACCTAAGGGTGGGGGAGGAATGAAAGTAGAACCAGAAACTTCCATAATAACAATTATTTATTTACTCAAACACACTAATCAACAACACTTTAATCTCTAAGTGAATGTAAAAGGAGTATCAGAGGGAATGCAACGAATACTAAGCAAATACAAGCAAGTAACTAATTTAACTCAACCTAATCTATCGTTAATTACTAACCCCCAATCCACTAATTCAATAAAGTGGCAAACACCACTCAATTTTAACCTGCGTAGCGAATGTAACAGCTTCTTACCACCTTCTCCTATAATTACAAAAACTCTCACTTTATATAGTCGAACTAATCTACATATCAAGGTTTCTTCTTGAGAGGGATGGCTGTGAATTAAACGCGAATGCTAACCCAAAGATTCCCCAAGAGGATTAATTAGAAGTCGCGTATAGATTCGCCCCAAGAGGCCATAAATTTTAATTTAAATGCTGATGCATGAGATAAGGATATCAATAAGATCGTTTCTTAGAACTTAGTTAATGGAGTTTTGTTATATTTGAAAGCAATTCTGGTTGAAAGTTATCGGTGAAAGTTCAATAATTCAAAAAAATAATGTTAAAATTACTCAATGTAGCATAATTTTAAATGATGTGTACGTTTATTATGCCACATTATTTTAATCATATATGGTTTACTCGGGAAACTTGTAAATCAAATTTTGTGTGTACTACAATTATTGTAGGGGAGCAGTAACATTTTAAAATCACTTCATGAATTTTTAAATTAGTTTTAAAAAATTACTGGTTTGTCTTCTATAATATTTTGGACAAACAACTTGTTTCACATTTGTATATACACACTGGCCAATGAATTAGAAAGCCAAGATCAATATTTTATTGAACCACCTTTTGCGCAGATAGCTGCTCTGATTCGTTTGGGTATCGAGTCTACATGCTTCTGGAGTGCATTTACGTCCAAAGAATACCATGCATTGGCTATGCAGCCTCTTAGATCTTGTAAATTAGATCCAAGAGGAGAGTGCTGTCGGATGTGTCTTTCCACCATTTATCCCCAACATTTTCTTTGGAGTTAATATCTAGGCTATACGGTTGCCTAGGAAAGTGTTGGAATGAGTGAGTGAATATTAACGTCGCACTGTTCAGCTACACGAGGGCTCTTGGCGACGGACCTGGTAATTTTGAACCACGGTCAAGTAACGTGGACGACACCTGAGCTGGCACCTCCTCGCCTAACTACCACACCACACCAACGGGACGACGTTTGAGCTCTCGACAGATTTGACGTGCATCGCTGCCCTACACGGTGGGTCTTTAGTGGTACTGGTCTCGAACTCGTGACAAGGCCATCCACGATCCGATACCTTGACTACTCGGCTACCACGGCCACGGGAAAGTGTTGGAAATCAGACTGATGTTCAGCAAACCAATTTTGACATTCTGGCATGAAGTATAGTTACTTTATCGTCCATGAAGTACATGTCACCATCAGGGTAAAAATGCAACATTGTAGGGTGTATAACTTGAACTGCCAGTATCTTTAGGTACCTCATGGCGGTTTGTTTATTCTCAAGGAACATCAGGTCACTCATTCCATGTAATCAGAACCTGCCCCATATCGTGATATTCCCACCAGACTCTTGTACAGTGCGAGTAAGGCAAGATAAATTCAATTCTTAGCTAGGTTCTTTTTAAATCAGTGCAAAATAAGGTGTAGCACGATTCGTCCGATCACATTACCCGTTTACAACTCTCAGATGCCTAGAGTCTTCAAAGATATTTTTGTATTTCGGACGGAAATGAGTAGTTTTCTTACACGCAACCGACTATACATTCATATCCTCTTCAATTCTCTGCTAATGGTTCGAGCTGAAATCTGTTGGGAAGAGCCTTGGTTGATGATTTGTGTCAGTTGAAGCATAGTAGAGTCCCTGTTTTGCCGCACAATTCGTTGGAAACGACGCCGATCAAGTTCCGGGAAAACTGGGCACGAAGAGATGTAACGTCTTCTAGAAAACGCCGTGGGTTCTGATTCCAACTTTTGAAAACCATTGATATGGCTGCTTTTGAGAACCCAGTGATATTTGCTGTCTTCGAAATCAAGGCAACAACCATTAGCCCTTTTTCAAATGGTGAAAGATCTGTCGTTTTCCCCATTTCACTTCATTCATCGTGAAAAGCAATCTTATACTTTACTTATACTAACATTCTAACCACGTGTAGCCTCGTTCATAAAAAAATGCATACTTCATCTCTCTCTAGCACGCATTCAAATACAAATCTCAAAAGTTTCTAACTCATTGGCCAATATAAGTACGTAGGTTACAAGTAAAAAATTTGTATAAAACGTTAAACAATTTTTTTATTTAAAAAGTACCACATCCTCTCAATAAAATAAAACTAAGACATAAAAGTAATTTTTATTCATCTATGATATTTATTAATTTTAAAATGCATCGAGAGAGAGAGAAGCAACTTCATATTAATTTAATATATTGAAAGAGACATATACAATTTTTTTTGTTGTTGTTGTTGAAGATTATGTATCTCTCTAAAAAAAAATTTGCATCCTGTGACTACACTGCTGGACAATTGCTAAGGACGGATAACACTATCATCCATAGCAACCACAAAATGAAAGGAAGCAAAATGTGGAAAATTAGAATAAGTGCGGGATATTAGTAAGAAGAAGTATGAGTATGCAAATTTTTTTCCCATGTCTGTTCATCACGTGATACCGTTCATAAGAGCTTTAAAGGTTTTGACGCGTGTGGACAGTTGTTGTTTCAAGTCAAAGTTTTACAGGAAAGATTTAATAGACGAACTTAAAATTTTTGGCATGTCTTCCCGACATCACATAGATGATTTTATGCGTGGCCGAATTATTGGAAAGATCGTAGAAGGGCGAAAAATAACAGATGTTGCCAGGGAGTTCGACATCGCTCACAGCGTTGTTTCACGGCTGTGGAAGTCATTTAAAACTACTGGAATGTGTAGTAGACGGCACGGGGGAGGTCGTGTTAGAAGTACGACGCCTGCAGAAGACAGATATATCGACCTATATCAGCAAAAAGGAACAGGCGCACCACAGCTCAGCAGGTGGCAAATCAGTTTCTTGCTGCCTCAGGAAAGCAGATCTCCCGAAAAACTGTTGCCAGACGTTTGAGGGGATTAGGACTATACGCATGCAGACCTGTTGTGTGTGTCCCATTGACCAGACAGCACCGTACTGCCCGTTTGCAATGGTGTCGTGAGCATCACAATTGGACTGAACAGGACCGGGCATGCGTACTATTCTCAGATGAGAGTAGGTTCAGTCTGTCATCGGATTGTAGACGCCAACTGATCTGGCGCGCGAGTGGTACTGCTTATCGTCCAGAAAATATCCAGGAAAAGGACCGATGTCCGACATGCAGTATCATGGTGTGGGCCGGCATCATGATCAATGGCCGCACGCGCCTACATGTGGTTGCGAATGGGACTATGACGGGCCAATGATACATTGATGAAGTTCTACTTCCTCATGTTCGTCTTTTCCGTGGTGCTGACGGTGATAAATCTGTTTTTATGGACGACAACGCAACATGTCATCGAACACTCGCTGTTCAGGATTGTCTAGACAGCGAGGGTATTCAACGTCTCGTATGGCCAGCGCGTTCTCCACATCTAAACCCCATTGAAAATGTGTGGGATGCTTTGGGGAGGCAAGTTGCTGGTCGAAACAATCCTCCGACAAACAAGAACACCCTCATCCGTGCACTCACAGAGGAATGGGATAAATTGCCTCAACAGCTGCTGGATAATGTTGTGCAAAGTATGGTACGACGTGTGGAATGTTGCATCACACTCCACGGTGGACATATCTCGTACTGATACCTTTCTTTAAGGTGCCTGTTGACTTTTAGATGCATTGTTCCATTTCTCCGTACGCAGATCAAATGAACATTTTTTTTTCTTTTAGATGTTTCACAGCTTTTGTACTTTCCAGAACAATAAATATTCTTTATTCTGATGTCTGAACAGTGTGGCAACTATATTTTATCCTACTAGGCCTCATGTCTCGCTTCTTGTTATGCTACATAGCAATTTGTGATCCGTTCTTAGCAATTGTCCAGCAGTGTATATACCGCTTATTTTAAATATGGTAGTAACTTTTACAATGATTTGCATTAGTAATGTAGCTTGGAAAATATATTTCAAAAGTCCATAGGGCAGAATATTTCTGTTATACATAAATATAAAGTATAATTAAATTTAGGAAACGGAATTAGTTCGACAAGTTGAATAAAGATTGATGTCAGTTGAATAACGAGAGTACTAAGGTATTGAAATCCCATTAAAGCTAAAAATTTTTCGAAATATTTTGAGGCTAAGTATATCATGCTAAGGCAGGGGGTAGACAAACCGCGGTTCTTTGCATAGATGGTTGTGGCTCATCAGAGAATTCTTGCTATATGAATTATTAAAAAAATTATTATATCTACTAAAAACCATTGTTTCTTTTTCTCTTTTTCTTTTATAATTATCTATTGAAAAGATTTACCTTATTTGCGTCTGCAATAAAGCATTTGACTGGTTTAAGATTTGTGTATTAAATTGTTTTCCATTGTCAAAGTGAAAATCAGTGAAAACCTTAAAATTATTTCTGAAGTAGTAAAAATCCCTTTTATTGGCAGAAATGCAGAAATGGGAAGACTACTAAATGATTTCCCCAATAATGTTTGCTTATTTGCATACATAAGCTAGGTAATACTACTGAATGTGAGCACAAGAGATGCACATAAATTCTGAACATTAGAGACAAACACATTTTGTGACATTCTTAAGTGTAAATAAAAAGAGAACTGAAATGACTTTTATACGCAGGAACAATCAAAAGCAATTATGATTATTAGTGTAAACATGAAATTTCAGAATAAAGATGGTATTATTGGTAGGAACATATTTTACGAAGCTTGAAACTTTAATTTCCAACATTATGGTATTGTGACAATGGTTTATCTAGCACTGAGCCCAGAAATAAAAATATCTTCCATAGCTCATAGTTTTAGAAGGAATGGAAATTGTTAATTTCTGTAAAAATTTATTTTAATATTATAAAAAATATTGATTAAAGCAGGAAAGTGTGTGTTGTATGTGTGCCTTGCTCACAAATGCTGCTCACCTGTATGTGGCTACTTACTTGTGGTATTTAATTATTTTGTTTCACTTACAACTTGGCTTTTCTCTCCGAAAGTTTGCCACTAAGGAGATGTATAATGACTCTTCGATTATATATATCAACTCAATACTACACTCATGTCCATAAATTAAGGATAATTCAGAATCACACAGAAATTGAACTCTAAAATAAAAATTTCACCTATAGAATTATCCCACACATCTTGAAGAAGAATATGCAAATTACAGGAAACCACCAGATGGCGCGAATAGTACGTCACAATGACGAGAGTGTAAGAGAGGGGTATATAAGGAATGATGGCAAAGAAGTAAAATTGTTCACAAGCACTTTAAAAGCCTTTCAGTGCAATAACCGCATAGTTATGGCACAAAGGAAGCATTTCAAAGATTTTTTACGTGGTAAATTATTGGACGACTGGAATATAGACGTACCCAGCTGGAAGTATTCGAGGAACTTGGAATCGCCCACAGTGTCATCTCCAGCTTTTGGCAACGATTCCAAGATGATGGTAATGTGAGTAGATGTTACAGCACAGGTCGCCTTCAAGTTACAACGCCGAATGACGACCGGTATATTTGGCAGTTACTGCCAAAAGAAACAGACGGAGCACAGCATCAGACCTGTCTCGTCAGCTCTCTTCAGCTACCGGTACGACAGCTTCAAGGCATGCCGAGGCTTATGGCACATTGGTCTATACGCTTGTAGGCCTGTCAGATGTGTTCCACTTACCGCAACTCACTGTCGTCTGCGATTAACCAGGAGTAGAGAGCTTGCATTGTGGACACCACAACAGTGGTCTTGTGTGATGTTTTCCGACGAGTTCAGGTTTAGTTTGCAGTCTGATTTTCGCCGGACTTTAATATGGAGAGCGCTAGGTACCCGTTACCACCAAGAGAACACAATTGAACGACACCGTTACGGTGGTGCAGAATGGCTCGCGTTTGGCGAGGAATTATTCTTGGTTTCAGATCTGACCTGCATGTTCAGAGTGTAACGATGACAGGCCACATCTATCGGGATGGCATTCTGGAACATGTACATTTGTTTCGGGGTGCCATGGGTGCTGAATTTCTGTTTATGGATGACAACGCCCGTCCTCACCGTGCAAACATTGTAGACGAATGCCTTCAATCGGAGGATATCCCCCGTATGGATTGGCCAGCATACTCACCGGACTTGAATCCAATAGAGCATGTGTGCGATATGCTTGGCTGAAGAATTGCACCCCTTCAACCCCCTCCCACCTGTCTACCGGAACTTCGGAGGGAATTGCTTGATGAGTGGTATAATATTCCCCAAGATCAGATTGATAATTTGATACTCAGCATGTCTAGGCGTTGTAAGGCCCTGTATTGCATCGTTCGGAAGACATACTACGTATTAACCATCATACTAACCATGTTATAATGTTTTTTTAAATAAGTTCTTTTTTTGAAATTTGCTCTAGGGAGTAAAAATCGCAATTTTTATTAATTATGTCAAACGTATAGCATCTTTTTGCTATTTACCTTTTGTTTAATAAATAGACTTTACAAATAAGTCAAATTTGTTTTGTTTCTGTCTCTTTCTTTGCCTGAATTTCATTATCCTTAATTTATGGACATGAGTGTATTTAATTTATTAGTCAGACTTAATATGTGATGATCTCCTAGGACCTCACTTTGAGAACGAGAATAAATAGGAGTCAGATAAGAACCAGTAGCCATTTTTATAAATAACTTTCTTTATTTGGTTATCTTATCCAAATAGAATCAAAGACTTATTAACAAATATATCTAACTAGTATTATGAGGTTTTAAAGGTAATATCCTTTAAATTAACTTAAATAATTAATGATCCAATTAATTAACAATTATAATATCGATCACGCAGAGATTACCACGATAAGAGATCCCAGAATTATATTTAATGTTCTTATTGAACATTTAATTTTAATTTCACTCCTAAAATAAATCTTTAATGAGACTTTAATTATAAATCAATATTTACCACACGGAATCTCAACTCTTCTTTTGAGGTTAAATTATCCAACAAGAAATCTTCAATTTAACTTCACTATAACTTTCAACTTCAATCTCTCTCCTACTGCTCCAACTTTACTATTCCGTTTGACTTAAATACTTTATCTAATCTGCATAACAAGGAATCCTGTCCTCTTTTTGGAGTTGATTGGAAATAGGTAGGGAATTAAATTTCCCTAAAAAGGACGACTCAGAAGGTTAGTGATAAAGTTCCGTATAGATTTGTCACAAATAATGACTTTATATATATATATATATATAAGCTTATTATTGACCATGCATATAAAATAATGAAATATAATTTTTTTTCATTGATTTAGATTCTTTTAAAATGAGGGATAATAATCAAAACGAGAAAAATAAAGAAAATGCATCCAAATATGAAAAACCTGCCTATGGTACTATTTTGGAAAAAACTACAGCCAAAGAAGAAGAGATAACAAAAGAGAAAAAGAAGTACACACCGACTCAATGGGTGACTCTAGTTACTTTAGCTTTTGGTAACTTTTGTGTTGGTTCATGTGTATCACTACAAGCTCCTTTTTTCCCTGCAGAGGTAAGATGTCCATTATCCCTTTTTGAAAAAAAGATTCTCTTTTCTTCTTTTAATTTACTTTTATTTTATTTTATTTACTTCACACACTAAAGAAATTGGCAACGGCTATTGGCAACGGACCTCTTAATTTTTAACCACGATCATGTGACAACATGATGACACCTGAATTGCTATTTTCCTCTCCAAACTTTCACACCACGACAAAGAGAGAATTATGAGCATTAACAGATTTAATATGCATCACACCTTCAACACGGTGAGTGTTCAGAGGCACCAGGACTCGAACCCATGATTCGGCAACAACAATCAAGATTTCGCGACCGTGACTCCTCGGCTACCACGGCCACCTTCAAATTTTATGAAGGCATAGGAATTTGGAATTTCATTGATTATTCTGGACGCTATGAATAGTAAAACTTTAGACCCTATAATTGAGTGATTATTTTCTACTAAATCATTGCAGCATAAACATTATTAATTTTTAATGTTTTTTCAGGGATATTTAGAATAAAAATTAATTAAGAAATCAATATTTATACATAAAAAAAATTCCTGCACAGTTTTATGTAAGATAGTGCAACAGAACAAAAATGGTGCGAAACTATAAATAAATAAAAAGATTTTTTTACGGATTTGAAAACATATTTTTTAAAAAATTAAAAGATTCATTATATTAAATTCATTTTTAATACAATATTTATAAATCAGATTTCACATCAGACTAACTGGCTGACCGGAACATTTGCTCATGCACTTCAGGGCTCAAGGTCGCGAAAAAGGAAATGGGCACAGTAGGCCTTGGCCCTTCATGGCTGTTGCGCCACTGAGTTTAGTTTATTTATAAATAAGGTTAATAGGGGCAGGTTTGTAAAGCTTTTAACCTTTTCGGGTTTTTATATCTTATTGAACTGTTGGGAGACTTTTCTGTTATAATATAATGCCCAAGAGCTTAAAACTTACTGCCACCTGTATGGTGCTCAAAGCTACAGCTCACGACAGGCGTACAACTAGTCCCTTGCTACGATGAACTTCGTGGGCCTTAACCATTTATCTACCGTCGGTACTTATAAGTACCACTCACTTTAAAATTACATAGAATAACCATTTTTACGAATACTCTGACGATAATTAGCAGGAATATACTTTTAAATCCACTCTTCCAAAATATATGGCAGCGCGGGTTCTATGATGAGTATTTTAGCGGGGAAGGCGAATAGTTTGATGGCAGAAATTGCCTTTTCAGCTGACATTTTGATCGGATTGCGAAGATTGTCATTTTTGTTCCGAAAAAGTAGTTAATGTCAAAAGGTAAATGTCTTATTTTTTTAGCATGTTAATGAAGACCTTAGAAAACGATTTGACTATTTATTTTAAGTGAACAGTGTATATAATTATTTTTACTGATGAATGTCGTTAATTAATTAATTAACTCTAACGGATTAAATTCCCCAAAGTTGAGTATTTTGCTTATGTATATCTCTTAAGTTTCAATGTAGCGATTCAAAAAATATATTGCATGAAAAAAACTACTGTAAATAATAATGCGGTAGATAAAGGGTTAATCTGATGTTACGGTAGATCAGGTGGCATAAGTAACAAAAAAAGTTGGTAGCACACAAGCATCTTGCGAAAGGGGGGGATAGTAATAACTTAACATTTATCAATCTTCTATATTTTTTCTCTAAATCATAATTCCGAATACCATCTCACTGCTAGTTACATTACATATATATATATATATATATATATATATATATATATATATATATATATATATATATATATATATATATATATATATATTGCTTAGTTTTTTGCGATTTTATTTATTTTTCAATTCTAAAAGGTTTTTTAATATAGGCAGAAAGAAAAGGAGCAACTGCAACAGAATATGGTTTCATATTTGGAATTTTTCAATTAACAATATTTGTAACAGCCCCTTTAATGGGTAAAATAGTAAGTATTTCCTGCTTTTTTTTATAAAACAAGAAGAAATTTTAATCTATATGTTTTGATAAACGATGTAATTAGTATTACATTCAGCTAAAATATATTACAAGTGTTAAAGAACAGAAATTTTTCGCTTTTCATCGGTCTATTAAAAAAATATACAAGGTGATCAGAATTAAAACACCCCTACTCTGAGCTCTCTATACATCGAACTACTCAGTGTAGAGGCTCCAAAATTGTTGAACATACTATTCAAGACATGGGGAAACGGATTACGTGGGGAAAAAAGTAGTTCCAGAAACACCGATAGAGATGGCGCTGTACACCAGATAATCTGAAAAAAGGAAAGAATTATCACAAAAAACAAAAACAAAACACATGCAATATGTAATTTTCCTTTTTGATTTCTATTGCTGATATGAAAAAAAAAGAAGATAAGAAAAGTGAAGAAACTTAAACTGTCATTGTAATTGAAATTTCGCCCTATGAGCACAAAAATGTGCATAAACCCTTGGTTTGCAGCTTGTTCTTGGCATAAAAAGGGATGAAACTGGGAAAATGTCATTCTTATCATTGATGGCTGTCACGCTGCCAGAACGCGCTTTGCTTGTGAAGCTGTTTTATGAAAGCAAAGGAAATGCTGCAGCTGCACTTCGGGAGTTTCGTCGACTTAAAAATTTACGCAAAGGACCATTACTTCCACAAGCTCTAAAGAGAATGATCGCTCGATTCGAGAAAACTGGAAAACTCTTGGTGTTCAGCCGGGTCGAGGACGCAAATCGACCTGTTCAGATGTCGTTGAAGATGTTGCCACCGCTATTGTTGATCAGTCAATGGATAACGTCATAGGCTGTAGTAGTGCCCGTGCAGTATTATGACACTTTGATGTTCCCTACAGCACAGTGTGGAATGTACTGAGAAAAGTGGTGAACTTTTTCCCGTACAAAATTCGTCACAATCAGCAGTTGATGGCCAACGACAGGGAGAAGCGACTGACCTTTGCATTGACATTCCTGGCTTGAGTTGAAGTGGATGCATCATGGCCGTGGAAAATTCTATGGAGTGACGAAGCGCATTTCCATCTAAGTGGAACAGTCAATACCCATAACTGTCACATTTGGGACACGGAAAACCCTTGCACCTTCCAAGAGATTCCACTTCACTCACCGAAAGTTACAGTCTGGTGTGGATTCACAGCCACATTCATTCTTGACCTTTCTTTTTTTTTCGAAGAGACTACTCGCAATGGCCCTGTGACTTGCACCGTGACGGCCAGGAGATACAAAAACATGCTTGAAAATTTTGATTCACCCCAAATGCTACAACACCAATGTCTTGATTCAATTACCTTCATGCAAGATGGAGAGCCTCCACACATTGGACTCTGTGTGCAGCAGTTTTTTCGGCAAGATTTTACTAATGATAGAGTGATTAGTCGTGCGTTTCCGACAGCATGGCCACCTCGTTCTCCAGATCTTAATCCCTGTGACTTTTGGTTGTGGGGATATTTAAAAAATCTTGTTTATCGAGGACGTCTGATAACCTTGGCAGATTTGAAGGACAGTATCACTCTGCATGTCAGAAGCATCTCTGTAGACCAATTACGATCTCCACAGACTGCAGATTTTACATCTTGAAGAAAGGAACCATATTGAGCAGCAATCCCTGCATCGATAAGATATGAATGTTTGGTGCGATCGAATAAAATGTGTTACAAATGTGTATTTTGTGTCTTTTTAGTATATTCTCTGTTACACAGCGCCATCTATCGGTGTTTCTGGAACTAATTTTTTTTTCGCTAAATCCTTTTCCCCATGTTCTTGAATAGTATTTTCAACAATTTTGGAGCCTCTACACTGAGTAGTTCGATGTATAGAGAGCTCAGAGTAGGGGTGTTTTAATTCTGATCACCTTGTATATTAAAAGGGCAAGAGTAAATATCTTGATGCAAGGGTATGATGATATGTAAGGGTTATTTTTCTATGAAATAAAAGTGAGTGATAGTTAGTTTTTAAAAAAGAGTAGAACCATCTTTGGGGTATATGGTGAAAATACAAAACGAAGGAAATCTTTAATTTTTGAACCGTTTGATTCGGAGAAATGTATATGGCCACCAAAACCCCTGTTTGTCCATTTTCAAGTCCATTGTATCCGCTGTTCCCCAAATTGAACAAGAAAAAATATTTTTGATAAAAAATTGCATTAGTCCTTGTGTTAAATAAAATTTTCATTAAAGATATAACTATTCGATAGAAAATTATTTCAAATTATACTCGATTAATTTTTTTTCAGATTTAAGTTACTATTGCATATTTACCACGATAGCATATCATACGTTACACATCATATGCGACTACTGTAAGGCTCGTTTCTTTTCTTTCTTTCTTTCTTTTTTTTTGTTAACGATGTACAATTCTTAATATCCGGCTTTTTTTTCAATTAAATATAATATTTGAAAATTCGACTCTCTTTCGTATATATTTAAATCGTATTTACTTTCATTGTCTTTTTTAGGTGTCAAAAGTATCACCAAAATTTTTACTGAACTCAGGTATATTATCTGTTGGAGTCACCTGCATTCTCTTTGGGTAAGTAGGCATTTAAAAAAAATGTTAGATTTTTTTTCAAATAAAATTAAACACGATTGTAAAAACAGAATGTTTACTTTCAAGCCCTGTGCATTAACCACTCAACTAAATGAAAACCTACCACCTTTACTCATGTACAAAATTTCTTGTTATGAATTTATTTGACCTATTTTTTTTATTTCAAATTACCTTTTATAAGTAAATGTAGGTTGTCTAATAAATTCCTAATAATGATATAAATAAAGGAAGGTAGTAGAATTTTACTTGTGCTTCAATTAATATTGTATTAAAATAATACAAAAGGCTGTTGATGGGGGACTTCGATAATATTTATAAGACATTGGTCCATATTTCTGTAAAGTGCACTAACAAATTTACTCGAAATGGAGCCAATAATGATGCGTCCGATGTAAATAATTTACTGCTTTTGATGTATAAAACGTTTATTATTAATACTAATTTATTTACTGCATTGGTTGTGACCGGCAGACTGAAAGCATTTCTTAAGAGAAATACGTGTAATAAAATTAGTTCACCACCTTTAACTGATATCAGTGGACTTACAAGGTTTAGCAATGGGCCCATTACACTAATTGGCAGCTGTATATATGAATTTATAATCGATAAGGAGAAATTTACACACATACACACACAGTTCTATCTTTTAATTCTTCTCATAGAATGTTTTTCATTGCGAAGATTAAAAAGACTAAGATTAAGAAATACGAGTCTCTTATGATGACATAAAGGAGAATAATTTCATTGAAGCCGCATGAACTAAATTAGCTAATCACTTTTGAGCTCAGTTTTATGTAATTCAAATGAATGAAATAAATTAGCACAGGGTAGAACCTTTATGTGTAACCTCAGAAGTTTTGTATTTTTAATAAAATTACTCAAATATATAGCTATAAAAAATAATGCCTAAGAATCTTTTACACCATTTATATTACATTTAAAACCAATTTTATTCGCTCTAAAAAAATTTTAGAAAGAAATAGCAGTCAAATTATTCTTATATTCTTTTTCATGCTTTCTAATTTAATTGAACTCTTTTTCTAATGAATTAAACTGAAACAAGGCAAACAACTTCTTCCAAATCAATCAGAATTATGAAAAGAAGTTAATAGCAGTTCAATTTTACCCATATCGTTAAGCCAATACGATGGTAACTTATTGTTTTCTCGGGGTTTTTTTATTTCATAAATAAAACTGAAATGATGTTTAATAGTATAAAAAGATATTTCATAATTACAAAGTTTGTTAGATATTAATTAAATGTTTCTTACAATGCTGTTTTTCTCGTTTTCGCTATTCAAAGCGATAATTTGAATTCTGATCCCAACAAAGACTCGTTGTAAGTAATAGTAGGGGTTCTGTGATCGATAAAGGAAATTGAGTCTTAGAGTTCTCATATTGCATAACGTGAGAGTAACATACTATCTCAGGTGTCTTCTACGTCACATGATTGTGTTTCAGAATTATACAATACGCCACCACATTATCCTTCGTGTAGCTTTAAAGTGATATCAATTCAGATCACATCAAATCAAGGGAACATTTATAAAATAGTGGCATTAAAACTTTGAATGCTTTTATTTATTCCATTTATACTTGACTCATTTTATGAACATGTTCTTAAAACATATATAATAAAAGCGGATATAAAGACAATAAAATGTTTTTTTATCAATTCAATATGGATTTGATGGGGCAAGTTTTCATTTTAGATTTCCTTCTTCTACTACTACAGTATATTTTTGATAAGCAACGCGTTTATATGAAATTGCATTTTTTGGCTATTCGATGGCAGTTTATGATTTATTTAGATACATTTAATATTACTCGATAGGTGTGTGACGTCAGGCATTGGCTCTTTGGTTATTGAATTAGTGAATGGAATTTCTTAAGCTCTTTTTTAGCGATCAAATACAATAGAAAATGAAAGCCAGAAATGCTTGTACTTTTCTTTCTGTACTAACAATAAGTGTGTGATTATTTAAGTCACCTTAAGATTACAGAGCGATCGAGTATTCATTAGCATCGCAATCTGAAGCTACAAGAGAAACATTAGCGGAGGACCTCGCAATTTTGAATCATGGTTAAGTGACATGGGCAACATCTGAGCTGAAAACTGACTCTCTGAACATCCACATCATGTCAACATGACAATTTTGAGTCTTGTAGATTTAACATGCATCAGCCCCACTACACGGTGAGCCTTTAGTGACGTTAGAGCTTGAAAACACCGATTCGACAAAAATGGCGAAACGATAAACCAGGAATTTACAACTATGACCATTTGGCTACCATGGTGGTTTAAAACTGTGGAAATAATTTATGTATATACTCTATTAATTGCAAAAGATTTTAATTTGCATTGAGCATCATTAACAAACGTAATTTTTGCTTAAGGTATTCATTAAATAATTACCTTAATGTATCCCTATTTTTGTTATAGAACTCTTGATCTTACTGTCAGTACTACTGCCTTCGTTGCCTTAGCATTTGTTGTTCGAACAGTCGAAGGAGTTGGAGCAGCTGCTTTAAGAACCGCATTATACACTATTATAGCATCTCAATTTCCTGACGGAATTGGAACAACATTTGTAAGCGAAAAGAACAAATTCATTTGAATAAAAGTTCATAATCGGATTTTTTGTCTATTTTAATTAAATATCAAATAAATGATTTCAATGAAATGTATAATTTATTAATATTATTTAAAGGCTGTATTGGAAACTTTTATTGGAGTCGGAATGATCGTCGGACCGACAGTTGGAGGTGCTCTTTATGATGTAAGATTTATTTTGATTACTCTTATATTAAATTGTTGGGCAATTATTCGTATATATAAAGGGAGTTTTTTTGAGAGGTATAGAACTTTAAATTGCAATAAAACAACGATGTATTATTCGATTGACATGAATTTTTTTTATTCGAAAGATAATCTTGTGGCATTACATTTCAAATATGATTTCTGGCATAGAACTGCCACGGCTGGCTCGGATGTAGTCCAATCTGGACGTCCAATTTTCGATGACTTTTTCCAACATTTGGGGCCGTATATCGGCCATAACACGGCAAATGTTGTCTTCCAAATGGTCAAGTGTTTGTGGCTTATCCGCATAGACCAATGACTTTACATAGCCTTACAGAAAATAGTCTAGCGGTGTTAAATCACAAGATCTTGGAGGCCAATTCACAGGTCCAAAACGTGAAATTAGGCGGTCACCAAACGTGTCTTTCAATAAATCGATTGTGGCTCGAGCTGTTTGACATGTTGCGCCGCCTTGTTGGAACCACAGCTCCTGGACATCATGATTGTTCAGTTCAGGAATGAAAAAGTTAGTAATCATGGCTCTATACCGATCACCATTGACTGTAACGTTGTGGCCTTCATCGTTTTTGAAGAAGGATTCCACCAGCCCATAAAGCGCACCAAACAGTCAGTTTTTCTGGATGTAACGGTGTTTCGACATACACTTGTGGATTAGCTTCACTCCAAATGCGGCAGTTTTGTTTGTTGACGTAGCCATTCAACCAGAAGTGCGCTTCATCGCTAAACAAAATTCGCTTATGAAAATCGACCATTATTTTCGAAATAAAATTGCACAATTTGAAAGCGTTGTTCAGGCGTGAGTCTATTCATGATGAATTGCCAAACCAAACTCGGAATAAATCACTTGACAGCTGTTAAATCGGTCGCCATCTTGGAAAGTAATGCCAACTTAAACTTCTATACCTGGAACAAAAACACTCTGTATATGACATATTTTGAAGCCAGAATCAGACTGAATTTTTAAAAAGGATCTTTTTTTTATTTGATGAAATCTATACAAGCTCTGACGCTGAGAGGCAGAGAGAAAAAGAACGCCAAAGTGAAATCTAAGTGTTTTACCATTTAAGCCAGGTGTGAGAAGTACCTCTGATTTTATGAGTGTACTTGAAAGTGTTAATGCTGACATATAGGACTATTAAATCTAACAATCTAGAATTAGACATATTTATTGGCTAGGCCATATGTTCGGAAGAAATAAATGAGTGATTAGTTTGATACTTGAAGATGAAATGAAAAAATATGAGTTAAGTGCTAGATAGGGAATTTAATTTTTAATCTAATTTAATTATCCTTACATATATATAAACAAAAGTTACTATATTTTAAAACTTATTTAAAATAGACTGAAATTTTTTCACTTCGTGAATTTTTCTGACAGTAATTTATAACGAGGCAAGTAAATGAAAATTATTGCTTTTATTAGTCTAGAGTTTTATCCAGCTTATAAATTCTATATTAATTGTAGATATACGAACGTAAAAACGGAATGTGTAACGATGTTTTTAGGCTAAAATAAAGATATTAATACCAATGATTAAAAGTAAATGCACACTCAAATAATATTAAATATCTTCATTATATATATATATATATTCATTAAGTAACAATATTTTTTTATTCTCCTAAAAAGTTTAGAGATTTTAAGAATTTGAATTATGCGTGTATATTTTTCAATAGCAAATAATAACTTATTCTAAGAAATTTTGGTACTTGCGTATTATATCGACGTCGTCCAATTTTGTAAAATCGAGAGACATCATCAAATAAAAAACGTCCTCAAATCCTGTCATCCTTTCCGCACATGCGTGAAAGCAAATTCCCACTCATGTTTTTTCCATATTAACTCGTAGACAAAGAAGTTGGCGAAGATTTAGAATAATTAAGTATTGCATTTAACCCGTTCAGATCCTGATCACATATATGTGATCACTTCAGGAACACGGTATCATGCGTGAGATTGCGTTTTACCTGTTCTGAGGTCCATGATCACACCGTTGTGATCTTAATTTGGAACTTATGGAATTTTTTTTGAATTATTATAAACTATAAATTTCAGTATATTTCATTACAATGATGATTTTATATGAATTTTTAAATGAAGTTAGGCTTAACAGGAAAAATCGCTTTGTCCTGAACGGGTTAAATAAAACTCTTACAATTGAAATAAACGAAAAATCTAATAACTTCAAGATTATTCCTTCGGGGAAAACGTCATAACTATATTAAAAATTGCGACATATGAGTCTGCTTTATGTAGACGACACCATAGAAATTCGTATGTCTGGCAAATTCCCGATGTTTCTTATTTTGTCATTTTGCTAAATCAGTGCTTCTCAAATTTTCAATACTGGCGCCCCCTTTTCAATCATAATTTTTATCGCGCCCCCCTTATACATTAATAATGCACTAAATGCAATAATAATGCACTTTGACGCTAAAGCTACAATACGAGATCTTAATTATAAACCATACAAATTAATAACATAAGTATTAAATTTTGAATACTACTCTTTTAAGCAAAAAAATAAATTAATTAAGTAATAGGATAATTATTGTGTTATTTTTCCTTTCTCTAATTTTTAAATTGAACATATTGCAAAATGTGGTGACTGCTTAGAAGACAAAATATGGATAGCTGCTAAATATAGAAAAATAATTCAGAGGGTCGATTTCTAATCATAAGCATTCCTTATAAAAACTTTGCTTTGCAAGACAAGCCCATGGAAGTCGTTAATACGTATTAAACTTGTTCTTAATTTGGTATTAATTAATTAGTTAGAAAATACTCTGTGCAGCACTGATACATTAAAAGTATACCGGCCGAAGTGCCCGCTCTTTGCAGGAGTTCATTTATAAGAAAATAAAACATTCTTGATATAATAGCTGTATTGTAAGGAGAGTAATGCCAAGTGCGCAACAATGTTTACAAAATTGTAAAATGTTTTTTTAAATTAGTTTTAATTAAAATTATTTAAATTAGTTTATTATAATTAGTTTTAAGCGAATTTTAATTTTAAGCCTCACAGAATTAGCTTTTATAATTGATGTTAAATAATGAACAATAATATAAAATTTGGATGAAGAATTATTGCATTATTTTTAATATTTAAAGCAAAAAGACTTCAACATATTTTAACCTGGGAGCAGGCGCGCACTCGATATGGTCGAGCGGGTTATTGAGTCACCCCAATCCTTTTTTTAAATAATTATTTTATTGTACACGATACAAATCGTGATTCCAGAGAATAATTTAATTAAGAGAAAGTTTACTTACCTACTTTCAAGGACTTTTCAATTTTTCTTTAGTAACAAATAAACAGTTTTGCCAGAATTAACAATTTCGTGATCTGTGTGTCCCGCGCGACCACTTCCGGGTAAACAGTGTATTCATTATGAAAATATGTATGTTACTGCTAAAAACAAATGTTATGCTTTATATGTTTGAAAATACTCATCTTGGTCAAAGTCTTCGCATAGTAATCCATCAAAGTGTGTGTGTGTGCTCTCCGTGGTTTTCCAAATATCATAAAACTGTTTTGCATGGAAAAAAGCGCAACAGAGAAATACATTACTTACAACTTCCTTAAATGAGAAATAAACACATAAGAGAGGGGTCATAACTAACTGTACCAATAACTTAGAAGGTCAAACAAATTACAGCTATAATGTGGAGTATTTCAAAAATAATGACAGTGATGAATTTTTTATGTTCCTAAATTTTTTCGATTCTGGATCTGGGATCTGTTTTTTCTCTGAAAGAGTAGAATGTTAGTTTTAAAATAGAAAACGTAATAAAAACTCTCTCATCATGGGATTACAGCAAATTAAATAAAATATTTTTTATTTGGTTATAGGATCAAAGATAGCTAATTAAGTATTCAAGAAGTATTTTTTTTTGATGATTTAATATCGCCTATAACTTATATCAGAGTAAAAGTGCATTTTTATTATGTCTGAAAGTATTTTGTTTTAATTCATTCCGGTAAATTAATTATTTTTTAAATCTTTTATTTTCGATATGCTCGTGACCCCCTCGTAAGGTTATCGCGCCCCCAGGGGGCGCGCCCCACAGTTTGAGAAACACTGTGCTAAATTTTTTAATCTCTTTCGGGTACTTACATATTATACTACATTTTAGGAAATACTGCACAGCGCTTACATCGACCGAAAATAGACCCAAACTCTGATAATTTTTCACAACAAAATAAAAGAAGAATATTACAAATTATTAAAAATGTTATTTTCGAATGTACCAGAATAAGATAATTTTATTTGAGCATGCGCGAAACGGTACAATCTAAGCCAGTGATTCCCTAAGTGGTCTATATGGATCTCCACGTGTCTATAACGACTTACAAGGGGTCCACGTCAGTGAAAAACAAATTTAGGGGTCATGAGGTGTAAATGGGGGTCTTCGATAGTGGCTCTCATTAAACCAGGTGGCAGCGGTAGTCGAGTGGTATCGATATCGGATCGTGGCTTGCCTAGTCACGAGTTCGATCCCAGTACCACTAGAGACCCGCCGTGTAGGGCAGCGATGCACGTTAAATCTGTCGAGAGCTGAAACGTCCTCCCATTGGTGTGGTGTGGTAGTTAGGAGAGGGGGGTGCTAGCTCAGGTGTCGTCCACGTCACTTGACCATGATTCAAAATTACGTGGTCCGTCGCCAAAAGCCCTCGTGTAGCTGAACAGTGCGACGTTAATATTCAATCAATCTCATTAAACCAGTTCGTGACTTCAATTTTAAAAGAAAATGTAATCAAGGGGAAACCACACACACAGAGATCACCTATTTACAGATTTATTTACTAAATTTAATGAGGTTAATTTGTACAGTTACAAGGGGACAGAGAGCATATATTTTATTAAAACAAGGCCCCTCATTTCAGCTTTTCTTACCAGAATTAAGCTAAAGAAGTATAATATTGGACGTCGTGAATTTTCCCAGTTTCTCATTTTATCACAGACATTCTGCCAAGAAGATGACGCTTTAACCTATGTTTAACATTTAAAGGCTCCTTATTCAGATTTTGAAACTAGATTTGAGGATGCATTCTCTTTGGTAACTACCACAGTAGGCAATGTATTTATATGGTCACACTAAAAAACAAATGTCATATTACAAGGGGAACTGAGTGGAATAGGCAGTAACGAAGTTCTTAAAGTTAAGTTAAGAAACGGATATCAGCAATTTTTACTGTAAAAAGACATGCTTGTCATTTACCCCGAATTATGGAATATTGCTAGAAAGTTTTTAAAATAGCTTTTCCTAGTGAGGAGTTTCGAAGCTATTTCCAAACTCCAAAATAAAAAAAGAAAAGACTGAACACTAATAACCAAGGAGATTTAAGGTTAAAACTGACAAGATTGATGCCAAATGTAGAAAAATTGTTAGTGAAGCGCCAGATTCATTCCTCCCATTAAAAACATTTTTGTTTGTGGCTCAGTTATTTTATGTATTATTAAATTTAAAATTAATTAACACGTGATTCTTACGTTTTAAACATTATACTTCACTACAGTAAAACATGTTGTTGTGGTTAATGCCACCTGTCTGACGTAGTCAGATCGAGGCCCACGAAATTCATCGTGGCAAGGGGCTAGAAGTACGTCTGTCATTAGCCTAGGCCTTGTGCACCATACAGGGGACAGTACGAATGAGCTCGGTGAAATTCCCCGAAGGAGCGAAAGATGGCGACACCACCTATCTCCACCTCCCCAATTTTGGCATGGAACTGAACGGGAGGGAAATATTCTCCAGTCCCCTGCACTCGTGATTCAGCCCACGAGACTTTCGGACCCACTGATTTAACGAGCACGTACTCCGTGTGTACTTGGAGGGTATTTGGTGGCATCGGGCATCGAACCCAGGCCTTCCGGTCTGGAGTCCGATGCTCTAACCACTAGGCTACCCACGGCCTCACAGTAAAGTATTTTAATCTTTTGAAGTAAGTAGCTCTATACCAGCTGTCAAAAAGGCATTAAAGTTGATAAATGTGCAAAAATTTAGAATTAGGAAAGCATGGGTCTACTCAAAGACGAAAAACATGGCAAGGGGTCTATGAGGCAAAAAAGTTGGAGAACCTCTGATCTAAACAGTTATTATATTTGTTCATGCTCGAACAAAATTGTTATGTTTTAAAATGCGCGGGAATACTTTTCCTCTATTGGATGCAGAGAATGTCGGAGAATTTGGCGATGCTTTTTGATTTGACGGAATTGGTCAACAGTATAATATAAAGTACCAAAATTTCTTATGAATAAAAAGAAATCTTTTAGATTATTCTCGTTTTTTTACATTCCAATTTTTATTGAAATTTCTTTAAAATAATTTCAGATAATATTCCTCAAGTGAAATAATCTATTACAATTTTAAATTATCTGATTGTGAATATCAGCACTTCACAAATTTTCTTTATAAATAAAACAGCAAAATTCTGTTAATTACCATTCACAATTACCATTAATGCAATTATAAAGCATATATTTGAATAATTGCCTAAAAAAATGCCTGAAAATGGGGTAGATAATTATGTAAGCCAACGGTTCTTAAACTTTCGATCGTCGTGACCCTCTTTTATGAATCAGCTGGTCATCAAGAACCCCCAAGATTTTAAATATCCCACCCCATGACTCTCAGTACATGGCTGAGTGATTTAAAATAATTCTAAGACTGTCTCTGATACTTACGCAGACTTTTTTTTATCATTTATTTCCCCCTTTCATTAAGGGAAATTTAGAGATCTAGGATGACAAACCTTTCAGTTTTTCTATGGGTCGTTTCAGAGTCTCTAAATGAGGGAAACTTTAACATTAAATGAAGGACTTTCACAGATACCCTTGGAAGGCTCTGGAGACCCCTGGGATCTACGGACCATAGCTTAAGAACTACTGATGTAAGGTGTATAATTCAAAATCACAATCCCTTCATAGTACCTAAGAAAAATAGTATGTAAAGTATGTCAGCTGCAGACAGCCTGATGATTATTTTTCTGAAAAGAAACTGGAATATTTTGCGAATAAACAGTGAGAACACTTCCAACGAAGTGATTGAAATCTCCTGCAGTGGACTGAAGAGAGCAGACATGCTACATGGTACATTCAAATTCCCTGGACTTAAATTCACTAAACTTCTGAAATTTTGGGGCAGTTGTATTACCAGATTTTATAGACTACAGAATTATGCATATTATTTTCTACATATACACTTTGTAAGAAAATACACACATGCTTGGTGTTTCGCGCAGTCAACAAGTTTTCTGCTCGGAAACAAGGATTTTGCTTGCTTAAGAAGCCATGGTTGTGCCGCCTGTTGGACCTCATCATTGACTTGAAGAGATGCTAAAACTTATTTTTGGTTTTGATGTTCCGACAAATGTAAAAAAACTTAAAATTTTGACCAAACCTACGCAAAACCTGTTTTCAAAAGGCCGCAAATGTTGTAGCTCGATGATGCCAGACCAAGACTGAAAAGAGGATGGGGAAACAACGCAAAGCCAATGCCACAGTGTTGACTGTGGCCCTAGTGCATCAGCCCTGGTATCATCGTAGAATATGAGAATATTTTAAAGCATAGTCTTCGTCACTTTTGATGAATTTCAGGCTTCAGATTGTTTTGTAGGGTCTCAGAACGATTTCCCCTATTTACAGTTTTATCATGTGGTTGCGATTCCGCCAAGATCATTTCCGTCACATACCAAAATATCACTAGCTTTACATTCCTGCTGGATGGCTATTAGAATATCTTAAGGCTTTGAACGGGGGACATATGTTTATCATCCAGGCTTTGCCGCTGTATCACATTTTCGTAATTGTGAACCAATGTTTTGTCAGCAGTCATGATTCACTCCCAGATGCTGGGTTCGACTTCATAGGGTTGAAGAAACTAAGTACCATTGCTAAACGTTGCTGCTTATCAGTTTTGAATTCCTTGGGAATCCATTTCGCATAAACATTACAGTAACCTTATTCATTTTTTTATACTTACATTAACTGAAACTGATGTCCCTGAATTCAAGCCACTTCTGCTATTGTGATTCTTTGATCATTCCTAATAGTGACATCCATCTATTGGATATTTCCTTCTGTATGGGTTGTAGGTTTTCGTCCAGGACATTTGTGATGATTCACCTTTCGCTGAGTAATGGTGCTTGCTTCATACTGCCTTAACAGCTGTCTGTGGATATCTGATGATTTGACTTCCTCCGACCACAGAAGGAACATTATAGTGTTCTGTTTCTCAATTATATACGTGAAGTGGTGCGTTTGAGGTGGCGATGGTAAAATCGCCAAACAAACCACTCAACCACCATGAACTTGAGGCAGCTGAATATAACAGCTATCTGACTGCGTCCTCTCTGTGACAGCTCAATTCAAATCGTGTGCTGATTTGTAACTTCTAATTTAATAAAATTAGAATACAGAATTGTAAATAAAGTTATTATTGGAAATATTGCTGCTGCTCCTTCTGACAAAGTGGCATTTTAAGCTAATTAGGTTGCTTCTATATCTCCTACTGCCCCTTCTCCCCAAGTACACGTGTGAATGTGGTGACTTCAGGGGCACACAGTTTTTTAGCTAATGCGAAACACACACACCACATATACGCACCTACCATCATATATACTGTTACAAATTTGCATGGGAGGAAACGCAGCCAACGACTCCAATTAGTTGAATAATAACAAATTTATTAACAGATGAAGACAGACAAATGACTACTCGAAGACAAATCGACATATATACACAAAGAAATATTAAAACAAATTATTACAGTAATGGATAAACGAACTCGTTATCAAGAAGCTTTACAGTGTTCTACAAACGGCTCTCTAGAACAGTTTCACTAGCAGAAACTGCCTTATCGCAGTCTACGCAAAAGCAGAATCTGAACTCGACTGACTCACTTCTATCTACGGAATCTACGGAAATTTGTGCGGGTATCTGGGTTTCAAAAGAGAGAGAAGCCTTAATCCCGTATCTGGCAAAAGTCTATTTAATGACATGGCTTTTCGTTTAGTTTTCATACTTGAGGTGTGAGGCATTGTTATTGGACGAGCGGTGGCGGGCCGGTAGGCGGGGCTTCGAGACTTGGATTTTGACATCTCGAAATGAGTTTTTGGTACAGAGGAGTTCAGTGGAGAGCGAGTTTTCCTATTGGCTGCATAGAAGTGAGGATAATGGCTCAAAATGGCTGCCCATGTGGGAGGTGAGTGTGAGTGGTGTTGTGACGTAATGTCCAGTAGAGGCGAAATTTTTTTTACGCAAACCGGGTGGTTTGCGAGGCGGTCATCCTCCTTCACATTGACCGCTCCCGGGGCTGTTTCAGTTTAATCTTAAAAGACTCCCTTCTGAACTCCAAAGGCCTTTATACAGCCTCATGGAAATTTCTAGAACTATCGATTCTAGAGACTTCTTTTTGGTTCGTCGTCAGTATAATTTGTCGGCAAGTGTAATAAAGTCCCCAATCTGGTAACCTAGAGTTGCCATAATCTTATTTAAATTAAATCCGTGAAGAGTACTTTCCATATAAAACTCTTTTCCATTTTTATATTCATATATATACATACTTATGTCTCTAAAAATAAGGCAGGTTTGAAAAAAAATCATTGACATATGTACATCTGAGCTTCTCATTGGAAAATGCAGATTTACAAGATTTTTTTTTTTTTTTTTTTTTGGCAAATCGAACATCTACGTAGAGATTACATCAAATTTCCGAAAAATATGTATAATTTCAGTATTTTCTTTAAGAAATGGTTGTATGGATGTAACATGAAATTGAAGCAAAAATATCTTTTTTGTTTTGTTTTTTTGAAAAATTACTATGTCTACGTTTTTCTGTCTTCTAATGATATTAAATATTTTATGCTATTTTTAGCTAGGTGGATATGGATTGCCTTTCTACGTAGTGGGTTCCGTTGTTATCCTGGATGCCATTGTTATATTTATCGTGCTTCCTGATGTTAGTAAGTAAATTTAATATCAAACGTAAGAAATTACAAGTTGATTCGATTACTATAGTTGTTTAAAATGTTGATTCAGAAGTCCTTTCTTGTCCTTGCAATCAATATAGATAAAATAAAAAGGGAACTAATATTTTAAACTCACAAAATATGAATGCAGAAAATGAATAAAGCAAAATGGGGATAAGACAAAAACTAACACCGTAAAACTTATAAATCTCGTCTGTAACTATATGCAAATACCTACAAATTATACTAATTTAATGAAATACCACTTTAAAAAGAAAGCTTTAAAAGAAAATTATTACGTTAGATAGCTATATCCTTATATTTTTTGATAAAATCTATAAGTTAAGATTAAGTAAATTTAATATCAAACGTAAGAAATTACAAGTTGATTCGATTACTATAGTTGTTTAAAATGTTGATTCAGAAGTCCTTTCTTGTCCTTGCAATCAATATAGATAAAATAAAAAGGGAACTAATATTTTAAACTCACAAAATATGAATGCAGAAAATGAATAAAGTAAAATGGGGATAAGACAGAAACTAACACCGTAAAACTTATAAATCTCGTCTGTAACTATATGCAAATACCTACAAATTATACTAAT
This sequence comes from Trichonephila clavipes, assembly GCA_019973935.1. Lineage (NCBI taxonomy): Eukaryota > Metazoa > Arthropoda > Arachnida > Araneae > Nephilidae > Trichonephila > Trichonephila clavipes. Next base: position 296,187 of record BMAU01018765.1, read on the forward strand.
TTAATGAAATACCACTTTAAAAAGAAAGCTTTAAAAGAAAATTATTACGTTAGATAGCTATATCTCCTTATATTTTTTGATAAAATCTATAAATTAAGGAGACGTTAAATTCTTGAAATGCGAAAAAATTTAGAATATTTTACAAATGAACCAAAAAAAAAAAAAGGAAATTAGCTTAAAAATTAAATAAGTAATTTTTAATGAGTTTTTTTTATTATATTTAGTTTTTATCTTATATAGTACATCATTCGATTACAATATAAAATGCATAATATATAAATCTTAATTTCTTATTTGCTCAAATGATGTGAAACTTTTATTCTGTCGCACTCCCCTTTTTTTTTACTCAAAAGGCTAAAAGCTTTTGCCCAATGATTTCATTAGAAATATAGCCGATAGTTTAAAATAAAAAAAACTTTAGGTCAAGTAGTGTGCATTTAAATTTTCTATAATTATTAACAAATTATTTATCAATATTGTATTAAAATTACTGAATCTGCTAAAAAAAATCAGGAGAGAACAAAACTTTAATAAAACTACGTAAATATATCTACTGATAACTAACAGAAAACAAAATATTTATAATATAAGGTGCAGCAAAACACTAACAGAAGAAAAAACTTCATACTCAAATCAACGCTTGTGACGTAAAAACAACAATAACAAAAAGAATTGAGTGAGGAGAGAGAGAATCGTGATTTCACAGAAAACTTTCCCTTTTTACTATCTCGGTTGTAGCACGCAATTGTCAGCTATGGTTTTGAAAGAAAAGTGATTTGAAAATCTTTCAACTAACTGATGTGCTGGAATCCATGGCTTGGTAAATTATTGAGAAATTTGGATCTAGACAGTCAAAAATGAATGTAACGGAATTTGTTGAACTGTGACAAGAAGTGTCATTTCAAGGTTGTGAAATCGATCACAAGAAATATGGAATAGACGTCGTAAGGACAAGATTGTCCCCGTGCTATATAAGTAGTTGATGTACTGTACTCAGTTGCAAAGATAGTGGCTTTTGGCAAAAGGATGGTGGAAGCAAGCCAAATTATCCAAATTAGGCTTCATCAAGTATCCTATTGATCTCAAGATTAAATCAAGACCCCTGAATATAAAGATTGGATGCAACGTGATCGAAGTCAGATACATTTTACTAACGAGTCCTGATTTGGTCAAGAATAGGATACTCTATGTGTTCTGGTATGGAGGGAAAAGGGCACTAGAAATAACCCCACGTTTGATCGTGACAAATTACGATCCAGATGAGATAGGTTTACGGTATGGGCTAGAATCAGTATAGTTGAACATACGGACCTGCATATTATTTGGGAAATCAATTTGATGACCTAAAGATATGCGAATTAAATACTGAAGCCTCATATCGTACCTTACGCTGCAACTATTGGCGATTCCCTTCTTTAAAAGCATTGTAATGACAGACTTCGAGCATCTCAACTTGTGGAGGACATACTTGAAGCTGAAACTATATAGCGTATGGAGAGTCTAACATACTTCTCTGATCTATTTCCAATCCAACATGTTAAATACTCATTCGGTCGACGTATTGTATCAAAAACAACGCTTTTGCTTACTTTCCGGGACTTGGAGATCGCACTTATTGAAGAGAGGATCATTATTTCCCAAAGTCTTATCTATAACCTCATCTTTGAAAAAAAGGTGTACATCAGTCTGTTTGAGGGGACCTCATCCCATGTAAAATATATTCTACATGTTCTTTTCAAACAATATTTCTTTTGTCATTCGCTTATAACCGAAATGTTTCCTTAGAGAATCTTCTCATGTTCTTCTCATCGTTTCAAAGAATTAAAATTCCGATGCACACTTTGTGCGTCATCTTTTTTGTACTACGTTTTATCACGTGTGTACTTCCATTTTATACCTATTTACAGCTGGCTTGAATGTTTTTTACACTTCTTTGCTTGATCATATAATTTTTTTGGACAGTGTAGTTAAATAATTATTATAGGAGCATTTGTGTAAATATCTGTCTTATAACTAAGATGTAAAAAAAAGTTCAACTTTTCTCCCTCGGAAATGTAATTTCATTAACTTTTAAGTTAATTCAATGTTCAGTTGAAAGCAACATTTTTTTTCTTCTATTTATTGAAAAGTTGAAAATAATCTAAAATCAATACCTCTTAAATTTTAACTATACGCTGAATGACATTGTAGATGGCCAGAACTAAAAAGTGTACAGAGTCTCAGATATTTGATCGAGTTACGAATAACAGGGGTTCACATAATAAACTATAATAATAAAATAAACGAAAATGGTTCAATTAAAGTCAAAAAATCCAAGGTGATTGTTAACTTCAAATATATTATTTTCTCTGTTTTCATTTTTTTTATTTATCTATTAAACCGGCTTTTATCGATCTAGTAATAATTACTATCTTGGACTCCATCTTGGAAAAAGTTCAGTTTTTCAAATGAACATTAAGATATATGAAAATACTTTTTCACCATATTATTTTTACTTGCTCTTTTTAAAATAATACTCTTTGAATAACAGGAATTTCTCATTTGTTCATATTTATTTGAGCTTTATTCTTATAGATCACACACACACAGCTGCTATTTTTTAAAAAAATAAACATTTATGTATCCCTAGATACCTATAAGTGCTTTTATATTTATTTGTACTGTGTGAAATGCTCAAATATTATACTAGCTAAAATAAGTTTCTTTATTGCAAGATTCGATCTGACTTGTATCTCTAAAACTAAATAATTTTATTTGATGATTTTGTTTTTATGCTCGGAAATCTCATTCTTTTAAAAAGATATCACATAAAAAGATATTTCGTTGCAACCAAGATCTTAAGTAGCCCTTTTAAAAGTTTATTTTTCCTTGTAAATGCGGTCTGTTATATATCAGAGGTTAATTCAATTCCTTTAAAAAGTGTCATCTCTGCACGCTAAAAATATTTTTTTAATTAAATTTATTACTTGTTCATAAAACTTCACTTACGTATAAGTATCTTAATGTGTTTTAACTATAAACTAAGATATACCTCGATATAATTATTGATTGGTTCTGCCTATTGATTGATCCTTATGTACATATTTTGTTGTAAATTACAATAATTTCTGTTAACTCGTTTAGTTTCAAGAAACCGTAGATTGAATTAACCCGCACAGGGGAGAAAATAGAGGTTTGCAGTGTTTTTAAGTTTATTTTTTTGAAAACTGTACTATTGAGAGTTTGAAAAGAAATTTCCAAACTGACCTCATGTCCTTTACAGATGTGGAAAACCCCATCACTCACGGACTATACGGAATCAGTGAAGAAAGTGTAGGACTTCATACATTGGCGTAACGGAGAATATAAGGAACTCCCTGCAAAGTCGTGTTTTAGGTCCCAAGCCCAAATACATACTTGGTGTCAGTCAGGCTTTGGACCCCCTAGAGTCCCTGTCCCCCCACAATGTGGGGGTGTATGTTACGCCAGTGACTTCATACTGTTAGATCTAAGAGCAACAGTCTAAATCAGCGGTACTCAATCTTTTTATCAGCCGGGCCACATACATTTGACAACTATTTCACGCGGGCCGCAACAGGAGGTTTAACGGTGGAGGGGGGAACGGACCCTATAAGATCAAAGACATTTAAAATGCAGAAAATGATCAAAATATTTATAGTTTTAAATTTAATTTTAAAACTATATTAAACTCCATCAAACTCAACTCACAGAAAAAAAGGAATTTAATGCATTTTTTTACCCTGTTATGGGGTAATTTCGATTTCCTTTCATCAATGATCACAAGTCCCCATCCCCAAATATTTTATAGGTGAAAAAAGGAGGCATTGAAAGATCTGTACTATAAGTGTTATAGTGACGAGAAAAATTATATTTTTTAAATGTAACATTTTCACAACAAATTAAACAAGTTGTTGATTCTCATGTTTGATTTTTCTACGAAAGAGTCAAGATCCCAATCGTCTTGAGATAACAAATATTCTTTATATATTTTTCGTTTGAAAAGCCTGAGGGTTGATTAAAAATTAATTTCACCCACATAAAAATAGTCGTTATTCTACTGTTATTTGTTAACACTAACCATTACAATTGCAAAAGAAAAAAATGTATCCCGCAATTCCTACCAGCACCACATCGATAGCAAAATGAATATATGTGATTGCTTCATTGATAGAATTTCTTGCTAAATTTTTTAATACATCCTTCTTAATTAATTTATTTTTTTAGTAAAACGGGACATGTGACCGGGCCGCAGGTTGAGTGTCGCTGGTCTAAATGGCAATGAATGTATTGATCTTAGTTATGTGGAAAATATTATCCACGAAGAACTATACCTGTCAAAGCACGCCTTTGACATGTTTCACATTCTTACTGATACGTTTTTAGAAGCAAACAAGGTAGGTGCCTGTATTTCCTGTCAAGGAAGATGTTTAATCTTTTGAAAGTAAGAGGAAGAGAATTTTTTTTTGATCACACACCTGTTAACTATGGATAAATCTTGGAGATATCAATGTGATACAAGGACCAAAAGAGAGGAGTACAACTACTCATCTCTTTCCAAGGTAGCTAAGGTGCAGAAATCTATATTGAAGACCATTTCATCTGTTTTTGGAAATGTCAAAAATTCATCTTAACGGACTTTTGGAGAATTACCAGACTATCACAGTTGAACAAATTATGTAAGGCTTTGATCAAGAAATGGCACGGTATGGTCACCAAAGACAACTTTTTATCAACAATGCACATGCTCACTGATTTCTATTTGCGATCAGTGGCGTAACGTAAACCCCCGTATCGCAGGGTGGAGGGCAGGATTCTAGGGGGCTCAAAGACTAACTGACGCCGAGTACACTTTTGGCCACCGTAAATGCAACACCAAGAAAGACAAGAGATAGCACAACAAATTTATTTTGTAGGTAACATGTTGATCAAGTAACAAATGATTAAATTTATAGACTTCTCTGAAGTGTGGTTCCTGCCAGAATCAGTAGCCAGAGTAGCCACCATTGTTGGAGATCACCGCTGCCACACGCCTCGGCATTGATTCAAAGAGGCTTTGGATGTGTTCTTGGGGTACAGCAGACCAAGCAACTTCCACACGTTGCCGAAGTTGATCTGGTGAGGAAGCTGGGGGTGTAATCTGGGTCAGTCGTTGAGCAACCATGGACCACATGTTTTCTATCGGCGAGAGATCCGGAGAGCGAGCCGGCCAGGGAAGCAATTCAATCTGGTGATTGACGAAGAACCTTTGAACAATGCGTTCCACTTGCAGTCGCTCATTACCCTGTTAAAATATGGCTGTGACCAAGCCCTGAAAGTAAGGAAGGACAACTGGCTGCAACACCTCGGAGATGTAGCGCTGTCTATTTAAAGTACCGACAATGCGTACTAGAGGAGTGTGAGATTGATATCCAATACCGTTCCATACCATAATACTCGGTGCAGGACCAGTGTGGCGGCGCGTAACGCAGCTGTTCAGCATCCTCTCTCTACGGTATCTCCAGACTCGAATCCGACCATTGTGGTGTTGCAGACAGATGCGTGACTCATCAGTAAAGACAACTTCATTCCATTCTGCCACCCACATCCTTCTTTCATCGCACCATTGGCGGCGGAGACGTCTGTGGTTCTGCGTCAAGGGTAGACCAAGCAATGGACGTCTTGCGGACCGAACACTCTGCTGTAAACGGCGTCGAATGGTACGCGCAGACACTGAATGATGTGTTACAGACTCAATGTGCTGTGCTATGGTGTCGTGATGTGACTGAGCGATCCGTCACTGCCATGCGCACAATTTGCCTACCCTCAAGTGAAGTGGTGTACTGAGGTGGAAGCGATCAACCACGTCGGTCCGTCGTACCCTCTTGCATCCCACGGTCACATATCCGCATTACATTTGCTTGGTTTCGTCCAACACGACTACCGATTTCCCTGAAAGATAATCCACAATCTCGGTAGGCGACTATCCTTCCTCTTTCGAACTCGGATACTTGATGAAAAGCTGATCGCTGTTTTCTACGAGTCATAACTGATCGTTTTTTGAAAAAAAGCACAAGAAAAACACAATTGCCGAACTTGAAATCGTCGAAATCTCCAAGTCTTAAATAGCGCTTTGAGGTGGCGCCAAAGGTGCGCGTGATGTGTGTCTGCGTTGAAATTCTAATCATTTGCACATCTCGCCTCTGCTAATGCATGTTGTATGAATTTCATGTTATTTGCATGCTTCCTTCAGGGTGTTGCATTTACGGCGGCCAGCAGTGTACGTATGTAACCAATTTATAAAATATTAAAGTTCCAAAACCTGATTTTACGGGGAGGCCCTCATGTTCTCCATTAAGCCACTACTTGCGATTGAGGAATCACAGCGATGTAGCTTTGAAATTTTGCAATATCCACCCTGTTCTCCCTATCTCGCTCCAAGTGCTTGCTCCTATTCCAAGAACTAAAAGCACTTTGTTGGCTTTGTTGTGAATTGGCAACACATATGACGTCATTCAAGAGAGGAAACATTGGTTTTCGACTCAATTTTTTGAGTTCTACTATGATGACTTTCGAAAAATCAAAACAACATGCTTGGAGTAATGTATAACTCTAGAGGATATTATGTAGATAAGTCTGAAGAATACCAAATACAGATTAAATTTCTATCTTGATTATTCTAATGATAGCTTAAACTCTATATAAGGGGGTCACTTCACGCAGCAATTTCTCTATCGCCGTAATGTTAAAATTGACCAAGTTTAAGGAATATTCTTGAAAAATTGGCACTGTTCATGGCACAGTGCTGAATTTTTTTGTTCATTTATTGCATTGTTTTTATTATTTTGATGAGAGAATTTTTTACCATTTTGATTATTTATTTTTAAAAAAATTCACGTGTGGAGGAACACAACAAAAGTTTTAAAACGATGAAAATTCTTGTACTTTCTAATCCATACATATTTTTTTGAATAATTTTTTTGACAAAATCCCTCATTAAATTATTTATTTGTATAGTGTTAATACATGTGCAAAGTTTCAAAGCTATAAAATATGTAGTTTTTTCAAAAATTATCCTTTTGTGTAGAAATTTACACTTTTGAGAAATAGTGATTTAAAGTAAAAACTTACTATTAAGTTATGCATACCAGAACCATAACTTGGATTGTTGGGGTCATCTACAAGATCATCTTCTTGTCTACATTTAAATTGTCTGCTTTTAATTCTAGCTTCTTTGGTTCTTTGTAAAACTGCCTTTTCCGCTTTCCTAATACGCGCATGATTTACTTCTTGCAACGCTCGACATGTGTAAAATCCAAGGGTTGAATGTTTAATACATCTAAAACTTTTAATTTCGTAATGAAGCCTTGCTTATATAAAGATATAGCTTCGTATACTCCAGTTTTTAAAGTTCCCAGTAGTACAAATACAGTTTTTGGAATTATGAACTAGATAATACTATCTAAGCTTTCATTACAATTTCAAATTTTACCGTGCAAGTATCTAGACCAAGAGCGTCAAACACGTGGCTCGCCAGTACGTAAGTTGCGGGCCCGCCGATTCTTTTTTAAAATTTTTAAGTATCAGGTTTTTAAAGTTTTTCCATTTTGAAATTTATTTGAGGCGAACCTTATATATACACTCATGGACAAAAAAATTAGCGCACCAAAAAATAATTGTGGGATCGTAAAAAAACTTGGCATGTAGGTATACATGTCGGGGAGATATGCAAATTATTAGAAATGCAGCGTGTTTGCGCAATACGTATAGCCGGAAGAGGGTATTTAACGTCGTTCTCCGTGGAGTATAAAACAGGTGACCAGAGCTTATTTGAGTGTGCTGAATCGCTTACAAAAGAAGAGCTGAGGTAGACATGCCATTACGCCGTTTTCGAAGACAATATGAGCAGCTGTTGTAGTTTAAGAGGGTAAGAATCATCGGCATGATGGAAGCTGGATGGTCAGTATAGGCGAGTAGCTCGTCAATTAGGCCGCTCTGGTTATGTTGTGAGGAGGGGTTGGAACCAGTGGATCCGAGATATGTCATTTACACTAAGACCGGGCTCAGAACGCCCTCGACAGACCAGTCGTCGAGAAGACCACCACATTGTAAGAAATGTACGCGTACAGCCAACTGCTTCATCGGCCGCCATCCAGGCACAGGTAGCTCCTTCATTAGCGGCCCCTGTATCTTCTCGAACCATACGAAGGCGCCTGGCTGAAGGACATTTGGGATCGCGGCGCCCATTACGTGTGCTGCCCTTGACGCCCACACATCGATGCCTCCTTTTGGAGTGGTGCCACACACGAGGAAACTGGACCAGCAGCATGAAACCAGGTCGTTTTTAGCAACGAGAGAGAATCCAGATTCAATCTCAGCATTGATGACAATCGTGTTCGTGTGTAGAGACCCCCTGGTGAACTCCTCTATCCTGCCTTTGCTTTACAGCGACACACCGCTTCCCCAGCTGATGTAATGCTAAGGGGTGCCATTGCCTGCAATACATGGTCACCTCGAGTATTGATCCGGGGCACCACACATGACAGCCCAGTGGTATGTCCATGATATCCTGCAACCACATGTGTTGCCATTCATGCAACGGCTCCCAGAAGCCATTTCTCAACAATGCTTGGCCTCACAAGGCAATGGTGTCACAAGACTGTCTCCAAAATGTTACTACCCTTCCTTTTGCCTGCCCGATCCCCAGATTTATCTCCAATAGAGCATATCTGAGATAATTTGGGATGGCGAGTTGGGCATCCCACGAGTTTGAACGAACTAGATGCCAGATTACAGCAAATATGAAACGAAATGTCTAAAGACATCATGCAACGGGACGCATCGATGAACAGAACGGTCACCCATTGATTAATACTCCAATCTCTATGCTGTCTGCACCATGCTATACAGACTCTCATGTTCGTAGACGTGAGCGGGACGCAAACAGCAGGTCTTCCGGGAAAACAATCCTCTCTCAGAAAGTCTTTTTGAAACAGTCACCCTTGATACACTGGTTCCTGTGGCTGCATACAAGTAACAAGAAAGCTGAGAAGCTGCAGCCCTTCTGTTACGCCTTGCTATAATCGATAAATGGGGATCTTCTCTGGCTGTCGTGGCTCTTGGACGACCATGCTCAGGCTTTCTCTCGATGTATCCAGTATTCTGGAGCTGTTTCCATAAGTTGCACACTTCGCTGGGTGTTAAATTGAACTCTCTACGAATCTGGACTTGACATTGGCCTGCTTCAAGCCTCCCCATAATTTGCCATCTCATTCCATTATCTAAACTTCGGTGGTTACTTATTTTTACTGTTACAATTTGAATTGAACCGATTGTTTCAAAATAACACCAAGAAATTCCCCTGGGTGTGAAGACGAACGAAACACGTCTTGACTTACACGCCCTTATAAGGACTGTATTTCTACTGGCTCCGCCTACACATACGTGTACGCTTACGAATTTGCCGCGTGCGAGATTTGCAGTTGTATCCAGAAGCAGTGGTTCTTCATTAAGTTCAGTTCTTTTCGTACAATTCGATAAAATATGCAAATTCTCTTAATTTATTTCATCAGTATATATATATATATATATGTATGTATATATATATATATATATATATATATATATATATATATATATATATATATATATATATATATATATATACATTGTAACGACTTCACACAACTCTGGGATAAACTATTTATTTCACAGTAAGGAAATCCTCAAAAAATATTCTATTACAATTAATTAGCAAAATGAGTTCACAGATAAAGAGTCTCTTTCGCTGCAATGTCTTATATCGCTCGCCTAAACATACTTAAATAAAGTTATCCTTTAGAGAAATGTCCTATTCATAGGATATGTCAAAGAGGTCCAAAGTTCTCAGTTCACTCTCGGAAATTCCACACCGAGGTTGGGTGAGCTCGCTGGCTCTATATCCGCCGTGTAGTCGCTGATTCGTAACCTTCTCGGTTCGAAGTCCACCTTACTTCGCAGACTCTCAAGTCTATAGCTCACGAGAGGCCTCTCAAGTAAAGTCTGTTCTTGGTACTCCCTCTTTATAAACTTCTCGTTTCTCACGATCACTCACCGCCTATCCCCTTTGATCTCTTGTCCACCTGCTACTTATAGCGGGAATCAATCTGGGCTCATAGTCTGAGTCCGGTCCTGCAGACACACAGTAGCCCCATTTGCATGAGAACCCGAAAAGCACATTGTACCGGTGTCTCTTTTAACTTTCAGACTGGCATCGAAAAAAATGGTCAGAATTTCTGACCACCCATTTGTGAAACCTTTTTCCAGCAATTAGGGAAACGGAAGGAATTTTCCCACGTTTGTCGGCGTTCCCTCTTAACAATTAGGGGAAAGAGATGGGTACATCACAATATATATATATATATCAGTGGCACCCACAACAAGGGGAGGATTCCTTTGGGTCCGGACCCCCGCCAAAGCTCTTGATTTTTTTTCCGATTGATTATAATTCTAAGTATAGAGTAAGTAAAATTTAATTAATTACTTGTTATTAATGATTAATTTTATTAATTAATGCTAATTATTTATTCAAAAATTAGTTTTTTACTGTGTTTTGTTCCCGAAAATCGACAAAATCAAAAGGAGCATGATACAAGGATGGTGAACTTTCGACCCCGGACCCCCCTTTAAAAAATTCCTGTGTCCGTGCTACTGATATATATATGATATATATATATATGATATATATATATGATATATATATATATGATATATATATATGATATATATGTTATATATATATATATGATATATCTATCTATCTATCTATCTATATATATATATATATATATATATATATATATATATATATATATATGATATATATATATGACCAATTGCAAAATTTCGTGAATGCAAGTTCGAATTGAGATCTATTTTTCAAAAACATTAAAGTGTACTCATTAAATTTGTTGCCGATTTTACAGATGATGCAAAAAAATGTTATTACATTTAATCATGCAAGCATATAGAAATCATTTACTGAAAGGGAATTTATTAATAAATATTTATTTAAAGCAATGGAAATATTATGTCAAGCATGAAAAAATCAAATTAAAAGTGTAAGTTTAATTCAAAATATTGTAGCTAGCAGAGTTGATGAAATAGCCTAGAATTTGAGAAATCAGTGTAATTCACCAAAATCAAAATTTAAAGCCTTCTTTGTTACGATATTGATGAAACTACACATATTTGAAATTTTGCTCAGCTAGTCATTTTTACTGAAGGATGCGAGGTTAATTAAAAAATAAGTCAAGAGCTTTTGGAGATCATTTATATTCCTAATGAAACCATTGGGGCATTTTGAATGTACTTATAGATGTTTTGAAGATACACTCATGTCCATAAATTAAGGATAATTCAGAATCACACAGAAATTGAACTCTGAAATAAATATTTCACCTGTAGAATTATCGCACACATCTTGAAGAAGAATATGCAAATTACAGGAAACCACCAGATGGCGCGGATAGTACGTCACAATGACGAGAGTGTAAGCGAGGGGTATATAAGGAATGGTGGCAAAGAAAATTGTTTACAAAGAATAGCAATAAATGTAGAAAAAACACAAGCCATTGTTTTCAGAAAATGGGGCGTCATTGACCCCCAAACTGAACTCACTCTTTTTGATGACAACATTCAGTGGGTCCCGGTCGTTCGTTACTTGGGCTTACATATCGATAGTCGACTAACTTACAAGAATCATATTGACTATCTTTCAGACAAATTCTGGGGTAGAATAGCGTTAGCTATCTCCCTTATTGGGAGAAGCTCTCCTCTCTCCCTGGAAAATAAAGTTATCCTTTACAAGAAAATTCTAAGTCCAACAATAACGTATGGGTCCCCCATTTGGGGGGCCGTGGCCCCGACCCACACAAAACGCATTCAAATTATCCAAAATAAAATTCTTAGAATTATTACTAACGCACCTTGGTACGTTAGAAATAGTGTCATTCATCACGACTTACACATGGAGCCGATCGATAATTACATCACTAGAACTTCTAGAAATGTTTTTACTTCTATTCAAAATCACGACAACCCAGTAATTAAAGCACAAACACTATTCACGTATCCACACTCTAAACTAAATTTTGCTTACAAAACTACCAAATGGGACCTGCCCTTGAAACCGCCGTAATTACAACAAAAACACTTAATTGCTACACTTAACAACATTTATATGCATTTGCCTTACATCAGAACTGGGATCAGTGTAAAAGCAGGCTCCTGCTTCGACTTCAACTACTGTGCCGTCTGCAAGATTCCATTGCAGACTCCTTCCATTTTTCACCCTAACTGCAAAAAAAAAAAAATCCAGCAGCATTTTCCATTTTCACTGCGTTTTTGGTGCGCCTCGAACGCGTTTTGGGGCTGTTAAGCCCCCCCTTCCTGCGCTCTCCCATTCCTCGCCCTCGTGACGTACTTCAGTTTCGTTTCGTTCGGCCGTTTTCTTCCTCCAGCCTCCCCCTGCGGGGAGTGTTTTAAGATATCGATTCTCCTTGATACTTTCTCTCCGCGAATTTGGGTATAAGCGATTATTTCGCTGGAACCTTTTAAATCTAATTTTCGTTTCGTTTAAATTGTTCACAAGCACTTTAAAAGCCTTTCAGTGCAATGACCGCATAGTTATAGCACAAAGGAAGCATTTGAAAGATTTTTGACGTGGTAGAATTATTGGACAACTGGAATGTGGACGTACCCAGCTGAAAGTATCCGAGGAACTTGGAATCGCCCAGAGTGTCATTTCCAGGCTTTGCCTACGATTCCAAGATGATGGTAATGTGAGTAGATGTTTACAGCACAGGTCGCCTTCAAGTTACAACGCCGAATAAGGACCGGTATATATATATATATATATATATGTCAGGCCCCAGGCCTGCTGGTAAAAGGAGGAGGTCATCATCTTTATAATATTCCTTTATTACGCTTTCATCATATATAATCTAACATGGCGGACCTTTTGCCGCGCAACCGGGCGTTACCAAATACAACATCGCAGCGAGGAGAAAACCAGCCAAGTCCTTCCTAGTATGCGTTCGCCTTCGTCAGCGCTCGTTGCTCCTTTTAACAGGCTTGTTTACTCATAAATCCTTACGCGATGGTAAAGAGTTCGCTCTATTTTCATTTATTACTTCCTTAATTTTGAACCTAAACTTTTCAAACCTGACATATATATATATATATATATATATATATATATATATATATATATATATATATATATATATTTGGCAGTTACTGCCAAAAGAAACAGACGGAGCACAACATCAGACCTGTCTCGTCAGCTCTCTTCAGCTACCGGTACGACAGTTTCAAGGCAGACCGTGTACCGATGCTTAGGGTACATCGGTCTATATGCTCGTAGGCCTGTCAAATGTGTTCCACTTACCGCAACTCACTGTCGCCTACGATTAACCTGGAGTAGAGAGCATGCATTGTCAACACCACAACAGATGTTTTGTGAGATGTTTTCCGACGAGTCCAGGTTTAGTTTGCAGTCTGATTCTCGCCGGACTTTAATATGGAGAGCGCCAGGTACCCGTTACCACCAAGAGAACACCATTGAACGACACCGTTACGGTGGTGCAGGATGGCTCGCGTTTGGGGAGGAATTATTCTTGGTTCCAGAACTGACCTGCATGTTCAGAGTGTAACGATGACAGGCCACATCTATCGGGATGTCATTCTGGAACAATATGCACGTTTGTTTCGGGGCGCCATGGGTGCTGAATTTCTGTTTATGGATGACAACGCCCGTCCTCACCATTCAAACATTGTAAACGAATGCCTTCAATCGGAGGATATCACCCGTATGGATTGACCAGCATGCTCACCGGACATGAAACCAATGGAGCATGTGTGGGATATGCTTGACCGACGAAGTGCAGCCCGTTAACCCCCTCCCACCTCTCTACCGGAACTTCGGAGGGCATTGTTTGATGAGTAGTGTATTATTCCCCGAGATCAGATTGATAATTTGATACTCAGCATGCCTAGGCGTTGTAAGGCCTGTATTGCGTCGTCCGGGAGACATACTCCGTATTAACCATCATACTAACCATGTTATTATGTTTTTTGTAAATAGGTTCTTTTTTGAAATTTGCTCCAGGGAGTAAAAATCGCAATTTTTATTAATTATGTTAAACATATAGCATTCTTTTTGCTCTTTACCTTTTGTTTAATAAATAGACTTTACAAATAAGTCAAATTTGTTTTGCTTCTGTCTCTTTCTTTGCATGAACTTCTTTATCCTTAATTTATGGACATGAGTGTATATAAGTTACCACATTTTTTTTTAAAGTTGGTTTTTCTTGTGTGATGGGGCTCCCACCATGACCGGTATTACTAAAGACGTTGTGGCAAGATTAAAAGAAACATGCAAACAGCATAGTTATAATCATTTTGAACAGTTTCATTGTTTTATTCACCAGAAGACATTACGCTCCAAAATTTTAAATATATGATATATTTAAAAATAGTGACCACACACACAAAATTGTAATGCACATTCGAGAACATAGACTTAATCATCGTCAATTTGCTTCATTTCTGGATATAAAAAGTGAATACAATGATTTACCATTTCATACGGAAGTTCAATGACTTTCAAATCATAAAGTGTTAAAATGGTCCGTCAAATTGTTGGACGAAATTACAAACTTCTGGGAAATAAAAATTATGAATGTGCTGAATTAAAAGATGGACAATAGATAAAGGACCTGGGTTTTTCAGTTGATATTACAAGGCATCTTAATCAACTTAATTTTAAGCTTCTTGGCAAAAATCCTGTTTTTGCAACTCTATTTGATATTATTAAAAATCATATTACTTTGGTGAAAATAAATAGAAAAAGAAAACTTGTCTCACTTTGAAAGCTATCAATATCTGTTGATGAAATCACATAAATTAAAATTTACTGAATATGCTTAGTAAATTAAATTGTTGGAAAAGGGATTATTGATCGAAGATTATCTGATTTTAAAAAATGTGTGTAACAATTTCGCCCTTTTACCTGACCTCTATCGATATTGAAATTATTCGTGAAAGATTATAAAAGAAATAAATTTTAATCCAAAATGTGATTTTTGGTTGAAGCAAAGATCTATGGAATTCTAGATTTTTATACATATTTCTAATAAGATCGGTTCCCTAAAATTTATCGTTTCTTATGTGAATAATGGTAATGTTTGAAAGCACTTATTTATGCGGAAAATTATTTTCTTTCATGAAAAATAGCAAAAATTCAGAAAAGTCAAGATTAACCAATCAACATTTTATAACCAATTTTAAAAATTGTATCAGCTCAATATTTTAAATCAAATCTTGATGTCTTGGTTTGAGGGAAAAAATGGTGTCAAATACCTTCTAAAAAGTAATGTTAAATTGAATTTCACACAAAAAAATTTGTTTGAAGAATGTAAAATATTTATAACTTAAGTTTAAAAAAAAAATAACATGAAATATAAAACGACTACATATGTATAATATACAATATATGGAGTATAATAAATGCATAATACATTATAAAAATCGTATTTTATTTATTTTTCGATGATTGAAAACATGCGGCCCCCAGCTTATGATAAAATAGACGATGTGGCCCATAATATAGTATGAGTTTGACAGGCCTGATCTAGACTAAAGTTCAGGACTAGAGAGATTTCTAAAGACACTCTTTTTATGCAATTCATAATTTCAATATGTTGTGTTTATGCATAAATATGTCATCTTTCAGTATGGACCTATTATTAAGGTGACCAGTTTTTTTACAATGAAAAGAAGGACGCAAAATTTAAGAAAATGTTACAATGCAAACATTTGAGAGAAACATTTTATTAATTCAAACAAAAATACGCTAATTATGCTTTCATCACTTTTAATTATTTGCTTAAACCAGTATTTTCTCATTGAATGAATTTTTTTGTTTGTCAATATATTATTTTCTAATACCACGGAAATTTCGGAGCAAAACATATTTTTCATTTTTACTTAAGTACTGCAGCTAAAATAATAACATTCAATCATGATTTCTCACTTGTCCCAAGATTACCAACTGAAAAAACTTTTTCAACTGGTGCATTACTTCCAGGGCAGCACAACGTAAATTCAAAAAGAATAACTAAATTTTTATATGCAATGTGTTCATTTTTGAAATGATTAAGTATTCCCCCCCCATCTTTTATCAATTTCAGCATGTTGATGTTCCAATTGTTTCAATTTATTATAATTTAAATATACATTCAGTCTTCCAATTAATTGTCATCAATTTTAATATCAGACATTTTTTTCCGATAAAAACTCAACGCAATTTGCTTCCGATGAAGTCAAAGTACCATTGAAAATTGTTATTTCTTGTGACATTTGTTTTTGTTTGGAAACATATTTGGTTCATCTCTGAATGCAGAGATTAAAAAATATCGATTTTAAAATATTGAAAAGGAGGACAAGTAGGAGGACACTTTTCGAGGAAGGACAGGACCTATAAAAGGAGACGGTTGGTCACCTTACTATTATATCCACACAACGAGTGACCTCCCATGGGGCATAACCCCTGTTGTGGATTCAAATCTGTGGAGATTTTATGAAAAAATATAGCCCAAATACTTGCCTCATGGCTGACAAGTTTCCCGAGTTGTTTCGAATAGCCAAACCACATAGAATCTTTGCATTTTGTCTATTTTTGCATCTGTCAATCTATTATGCCCCCTGAAGATTTTTTTTGTTTTGTTTTCAAGCTTTTTACCTTTTAATTTTGATTTTAATGCCCTAAGTCACGTCTTTCCATTCTTTTCTTAACGTGAACAACACTTATTTTTCAATGTTGACACCTTTATAAGGTGTTTAGATTCTAAAATTCCTTTGTATGCTTTAGAATCCCCATCTTCCGAATATTGTGTGTTTCGTTGTTGTTGATGTTACCAATACCACCTGATCGGCAAAGGCCACGAAATTCATCATGGCAAAGGGTTAAGTGACGTCTGTCGTTAGCCGTAGCTTTGAGCACCATACAGGTGACAGTACGATTTGGCTCGGTCCACCCCAATTTAGAGGGAGAAAACTTTGGGGGTGGTCAGATGCCTCCCACCTCTCTTCCCCTGCCTGAGCGAGAAATGGCAAATAATCAATCTGTTAGACGACATCTGGATGCTTTTACCCGAGGTCGAATCATTGGGAAGTTGGAGGAAGGCCGCAGTGTGACAAGTGTGGCTGCAGAGTTCGGAATTGCTCACAGCATCGTTTCACGACTTTGGAGACAATTTCAAACTACAGGAACAGCTATCCGGGGGTTCAGTAGTGGTCATCCACGAGGAATCCACACCCGCAGATGACCGGTACATTGTCTTACAGGCCAGAAGAAACAGGCGGCAGACAGCGGGAGAAATCGCTAGATACACGACACAGGTGACTGGACGACCGATATCGCGTTTTACCGTGGCCAGAAGACTGCTCGGTAGTGGTCTGTTTGCACGACGCCCTGTACGGTGTGTACCTTTAACGCCTGCCCATCAAAGAAGGCGTTCTCTGTGGTGCCGGGAACACCGGAATTGGAGAGACAATGAATGGGGACGAGTACTCTTTACAGATGAGAGCAGATTCAGTTTGAGTAGCGATTCTCATCGCATACTCATCTGGAGAGAGCGGGGAAGCCGCAATCATTCCTCGAACATCATTGAACGGGACAGGTATGGAGGTCGCGGTGTTCTAGTTTGGGGAGGCATCATGCTTGGTAGTCGTACAGACCTTCACATCTTCGACGCAGGTTCAGTCAACGGAGCCCGTTATTGTAACAATATTCTTCTTCCATATGTGCGTCTTCTTAGAGGCGCTATGGGTCTGCAGTTCCTTTTCATGGACGACAATGCACCATGTCATCGCACAGTAGCTGCCGAACCGCTCTTAGAGAGTGAGGATATTGAACGTATGGATTGGCCAGCACGATCTCCGGATCTCAATCCCATCGACCATGTATGGGATTTTCTAGGCAGATGCTTGGCAGCTCGTACCTTACCACCAGTAACGATTCGGGAGCATCGATTGGCGCTGCAAGACGAATGGGCAGCAATGCCTCAACAACTCATTGACACCCTCATTCTCAGCATGGGCAGACGCTGTGAAACCTGCCTAGCAGTCAGGGGAGATCATATCCCCTACTAAAGACCGGATGTTTCTTGCTGGACACCCACCACAGGGATGTTTCGGCCTTCAGTCGCATTGCGCTCCATGCTACTTTTTCAATCAAGCTTCTTTTTATCCCTCTGATTTCTTTTTTAGTAAGTGTTGCTTACATATTACACATGTCCTTACGTATTGGGGATCTTACGGTATTAAATGTGTTGATTTGGAAAGCTTTTGTACAAAGTTATATTGAAAAAACCGTCTCGTCCTTAATTTTTGCACACCAGTGTATATACACTCAGGAACATTGAAAATAGTGACCCAAGAAGGAAGCTAAGTACAATCGCGAAACTTTGCAAATAAAAACAGCGTAATGTGATATGCAAATGATCCAAGTTTTGTGCCAATACGCATGCTCATACACGCCGAGATGGCGCAAAAATCAGGAAGAGGGTGCTATATAAGCCAGCGCAAATTCGAAGATTCAATTGATCGCCGTCATGCCACCTAGCAGAATGTAAAACCCCACTCTCGCCATGCCCCTCATCAAAGTCTTGTCCAGCTATGGGATTGAGGTCTCTTCTTACAGTCCAAAGGCCCAAAAAAGCAACGCCTATTCAACAAGATTGAATTACCCGCCGATTGTAGGAAGACTTTGGTAAGCGAAACATGCCAGGTAAACGTGCTAGAAGACATTTCTCAGAGTTAAACGAGTTTGAGAGAGGTCTGATCATCGGGATGAAAACTGCAGGCTGGTCGACGCGCCATGTTGCTGGTCAGGTGGATCGTTCGGAGTGTGCCGTTAGAAATTGTTGGGAGCAGTGGACACGAGAAGGTACCCACGTGCGGAAAACCGGGTCTGAAGCGACCAGGTAGACCACGAGGAGAGAGGATCGAAGGATCGTGCGGCAAGCACTTGTGGACCTCACAGTGGCTCGTTTAACGATACGAGCAGACGTAGGCGTAGCAATTGTTTCACAAACAATTTCCAGACACCTTGCAGAAGCAAATCTTAAATCCAAGCGCTCTTTCCGTGCACTCCCTTTAACACCGGAACATCGGCAACTGCGTCTACAGTGGTGCCAAGCCAGATCAATGTGAAATGTCTCAGATTGGCAAAAGGTTGTGTTTAGTGATGAATCCCGGTTTGTTTTGGGGACAGATGATAACCGTGTACGGGTGTGGAGGTGCCCTGGTGAGCGGTACAATTCCCCCCACACTGTTCTACGTCATACTGCCCGCACAGCTGGTGTAATGGTCTGGGTGGCCATAACCTATGATAGCCGGTCCCCTTTAATTGTGATGCGTGGAGCCTTAACGGGCCAACGTTACGTTGATGATATTCTTCGACCCCATGTAGGACTTTTCCTAAATGGTCTCCCAGGGGCAATTTTCCAGCAAGATAATGCTCGTCCGCATACAGCAAGAGTTGCTCCAGACTTCCTACGTCATTTTCAGACTCTTCCATGGCCGGCCCGCTCCCCCGACTTGTCCCCTGTAGATCACGTGTGGGATCAGCTAAAACGGCAGATGCCATCGTGTCACTCTGTACGTGATTTAGAGTTGGCTGTTCAAGATTTGTGGGCCCATCAAAGACAACATAAGGTGTCTAATCAACTCAATGCCGGACCGTGTGGCGGCATGTATTGCAGCTGGAGGTGGTCCAACGCGCTATTGAAGTTGCCCAGTATTTGTGTCGTTGTACACCCTGTATTCGTTTAATTGTCTTGTTTTTGAGATCAAGTGAATCCCCCATCTGTGTCATTACGTGTATTAACCCTCTAAGTGGATACTGTAAGGAACCGCTGCCTGCACCTGGCAACAGGTCAAACTAGAGACGATATAGAGGGAAGGATCTGGCAACGAGAGAGGAGAAAAAGCTCGGAACGGGAGAGGAGAGCGGTGGCGAGGAAAATGGGGGTCGTGAAAAGTAGACACGGCTGAACGATGTATCTTAATCTTGTAACATCTCAATATATTCTTTATTTTAAGAAATGTCCCATAGAAGGTGTGGAATAAACACAGTGGGACAAAACCCTGTCTGCAATTATTTTCAATTCACAATGCGAACACGATCAGAAAAGAACCCACAAGTTTACAGTGGTGTCAGGAGTGCGATGCAATGGAGCAAAAGTTAAAGGAACAAAATATTTCAAATTGATCGGTGTTCGTACTACAAAGTTGTGAACAAAAAAGGTCTAGTGGACATTCAGTTTGAAAGAAAATTTTTAAGAAGGAAATGGAATCCTGCGTTGTATTTTTCAAGTTGATGACCACGTGGATCCCGGGAATTCTCTTGCAGCAGTTTCAAGTGAAAAATCATGATCTTCCTACAGAACTTTGCTATCACCTGCTGAGTTGGGCTATGGAATAAACAGATGCCGTATTTTCTTCAGTTTCTGATGAATGGAGTCGTGATCTGAAAAGTGTTCAAGTACAGAAACAGCGTTCATGTCGAGGTAAGTGGCTATTGTTCCCCTAAGTTAAAATATTGTGTGAATATTTAAAAGAGTAATGGGATGCAGTCATATTTAATTTGTTTTTAAAAATAAAATGGAAAAGCAGATGTATCTGAAAAAAGAAAATTTCATTGGTTTATTGCAATATTCTATGTTGTTGGATTATTGTGTAGATGAAATAAGAAAATTGTGTACTTATTTTTACCTGGAAATGATAGGGTATCATTTTAAATGTTGTAAAATATGGTATTTAGAGTTCTAGTGTTAAACTATAATTTTTTTTATCATCATTCTTTACTGTTTTGAAGTTGTCTCAAAAAAAATTAAAATCTGGGTATAGAAAGTGTTTTGCATAACAATTCAGTTTGCAGAATTAAAAAAAAAGAATTATATTAATTTATCTTGAAATAATGGTTGCGAAAAATGTATGTTTGAGTGGGTGAAAAATATCCATTAAAAGAAAATGTGTATATGTATTTCGAGTAGACGGACTTCCTGTTAAAAATGTTGTAAATAAGAGATTTTGTAGGTTATTTATGACTCAGAATATGGCATGTGTTTTTTTTTTTAATATTATATGATAGTTTTTCATTTTAAGCAAAAGTGTTGCAATTTGTCAGTTAGTTGATAGTTTAATGCAATCTGAGGTTATTTCCTTTGCTCGTAATTTAGGATGTATATGTATATTGGTTTTTGTTTCCTGCATAAGATTCTTCTTTTAATTAAAAAAAGAAACTAAGAGTAGATTTATGATTTGAGAAATAATTCTATGGTAATGTAGCTAAAGTATGTTGTTAATTGTGTTTTTTTTATTTTGAAAAAAAGGTTCTGCGTTCTGATTAGTAACAAATAACTGTGTCTCATATAAGTTTTTATTGTAAACATATTTCGTATTGTGTTTCTGGAATTTGAGTACTCTTAGAAAAAACGAGTAGAATTTTTTCTTGCTTGTTAAATATATAGTACTAGGTCATTTAAGTGTTTGTAGTTAAATTTGTCAGAAGGTAATTTGGCATTAGGTTTAGCTTGATTAAAAATGGCATTTCTCATTAGAAGTAAGAAAATTGACTTAATTCAATTAGCGCGGGACTTAGATGAGTCACCTGATCCGTCTATGTCTAAAATTGTTTTAAAGGATTTAATAATCTCTAGTAAATATTACAAGGCGGAAGAGGCAAAAGAGTTATTGGAAGTTATTACAGCCGAAAGATTAGAGACAGAACAGCAGCAAAAACTAGAACAACAAGAACTGTTCTGTTTCTTTTATTACAAGGAAAATGTCACACATCGATAACTACATTTTCACACAATTCAGTCATTACAAATTCTATTGTGAGAAATGTTCTCTTTAATTAATTTTGTCTTTCAAAACAGTACACTTAAAACAATTTTGTTCAGTGAAGTTAACCGACAGTTCTCCACAATGTATTCATACCAAATTTTAAAAACAAATTTAACACTTGGAAATGTATCCTGTATTAAATTTTTCAGTATACACAAATATTTCCTGCTGTAGGGAAGATATAGTATGAGATGTGGTGTGCGATTGTGAAAGAATGTTTTCGTACGTGTAGACTATTTTTGAAAATTTAAATATCACTGAAGCTGATCATATAACTGCAAATGAGCTTTATTTTAATGTGTGCTGGTATCAAAGTAAAACACTTTACAATATTAAACAGCCTATGGGTTTATACTCAATATCAAACTATTCGCAAAATGGCTTACAACTTCTATTCATATTGTAAAGAAACTGAAATATAAATATATCTTACTGCAGTCAAAAAAATATTCATAATATGTAAGTATCCTATTTCCCACTTATTTCTGTACATTTTAAAAACTGTAGCTGAATGCAATTTTTTTTATATTTATAAACGAGGCATAACAGCTCACACAGTCGTAAAAATGTCTTTATAATTTTAAATATACTACTATAAAACGTATATGGATTGTAAGATCAGTTGTAAAATCTAAAAGCTTTTAGAGGAGCTAAAAGCATGTAATTTTTGGATTGATCAAATTTTTAATATAGTACACAAATATACATGTTATTAAGCAAATACATTTGAAAAATCAAACTTCCTTCTGAAATAAACGTAATTGAAAGAAAAATGTTTAATTGCAAATGAGTGGAAATACATGTTTATCTAAGAGGTATCCCCAAAGTGACGTAATCCTCAAACTTAAGACTCAAACTCAGTGGCACAACAATCCATGAGGGCCAGGAACTACTGTGACCATCATAATACACGTGACCATTGGACGCTGAGGTGCATGAACAGATGTCCCGGTTTGGTGGTCTGTCTGAAGAGAGACCTTCAGTGTTTAAGACCCGAAGCAAGCTTGGTACTCATTTATCGACCCAATGTAGCGGGGATGAAAGGCAGATTCGACCTTGCGCAGCCCGTTAATAGAACCCCAGACCTGTGGTGTGGAAGCACTATACACTACCACTCGATCCTATTCGGTGAAAAATAAAATTTAATATTACAATCTTATATAAATCCCTAATGAATGAGGGAGTCCAAACTTTTTTTTCATGTAAACTCTTTAGACTTAAATGGTTAATTATGAACATTTCACAAGTTGCATAAATTAAAATTAACCGTTATAGTTTACATAAATTTTTAAGGGTGCAAAAGGTGTATTTCGGCTGCACGAATTAATTTTAAAAGGAATACGGTTACGAAAAAGTAGTACAAATCTATCTAAAGTAGGGTTGGTTACCTTACATATTGTCAAACACAACAATGTATTGGAAGCCAATTCCACAATTCGTTGTTATAAAAATGCATGGAAAATTACAATATTTATTTTTGCATTTGTAATTTATATATATATATAATTTTTCCTGGGAACTTTAAAAGCTAGAGCGGCATCCATCAAAACCGCGGTTCTCTCTCTGTTTTTCCAGATCGCCCCTGACTAAGCCGGCTCTGCCATAGTAAGTGAAAATGTCGGATTTTGTTTGTCAAGAACATTTTATAGCAGACTGCATTTTTCATGTATTTTAGATGGTCGTTTTATATTTTCTACATCAATATCTTAATGTCTGAATTTAAAATTACATAAAATTCTTGACATTCGCATCAATGACCATGATAATTTTTATTAGTATATGAATGTGTCATCAAACGATTACATGACTAATATTAACATATTATTTTAACCATTTAATTAATATTAAGTATAACATAACGCACACAAATTTTCTGAACTTTAAAATAAATATTTCGAAAACTACTTCAGATATACTCAAAATTTTTCATTCCTACGCTTTAGCTTCTCAGTTTTTCTTCTATGTAGAACTTTATTGTATATTCGTCGATTTTTTTAGTATATTTTTTGCTCTTAGCATGCAGTTTTCAACTGAATTGTATGAAATCTTTGAAATATATTTAAAAATACCAAAGAATCTATATAATAAAATTTGAAAATTATTATACTCAAACAATTGCTAAAACTTATGGTAAATAATTTTTAACTGCGCGATGCATTTTTTCGAAATTTCAAATGGAATTTCCAACATAAAATTTCTAGCTTTATACGGTCGAGATTTCAAAAAATATCCAGATTTTAATTACTTATTCAGGTAGCCTTTTAAAAAAGATAAATGTTGACGTATTTTGTATAAATAGATATTTTTGAACAATAATTGAATGTTTTTGAATAGCTCGAATTTAAAATTGATTTTTATGTTTATTTATGTGCATAAATGTCTACTGTAAATGTTTCCGTATATTTTGATTACCATTTATTCAAACATTCATGTTATAAAAAAAATGTGGAAAATCTTCATTCATGTTGTCTTTGATGTAAACTGAAGTTCAAGCACTTAAAATTCAAATATAATTCGGTGTATTTTTACAATATATAACAAGGCACTGTACTTAAACTTCCCTGAACACTTGGGCTTTTTGAAATCTAAAAAAAAAAAAAAAAAAAAAAAACTAATAAATCTTAATTAGTTTTTTTTTTTCGTTATTATTTTTATCAAAGTGTAAGAAAATGTTTCAAATGATTTGATGCTTAAATTTATTCATTTTTAGTGGTTGGAAAATTGAAAAGGTTCCAAATTTTAGAGTTTGGTGTTTTATTAATTTTTTTCGGTATCTTATAATAAAATAATCATGTTTCAAAAAAACTGAAAGCTTTGATTAAAATAAGAAAAATGAAGCGAAAAGAATATACCAAAAAAGATAATTTGTCCAACTATATAAAATAGCAGATTGCACTGACACGCCCCAACTTGTTACAGTTTCAAATTAATATGAAACCAAAAGGGAATTGTAACATATTTTACTTATGCGTTGGGACTTTTCAAAGCTTTTTAAAATACGATGTAACAAATAAATACTTCCTGGGGTCTATAGAAATTTCCCCTCGATTTCTTACGATTGCCCCAGGGTCAAAACACGGGGTTTCCTGCGAGCCATAAAACTTCCTATCAGTGTCCTGCTTTGTTGCTTCCACCGTCCCCAATTATCTTTCAAGATGTTAAACCTTTAAAAGGGGGAAAGGATTTCAGAAAAGTGCGGCTAATCCGCTTTTGAAAACGTTATTTGAAGGCAGAAAAATCCGTGCAGTGTTTTTTCGAAGCATCTTTACACTGATGGAATTTTCCGTGCTATCCGGTTAGAGGGTTAAATTTCATTTCAATCCGATGCTTTCTTCTTGGGTCGCTATTTTCAATGTTCCTGAGTGTATATATGTAATATATCTCTCTAGCATCCTTTTAATTAACTCTTTTAATAATATTGAAATAATCTTTTAATTGTTTGGTTCGAAACTAACACTCTGATCATAATCGTAATCGATTAATATTATTACATCAGAAATCCCTGTCCCGCCCATTCTATCCAATCAGAACTACGATTACGTAATCATCACGCGCTTGCACTATTGGTATAAAACCAAACTTCTTGTGTAATCCCGCGCTCTTCCTCTTTGCCGTCAGCATGTAAGCTGTTGTTTGTCTCCTGTCCACTTTGCTTTATAATCGTCGCAAGTTGTGTGTCTCGTCAACGTGAAATTGTACAGCAATTTTGTCCTAAGCTTTTGATGTGTGCTTCAAAATAAAGAAGATGAACGTCCACTGAAGATGTGTTTAATGAAAACCTACTAACACTCGACAAATTACTACACTCGTCCAATATTTTACATACATACACACACACACACACACATATATATATATACAAAATAATTTGAAATTAAGAACATAGTTACCTGTGTTATTATTTCAAACGCGAAAAATGCAAAAGAGGGAGTCGCCCACATATCAGCAGGTCAATTTCTTCTAAAAAGAGTCTACTGATGTTGGGGGAATCAGAAGCATATATTTTAACTTAAAGTATATATACTTAGGACTAAAATAAAACATCTCCTGTGGCTATCTATGTACCAAAATCTCTAACTACCCCTGTCCCCATATGGATAACTGACACCCGGCATTGGATCGGTGAAAGTCATGTCCGTAGAGACCCCACTCAGGGATAGGAAGTAAGTTCCTATTGAAAGATGTATTAACATGTCAAATTTGTTGATATAACACACACATATACTCCCGCCTCGAACCTTTCAAATTTCAACATAATAGAAAACTGACATTAAATATGCAGAGTACAAAATAAGAAAATGAGATGCGTTAAGTGAAATACCAAATTTACACCCAATAATATTTCATAAAATATATCAAACTTTTAAAAAAATTCAAATTTGATTCAAATGCCGCGCTTAATATTTGCCGCCCCGGGCAGGGGTCCGGTTTGTCCGGCCCTAGAGCCGCCCCTGTTACCGGTTCTATTGTAGCCCGCTTGCTGCCTTGGGATTTGGGCGTAGAAGGATGTTGAGAGTGATTTAATTCTATAGCGGATGTGTGTGTGGATGGCATTTTCAGTTATCTGTGCATCACGATTCTTGGGATGTAGAAGGGAGCGTTGAGGATCGTTCTGAGAGCTTGGTTTTGCATGCGTTGCAATTGATACGCTCTGTTACGGTTGAGTGTAACATATAATCAAACTTGAATTCTAATGTGTATGGGATCAGAGGCGGCTCTAGGGCCGGACAAACCGGACCCCTGCCCGAAGAAGTAAATTTTAAAGGCGGCATTTGGATCGAAATTGGAAAATATTTTTTTTGTGTTATAAAAAATTGATATATTTTTGAAATATTATTGGGTGAGAATTTGGTACTTCCTTTAGAGTTTCTTATTTCCTTAATTTGTACTCTGCATGTTTAATGTCAGTTTTCTTTTATATTGAAATTTGAAGGGTTCGAGAGGTAGGAATAAAATTTAGACTATTTCTTATCTTTTTGGTATATGTTTTTATGAAATTTTATCTTGTTATTTAGTTAAGAAAAAAAAAAAGTTTAATTAATTTTTATTTAAATTATTAATTTACGTAGGATTTTGATTTTCTATATAGGTTTTATTTCCTCAGAATTCTAATTAAACTTAATTAATATCAGAGTAGTTTGTCTATAGGTCGTGTGATATTTTACTTTTGCGTCAAGTCTCTTACCATATACATACCATATTTTATCATAAAAAGAATTATGTTGAATGCATAAATATTTATAATTGGTTAATCGTATTATGTGTACGTACATAAAGCATTGATGTCATTAAATAGAGAAAATTTAATAATATATAATATCAATTAACTATTATCAATGACTGTTATCAATGAATGACTATTATCAATGAATAAGCATCGCTAAAAATGACAACGGCATTTATGTGTTAATGAATTTCGTGTTTACTTTTTAATCTCAGTAAAAATGCTATGTAAAGAGGCGTGTGTGTGTGTGGTATTTAAAATTTAAATTTCTTCTATTCTCTCTCATATTCAAGAGTCTTTCATATCAGTGGTGCCTAAATCCGGGGATGGGGAAAGGGGGGGCGAGATGAGACCTCTTTGATTGAAAAACAAATCTGTTAAAAAGTGTACACATTGTAATTCTTGCGTTTCTTTTTACTAGCTATAGAGAACAATACCAAAACAGGCAAAATTAAAACTATGATTGCATAAAATAAGAATTTTAAAAATATTTATCGTTTGTGAAATTAATGAGTGGCGTCTGTAAATACATATCCTCACCTCTATATAAAATAACACTAATTCTGTTTAGTTATATGTCATGATTATTTTGCTTTCCTCAGTTTTCTTGAAACATAGGTCAGTTTAGAAGACCATTAATGGGTTTGTGGCCGCGGTAGCCTAATGGTCAAGGTAACGGACTCGTGGCCGTCCTGTCATGAGTTCGAGCCTAGTACCACAGAAGACTCGCCGTGCAGAACGGCCTGGTACACGTAAAATAGGTCGAGGTTCAAACGTCCTCTGGTGTGGCGTGAAAGTTAGGAGAGTGGGTGCCAGCTCAGATGTCATCCTCAGAACTACGTAGTCCGTCGCCAAAAGCCCTCGAGTAAGTGAAAAGTGCGATGTTAATATTCACTTCTCTTACTGATACATGGGTTGCATGAATGCTGTCATATATTCACAAGCAAATACATAACGAAGTATTATCAACTTCAGACTTCAAAAATGAAATTACGTCTTTGATCAGACGTGAGTTCATTAATTTGTTATAGTTTAGTGAATTTTTTTAAAATTTAAATTTATTAAAAAGATGGATGTTTTAAAAATGTTTATGTTTTAAGTTTTTGAGGATATTCTCCAGGAAAATCGAAAGCCTATTATAAAAATGTAATGAACTTCAACTATTGGGTTGGCAAGAAAGTAATTTCGGTTTTTCAATGTAAAATTTTCTATACTAAAAATAAGTTTTAATCAGTCGAATATCGTCCATTCTGTTTGATTACCTTTTGCCATTTTTCTGGCGACTTCATGATTCCGAGATCATAGAGTTTCTGGTCCTTATAAGCAAAAAACTCAACCAAGTGCGATTTGAGGTCATCATTATTACTGAAATTTTTACCACCTAAAAAGTTTTATAAACTTCAATATAAATAATAATCCGTTGGTGCAAGGCCGGGGATGAAAAATGGATGGTCTTCAATAACAACAACAAAAAAAACCAATAATCGAAAAAGATCATGGCTTTAAAGAAATTTAACATAATCTTTAGCAAGGCGTACGAAAATATTGGAACTTTGTTGGAAAGTAATGCATCCTCCATACAGCCCCGACTTTAAACCATCTGATTATCATTTTGAATTTTACAAGCTTTTTAAATGATAAAAATTTTAATAATGCGAGTAATGATGACCTCTCAAACCATACTTGGTCTAGTATTTTGCTTATAAGGACCAGAAACTGAAGGAAAGCAGATTCATGAAATTATCAGTAAAACAAGTACTTGAACAAAATGGAAAATATTTGACAGATTAAAGTTAATTCTTCTTGTGCAGAAAAATTTCATACTAAAAATCCGAAATTAATATCTTGATAAGCCAATGCATCATCTTATATCATTTCCTTATAAATGTTGTCTTTTCATTTAGCTGACGCCAAAGTCCCCCAAAAGGGAAATATGCTAAAATTTTGGTTACATCCTAGAACTATAGTGTACTCCCTATGCGTCTTCACGTCTTTTAACTATATAGGATTCAATCAAGCAACATTGGAACCTCATTTAAGGCTAGTGAGTATGATATGCAATTTGTTTTGTGTTTTATTAACGTTATATATGTTCAAGAATATTAAAAATTTCTCATGATTATAGTTTTTAATTGGAATCGACATTGAAAATTTTATTGAGATATTTAGAATGACTGGAAATTTATACCTTTTAGCGCTTAGGAAGCTTTAAGTGTTGTTTGGCAGTATTTGGATTATTGTATTTTTTGTGTAAACAATAATCCATTAAAAAGTACTTCTGTGTTATAAATTTTAAAACGTTGAATTTTCTTCTAGTGAACAGTTATAGGAAACTAAAATGTGTGTGAGCCCTTATGTTATAGATATTTAAAGATTATTATCACTTCAAAAGTAAATATCGAATTTAGGTTTCTGTTAATAACGTGCTCAGTGAGAGTTTCAAATACAGGTTGATCCCAAATTCATGGTACAAACTTTAAGGGTAGGTGCAGGACATTGTAACAATCGTTTATTGTATAGGAATGCAAGGGACGCGGTGAGGCACAGACACAAAAAATAAGAGACGAAAGGAAATACAAAGTGTTTATTGAAAGCGTCGTTGACAAGTATAATGTTTACAATAACTGTTCAGCACATGAGCTACGAAATCCAGCGTACCTTTTTGTACCACCCACGGGCAGTTGGAGAAGATAGTCTGCCGGATTCAAAGCTTGTACTCGCTGAAAATAGAAGTAGTGTAAGCGATTTTCGTTTAACACTGTATAAACGGTCTGATGACTCATATTTACGCGAGGAGCAATAGCTCTTGTTCTTGACTCGGGTCCGTCAGCCACAATGTTCAAGATGCTTTCTTCCAGGATTGACTTGCATACAGATAGCTTTTCGTCCACTAGCATCAGGTCTGGTGACGTGGAAGGAACCTGTTTCGTGAAGTTGACGATGTAACTGCTGAAAAATTCTGTGATCCGGCATTCATCGATCAGGAAACTGCGCGTGATACATTCGTAGCGTAGCTCTACCATTATCATTTACACGGCCGTTCATGTAGTGCATGTCTGTGTTATCGGCATACGTAAAGTCTCCCATCGTAGACATCAGCAAAATTGCGAATGGCGCTTCCCCTACTGATATCCATTGTGTTGAACAGCGGCTAGACATCTACTCCCCCTACCGACAATGCAACCAACCGATAGCTCCATTTCTCTTTTCTTTTATTTCTCCTCCTTGCGCCACACCACGTCACTTGCGCCAATTACTTCCTATATAATTAATGATTGTTACAATGTCCTGTATCTACCCTTAGAGTTTATACCATGATTTCGGGACCACCCTGTATATTATAATGATGGAAAGCAACCAAATGCTTTGCACTTTTAACCCGGGATCTGTTTTTGGAGCATTCACTTTATTTTTATTCGATAAAAATTTTCATATTCATCGCATTAGCTTATTATACATGCAAAAGGCTTGCTCATCAGCAAATAAAAGCATATATTAAATATGTCTCTAATCATTAAAACTGATATCAGTAATTTTTGGCAATGATTTATTGAGTGTCCCAAAACTTCGTATACAAGCTTGAGGGGAGATACAAACTATTGTTATAGGATTCATATTCACTTAAAAATATGAGTGAAAACGGATAAGTGGATTTGTACACTGTCTCTCAAGGTCAGCATATGTGGTTTTCATCCTTAAGACGTTGACTGTATGTGGTAAACATGAATCTTTTCACGATTGCAGAGTTGATGGATTGGCACTTCATTTATAGCTTAGAGAAAAGAAATAGACACGCTTCTACTATGTTGTATCGCGAAAGATATCTAACAAGGCATGTGCCAAATCACCAAATGTTCACTATGGTACATCAGAACCTTACTGAACATGGATAACACAGAGAAAATTAGCAGAATACCAGGCAGTCGCGATCTGCACGAACACCCATATAGGAAGAGAAACTGTTGCATACTGTGAGATGAAATCCTGGAATCAGTGTACGGATGCTTGTCATGGCCACTGGATACTATCAGTCTGATGTTCGACGCGTGATATACAGCACAATGGTTTCTGCACCCAACTACCTACCAGTAGTTTCCTAGTTTTGATTTGTTCTGCGATGAAACCACTTTTTCGCGTGAAGAATTTTTAATGTGCATAATGTGCATGCGGACAGTAGACAATCCCTACTCGAAACCCGATTACATGGCACACAGCATCGCTTCAATGTATAGATGGGTATCGTGGTGGACTGTATCGTCAATCCTTACCATTCGCCATCCCTACCGGACGGTTGTAAGTATTTGAACTTCTTTCAGGAGGTTCTACTAGAATCGACAATGCCATTGCATATATTAGACACCGAATATGGTTTCAACATGACGGGGTGCCATTACATTATAACACATCCTTATGTGACCCATTCTACCGGACCTCTGGATTGGGCGTGGTGGTCACGTCGCATAGCTCCCATATCATCTGATTTATCTTCTCTGGATTATTTTCTGTGTAATGTCATGAAGACCATTGTTTGTGACTTTTGATACAGACCTGGTCAGCATCGCAACAGTTATAATACGCAAAATCAAGACCTTTAAAAATGTTCACCAGTACATGTTGAGAAAATATATCATGAATGTACCAATGTCAATGTATATAATTCCGAATACTTCCTGGGATTTTCGTACGTAATTTTAAACTCTTTGTGGTGTAATAAAGTTTTTATACCAGGTTTTGTCATTTTTTTTGTATACACTACTGGCCATTAAAATTACCACACCAAGAAGGCGACATGCTACAGACGTGAAATTTAAACGACAGGAAAAAGGTGCTGTGATATGTAAAGGATTGGCTTTTCAGCACATTCAGACAAAGTAGGTGGCAGTAGCGACACCTACAATTTGTTTAAACGAGAAAATTGTTCAGCCGGTTTCTCATACACAAATTGCATTTGAACGTTGTTGCCTGGTGAAAAGTTGTTGTAATGCCACTTGTAAAAAGCAGAAATGTGTACCAGCACTCTTAGGATTTTGATAAAGATTGAATTGTAGCGTACCGGGATTGCGGTTTATTGTATCGTAGTATTGCTGCTCGCGTCGGTCGAGATCCAATGACTGTTGGCAGAAAATGGAATCGAAGGGTTCAGGATGGTAATACGGAACGCCATGCTGGATCTCAACGGCCCCCTATCACCAGCAGCCGAGAAGACAGACATCTTACCCGCATGGCCTTAATGGATCGTGCAGCCACGTCACGAGCACTGAGTCAAGAACTGGTGTCGTTTGCAAGACAACAAATGTTTGCACGAACAGTTCGACAACGTTTGCAGCAGTATGAACTCTCAGCTCAGAGACCATGGCTGCGGCTACTCTTGACGCTGCATCACAAACAGGAGTGCCTTCAATGGTGTAATAAACAACGAACCTGGGCACGAATGGCGAGACGTTATTTTTTTCAGATGAATCCAGATTCTGTTTACAGCATCAAGATGGTCGCATCCATGTTTGTCGGCAACGTGGTGAACGCACATTGGCAGCGCGTATTAGTCTTCATCATACTAGCCCATCACCTGGCGTGATGGTATGGGGTCCTATTGGATTCACGTCTCAGTCACCCCTTGTTCGCATTGATGGCACTTTGAACAGTGTACGTTACATTTCTGGTGTGTTACGAGCCGTGGCTCTACCCTTTATTCGAGCCCAGCGAAACCTTGCGTTTCAGCAGGATAATATACGAGCGCATGTTGCCGGTATTGTACGGACCTTCCTTGATACGGAAAATGTTTGGTTGTTTTCCTTGCCTGCACGTTCACCAGATCTCACAAATAGAAAGCATCTGGTCCATGGTTACCGAGCGACTGGCTCATCGTCACCATACGGTTGATGAGATGTGGCATCGTGTTGAAGCTGCATGGGCATCTGTACCTGTACATGTCATCCAATCTTTGACTCAATGCCCGGGCGTATAAGTGCTGTTATTATTGCCAGAGGTGATTGTTCTGATTTCTCAGATATATGCACCCACATTTCTTGAAAAGTTAACCCCTTGTTATTTCCAGTGTAATATATTTGTCCTACAAATATTTTGTTATCTGGCATTTCTTTTTGGTGTAGCATTTTAATGGCCAGTAGTGTATATTTATCAAGTTCGGGTGATATTTCTGCTAATGCTTATGATTCTTAAATGTCGCTCTCTGCTCCAAGTATGTATACGAAGTTTTGAGACACTCTGCATACATAGTTGATAAAATTCATTGCTGGCCATTCAAATTTTAACACAATGAAGAAAGGGTGATATAGCTGTCAAATTCGCATGAAAGGAAAAAGATGCAGGAACATGAAAATGACTAACATTTAAGCATAATCAAATGACGCAGAAGGATGAAACGGCATCTCAAACTCTGTATAAAAGAGAGTTACTCAACGGATTTCTTATTAGGAAAGTGTTCGACTGTTGGCCTAGCCAGCATTTCCTCCAGATCTCTCTCCCAATGAAAACATCTGATCAAGGGTTGCGGGAGGACTGGGCCGCAACCTCTATCCAGCCTCTACGATTGATGAAATGTGGCATATACTCGAAGCAGCATAGAACAGATTGCTTGTATCTGCCATTCAAATCCAGTTAGACTCAATGCTTAGCAGGGTTAGAGCTGTTTTAGCTGCCAGAATCAGTGGTTGTGTGAACTAATTTTGAATCCTGTGTACTCCAAAATTGCCTGTAAATTTAATCAGGATTTCTTCCCACTGTGTTGTATGCGCACAATAAGTAAAGTTTAACACCATAAGCATATAAGTGTTATATCAAAATTGAATGCGCGAAACAGTGAAAAATGGCGCGCGTGCACACAAACACACAAGAGAGAGAATGGTAGAAAAAACACTTACAAGAATGACCAAAGAAACAAACAAAAAAATATGCACTAGATAACCATTTTTATTCAGTGTTTAATGTGGCCCTCACAGGCAAACAGGCTTCATAGGCATATTGTTAATGCGGTCATTAGTGATATCCTGAGATATTTCTTCCTTAGTTGAGTTCACACACACACACACACACAACTGTACTTCTACCTTTGCTCTACCTTTTCGTACTATAAGTAAAAGTTTTGTATTATATGCTTTCATTCCTGGTTTTTCAATTTTAGTGGCCAGCAGTGTACTTCAGTATTAGCAGGGTTGAAGAAGTTTACATACCCATAAGAGAAAGGATTTCGGAGTAATATTTTAATGCACTAAATGAAGAAGTAATTGTGTGTTTTCCGATTATTTTATAATGACACCCGAAAGCAAAACCAATCCATATTTCCAGTGATCTCACACAATTTCAGTTGTCTTTTCCTCTTTATAGAAATAAATTTCTCTCATTTTTGCTTGTTTTTTTTGAAAAATATATAGTATGCGTCAGAGGCACACAAGGGGGGGTCCTGGGGGTTCGGACCCCCAAGCCCTTGATTATAATTCTAAGTATATAGTACGTAAAATTTAATTATTTGTTATCAATGATTAATTTCATTAATTAACGCTAATTATTTATTCAATAATTAGTTTCTTACTGTGTTTTGTTCCCGAAAATCGACAAAATCAAAAGGAGCATGATACAAGAATGGTGAACTTTCAATCCCGGACCCCCCCTTTAAAAATTTCTGTGTGCGCTACTCGTATGCATTCATTATATCGAATTCATTTTCATTTTCAAAACATTCCAGTAATTACGTACATAAAGCACTGGCCACGTTTTTTTACACACCATGCAATTAGTAGCCATTCTCTTGAAACTTACATGTTTGTGCACAAGGGATGGAAAAATTTTAATAACTAATATGAAGCTTTAAAAAAATGTGAATTTTTTTTCAAAATCATAAGCTACATTTGGGTTGTTTTTGGTAACATAAATGCGCTGTTTGAGGATTCGAAATACTTTTCTTTAACGTAAACAAATTTTATTCTGTAAACTCTATTGAATAGAATTGTTCTCATCCAAAAATTCTACAAATATATTATTTGCAATAGGATTCTATCCATGAATTTAAAATAACTATTAAGATTCAAATCCCTTTATTTTTAGTTTGATCTGTCTGGTGTTACTCTCGGATTGATGTTTGCATTAAATGGAATAGTATATGCCTTGACTGCTCCAGTCTGGGGCTGGTTGTGTGATAATAAGGTAAAAATAATCTCTTAATTACATGAAATTTTAGCTATTTCGAAAGAAATTCCTTATTTTTTTCTTATTTAAAAATATCTCATGCGCAACGCTGTAGACATAAGAAAATACAACCTTAAAATAACTTCCTTTTTGTACAGTTTAGCTTATGATTGGAAATCATATTCATAATTTGTAACTAAAGTACACCATATTAATGATATATTAAAAATATATAATCACTTATAACTTTAACATCAATGCATTTTAAAGCCAAATATTCTGAAATTATAATTAAAATATATCAGGAAATATATATTAAAAGGAAAGGGATATTAAAACTTAAGTATGATTTTTACAACTATCTTTATAAAGTTTTTCATTTCTTTTTCCAGTTAAAAATTGAATGTGTTATTACTTATATAATTAATTTATTCGTAATGAACCTAAAAGAGAATTGTAGAAAATCTAAATGTAAAAAATTGGAATTGTAAAAAATTATAAAATCACACACAGCCAATAGCTTTTTTTTTTAAACACTATCCTTCTCGTATCTGATATTTTTTTAGATAAAACTCGTGTTTTGCTATTGAAATGACTGATTCCACTAAAAGTTTTTTTTACATTAATCAAACTGATTTTACGATTTCGCAACATTGTTTTAATAAAAACGCCTGAATATTCAAGCATGTAAAACTACTGAGCAAGAAAACTAAAATTTTTATAAAAACCTATTCACGTTCTATTATTTGTCAGAGAACTTAGTATTCCTTCATCCATGGTGTTTACCCAAATTGGGACAAATTTCCACACAAAATTATTCATGAAATAGTAAATTGTGTATCAGTTTCAAAGTATGCAAAACCAGTAACATTTTCAACATTTTATAAAAATATTTAATAAATGTACTATAATTAATGTTATTTATTTAATTATACTGCTGTTTTTTATTTATTTAATTATACGTTATTTATTTAATTATATAATATTTAATTATACTTATTAAATAGTTTTCCTTATCTCCTTATGTAAATTAACATACATTTTTGCATAATTAATTTACCTTTAAAATGTAACGGATATTTGTCTTGCTTTTATCACTCACACTAGTTTATTTAAAATTATGCCTGATATTTAAATACATTCATGGAGAAAAAAAAAATTAGCGCACCAAGAAGGAGTCGTCAAAGGAGAAACGAAATTTTACCTACGTAATGACTACTTTGCTTAGAAATCAAATGCTTAGAAAATCAAAGAAAAAGGATCATTTATTTCAGAGGAAAAGGCAAACGAACGGAGGATTTAATAACCTGTTGAACCCCTTCTAGCGCGGATGCACGATGCGATACGATCGGGGATTGAGGCATACAAGCTCTGTATGATATCTTGAGACATTTCGTTCCATATTTGCTGTAACTTTGCCTCTAGTTCGTTCAAACTCATGGGATGCCCAACTCGCCGTAGAAAAAGAACCCAAATATGCTCGATTGGAGAGAAATCTAGGGATCGGGCAGGTCAAGAAAGGGTAGTAACAGTGCGGAGACAGTCTTGTGACACCCTTGCCATGGGAGGCCGAGCATTGTCTTGTTGAAAAATGGCTCCTGGGAGTCGTTGCATGAGTGACAACACATGTTGTTGCAGAATGTCAGGGACATTCCACTGGGCTGTCATGGTGCCACGGATCAATACTAGGGGTGACCGTGTATTGTAGGCAATGGCACCCCATACCATCACACCAGCTGTGGGAGTGGTGTGTCAGTGTAAAGCAAAGGCAGGATTGAGGCGTTCACCTTGGGGTCTCCACACATGAACACGATTGTCATCACTGCTGAGATTGAATCTGGATGAGAGAGAGAGAGATTCATCCCTAAAGATGGACTGGTTCCATTCCGCTGCAGTCCACTTTCCTCGTGCCCGGCATCACTCCAAACGGAGGCATCGATGGGTGGGCGTCAAGGGCAGCACACGTAATGGGCGCCGCGATCCCAAATGTCCTTCGGTCAGGCGCCTTCGTATGGTTCGAGAAGACACAGGGGCCCCTAATGAAGGTGCTACCTGTGCCTGGATGGCGGCCGATGAAGAAGTTGGCTGTACGCGTGCATTTCTTACGATGTGGTGGTCTTCTCGACGACTGGTCTGTAGAGGGCATCCTGAGCCTGGTCTTAGTGTAAATGACATCTCTCTGATCCACTGGTCCCAACACCTCCTCACAACACAATCAGAGCGGCTTAATTGACGAGCTACTCGCCTAGCTGACCACCCAGCTTCCATCATGCCGATGATACTCCCCCTATCAAACTGGGACAGCTGCTCGTATTGTTTTCGAAAACGGCGTAATGGCATGCCTACCTCAGCTCTTCCTTTGTAAACGATTCAGCACATTCAAGTAAGCTTTGGTTACATGTTTTATACTCCACGGAGAGCGACGTTAAACGCCCTTTACCGGCTACACGTAATGCGCAATCACGCTGCATTTGTAATAATTTGCATATCTCCCTGACATGTACCTTCATGCCAAGTTTCGTTACGATCTGGCAATTATTTCTTAGTGAACTAATTTTTTTGTCCATGAGTATAATTTCTTCCTAAGAATTCATGAAATATTTCACGTAACAATGTTAACTATTGAGGCCCAATGGCCGAGTTGTAGCATATCATGCTTCCACACTACAGATCAGGGTTGAAACCCCGAGCTGGAGAAGGTCGACTCAGCTTTTGATCCGTTCAGTGGGTAGATAAAAGAGTACCAAACTTGCCTCGGGAACTATAAACACTGAGGGTTTTCACGTCAGACTGATCAACTGACCGGTATATCTGCTCATGCACCTCAGCGCCAGTGTCCCCAAAACTGAAATGGGCACAGTAGGCCTTAGGCTACCATGGGGTGTTGCACCACTGAGTTAAATTTAATATATCGTCGGTCAAATTATCAGACTGCCTGCATAACTCCACCGGCGTTACTGATTTGATATAGGAGTGCATCGCGCCAAGCGCTTTTTGGCGCGATTCCTTAATCCTTTTGTTTTGTCTACGCCATGCCTCAGTGCGCGCCCCGCTTTTAAGTTATTCTTCGATCAGTATAATTACTACTTTTTTTTTATTTCATAATAAAACTAGATTTCGAAGGGAGAGATGGTGGCAAGATTCTAACATAAAATAAATACAACAGAAAGTAATATTAATGTATTACACTTCCAGATATAGATTATTTACACTTTTTTAAGCGTTCGTTACTCAAAATTTGAACAATGTGTTACTTTTGCTG
This sequence comes from Trichonephila clavipes, assembly GCA_019973935.1. Lineage (NCBI taxonomy): Eukaryota > Metazoa > Arthropoda > Arachnida > Araneae > Nephilidae > Trichonephila > Trichonephila clavipes. Next base: position 334,748 of record BMAU01018765.1, read on the forward strand.
AGCAGAGATCCCGCGGGAAAAAAATCAAAACAAAAAACTAACACTAATATACGTTATCCCCATGGCAACCCCATTGTCACACGATAAAAATATCAAAGTAAACCATATTGTAATATTATCGCCTATCTTGGCGAACATAAGCAACAACTTGGCGCCTAGCCTTACTGTATCAAATTAGCATCCCAAATGGAGTTACGTAGTCTGATAATTAGACCGACGGTATGTTACCTAATATATATATGAGTATTTTTCCTCTTTAAAAGCTGTCTAATGTTAAAACAGGGGTTCAAGGCCTAGAATATATTTTAAGGTTTAATAATACACTATAGTATGAATCAAAGTAACCGCGAAACCATAACATACATACCGTCAGATCCGGCGTATAACTCGCACCTACACTTTCAAGCTTCAATTTTTAATTTTAAGGCATATTCGCCGTCTAACGCTCACCCCTTTTCTACGAAGAAACCTGCAATGTTTACATGCAATACTGTTAGGTTTTGAAGACATTTATTCGAGGTATTATCCCAGGCTTTTGAAAAAAGAGTATAGTTCTGGAACTACAACTCTAAGTTCATAAGGAATGTCATTTCTTTTAAATAAACAGTACTTCAATACATGTTGAAGTCTAATTTTTTTCTATGCTCATCTTTCTTCAATTTTAAAGCTCTCATTTTTATACCCTGCGTATAACGCTTATTTTTTGGGTTAAAAGTGCACGTTATACGCCGGATTTTACGGTACTAGTTTTATCTTAACATGTCAAATAAAAATGTATTTGGCATTACGCTACCGAAATCAAAATGTAGAACATATTATGATCATGAGCAAATCAGTTCATTAACAGAAATGAATAACATGCTAATATACATTGTGTGCTATTTATTCTTTAATTAACAGAATCGGAATAGAATATTCAGATTTGAAAATTTATCTATTTTTCGTTATCTGAAAAATATTCACAATTTAGTTCTCGTTTTATAACCCTGAGAGATGGCAACATTTATTTTTGTTAAATTTACATTACTTTTGCCTTTTTATCATGGTAATTTTTTTAGTTTCCAAATCAATTAAACAAACTATTCAATTTGTGTTATTAGATGTTTTTTTTTTTCTTTTAGAGCAACAGTTTAACTTTAAGTTTATTAGGATGCAGTATCAATATTTTTTCGCTACTTCTTATTGGTCCAGCCCCATTCATCAAAAATGAACCGTAAGTCTTGCGTTTTGTAATCAAATGTTAAATTTAATGCTCTGAAAAAGTTGATAAGATAATTAAAAATTTCTGAATATATTAAAATATTTATAACTTTTTTTCATAATCTATAAATAAAGGAAATTAAAAATTTTATGAAATTCTTGAATGATTTAATTTTGAAATAAAATTTCATAAGGGAGTATAGGTACTTCGTTACTGCAAAGTGTGAAGTATGTATTTTTTTCTCAAGAAAAGTGTATGAAAATAGAAATAATTCTTTTTCAGTTATCACACTATTTACTTTTTGTTCAGCTGGTTTATTTACGTGGGACATATTTCTTGCTGAGAATATATATCAAAAATACTTGCAATACGTAACAAATACTCAGCTGCAAAAGTCATAAATTATTTATCATTTGATTGCTATTTATTGATATTTTTATAATGTATAATTTAATTTTCGATAATATTTAACGAATACTCGTTTTCCTCACAAAAGTAACATAATTGTTCTGTTCAGCCATTTAGACTCTTGCATCTGCATATCAAAATGATTCAATCATTTTTTTTAAAAAAAGAGTGAATTTGCGGTAAAAATTTAAAATTACTTAATGAAGGACCATTTCTGCCTAAATTGTTTTAAGTAGTGCTATTTACCTAAAAAACTTACTTTTTTAAAGCCTTAATAAAACAATAAATAAAGTAACGAGAAGCAAAGAAGTATATTACATTGTTCAATAAATATCATTAAATCAAAAGAAGAAAAGTCTAAGAACATTTAAAGAAAAACACGCATTTCATTTCGGAAGAGTTATAGTATATCATAACATTTTTAGCTCTAAAACATTTTCTAATTTTTGATTTTTAGAGAATTAATTATTTTGTTGCACTTATAAGGATATTAATAAATTAAGAATTCTTCTAATTTTGAAATACATTTTTTTTATTGCTTTCAATACAGTAATTGTTTCAGAACAGCAAAAACGCAAATAATTACAGATTCATTATAGTAATAAACAATATCATCGCAGGCTAAAAATCTCTTCTACAAATTAAACTTTTGAAGCTCACTCTTTTTTTTTTTGCTATCTTTAGAATTCAAATTTTTCTTTAACCCCTTTACGGTTTTTCCCGAGCCGAGCTCGGGTACAATGAAAATTTACACTGTGCAATCGGTCTTTTCCGAATTTTTTCACATGTGTGTGCTCTTTATGGTTTGGAATAATTGAAAAATACCACCCGGTGGAATTTTCTGCCAAAAGAGGACGTCCTTCTGCTGAGCACTCCTCTTTACGCTCGCCTTAAAGACACACTTTGTAGACTACATTCCCTCAACAGGGAAGAAAGCTAGTCCGACTTGACAGTATATTATTTGTAGCTCAAAGAGAGACAGTAAAGGGAATAAGGTAAGAAGAGAAACTAGATTCTACTGTCCAGATTGTGATGTCTTATTATGTGCAGTACTGTGTGTCTTTTTTTTTTCGAATTTATTGTACACGATCAAATTTTGATTAATAATTTCATAATCATTTATGTTAATGTAATAAATGGATATAAAATTTTTAATTCAAGATAAAGGCTATGTATTCCAAGCGTTATATTAATAGTTAGTGTGAATTAACACCAAAGTCTAATTACTTCTGCCATACAGAAAGTCAATTTTACAGGTAAATTATTCATTTATTTGAATAGATTTTTTTACATTAATTTTTAGGAAATTTTGTATGTAAATGATGCTGTTATGTTTAAAAGCATATGTATATTTGAAAATAAGCATTAAAAATTTGACATTTTTATATTTATAATCCATAAATAAAATGAACCTGGAAGGGGTTAATGATAAATTTACAGAATATTTTCCAGAAATTATTTTTCACCTAAATGTTTCACCAAAGGTCTTTTGTCAGTTATGTGTTCTCTTAAAATAGGTGGATCTAAAATATTCTTGAGCTCCCAATACTTATTATTATTTTCGTCTAATTTAGTGTCCTGAATGTTGTGTTTGATGAGCACCAGCAATTGCACCGTTCACTCGAACACAGTTTCCTTCAGAGTTCGTTAAGAGATTCCCCTCAACATATTAAAAATAGTAGTTTAATGTTGATTAGGTTGTTGGCTTATGAAAATTTAAGATCACACACACACAGCTAAACGGATATTTCTTAGAGAGATTCACTATTTGAGTAGCTGGCGTTCAGTCAGTGACTTTAAGGGTGATAATAAGTTCAATAAACACAGAAAATGTTTCACTTAAGTTCAAAGTCACGGCTGATGTTTCTTTTTTTAAGCTGGTAGCTTTGTTAAAGAGGCTTAAAATTAAAGCATTAATTCTTTCTTATTCAAACCACGATTATTTGCAAACTTAGTAGAAATCACTAATATTTGACTTCCACAATCAAGCAAAGCTTTAATTAATGTGATCACTTTCTATTTTTTACATAAATAATACAGTAGCTAAAACTATCATTTATTTTGAGATGTCAAAACATATATGAAGAAAAATATTATCAAATGACGCCGTTACTTACTTTGTTTCATTGTATAATTAGAATCAACAACGCTGTGTTTTTCGTTCTGAACTGTTTCCTGAAGCCAGTTTGTTCCAAAATAGGCTTCTGAACTCTAATAAAAAATATAATTATAGTTTGACAAATTTTTTGCATTTATATTTATACTTTCACTGGTTTAAAAAATTAGCTGATGATAGGTAGTTTATTGCAAAAAAATATGGCTTTTTAACGACTGAAAACCTGTTAATAGGTATCATTTTCAAAAAAGAATCACTTTTAAACAAAGAATTAGATAAATTTTTATACAACTGGAAAAATACATACTCTTAGCAAAATTTTTTTATCTTATTTTGATAAGAAGGAGGTTTTGTTTTAATGTTACAATAACTACCATTTTGTAAATTTTCGAGAATTTGACATTTATTTTGTACTTCAGTGGGGTAGATCAGAAGACATCAGAGTCACTGCGCATCCTTCATGAATTATTTACTCAATTTTTATAAAAAAATTTGTAAATAATAATTAAAAACATTTCGCCAAAATTAGTCATTTCTATATCCCAACCACCAAGAAATCTTACTTGTTTTAACACATTATAATCATTTCCAACTTTTCAGCAGACTCAAAATGAATATTTTCCATTTGCGACCCCGGTAGTCGAGATATCATGGCCTTGAACTCGTGACTGGGGTGTAATGATTTTGAGTCCTAGTACCACTGAAGACTTGCCGTGTAGAGGAGGGACTGATGCACGCGTTAAATCTGCCTTGGCTCGAAGTCCTCCCGTTGGAGTGGTGTGAATGCTTGGATAGTGAGGGCCAACTCAAGTATCGTCCTCGTCACGTAACCGAGTCCCAAAATTGAAGGTCCGTCACCAACAGCCCTCGACGACGGGTTAAGGGATGACTTTAATAAACACTCACTCACTTGACATGACTTTTAGTGATCAATAAAGTTCGATGCAAGTCAGACGAAATGAAAATTTTTCAAGCAATGGAAAGGATTGCAACGGTTACTTTACAATTGAACTAAATCTTTCTTATTTGCTTTGCTCTATTTTTAATCAAGGTTCAAATGAAACTGAAATAATTATTAAAATTCCTAACAAATATAGGAAACAATCAAAACGACGACTAAATGTATTTTACAATTTTATTCAATAACTGAACAAAAAACTTGACTAAGGCCCGCCAACAAATGGGGTAAGAATATGCCAAATTAGTCACAACAGGTCCCCTAAGATCAAATGAATGTTTCAGACATATGATAAGAATTTTTTTATTTAACCTTTTCAAAGCTCTTTTTGCGCCAAATAGTCCCTCCCCCTCCGAATTTAAAGAATATAAAATTAAAGAAATATTTCATGAGAAAAATGATATATTAAATACAGTTTCAATAAAAACAACGAACTGTAACATACCCAAATTGTTTCATGTTTAAATTTCACATGTCAAGAAATCTCTAATTCCAAAGTTTCGTGTAAATTTCTCCAGTAATTCCACCGATAGTTTAGATAAATTCTGTCCAGCTGCAACAAAATTTAAGCGTGATGTTTTAGACGACTGTACTTGAAGGTCTTTTCATGACGTAGTATAAGTTTTGGGTATAAGATTCTAATTCAAATGTGACTCTTTTCATTTAAAAAGTGTTTCCCACACATGTGTAAGTTTCATTGCTAATTACGTGAATAACTGGTAACGTTAACTACTCTTTCCTCCGAAAACATTATCTGGAATTTGAAACTTTTATTATTTTGTATACTCTGAAACATTAGCAGGTCACCAATATTTGTTTTTAAAATCAAATATTGATTTAGAATAAGAAAACAGAAATGATGAATGTGAAATAACTTTTACACCCGATATGTGTGTTTTTTGTAAGTCCTCAAGTTAATATACTCTGTCATGCTGAAAGTGTTAAATAAATGTGATATACGGACTGGATTTAGGCATTTTGGTATTGAATTCAGTCGTGGAAATGATTATAAGGTTTGTTACTTTTAAATCCACATTTATTTAGTTACGTAGAAAACATAATGCCAACATAAAACAAACAGGACAATACAACGCAAGACATCAAATCGTGCGGTTTACATGACGTTCACAAGAGCAGCTTTTGTTCGCTCGCAAGATCTTGTTTATTTATTGTCATGGTCAGCCGGAAGCTATAAAAATCATATCATTTCATGTAAAGGCTCCTCTTATTGGTTCACAAACGCGTATTATGCAAGATTGCATCATCCTGGTTTAAAAACGGCGAAGTTTCAGTTTTTCAGAGATAAGGTTATGACTAATCCCTGTTAGGTGGGTACACTAGAAATTAATTATCACGTGCAGTCTTGGAGGGTTAGAGACCATTATGAATTAAAATCCCTCAAAAGAAAATTTAAGGGAATTATTGGATTTTAAAAATAATACATTTGCAATAGATTGATTCTTTGCTTTCTCAGGACCATTTGGATCATTATTATTTCCTTGATTTTGATGGGACTAGGACTCGGGGCTAAGTTGGTATGTGCTTTCACGGGATGTCTTCAAGATACAATGTAAGTTTCCATGTATTTTTTCGCTAATTTATTTTGATTGCATTCTTGTTAGAAGTTTATTTTTTAATTTCTGTTTGCTTATAGTTTCACCAGTGTTTCCTGTTTTTGAAATTTATTTAGGTTTCACAAATAATTGCTTTTCTGTAAAAAAGGAGAAGGAATTAAAATTTGTGATTCTTAAGAATATAGAAAAGGCAGAGTAACCTTCTTTTTTTTTACAGTTGGACCTCTATATAACTAAGTCGCTAAATCCCGGAAAAAAATTCGTTATATGAAAAATTCGTTGTATAGAGGCTCATCTTTCAATTTTCTTCATAAACCACACAAAACAAATTTTAAATTCATAAACACTACATATTAAAAAAAAGTAATTATTCACACCTTTTTGTAAATTAATATATATTTATTTTATATACCTTATAAAAAAAGAAAGAAAAACTGCAAGAAAAGTTTCTTGACATCTTTGTCCTCGTCCTGAAGAATTGAATTTCTTTCTTTGATGCTCAATCTCTTACGGTTTGACATTTTAGAGCTATGAGAAACAAAGTTACCAGTACGACTGATCAATACTACAAATGAATGGTGACTAGTTCAAGGACACGAGACTCCACTGAGGGTTAAAGGGAATATCGAAGATGTTTCCAGTGAACTGGACAATGAGGGTTAAGGGTTGCACTTCTTGGAGGAAATGCCCAGAATTCTATTGCTCTCGACGAGTTAGGCACCTAATAAAACCAGTTCAAGATTTATGACCACCAAAGAATGTGCTAAAAGAGAGAATAACTCGAAATGTCCAGAAATACTGCAAAAACTGGGAGAAAAAAAACTTGAATCACAAGATAAAAAGTTAGTTATATAGAAAATGTACTTCGCTATTGGGAGGTTATTTTACGAAGAAAATCGTGAAATGTTCTTGGTTTCAGAAAAAAGTTCGCTATATAGGAAAATTCGCAATATAGAAGTTAGACTATATTTGCAAATATTTTAATTTTTTCATTAGGTAAGACAATCTGCATTTATATGAATACAGAAAGCTGTAAAATATTTACACTCCTTGAATAGTGTTATTAATAAATTATTAATAACAAATACTTAATAAAGGACTTATTTTACGTACTTTATACATAAGATTATAATCAATCGAAAAAAAAAAATTCGAGGGAGTTGGAGGTTCCCGACCCTTGGATTCCCCTTTGTTTGCGCCACTGATCAAAGTTCTTACTCTGTATTTGGTGAGATCAGCTGGGATGCTTTTTGAGACGAGCTGCTAAAACCGAATGAAACCATCCAGTTCGATGGTTTCTTTCAGCTAAAAACAATTCTGCATTCTAAAAACACTCTGCAAACTGACTACAACTGATGCGTTTGAGTCGAGTATTACAAGAGAAATGGCTGGAATGTGAGCAGAGACAAAACTAATTTCACAGCACAGTAATGCTCCATCGCATGTTGCAACATCATTCAAAAACTACTAGCGAACGTTTAAATGAACTATCTTTCGTCACCCTCTACGTATTTTAGACATTTCTCCTTCAGACTGCAATATTTTTCGATCAAAGAATCATGACCTGTCTGTGAGCAGCACTTCCATTCTTACGAAGAATGCAGAAAAATGGATCGATTTTTGGATCGCCACCGCAAACCAGTCGTTCCTTCAACGTGGAATTTGTATGCTGACAGACAATGGAAAAAAGTAGTGGCTAGCGATAAACCATAATTTAAATTATCAATTTCTTGCCATTTTTGTGCAATAAAGCTCCAATCTACAAAAATAAAATCCTTTAACTCTTACACACTATATAATACTCAAAATTTGAAATTTGATTGTGTATGTTAAAAGCATTTTTTCATTTTCGATTAAAGAAAGTACTAAAAACTTTAAAATAGTAGCTTTAAATGAAAATAATTTTGACTTTTTTTGGCGGAAAACCAATTCAAAATTTTCTTGTTCCAGTCTGTGATGAATTTATTTAAGAATAGAAAACTACACTAGATCTATGAGCTAGAAAGTGTTTTATTGTTTTCTCTGACTAGACGAGTGTTTTTCAATTCCTACTATAAGCTCACTATCTCTCTATATTTATATATTTATTTATGTTGTTCAAAGTTTCAATCGTTTTAAAAAAATAATTTCTATTCATCCAATCAAATTCAAATAGGTTTTTTTAAACTTGTAGTGGATCACACTTAGGGTTAATACAGTTTTTTTCAAATATTAATTAATTAATTAAATTAATTACTGGTTTTTGACGCCAACTTAGATTCCCCTCTATTGTAGTGACAATGTAACTGCTAAAACAAAGACAAAAGTTGGCATCGAAAACCCGTTTTTCAGCCAAAGTAGCCAAACAGACAAATCATGCTCTTTTCTTTAATTCCTATTATTAGTTCACTCTCTCCCTATATATGTATATACACTCTGTCGCAAAAAAATATATGCACCCAGAAGAAATTGAGCTACATTCACGAAATTTGGTATGCATGTAGTGTATATGAAAATAAACAAATGATTAAAAATTCAGAACAAAATATCATTTTATTAAGCGGTTACAGCTTGCAAAAGGTTAAAAATCAGTAAGTAGTAAAGCCACCTCTGGCAGCTATACAAGCCGAAATTTGGCGTGGCATCGATTCAATTAGATCACTTATGACCCCCTGTGGAAGATCCTGCCATAGTCTTTGCATCTGCGCAGTTAATTCTCCTGTATCTCGGGACGGCTGCAGTTGCCTTCCCAGCGCGTCCAGACATGCTCTATTGGCGAAAGATCTGGTGACCTGTCAGGCCATGGTAGGACGTCATATCCTTGAAGACATTGTTGGGAGAGTCGCGCAGTATGTGGACGAGCATTATCCTGTTGATAAATGGCACCTGGGCGACTTGATAGTATGGGGAGCACAATCGGCGTTAAAATATCGTCCACGTATCTGCGAGCTGTCAAAGTGCCTTGAAGGACCACTAAAGATGATCGTGTGTCCCAAGAAATTGCTCCCCACACTGTCACACCTTGTGAAATTGCTGTATGCCGCTCGACAATAAATGCCGGATCGGACCGCTGGCTGGTGCGCCTCCAGACACGTGTGCGGTGGTCATCAGCACTGAGACTGAATCGGGATTCATCACTGAAGATGACACGTCTCCAGTCTGTCACACTCCAAGTTGCCGAGGTCGGCAAAAATCCAGTCGACACTGCCTATGATGTGGGGTCAATGGTAAGCGTCTTAGCGGACGTCGGTTCCTCAAGCCAACTTCGGTCAGTCGTCTCCTTATGGTTTCTCTTGATGGCACTGGATGTCTGGAAGGAGGTAAGTGGCGTTGAATCGATGCTAGCGACGTTGTTGGTGCCGAAGTGGCCACTCTTCTGATTGCACGATCCTCGCGATCATTTGTGTTCCTGGGACGTCCTGACCCTCCGCGACGGTCACTCTACCTTCTGTGATCCACTGTTGCCAACACCGAGCAACTACCATATCGCTCCGACCGAGGTGGCGGCCGATACGTCTATTCGACCAACCTGCTTCTCTGAGGCCTATTATACGGCCCCTATCAAAGTCCGTCAGCTGCTCGTACTGCCGCCGGTTACGTCTTAGAGGCATCCTAAGTCTCAATATCGTCTATCAAAGTCATCAGATTCGTTTGGATAGCCGTACGGCGCTCGTACTCATGCTTTTAAACTCTCCCAGTTGCGCAACTAATATGCGCATAGCACATAGCCTTGTCTCATTGGCTTCGAAATTTTAATCATTTGCATATCTCTTACCAGACTACATTCTTGCCGAGTTTCGTGATTGTAGCTTGATTTCTTCTGGGTGCATATATTTTTTGCGACAGAGTGTATATATATATATATATATATATATATATATATATATATATATATATATATATATATATATATATATATATATGTATATATATATATATATATATGTATATATATATATATATATATATATATATATATATATATATATATATATATATATCTTATTATATATATCTTATTCAAATTTTCAATCGTTAATAAAATACTTTCTATTCATCCATTCAAAGTAGGAATTGACTTAAAACAATTTTTTTATATTACTTGTTAAAGATATGAACCTATATGTACAAACTTTATAAACAATTTATTTCTTTATTTTAGAGTGTGACTGGAAAATATTTGATACTTTTTATCACATACGAAAGTACTATTCTGTTTCAGTTGAAATAAAAGCATTATATATATATATATATATATAATCAAATATAAAAGAATTTTTTCAATATATAATCATATACATATACATACACATATATATAAATTTATACACACATATACATATACATAAACAAAAATATAAAAATAATCATATAGTTATATACCTAAGATAACTAAAAGTAGGAAGGAGGCACATAGTATAAAGACAAATTCCGGGCCTTAGGAACCAGGATTGCAGGTTTAAACAAGTTTTGCGGTGCTAACCTTCACCTGTAATTTGTCATACTATGTACCAAGAGGAAAGGAAAGAGTTATATATGTGTAGAATTTAAATATTAAATCATTAAACTAAAGAACATATGAACATAAACATAACCTACTAAAACGTATTTATAACGATGGCCAGGAGTGCAGTATCGTGTTCCCGCCAAATAGGGAGGGCAGAACCGCATAAAGTTAATTGCGATACGATATAAGAAACGATTAATTGCGATACGATACACGATAATAAGAAATATATATATATATACTTTTAAAAAATCATAAAAATAAAAATAAATATCATAAAATTAGCGTAAAATATAAAGAAACTCAGAAAAATATATATATTAAGAATTTAAAAAAAAAAGAAAGCATGTGGCGCCATCTATATAATAATTGTAAGATAAATTAGATATTGTCTAAATTTAAAAAAAAAACATTACAAAACATAATAACAGTAAATAATTACATTAATACAAATTGTGTGTGTATCATAAAAAACTATTATAAATATAATTACAAAGAAAATTAGCAGGGTATCCATGTTCAATACAGTGATTAAAAATTTTTTTAAGATTTAAAAAATATTAGCTTTATCGCTAACTAATACTTTATTGCGATAAATATAGTTAAAAATAATGTTTCTATATATAGATATTGATAAATTAGAATTCCAGTAAGGCACTTTGATGATATTAAAATTAAAGGCATGTCTTTTATCATAAATATTAGAATGTAGTTTCAAATCCTTAATATACAGTGATACATCTAGGTAATTTGTTTTGATTGGATTATTATTAATTTTAACTAAGTTTAAGTAGGACGGATAGAAATTAATACTAGGATTTAAATTATCATTTTTGCAAAAAATAATTAAATCATCAATATATCTATAAATGTAGTAGTCATTATTAATAACATAACTATATTCATAAAAATGTAAATAAAGATTAGCCAAACTATTACTAGCTGGGCCCCCTTGTGGGAGTCCTTTCTCTTGTTTATATAAAGAACCATTAAAAAAAACTGATATAATTTTCTTTTAAGACAAAATCTATGAGAGTTTTAAATTTGTTAAAATTAATATTAAGGTTATACATAATGTGGTTTTCTAAAATTACTTTAATAATATCATATAAATCAATGGAATTGAAAAGATTTTCAAAGTCATAACTATGAACTGAATAAATATTTTTATCATTAAAAAATCTATAATCTCTTTACTATTTTTAATTATAGCTTTATTACATTGTTGATTAATAAAGTTTTGTATAATATTATGAAGTAATTTGCCTGCAGTAGTAATATATGTTCTAAAACCATTTGTCACAGTTCTAAATTTAACCGGACTTTTATGGAATTTGGAGTTAAAAAATATATGGAAACTTAATTTTAGGAATACAATAACCTAATTTTTATAAATAGCAATAATACGATTACTAATTTCATTATGTGACAAATCTAATTTTTAAAAGAACCATTATTAAGAAAGTGATATAAAAGAATATTATAATAAAATATATATATACATATATATATATATATATATATTGTATCTCAGTAGCGCACACGTGAATTTTTCAAGGGGGGGTCCGGGGTCGAAAGTTCACCATTCTTGTATCATGCTCCCTTTTGGTTTTGTCGATTTTCGGAAACAAAACACTGTAAAAAACTAATTAATGAATAAATAATTAGCATTAATTAATAAAATTAATCATTAATAACAAATACTTAATTAAATTTTACGTACTATATACTTAGAATTATAATCAATCGGAAAAAATATCAAGGGCCTTGGGGGGGTCCGGACCCCCAGGACCCCCCTCCCCTCCCTTGTGTGCGCCACTGTTGTATCTACATTTGTTGTGTCTTGTGAATTCATTCCAATTTCTTCCTTCTTCAGCACTGTAGGTTCTAGAACTTCTTCACTTTTATTTTATTATATGTGTATATATATATATATATATATATATATATATATATATATATATATATATATATATATATATATATATATATATATGTATAACGCAATTATTTTTCATTGCAGCAATAGAGGATTACCGCCTGATTTAAGTACTTACGGACTTGTATCTTCCATGATAGCTTCTTCTCAATCCCTAGGGTAAGGCAAATATTAACTTATTTTATCAACTTCCATAAGAGGAACTTTTTCTTTCACATTTTTTTCTTTTCATAACATTCACTTCATTTTCAAATCTAAGAGAGAAACAATTGTAATAAATAATACTTCTATTTTTTCTTTTTGCGTGCTATAAAAAGACTTAATTCCCACGATCATTTTGTTTTTTGTACTACAGGAATAAACTTCCTGCACATGATCATTAATTCTTCGACGCTTAGTGCGTTTCCAAAAATGTTAAACTATAGCTGTCAACTAAAATGTATCAATGTGGTTAAGCTGATTATGTATAAAAAAAACTAAATAAATACAGTGTCTTATATTCCGAATAATTATTAGCTTAGTCCTTAAACTACATGTTAGGGATTTGATCAAATCCCTAAGGGATATGACCAATTCACGGAAGATGTTAAATAAAGTCTCTTCAAGGTCATTTCCCTAATGAAAATAAGTGATTTGATCAAAGCCTGAACTGAGTGAAAAAATGAAATTTTTGAGTTAATGTTGAAATAACTCAATTATGAAGTACTCAATTCATTATGGAGTATAATACATTTTCCTTACATATTTCCAAACCTTGTGTATAGTGTATATTTCTCTTTCTGTCATGCAAACTTTTCTTAAATAAATATATCTTGAATTACTCTATTTTGATCAAAATAAAACTGCAATAATTCAAATAACTAACTTTGGATAAGATTCAGATTTCCTCCAATAAAGTTGAAGTAAATTTCGCATACAGGATTTGAAAAAGTGTAAGTATTTGAAGATGGGAGGGGGTTAAAAGTTGCATTAGATGTACTTCAAGAAACAAAGCTGATGTATAAAATGTACATCAGTTAATTTAATGATTATTCCACGTATTTCAGGGCTTTTGTTGGACCTTCCATTGGAGGATATTTACTTGAAACACTCGGATATCAGAGGTCATCAATGACTCTTTTGGTTCTTGAAACCTTTTTGGTAAGTAAATAATAAAGAACATTCAAAATATATTTAAAAAAACTTTTTGAGAATGTGTGTGTGTGTTAATACAGAATAAAAACAAATAAGTTTTTTCAAAAAATGAGCAAGAACTATACAAGATTCTAAAGTGCTGATCAGTGTAAACTTGTGTGGTAAAAAATTGAATAAATGTATATTTAAAAATAAAGTTAATGATTGAAATGACTGAAAATCCCCTTCTTATCATCCAATTTTTTTTAAAAAAAATTATGCTGCTATTAAGAAACAATACATTTCTTGGACTTTCTAACTCATTTTGCTCATAATACCAAATTCTTAATTCAACGTCTCCTGATAATAAGTTTTTAGAATGAACTAAAAAATGCTTATTTGAAAAGAACTTGATTATCCATGAATCTTAAAAGAAATGAATGATGTAAAACAATTGCATGTAAAATAAAATATTTTTAGGCCATAAATAAAGTAAAGAAAATCAACAAATGTCATCCTATAGACAGAAAACTTAGATTTATTTATACAGAAGACAGTTCCATTTACTTGTTAGAATAAAAATAGTATTCGGAATATTATGTCAGATTTTCATAAGAAAATGTTGTCTATGAGATAACATTTTTTAGCTTTCAGATACGCAATGTAATGACCAAAAATGAACATTGCTTATCATGGATGACTAGTTCAAACTGATTTATAACAAATGGCTGTTATTCTGGGAACCTAAATTGCTTATAATTTATAAAATATAATGCAGTGAAATATATGGACAAATATGTACAATATATTCTTTTTATCGGTGATCAGTCAGTTCCAAATGTAACTATATTCATAAATAGATATAAATATGAGAAAAGCGACTCCCTCAGCATGAGATCTCCGGAACTATTACACATACTGACTTCAAATTAGGCTCATACGTTTCTTTTGATGAGCAGAAATCCATTGCGAAAGGGGGGTTTGTGGAAATCGAGAATTCGGATAGGGTTGCGATAATAGATAAAAGATTTTCGTTTTTTGAGCTCTATGACCTACAAACTTGAAATTTGGCAAGTGTGTTTCCTTTGCTAGATACAGATCCGCCACGAACGGGTTTTGCGGAAATCCACTTCTAAGAGATTTCAGGGGGTATCGGAGGAATAAAAAGTAATTATACTTTCGTTTTAGAAGCTCAAGTCCTGTCATTATCAAATTAAGAGGCCAGGGCAGTAAAAATGTTTTTCAATACAATTGAAAGCTTAGTGCATAGGGACTTAAATATATCTCTCAATAATTCCAAAACAGTACATAGTCATATATTACGCCACGAAATACCTAGCGAAATGAGTGGGTAATGGCTAGTTTTTCATATAATTAGTATAAGTGTTTTATAGGAATTTAAACAAGAATAATTATAACTGCTATAGATTGAGATATTTTTGCAAATAAACTACATCTCTTGTGTATTCTCCTATATTCTATAATTTTAACATGTTCGCAACATTTTTTAGAGGTGTAAAAGTAACAACGATATTTCTAAGGATATATTTCGAATGCAGAAAGAATATTCATACAAACTCTGACAATAAAGTTTGGTGAATGAAGCCAGAACGGCCGATCTGGCGGAACAAAACGCTGCACATGCTTAGCACTAGGTTTTGGCCATCTACCCCCGCCGTTGTTCAGTTGAGACTCATTTGTGTTCCGTGTAAGACTTGTTTTACAAAGTGCTTGTTCAGTACGTTGGTTCTTAACTGAGAACAGGAAAATGAAGGAACAAAAGATCAATTTAAAGTTTTGTTTTAAGCTTGGAAAAACACCAAAAGAAACTTATGTGATGCTGGTACGTGTTTATGAAGATCAAGTACTGTCCATGAAGTATGTGTACGAGTGGTTTGCCCTTTTTCGAAAAGCAAGGAAAATGTTTCTGACATACCCTGTAGCGGAAGACTGGCGGCCTCTGTCAGTGACGAAAACATTGAGAGAGAGAAAAAGTGAGGAAATTAATCACTAAAGATCGTCAATTAACTATTCGCATGATAGCTGATAAACTGCAGATTAACCGTGAATCTGTGCAACACAAATCGTTACCCAGAATTTAGGGATGAGAAAAACGTGTTATTGATATATTGCCGGTGTTCCAATATCCAACAAAACGTGACGAGGCTTTTGAACTCTATCCCGAAAGAAGATGTCTTGTAAAATTTCCTGGACATGTATAGCAGATCTCAGCAGTGCATAGTTATGGGAGGTGACTATTTCGAAGGACAGTAAGGTAACTTTCGTTACTATTTCATCTACGTTAATGTTACAGGACTATTCACATAACTTTATTATCAGAAATTGCATAATAGTTTTGTGATATGTAAAACATACTTCAATAGCTCTTTAAAACATTTCTATTTCATTTTAGATAATTTTTCTGATTGTTTCTGTTGCCAATAGAAAAAATTGGATAAAATCCGTCCAAGTTACGAAATCCGAGAAGCCTGAGAAGTGCTCGAAAAAAAAAAGTGCATACAAACCTAATGATGTCGATTTGGAAAAGGCTTCAGAAAAACCCCAACTGAATAAAAAACAAGAAAAAGATGACACCAGAAAGTAGAATTTTGAGACTGATTCGATCTCCAAACAAACAAGATGATTATCAATCTAGTTATACTATAACTGACTGTAACTAATGTTCCATTGTTTTTATAGTATTTAAATTATATTAACAACGACAGGGAATAAGATTATATAGAAGCATTTCAATAAAAATAATGTAATAAGCAAATCAAAAACTTATTTGGAAAGCTATGAGAGTCCCATTTATCAATAATCGATGAATCTAAAACATTCGCAATATCCCAGCATATATCCTAAAAATAAAAATTCATTTTCCATAAAAATCCAAATAGCAATTTTATTTGAATGTTATTATTTAATATTTTACAGTTTATAAAACCGAAGGCTTGAAAAAAAATTTAACGTATAGAAGAGATTGCATATTTTCAGAAACAGAACTGTGTTTTTGTTTCTCTCTCACTTGTCTTTTTATGGAATTTTTTTTTTTACATTTGCTAA
Organism: Trichonephila clavipes; assembly: GCA_019973935.1. Classification (NCBI taxonomy): domain Eukaryota; kingdom Metazoa; phylum Arthropoda; class Arachnida; order Araneae; family Nephilidae; genus Trichonephila; species Trichonephila clavipes. The sequence goes on from BMAU01018765.1 coordinate 351,609, forward strand.
TACATTACTTATTTCATTTTGATACATAGTATGTTTTACGCAATTAATAAAAATTTAACACTCCCTCCCCCCCTATTTTAGGGGAAATTCTTAGGTCAGAAATGAGTGTTGAGCAAGCATAATTGTATTACTTTTTTAAAAAAAGTTATATAGAGTTATTGTTTTATTATATACGGATATTATTTTCTTGTTAAGAATGTGATGAGTTTACTTCGTTTGTTGTAAGAACATATTTACTCAATAAAGGTAAAACTCAATTTTTAGCCAATATATTCAATTCCTGAATGATTAATACCAAAATTAATTAAATACAAGTATATGAAGCTCTTAAGCTAAGTCCGACTGTAACAAACAAGGATTACAGTAAATAAATACTAATCTTAGGATCCTCAAAAAGTAGATTTCTAATAAAAGATTCAACTGAGGTACATGAGCTTTGAATCTCTTCTGGCAAAGTTACTGAGACCTCAGTGAAGCTTCCATAACATCGTCTGATTCTTCTATATCTTCTATTCACTCATATTCACTACATTTCTACTTAAGCAGTAATGCTTACTTGCATAGACCGCATTTCTTTCATAGTGTGACGAAGTCGGTCACTTTCCCCTAATTGTTAAGATTGATGCCAACAGACGTTGGGAAAATTCCAGACATTTCCCTAATTGCTGGGAAAGAATTTCGCAACTGGGTGGTCAAAGATTTGGACCCTTTTTCCCAGGCTATCCGGACCGTCACAAAGAGATGCCGTTACATTTTTTGCTTTCGTTTTCCCATGATTCGGTGACGACAGCGCGTCTGAAAACTTACAATGTGCACCTAGACATCAGTGCCCCTTGGGCTAGAGATCAAATGGGCCGAGCCCGACAGTGGCGGCAGAAGAACAGGAGATCACAGAAGGATGATTAGGCGAGAGATGGTTAGAGATATATATAAGGGAAGCGAGGGATACCGAAGAAAGACCGGATTTGAGGGATCCGTTTGAAAGCCCTTCCAGCGAGAGAATTGATCAGGGACCCTGTGTGGCCTTTTCAGCGATACAGAAATACGATAGTGAGTCCGCGAAGTACGTCGTATTCCGAACTGTGGAGACTGGATTTTGAGGGAGCCGTTGTGAGGTCCCTTCAGCGAGGAGGAAAAACGATAGTGAGTCCGCGAAGTACGGCGGATTCCGAACTGGGGAGATCCGGGAACGGTCTGAACCACGATCAACGATAGGAAAGCGATACTGAATCCGTGAAATTAAGACGAATTCTGAACCGGAGAAACTTTACGTGAGGGAAGCGATTTGATGGCCCCTCCGCTGAAGACTTGGGATACAGCTATACCTTAGTCCGTGAAGTAAGGCGGGTTTTGGAACCGTGGAAATTGCGAAGGAACAACTGCACGGCGAATTTGGAGCCAGCGAACTCACCCAGACTCGGTGTGTAATAACCAAGAGTGAACCCTTTTTACGTATCCTAGGTATAGGACTTTCCTCCACAGTGTAAATTTAGGACATTATTTTATGTGAGAGATATGAGACATTGCAGCGAAAGAGACTCGAAATCTGTGCACCCTTTTGCTAATTAATTGTGATAGAATATTCATTTTTTTTATAATTTTCTTACTAAGAAATAAATAGTTTATCCCAGAGCTGTGTGAAGTCGTTACAATAGGGCGAGGTTCTCAAATCAAACTTTGTCGCTAGGGTTCGATCTTTACTGTTGACTTTGGTTAGAGTGTTTGTGAGGGTTCATGAATACCATTAGATGGCGGTATTCAAATTATAAGATGTGTATCTTTGTTTATACCCGGGGAGAATGAAAAAGCAACGAATAGAAGGAGGCTGTACGGGCCATTCGCTCTATGTAAGCAAAACTTTTTTTATATATATTATTCAATAAAACGAGTTGAGAAAATACATCAACAATGTTTATTTAAACCACCAGTCTATCAGTCAGCAATCGTACCGTGCACGCGTTAGATGACTGGAAAGAAAAGGAACCCTATTCAAGCCAGTCGTTAAGCACTTTTTATTCCTGTCCTTTTTTTAGTTGCAACTTGTGAGAGAAGAGATAGTTACAAATGAATTAGTTGAAGAAAATCAACATTCCTATATATCGCAGAACATTTTTTAAATTAAGATTTCATGTTTCAATATTTTATTAAATATTGAAATGAAAAGAGAAGACACATAAATAAATTCAGTAAACATATATCTTATGTAAATTTAAGCTTGTAGTTCGTTGTAGAGTTAAGAGTTTAGGGATTTACAGACATTGTAAACATCAAAATATTTTCATTAAATTCAACCCAAAATATCTAGAAGATAAGTATAAGAAGGAGAGATATCAACAATCGAACCATAACTAGATTTCAAAAGTTCACTTATCTTTCCAGGAAGACTTTAAGTGACTGCCTCAAAGATCCTTGCAGTTTCCCTGTTAATCTGCCCAAATGCTTTATTAGGAGCCAAATTTACTCACAATGATCCCCGATTCAAAGAATATTTAGTTTCACCGTCTCCTCACTTTCTCATTTCACACTTATTTAAATGCCAATGCTTATTTGCATATATCCTGGATCCTTCAAAAAGCGTGGTTAGCAAATCAAACATCATGAAGAAATCTCAGAGGTTAATTGAAGAGAAAAACGAGCGTACGAGAACCCCCTACAAACCTGTAAACAATCTTCATATAAAAATTTTTGGTGAAAGAAATATCTATCTTTTTTCATATATTAGCCTGTTACCAATTTTTTTTATCTATTTGAAAATTTTATTGATATATTATGGAAACATGTTTGCTGGAAACTAAAATATATTTTTCCAAGATCGTTGGAACCAACCAATAATTTCTTCTTTTACTCTCTTTGGAATGTTTTAAATTATTTTGATAATAACTCAAAGTGATTTATATACACAAAAACATCTCATACATCATAAATGTATAGGAGGAATCAAAAGTTTTTCCCTGTGATTTTAGCCATTTATTGTGCTCAAACTATTATAATTAGACGTACGTTTTTTTTTAATATATTGTAAGTATTGTTACGGGTTTTTTTATAAGACCATTTACCTCAGTAAATTTCAACGTGTTTTCCCTTGGTAGCTCGGAGAATGTTTAAGCGGTAATCCAGTTTCTGCCAAACGTTCAGTTAGACAGTTGCTTCACTCACACTCGGCCGTTCATTTCTAGGAAGATCCTTATAACGCTGTTTATTTCTTTAAACGTTTCATACCATCACTTTATTGATTTTATACCAGGAGGTCTGCTTCCATAACAACGTTGAAATTTACATTGAACATTAATGGACTATTTCGTTTCATGTAACCAAAACATACACTGGGCCTACTCTTGAATCGAAGCCGTTTCGGCAAAAAATGATGTCTTTCTTACAAATGTTCCCCTCGAGTTACTCATGAAAAATCACATTCACCCTGTATAGTACTCATAAGACTAACTAAAACTGATCAATAATTTATAATTTGAATAATGCTGTCTTTTACATTATTATATTAAGGCTGTTTTCGGTAAAAGTATGAGAGCTCTAAATAAACGCGAAGCACATTTTCAGACAAAAAAAATGACCCAATTTCCATGGAAATTTGCAATATTATAACTCGTACCTCTGTTAACAATATAGTGTTTTTAAAAATTTAAAAATATTCCGTGAATACTTTCTTTTTTATTTTAATACGTGAAGGCAAAGCCCATTTAACATTACAGTATAGGATAAAAAGTGCGAAACACATTTTATACAAGAAAAAATGAATCAACTCGGTTAAAAATGGGAAGTATGATAAAAAAAATGCTGCTCTCTAAAGGATAATGAAGTCAGAATATCATATTAATTTTTCATTTCTTTTATATCTGAAAAAATATTCCAAATTCGGGTCATATTCTTTAACATTAACCGAAAACAGCCTTAAATAGTAATTTTGTAATTAATTTTTATAATCAGGGCAAGACTTTTGATTCATCCTATATTAGTATTACAAAATAAACAGGGTTACTGACATGTGATCTATTCTAATGCCAACCAACATGCTACAAATAGATGATAATAGTTTAATAAAGTTAGAAACATGAATTTTGTCTTTGGTATTGATATTGCATTTAAGAAGATTAGTGGGCTAAAATCATAATTTTTTATTTATATTTTTCACAAAATTATAATTATGTTCATCCATGTCATGATGAAATTTTTTTATTTATTTTTTTGGCTTAAAGTAGATTTTCAAAAATGAGGGAAATAAACTTGTTCTTTTTCTCTTTCATTTTAATTCTTTATGGAAACTTAAATGGTGAAATGAATGAGAAGAAAGGAATTTAAATTTCATTTTGCGTCTTCAATACAACTTGGAGTTCTAGAAACAATGGATGACTCTTTAGATAGTAAATACGTTTTTTAGAATGTGATCTTAGTGTTATATCAATTTGAAGCAACCAAATAAAGCATTGATAAGATGTATTGTTTGTAATCAAATTAGGTTTTCTTTTCTCACTCGTAAATTTCTGAGCTTTGAGCCAGATAACTCTTTTGATAAATATAGTTGCTAATTCTTCACTACTTGAAAACAAGCATGAAGTATTTATGATGTCCAGTAAATTGGAATAACTTCTGACTTATTAAGGTAAGACGTTAGAACTAAATTCTTAACACATTGTTGACAAGCAATTTTGTTAAGTCTATCCCATGTCCTCTGCATTTGTTGCGTAACTGAATGTGGAAATAAAATAATCTAAGTAAACTTCAATCAATTTTATTTATATAATATTAATTAAAATTAAATTTTGAATATATTTTTTACTTGTTTAATGTTTTTTAATATAATAACCTGTACAGCGCAATCACCTACGTGTAATGGAACACAACATGATACTCGGTACAATACAAAATTCAACAGTTACACCCGAAATATTTGAACCATTCCTCAACGTTGATGGTAAATCATTTTGAATCCACTCTTCCTCAAAATGATTTTCACTAACAGATTCTACTATATATCTTTTTTGTTTTTAAGTAGACTAATATTAGATTCATCTTAGGTCTCTTCTCTCTCTTTCGATGAACCCTCACTTTCTGTGTCACTACACTTTATTTCCTAATCCCTCGGACAATCAGAAAAGGCATCCTCGTATAATTCGCAGAAAATTTCTTCGACATCACGTTCTGTCATGGTTAAAATTTCTACACTTCTAAAATTGTGATAAAAAACTAAATACGAAGAAACAGTTTCTTTATAATGCAACGGACACGAATGAACAAAGATTTCGAAATATTCAATTTTGCCCCGGGTTTCATAAACGGAAATTGATAATGCAAGTGCAAACACACAAATTAACTTGAGAGCGATCAACAATATGAAAGGTACATTTTGTTAACATGAAAAAATTTGTAAAAGAGAGAGAACCACCAACTCTCTCAAATATGAAACACAATATTATGACAATGATCACATATTTAAGTGACTAAAATAATTCTTGCTGTAAGAGTTATTTTTTGAGTTATGACTTGCTATTTCAATAATACTAAGCTCAGTGGCACAACAGCCCATGAGGGTCAAGGCCTGCTGTGCCTATTTTAGTATACATGACAGTTGGGCGCTGAGGTGCATGCGCAAATGTCCCGATCAGTCTGAAGCGAAACACTTCAATAATAGGCTCATAAATATGTTACATTTCCTTTCTATTTATTCCATCAGCTCTAAAATTCTTTATGTATTAATGAAACATTAAAATTTTAGTACATTCCCAATATAAATTTATTTTAGTAATACTTTTATTGATTTAAAATCATTATCTTTTTCTCTATAACTGCTTTTAAAAATTATTAAAGTTTCAATTATAATCGAGATTTGGCTAAATTCAGATAATTCATTTTAAATATTATTAGTTAGAAGTATTAATATTTATTGGTACTGATCCCTAAAAAGATATTTATGTTTTAGTATATTATTTCTATAAAAGTACTCTGAACAACTAGTTTTCGAACACCTTGAAGGAATCTTTTAAATAATAATTTTTGAGTTGCATCATTGGAGAAAGGGTAGTTATACTGCTACGAAGAACAAACAAATAAATACAGTGATCTAGTAAAAAATATTACGTAATATGTGACAATAAGCATATAACTATGTGTAAATTTCGTTTCTACCCATCATTTCAAGAAGAAAAAAAGGCAAAAACTCGTTTATTGCTCGTGTAATTGAAAAGACGTTTAACTTGTATGTAAAAAAAAACTGCATAAAATGAGTGTAATTTTAAAATCCCCCTTTTTGTACGAATGCTGGACGTAAAAAGATCTAATTTTAAAATAATTTCTTTTGACTCTTTCAGATAGAAAGGACAAATCCTCACAATTCTTTCATATAGCTTACAATTTGTTTTATTATGATGAATTGTATAAAAAATCTACAAAATATTATATTATGTTTAAAAAATTAAGTATATTAATATATATTAAAGAGTAGCGTTGCAACTAATGATTAAATTTTCTTAATAATTTTTTTTAATTGCTAGGGTAAAATCATATCTAAAAAGGTTTTGGTAAGGTCACCTTAATGGTAATGAAGTTTGTAAAAAGTTTGTAAATTTTTTTAAAGTTTCTGCGTAATACTACCTTCTAACAAGTGGACTTTCTTAAAAGTTTTGGAAAATCATAGAAAATAAAAAAAATATATGCTTGTAATTATACAAAATGCTTGTTACTAAGCTTATTAAAAGAAACTAAGAATTAGGGCAAAAACGAATCCATTATTAAGTAATAATTAGGAGAATTTTCCGTAAAAGAATTACATAATAATAATATGTATTAAATACAAAGAAAATACGAAGTTTTAAGATGTACTCTCTCTCGATCAAAGATTTCAAATTCCTATACGTCTCAATTTTAAATCTCATACGTATAGAAAACGAGAAAATTAAGCATTTTCTATGAAATACCTTGCACACATTCAAAATCTCTTATTTTTGATTGTATAATTACGAGAATTTCTTTAATCTTGATTTTTACTTTTAAAACATTCAAGTTTGCACGGGCATTTACATAACTCTCAAAATTGTGTTTGAGTAAAACCGTTCTCTAGAATTCCCTGTCGTACGAAGGCTTTCCTGCAGTTTTTTTTAAACATTTCATTAAAATTCAAAATTTTTAAAAAACTACCATTTGAATTCATAAAAACGAGTAAAATAACCTTTTCCATATATATTGCAAAATCTAAGTAGCAATATAAATTTTTAGCAGTTAACCATGAAATTGCAGAAAAGGGGTTACTGGCATCAGTACAATGAGCACGCTATTCAGTAGAAAAGGGATGCGTTTACAAATGTCAGGAACAAAACATCCTAGGCGACATGAGCTAGAGGAGGAGCGTAGTTAGACCAGTGTAGCTGAAGAGTTCGAAATCAACAAGTGTCGTTTTGTGCGCTTGAAAAACCTTACAAACCATAGGTATAGCTGCTAGAAAGGTTGGTGGTGGCTGCCCTAGAAAAACAACTGCAGTGGATGACCGATATATCGTCCTGTAGGGGAAAAGAGCCCGATACCAGTTAGCAAGTGATATTTCTCAGCAACAATGTACAGCAAGAGGGTGGCAAACGTCACTGTTTACAATGACCAGACACTTTCACAAAGGTAACCTATTCCCCCGCTGTCCTGAAAGCTACATATCTTTGAAGGCTGGTCATGGGCGGCAGCGTTTAGAGTGGTGTAAGAAGCACAAAAATTGGACATCTCATCAATGGAGTCGTGTCCTCTTACGGATGAGAGTCATTTCGGTGCCACAAGCTATCCTCAACGCCAGGTGATTTGGAGAAAGGTCGGGACAAGGTTTCATCATAGTTACATCATGGAGCGAGACTGTTACGGTGGTCCTGCAGTTGACGTATGGGGAGGCATTATGCTGAAGTGCGGATTGAGTTCTACGTTTTCGACAAAAGTTCTGTAACCGATTATGGCTATTGTAAAGAGGTGATCCTTCCCTCTGTGCGTCTGTCCTAAGGTGTTATTTTAGACTACACTTCAGTTTTATGGATGACAATGCATGATCACACTGGACTTCTAAAGTTCAACAGCTACTGGGAAGTGAAAATATCACTCAAATGGATTGGCTAGGGTTCTTCCCTGATTTAAATCCCATAGAACATGTGTGGGATGCTTTGGGAAGACGCCTTGGGGCATGATTACACCCTCTGGGGAACACCCAACAACTGAAATAGATGTTGGTTGATAAATGGACACGTGCCTCAAGAACTGTTAAACAATCTGGCGCTGAATATGTAGAGATGGTGCAAAGCAACCATTGCATTAAGAGGAAGGCATATTCCATACTAAGAAACATCTGCTTGTTGTCCTTCCTCTTAGACAGACATTCATGATCAACGATACTATGAGTTCAATAAAGCTTTTTTGGTTTAATTCCATACTATAGGCATTGTATTCATTTGTGTGCAATTATGCTTTTGTCCTCGATTAAGTACAAAATGCTATCTTTCATTTTTGAATTCCATGTCTCTCAGATGAGTTCTCGTGAAGTTGAGGGAAAAAAACTCTTGCTACTTAAGAAGTTTTGCACACAAGTGTGTATTAGAAACAAATAAAAATTTGTCTCTGAATTATAATACTTTGGGAGGATCTAGTTCATTAAAAAAATGAAACTCGTACTAATGCACATTAATCCCCATAAAAATATTTCAAGAATCCACTGAAATTTAAGTGTGTTTGTCTGAGTGTAAAGTAAAAATTTAAGATTTATTTTATTCCAAAAGAGAGATAATTTACAACACACAAAGAAAAGATTTTATTAAACTATACATTTTAATTTTCTAGCCCACATTGTAAAACAACACAAATACAATAAGATATTCTTTTACTGTATTTCAATATGGTAAAATACCTGCATGTAGTTTAAAGTCTCAAGAAGTATAAAGCAATTCGAAAATAAAGCTATAATTATCTTTTGCTGTTTCTAAGAATGAATAGTAGTGTAAAGATTTGTCGATTTATAAATGTAGTCAACCACTCTCTTCGAAACCTTCAGGGCCATTTTAATACTTTTTATTGGCTTTTTTTAGCATGTTATAAAATACTAGATGCGTTTTTGTCACTTCTGTGTTGCATGTCTTGTATATTTACGAGAGCTCCCGAGCTCATGCATGAAAATAGGTAAACATTACTGGAAGTCGCTGTATGGAGTGTTTAATACCAATAAATTGGACTTTTCCTGTTTTAGAAATAATTCCAAACATTTCAGTATCTCAACAAATTTAATACAGAAGTAACTAAGTTTTGCCAGTTAAATATTTAAATCTTTATGCAAATGCAGGAAAATATTTCCGATAGATAATTGCAGAAAAGAGAAAAAGAAATAATTATTTTTTGTAAATCTAATTATTCTTTTAAATGATAAAAGAGACAGAAGTTTGAAGAGGTGTGTTTTGTTGCCCCCTGTACAGTAAGAACCAATTGATTATTTTAATTTGTCTACTTATAATAGCTTACAATTTTAAATAAGCACAGATACTTTAAAAAAATTGAAAGAAATTTTTTAATCATCAAAAAAGGGAAACAACAGCTATAACAAATCTATATGCAATGTTAACCAAAGTTTGAAGCAGTTTTTATACTTACAAAAACAAATCATATCTCCTCATAAGACAATTGATTTTTTTAAATTTTATTTTAGTGTCTCATTTTGAAGCTGCGCGTGTTCGACATGCTATGAATCTAATAATTTGAATCTCAGTCAAGGGACGAGGATGACACTTAATGTGGTATCCCACTCTTCAAATCAAAGCTTAAATTACTTTTAGATATTCCACGTATGTCCTTAATTGTTACAATTAACATTTAAATCATTTGGCGTTTTTCATAAAAATCAAACGATAGACTAGTTATCTCGTTAGCAAATTTTGCGCAATTAATTTGTTTTTAAATTTCTTTTTATTTATTCATTTTTATTTATTTTTTTATTCATTCAATTGCCTTTTCATCAGCCTCAAATACTGTGCATAAATTGTCGTCATTATGCAAAAGACTATGAAATGAAGTCAAAATAAATTTATTCTGATATGTATTTGATGTAAGACAATAAGATGCATTTTAGAAAAACTACCCCGTATAAAACTTGTGCGTAATATCGGGCATGGCAGTTAAAAGGGTAAAGAAAAACATTCCTCAAGTAAGATATTTAAAGCTACAGATGACTATGCAAGTCCTTGATAGTGCTTTTTAGCTGTGTCGTCGGACTGTATTCAAGAACTAAAGTTCAATTTAGAATAGCCTATATTTTTTATAGTTATTGAACATTTTATGCCACGTTATTTGAATTTTGTGACACAGTCGTAGTTTTTTCTAATAAGCAATTTTTTTTATAAATAAGATAACAGGTGTATGAACAGATAAACCACGTGATATTTAAATGTTCAATCGCCTTTACGAAAAAAAGCTAGTTTTCTTATACACGCATAATACAAAATCACATCACCAGCTGTAAACACCAGCTAAAGGAGTTAATCAGATCGAAAATTCCACCTTTTAAGATTTTGTGGGAGATGATTTTCTAGAGTTCGTGCCCCTTCTAATTGAAAGGTTTTGTATTTAAAAGGTAAATGAAATGTTGTATTTACGTATTGATTCGTAGTACCATATGAAACATATATTTGTTCTCTTTATTTACTATTTATTCGAACAAGAAGTATCCCTTTCCTTTAGTTTTAAGAAGACTTTATCATCGTTCAACTCCATAATGCTTAAAATGATAAATTAATTTTAATTTTAGATGAAGCATTTTTTATTTGATGAATAAACACAATGTTTAAATTACTATAGTTCTTTTTATCTATTCTTTTCTCTCCTCACTTTTGTTTAAGTGGAATGAAGCATTTAAGTGGAATCTTTGCATTACTTCTACAAATTAACTTTTATATTGTAGTTGAATACAATCTTATGAATTGGGATTAGAATATTGTTTTTCTTATAAACATGAAAAATTTCAGAATATAAAAGCTTGCAAATAGTTTGTTTTTTTTTAAATAAAAATTAATTTAATAATTTTTACAGACTTAAACGTGCACATTATAATGTGTAGACAATATTATTTCTATGTATAACTAATTTTCGCGTCTATCTTTACTTGAGCAATAAGAGCTTAGTAAAAAGTTATTTATAACTTGCACCAACAAAACGATAGTGCAAAAAGAAAATATCTAGTAATACTAATTCTTAATTTTCTGAAATGTATTTTATCGGTATTTATTTTTTTAGCTTTTAAAAAAAGTAATAATAAGGTTATTCATGTATACAAAATAGCAACACAGTGTTCTTATAGCAACACCGTATTTTTCTGCTTCTATGTCTTGAGAAATAGATAGATTGTGGTTTTTAGTATGGATGGAAATATACCGAAATCATTATTTTTCTTAGGAAGGGGGAGGCGGGGTAAAAGAAGGCAGAGCTGATGATTTTTCTGAAATAAACACATAAACATAAGACGGATTGCGGTTATATGGAGAAAGAATTATTAATCGGAACCTATCTACTCGGAAAAGATGCTCCAGATGGCATGGAGATTGAAAAAAAAATAATTTAAAAATAATAACTTCCATATTTAATGGTGTCACAAAGGGGTTAAATTTACGGACAAAAAATGGGAAAAGACTTAATTTAGGCTAGATGATCTTAAACTCAAAATAAAATGGTTTTTCTAAAATATAAATAATCAAAAGTGATGATTATTGATAAGCGAGTACTAAGTAGTGAATAGTACAATGTACACATCGAGATATTTCATATAATCTCACTTCTCTCTTCCCAACTCGTCGAATCAACCTCTGATCCAAGCTTTTTTCGTCTTTTCCTTTATCGTGCAATGTAATTTCAATACTAGATTTTTTTAGAAAATTTAATACTAAAGAAGCTGTTAATTTTTTCTGATGTTTTGTCTTGTAACTATTTAATAGGTTAATAATAATAGGTCAATAAATGCTGAAAGGGGTACTAAAATGCCTGTTTTTCTTTGACAAAAATGATTTTGAATTTTTTATCATTAAAAAGCTCAAACACTTAAACTTCATTTCCCTTGTGTAAGTACTTAACATAAATTTTTTAAAAAAATTATATGTTTTCCTTCATCTATATACAAGAAAACTTTTTTCTCCAGAGGTAGGTTTTTAAATTCTGAAAATAAATTTTTCGGTCCAGTCTGATGCATATTGAAATGTACATTCTATAATTTTGACTTAATTAGGCTTATATATATATACACAACCTTAAACAAAACGAAGTAATTTAACATAGTAGATAAATTAATACTTATGATCATTTCCATCTCCGCAACGGTGAAGCATGGTCCTATAATTGATTAGTTATTGAAATTTTTTGAACCCAAATTATTTCAAGAACGGCTTGAAAATTTTGCTGTTTAAGTGCATCTAAAAATTTTTTTAAAAAATCATGTAGTTTACATTTGTTTAACAACACGCATTTAGTAAAAATTATAATTCTAGAATTCTCAGTGTTTGTCAAATAGTTTTTTTTTTCAAACGTGTGTTCAGAAAATTATATAAGCAACGAAATATTCAAGAAAAAATGAATGGCATTTCATTGTGATGAGTTAAAATTTGCATTTGGACACTAATCTTCTTGCAAACTCGTCTTTGTTCCTTAGTGTAACTGTTGAGCTCATCTCCGATGAATTCACACAAATACTCTTCGAATAAAGAACACAGTATAAAAAGGAAAGTAGAAAACGTGAAAAATATAAGAAATAGGAGATATAACTAATCTTTTACTTTCAGGAAACAATACTTCAGAGAGTTTTGTGTACTGTTTTTTTGAATGATTGGATTTTGATAAGAACAAGCAGCACTTAGAAGAGATTTATTTCATTTTATAAACATATAGGGAATGGTGGATTGTAAACATGTTTTTATATAAGATTTATTATTAATGAAGCAGTTATATAATTTTCCTCTTTGCGTGTGTAAGAGAGATCTTACAAAAACTACACTACGTTTTCTAAAAAAAGGACAAAGATTTGATTTTTTCAAGGTCCGTTTCACTGTAGGTTTAAAGATTCCAGCATGTGATTGATTTTTATTTCCATGTTACTTAAGGTAAAGACAAATATTTGAATTATTAGAGTGTTAAAAGTTCTTTAAACATAAACGATAAAGGTATGCAGGTAATTCTCAAAATAATTTTATTTGGTACTCTTTTCCCTCTAGAATTTATCAATTTTTCATTGTATAGTAAATATTTAAGGGCTTATTTTCAGTTTTGGGGATGCAAGTTTAGATTTAATCGCAGTCACTGAAATTGATGAAAATTCAAGGAAAGAAACCCGAGTTTTTTTTTCAATCCATAGGTCACATCTTTTAAGATCTAGTTATCCTATTGTTTATTATTAAATAAGTAAGCGTGTAGTCTCTCATTTTAGGATGGTTTTATTGACAAAAATTAAAAATCATTATTAACTTTACTTCGTAAAACATTTTTTTGCAAACCATAATGTAAATATACAAATATTTAAATTTATTAGATAAGTTAAGGATTGATATATGAAAGTATTTTTGAATGATTTATCCAAAATGCGCAGTTAGCGAAATTTGTGCATGTTTAATCTATCTCGAATACAAAATGTCACATTCGTGTGATAAGGAAGTTAGTAAAGTGGGGTGACAGTTCAGGTGTTATTCCCGTCATGACCAAGGCCTAAAATTACGAGATCCACATCACTAATAATCCTCATCATGCTTCTAATTTGATTCGATTTTTTATTAACTACCATTCTGAAATGCGCAAGGGTTATCGGCTAGGAACCTTGTTATTCTAGAAGTCGGTCAAGTGATGGCAATGACATCTGAGAGGGAACCTATTCTCCAAACTTTCTCACCTCAACACAACGCGAGGATTTTGACCCTCAATAGATACACTCAGGAACATTGAAAATAGCGACCCAAGAAGAAAGCATCGGATTGAAATGAAATTTAATACACATAATGACACAGATGAGAGATTCACTTGATCTCAAAAACAAGACAATTAAACGAATACAGGGTGTGCAACGACACAAATACTGGTCAGCTTCAATAGCACGTTGGACCACTTCCAGCTGCAATACATGCCGCCATATGGTCCGGCATTGAGTTGATTAGACACCTTATGTTGTCCTGAGGCAGATGGGCCCACAAATCTTGAACAGCAAACTTTAAATCATGTACAGAGTGACACGATGGTATCTGCCGTTTTAGCTAATCCCACACGTGCTCAACAGGGGACAAATCGGGGAGCGGGCCGGCCATGGAAGAGTCTGAAAATGACGTAGAAAGTCTTGAGCAACTCTTGCTGTATGCGGACGAGCATTATCTTGCTGGAAAATTGCCCCTGGGAGACCATTTAGGAAAAGTCCTACATGGGGTCGAAGAATATCATCAACGTAACGTTGGCCCGTTAAGATTCCACGCATCACAATTAAAGTGGACCGGCTATCATAGGCTTTGGCCCCCCAGACCATTACACCAGCTGTGCGGGCAGTGTGACGTAGAACAGTGAGGGGGAATTGTACCGCTCATCAGGGAACCTCCACACCCGTACACGGTTATCATCTGTGCCCAAAACAATCCAGGATTCATCACTAAACACAACCTTTTGCCAATCTGAGACATTTCACATTGATCTGGCTTGGCACCACTGTAGACGCAGTTGCCGATGTTCCTGTGTTAAAGGGAGTGCACGGAAAGAGCGCTTGGATTTAAGATTTGCTTCCGCAAGGTGTCTGGAAATAGTTTGTGGAACAATTGCTACGCCTACGTCTGCTCGTATCGTTGAACGAGTCACTGTGGGGCCCACAAAGTGCTTGCCGCACGATTCTTCGATCCTCTCTCCTCGTGGTCTTCCTGGTCACTCTAGACCCGATTTTCCACGCGTGGGTACCTTCTCGTGTCCACTGCTCCCAACAATTTCTAACGGCACACTCCGAACGATCCACCTGACCAGCAATACGGCGCGTCGACCAGCCTGCAGTTTTCATCCCGATGATCAGGCCTCTCTGAAACTTGCTTAATTGTGAGAAATGACTTCTAGCACGCTTACCTGGCATGTTTCGCTTACCAAAGTCTTCCTACAATCGGCGGGTAATCGTCACGTTTATGAATCTTCGAATTTGCACTTGCTTATATAGCACCCTCTTCCTGATTGTAGCGCCACCTAGGCGTGTATCAGCATGCGTATTGGCACAAAACTTTGATCATTTGCGTACCACATTACGCTGTACTTACTTGCAAAGTTTCGCGATTGTACTTAGCTTCCTTCTTGGGTCGCTATTTTCAATGTTCCTGAGTGTATAACGTGCATCAGCCACCTTTACGCTACGGGTCCTTAATTGCACCTGGAATCGAAACTACGACTCGAAAGAAGTTACGCCTGATACGAGTTCGTGATCATAACCCCTCGACACATGACAAAGGTCTCAGCACGCTGTATTAAACGATTAGTGACTCTTTATCAGAAACAAACACAGCGAAACCTGTCAAGGATGAAGTTGAGTCTTACGGAGAAAGTCAAGGAGGACTTTTTTAAAGTCATGGGGTTACTACGGATAAATTTTCAATCTATCAATAGAATGAAGAAATCAAAGAGATGAGCGAGGTGTGGAAGCACAGCGACTTACCTCCTCCCAAGAAGGCTGAAACGCAGGTCTGTGCGGACGGTCATGGTCTATTTTTAGGAATGTCATTGATTCATCTTAAGACTACAGGCCATCACTAGACCAGAGCCATTCCTAGAAAAGATCAGACCATCACTAAGATCTAATATTTTCCACAGTTTATCAAATCACGTGTTATTCTGATCAAAGAAGGACATGGCATAACTTCTAAAGCATCCGTCTTCATGCTGGCAGTGCACACAGCTCTCTGATCTCCAGGTGCGATTTACAAACCAAAGCCATATGGTTTTGTAATTTTGCCACATCCGACCTATTCTCCTGATTTCGCCTCAAGTGACTTTTTCTTATTCCCAGAACTAAGGAACTCTGCTATTTCGGAGAAATGATAACACGAATGAGACGTCATTAATTGACAATAATTTTCGACACAATCTGTTGAGACTTCTACGATGACGGCTTTCAAAAAATCAGGATAACACAACAAGAAAAATGTATAACTATGAATGATAATCATATAGAGATAAGTCTGAAGAATATAACAAATACAGATTAAATTTATATCTTGATTATTTTAGTAATAACTCATACTTTACATAACCTCCTCGTATGTAGAGTGCAGTGACAGCGTAAGTGTGCACTGCGTCATTAGACCTTGGTTCAAATATACTAGGTGCATTGGGCATGACAAGCAGACTTCGTTTCAGGAAATAATAGTCAAGAGGAAAACGTTCATTTTAAACAAATATTTTGTTACGGGATTGATTGATTGATTGAATATTAACGTCGCACTGTTCAGCTACACGAGGGCTTTTGGCGACGGACCACGTAATTTTGAACCATGGTCAAGTGACGTGGACGACACCTGAGCTGGCACCCCCTCTCCTAACTACCACACCACACCAACGGGAGGACGTTTCAGCTCTCGACAGATTTAACGTGCATCGCTGCCCTACACGGCGGGTCTTTAGTGGTACAGGATTCGAACCCGTGACAAAGCAAGCCACGGTCCGATACCTATACCACTCGGCTACCGCGGCCACTTTGTTACGGGATAACAGTCTTTTTGCGCTGCTCTATATCCCTCATAATCCAAATATTCTCTCATTCAATTAATTATTGATATTCTTGTCTTCATGCGTATACTGTTTCTTTTTATTCACGGAAATTAAAATTTCGCGAAGGAAAACACATTGGGTTGGCAGTAAATGTTATTTTTTGAGATTTGTTCTCCTCGGTTTTCTAATTTCATTTTTTAATTTTAATAAGTGATGTGTATTGATACTTGCGTATTATATTGTTGACCAATTTCGTCAAATCAGAAAACCTTGCCAAATGTCACGATTTGCAGCCAGTTTAGGAAAACCGTATCCACGCTTGTTCGAACACAAACACTTCGTTCTCACATGCTCGAAATAATAATCTTATCTTTTTATACGTTGCACAGTTTCCACGCATGTATAGACGCAATCATGATCGTGCATGCTCGAAAATTATGACGTTATTCATTATATTTGTAATATTCTTCTCTTATTCTGTTGTGAAAAATGATTAAAATTTGAAATATATTTTTCTGTTGAAGAAAACGCAGTGGAGTGTATATTTTCTAAAATACTGTCCAATACGCAAGCCCTAGAAAGACTATGGGGTTTAGCAAAGTGGCAAGGCAGGAAACAATGCGGAAATGTACGGCAGCGTTTAGATTTGTACTTATACAAGTTTCTGTAGCGTTGTCTACATAAAGAAGATACATTATAAAATTGTCTTCAGATCTAATAATATAATTGTCATCAAGTCTTTCGATCATTTCAAGTGTACGTGTTCCTTTTATGAGAGAGATTATAGAGTATTTAACTCTTTTTTTTTAAGTGAAACTTTTTTGGGCCCGAGAGTGAATGAGAAAATTGCCCAATTTTGCGTAACAGTAAAAAAGCGAACGGAAGTAGTTTCCCCCCACATCTCCCCGAATTGTCGTCATGGTAAGGAGAGAGCCAGAGGAGGAAAGGGGGGCAGCGGGGACACCGCGTGACTATTGTTATATCCGTGAAAAAGTTAGATAACTGGCCACGTCTCCAACTGGTCAACTTGCCCACCTTACGATTAGGGGTCCTTTTCTCCAGACCCGGGAACATTATCAGCGGTCGTATAAGTTGCAGTGTGAGCATTATGGAGTAGACAAAATAGCTCTCGCAGCAAAAGCGTGCCTTTTTGAAATTTTCTTTAGATTGTTGGCTACATGGCAATGTGTTCGGTGATTAATTTATTTCTTTAATTTTCATTTGTGTTTAATTATTATTAATTCTAGTCAGAATGCCTAGATCAAATGCACAAAGAGGAAAAGAGCTTCGTGAAAGAAAAAAAAACTAGCAACAAGTCCACAGTCGAAAAACTGACAAAAAAAAACAGAAAAATAATGCAAATTCATCAAGTGCAACTGCCAAATCTCGATCAGAGTACATGAGAGAATATCAAGCACGAAAAAAAATATATTGCAAAATACTCTCTTAATGCCGAGTTTAATGACAAATAGAAAAATAGTGCAAATTCATCAAGTGCTACTGCCAAATCACCATCAGAGTACACATGAGAGAATATCGAGCATGGAAAAAAACATTGCAAAATACTGTCTTAATGCCGAGTTTAAGGGATGGAAATGCTATTGAGACTCATCTTATGGCAGCACAGATTAATACGGACTTTGTGAACCACCCTGTGCCGTCAACTAAAGAACCCTCAACAAGTCTAGTGCGTGTTGGAACTGATGCATGTGAATCGATAGTAAATTCTACACTGCTGGACAATTGCTAAGGACGGATCACAAATTACTATGTAGCATAACATTAAGCGAGACATGAGGGCTAGTAGGATAAAATATAGTTGCCACACTGTTCAGACATTAGAATAAAGAATATTTATTGTTCTGAAAGTACAAAAGCTGTGAAACATCTGAAAAAAAAAAAAAATGTTCATTTGATCTGCGTACGGAGAAATGGAACAATGCATCTAAAAGTCAGCAGGCACCTTAAAGAAAGGTATCAGTACGAGATATGTCCACCGTGGAGTGTGATGCAACATTCCACACGTCGTACCATACTTTGCACAACATTATCCAGCAGCTGTTGAGGCAATTTATCCCATTCCTCTGTGAGTGCACGGATGAGGGTGTTCTTGTTTGTCGGAGGATAGTTTCGACCAGCAACTTGACTTCCCAAAGCATCCCACACATTTTCAATGGGGTTTAGATCTGGAGAACGCGCTGGCCATACGAGACGTTCAATACCCTCGCTGTCTAGACAATACTGAACAGCGAGTGTTCGATGACATGTTGCGTTGTCGTCCATAAAAACAAATTTATCACCGACAGCACCACGGAAAAACGAACATAAGGAAGTAGAACTTCATCAATGTATCGTTGGCCCGTCATAGTCCCATTCGCAACCACATGTAGGCGCGTGCGACCATTGATCATGATGCCGGCCCACACCATGGTACTGCATGTCGGATATCAGTCTTTTTCCTGGATATTTTCTGGACGAAAAGCAGTACCACTCTCGTGCCAGATCAGTTGGCGTCTACAATCCGATGACAGACTGAACATACTCTCATCTGAGAATAGTACGCATGCCCAGTCCTGTTCAGTCCAAATGTGATGCTCACGACACCATTGCAAACGGGCAGTACTGTGCTGTCTGGTCAATGGGACACACACAACAGGTCTGCGTGCGTATAGTCCTCCTCCCCTCAAACGTCTGGCAACAGTTTTTCGGGAGATCTGCTTTCCTGAGGCAGCAAGTAACTGATTTGCCACCTGCTGAGCTGTGGTGCGCCTGTTCCTTTTTGCTGATAGGACGATATATCTGTCTTCCGCAGGCGTCGTACTTCTAACACGACCTCCCCCGTGCCGTCTACTACACATTCCAGTAGATTTAAATGACTTCCACAGCCGTGAAACAACGCTGTGAGCGATGTCGAACTCCCTGGCAACATCTGTTATTTTTCGCCCTTCTTCGATCTTTCCAATAATTCGGCCACGCATAAAATCATCTATGTGATGTCGGGAAGACATGCCAAAAATTTTAAGTTCGTCTATTAAATCTTTCCTGTAAAACTTTGACTTGAAACAACAACTGTCCACACGCGTCAAAACCTTTAAAGCTCTTATGAACGCTATCACGTGATGAACAGACATGGGAAAAAAATTTGCATACTCATACTTCTTCTTACTAATATCCCGCACTTATTCTAATTTTCCACATTTTGCTTCCTTTCATTTTGTGGTTGCTATGGATGATAGTGTTATCCGTCCTTAGCAATTGTCCAGCAGTGTATCTTACGTTACAAAGACTATGATTTCCAGAAAAATGCGTGGCCACAGTAGCCTAGTGGTCAAAGTATCAGATCGTGGCTGGCGTGTATGTGTTCGAGCCGAGTACCACTTAAGACCCACCGTGTAGGGGAGCGATGCACGTTAAATTTGTCGAGAGCTCAAATGTCCTCCCGTTGGTGTAGTGTGGTAGTTAGGAGAAGGGGGAGTGCCAGCTCATGTGACGTCCTCGTCACTTGACCATGGTTCAAAATTGCGAAGTCCTTTGCCAAAAGCCCTCTTGTAGTTGAACAGTGCATCGTTAATATTCACTCACCCATAAAAATGCTCACAAAGATTTTCAAAAGCTATTCATTGATAATCCTTTCGGTCACGGCTGTTCGATTTGTGATAGATTATAGTTTAGAGATGATTTGAGAACGCCTGTTGCTGAGCAGAAAAATATTTTACTGGAAATTTATTTAGAAGACATTAAGGTATCCGACTACGTTCGGAACCGTGATTTTAAAAAAGCGCATAAATGGATAATTTTCATGATATTTAGTGTCACTCAGATTAGAATACATACATAAAATTATTTTAAGGACATTTTGACAAAAAAAATTATTTAAATATAATATTTTGGCAAAAAATTTCACTTAGAATAATCTTTTTTTTTTCCAAATGTTCTCCTTTTTGTGAAAATGGTTCTATTATAATAATATTTTGCCTGTATATAGCTCAGACCTCTCTACTGAGGCTCGACTAGAATTTTTGAAAAATTCACATTATTTTCAGACTTACCACCAATTGAAATAATTATTGGCGTTTTTTTCTTAAAATTGCACCTCTCGTAAAATATGAATAAACCCACTTCTAAGTTATTTATTTCAAAAATTCTAGTTGAGCCTCTGTAGAGACGTCTGAGCTATATACAGGCAAAATATTATTATAATAGAAGCCTTTTTCACAAAAGGAGAACATTTGGAAAAAAAGATTATTCCAATTTAATTTTTTGCCAAAATATTGTATTTAAATAAATTTTTTTTGTCACAACGTCCTTAAAACAATTTTATGCAGATATTCTAATCTAAGCGACACTAAATATGAAAATTATCCATTTATGCGCTTTTGCAAAATCACGGTTCCGAATGTAGTCGGATACCTTAAAGAATGTTACAATTGCCGACAAAGTTTAAGTAGGAAAAGTATACAAAATTTATCAAAATATAATAGTTTTGTATACCCAGAAATTCCAGTATATCTTCCTACTTTGGATTTAGTATCAGAAGGACTCGATTCGCTACGAATACTTTTCATGCAAATTAGGCGATTGAGACATGTACACTGTCCGTTTGGAATATTGGAGCAAATGATCAATGTTCCAACATCGCCAAAGTTTCACTTCTATCGCGTGGCGTTTCACGCACCATTTTTTTTGTTATATTATCCCCTAACTTATTTGTCATACAGCAGAAGCATGCGCAGGAATTTGTTTTCGTGCACGTGCGAAAACGATGTTGTTATTTGGTGACGTTTTTTGCTTTGGCGAAATAAGTCGACGTAATAATACATAAGTACCTACTTATTATATGTTGTTTCGCTTTCTTTCCCTCTCTATATTTTAGCTTATTCTTCATACAATGTCACAGCATTTATCGCTCTTTTATCTTGCAGATTATAGTTATAGCCTTATATTCAGTAATTTTGTCAAACAGTATTTCGACCTTCTGTAGTATAAATAACAATCCAAGAAACGTCCGTTATAAATAATTACATTTTTCTCTCCATTCGCCTAGTGGTCAAAGTCACGCACTTGTGGCTGTTACGTCACAAGTTCGAGCTTAGTGCCCGTTATGTAGAAAGGCTGATGCACGTTAAATCTGTCGGGGCTCAAGCGTCCTCCCATTGGTCTAGTGTGGAAGTTAGGAGAGGGAATGCTAGCTCAGGTGTCGTCCTCGTCACTTGACTGTAGTTCAAAATTACGAGGTCCGTCGCCAAAAGCTCTCGTGTAGCTCCTTGCTCCCCAACCTTTTTATCGCCGCAGACCGGTCAACGTTTGATAATTTTACCGCGGCCCGCTGAGGGAGGGGACATTGATTGCTTATATTTTAGATTGTTTGATTTAATAATTTTATTTTAATTGTATTTAAACGTGCTTTCGGAATAAAATATAGCTACAACAAAAAATGAATATAAAGTGATTTTCATTAAAAGTAGCCCAAATCCAAGAAAAATATACCACGGTAAATAAAATAGAAATTAATTTATCCCTGGATCAAATACTTCTGGTCCGCACAAGAAACATTAAATTTTGTACGGACCAGTAGTATTTGATCCGCGGACCGCACGGACCGGGGATTGGAGACCACTGGTGTAGCTGAAGAGGACGACGTTAATATTCACTCATTCTCTCTATATTAAAATAGAGAGATAACCTACTAAAGTAAATCTACATAAAAATTAATAAACATTTAGTAGCGACTTAAACACAGTATTAGGGACACATTGAAAAATATATGTACAGAACGGAATGAACCGTTCAACCACGTGGCATGTTGCTTCTTATATGGCTTTATTTTCTTCCGAAATGTATAAGCGTATTTTTCACGTCAAGTATAAAGGACTAACCTGTGTAAAAACTTTATTTTTTTGGAATAACATAACTATACATTGATACTCTTCGCAAAATTAAATGAGCCCATCTTGAAACATGTCTTTCTAAATGAAATTTTATAAACATTCATATTTGCTTATGAGTAGAAGTTAGATTTATTTCCAAAAAAATAAGCTTCTAATTGATTTCATAAAGGATTCATATAACTATAATTTTTGCAGAATCTTAAAATTTTAATAAATGGTGAGACAAAGTTTTCATTAACCTGAAAATGTAGCTTTTAATCCCTTAAAATCACACGTAATAATGTGTAAATTTAAAATGCATATATGCAGTATTATTATCGAAGTGGTGATTTTCCCTCATAACATTTTTTGCTTCTTCAAATATTGATGCTAAAACAATATCTGAATATTAGTATACGCTCTACTTCAGATTTTATTATTATTATTATTATTGAGAAATTATCTTTAAATACTAATAAAATTTAGATGAAAATATTCAAAGTACACACACACGTATATTCCAAAATAAAAACTTCCCTCAAAAAATTTTGTTCTCGAAATGTCTCTTTAACACTTCACTTATCAAATAATACTTTTGTTCGAATAGTTGAGAAGCACTCTTCGAGAATTACATAAAGTCTTATCAAACAAAACTTTACGTCTTAAAATCTTAAGGCGTATTGAATTAAGGATGGAAAACAATAGCAAGCTGAACATTTCGTGTAATAGATAAGGTCTCATTGGGTGAAACAATAAGAAAGTTTGTTTGCCTTTTTTTAAAAATAGAGGGTTTCTTAAACGTGACTTGGAACTAGTCTTTTGTCTTAAAAGATAAGAGTGAGATTATCAAAAAAAGATTTACGAAACGATATTAGGGATTTCGTGAAATAGAAATCATTTCTATTGAAACTTGCAAATGAATAGGTGAATTTCTCGAAAATGCTTGAAAGCTGAATATATATTTGAAAATCAGTTTTTTTATTATAAAGCGTAATTTCTTATCATAATTGTGCCCGTCAGTATTTTACTAAATCGGTTTACTTATTTTTGTTGAAATTTTTGTCAAGATACAAAATTATTTGACACTTGATTGTTGTTAGTAGAGTCATAAAAACATTGAAACATTTTTCGACGACAGGAGTCAGTGCAATAAAGATTCACTCTTTCATTAATAAAAAGACGAAGAAGCTTGTGAAAGTTCTGCAGATAAAAGTTGAATTACAGGTAACTTTTATAACTATATTTTAGAATTTCATTTACAAATTTCAAGTGGGCTCTCGAAATATTTTATTTTGACGAAAACTTTATGCTTAAAATATTAAAGAATTTGATTCTTCTCATTAGTTGAACATGTTTTTAAAATATGGGGTTCTTTAAAATATTTTCACTCAGCTACGATAAAAATAAAATATTTTAAGGTGATATTCAAAGGGAAAAAATAACCGAAAATGAAAATAATGGAATTTGGGTGTAAAAAAAGACATTTATTTGTGAAGGATCATGAAAGAAATATATATTTTACAGTTAATTAATTATAACAAAAATTTTAGAAAGAAATATTTTAAAGATAAACTCTGTTTTTTTGAATGAGTAATACGAAAACTTGTTTTAAGCATCTTTCTTGGTTAAAAAATTTTCAAAATTAAATCAAGTGCATATTCGGAGTCGAGCTTCAAAGTTTTAAGTTAGTTTAGTTAGCATTTGATTGCATTCTTTGTAATGCCAATTTAAAAATTCCTCGTATTTTTACTTTTTTGCATAACGTTTGTTGAACCAATACTAAAAATATCCCAATTTCATGTAATAATTGTCAAAATTATGATACGAGGGATACAAATTACTTAAAAAGGAGAATCTGCTTTTAAAATAATAAACATGTGAAAAAAAGTTGGGTTTCTCTTATGGATTGAAATTTTTTCATCGTTGTATAGGTACATCGTTTCGTTGTATATCTTATTTCTAAAAAGTATCCATTATTTTTATAATTCGCATACAGATAGTGTATTATAAATATTTGAGAGGGTTCTATAGCAATCTTATATAAGTAATAATCAAGAAACTAACATTTTATGAATTCTTACGTAATTTAAAAATATTAAAATAGCAAATATATTAAATTTTTGTGAAGTATATCATTCATATGGCGGAATTATATTAATTCTTTCAATACGGAATCTGGATCAATTAGTTTAAAAATTTTATTCGAATGTATCAACTGCAATATTATTTATTTATATTGAGGATTATTTATTGATCTTTTTTCACATTAACATGATAACTTACTTTTACAAAATTAAATTTTATGAAATAAAAAGTATTGTCACAAGAGAGATGTGTGTTGAAATACCGCAATTCATACATTATTACTTAGATATTAACTTTCTAAAAATATTTTTATATTTCATTGCGATAAGTGTATGTCTCTACTGTTTTATCATTTTTTTAAATACATGTATCCAGAAATTACTCATTGCTAAATATTTTGAATATTAAAAACTATGAAATGGGCAAAAAATATTACGAAATCGTTTTGCTAAACGTTTAGTGCTTATAAGCTTGATCTGTAAATATCACGATTTTTTTTAATGAACATGCTTAAAAATTTTATTGGAACATTAATTTGTAACTTTTCTCCAAGTGAGATCCTTTCAAGTATAATTTCGGATTCCGTCATATTTTTCCGTTATGCTAAAATTAATAAAAGTGGTATGTTGATAAATTGTTTCCCGGTACTTTTTGGCTGAGGTGGAAGTCCCGCCCAATAACCTGAAACTCGAGAGATGGGGGATCCTAACGCAGTAGTGCTTAAACGCGTTTTTAAAAGTGTTAGTTTTTTTATTTTACTTTAATTCTGTAGGTAAGTACATATTCTGTATTTATTATTAATTTATAATAAATGTTTTAGACCTTTTCCTACCTCGCCACACCTAGGACACTAGGCATTGCCGCACACAAAAAATTTTTCCGAGAGGCGGGAGGGGGGAGACGAGAGTTGAAAGTCGACCATTCTCGTATCATACTCCAATACGCAGCCAAACATTTTTTTTTAATTTTGTAGATTGTCAGGAACAATAAACAGTAAAAAATAAATTAATGAATAAATAATCAACACTAAATAATAAAAAATTATTAATAACAAATAATTAAGTTTTACGTGCTATACACATGGTATAATCCCGGGGTGGGCATTAAGTCGATCACGATCGACCAGTGGACCGCCAAGACATTTTGGGGTCACCGCCTTGACTAAGACCTAATAATCATTCCCTCATACGAAGGTCTATATAGAAATACCATATTTATTCGAATTTAAGCCACCATCGATTCTATATAAGCCGTGCTTCAAATTCTCAACAAGATTTTGTGAAAATTGAAAAATATTCTAAAATGGTTTATCGATATCCAATTTTACGAAATTAAAATAAATTTAAAAGGAAAACTAATAAGGAGTGAATAATGAGTTTTTTTTATCAGTATTATAAATACATGCATGAAGCTGTAATTGCTCTAAATACCCAATCCCAAAAAAAATTTCCCTTCGAATCTAAGCCGCACCCGATTTTCAGTAGCATTAACATATGGAAAAAAGTGCGGCTTAGATTCGAGTAAATACGGTTTTTTTAAAAATTACAGAAGAAAAAAATTGTATCATAAGAGAAAATTTTGTTGAATAGAAAATGTTTCTCACCATTTGGAAGTTATTTTACGAAGAAAATCATAGAATTTTCTTGGTTCCAGGATAATGTTCGCTAAATAGAGAAATTTGGAAAATAGAGGTACATAAAATGGAGATTGCACTGTATTGTTTATTTCCTTTTAGCTCAATACACCAACGCCCCTGGGTGGACCGCAACAGCTTGAAAAAATTAGAAGTAGCTCGTAGCCTGGAAAAGTCTGCCCACCCCTGGTATAATCAATCGAAAAAAAAAAAAAAATCAAGAGCTATGAGGGAGAGTCCAAACCCTAGTAGACCCCCTCCCCTTGTGTGTGCCACTGACATTGGGTGGGCCGCAACAGCTTGAAAAAATTAGAAGTAGCTCGCACTCTGGAAAAGTCTGCTCATCCCTGCTCTAACATAGAATTAAAATTACTTATCTGAGAGAGAGAGACTCTTGGAGTGCTTCAATTCTCTGTATGTATTTTGCTTAACTATACGATCTCCGGTCGTAAATCTCGATCACAATTTTATCAACTTTGAATCGCCAGCTATCAACCATCGACCATCATCGCGTACATAAAGGCTAACACTTAAACAGAAAAACTCATTTAGCTAAATCTTGTCTTCTTCACCGAGGAAAGTTTTCATCAGAACTTACAGTTAAAAAGAATACAAGGGAGATGCTATCTTTAGAGATTTAGCGCCCGCAGGGCACTTGTTCTCCGTCTGAGTGAATCTGAAAAGAGAGAAAAAAAAGAGGATGTGGCTGTATCATGGACACGGCCGTATGTTGTACGCGAATACGTCGCGTAACGGGTAATATTTTTATATAAAATACTATTATTTATGTATGTCATAATCATGCTTGAACACTAAGAAGTCTTCCGGGTTTCCATGGTTTTTTTTTATATGATGGAAACTATTTCCTTTCACTGGGTTCAGGAAAAAAATCAAGTAAACAAATAATTACTGTGTTTACAGCTTTATTAATCATAGGTCTATGATATGAAAAGTACCACAAAAATACAATGGCATACAGGATACATCGAGATTTCTGGTAAACGTTAAATCAATATAGGTATTACCAAACGTTGTTGGAGAAGTTTCAATGTAAGACAAACTGAACACGCTGAGCATGAAGCCGGGTAATGAACGGTCTTGTAAGATATTAACATTAAAGTCTCCGACTATCATAATTGGTGTAGTAAGATCAGAATCATAATCGGATATAATTTTAGCAATGGTTTGGAATATTTTAATAGCGATCGTATCATAAGAGTTTAATTTCTGCTAATGCTGTGCCCGAATGGATGTACACACCCGAGTATGAATTTTAAGATGTCATTGAACTCTACGTTTACTAAACAGACATCATCACAGCCCTTGCGTCTCTCATTCCCAAGTTAATTTCCAAAATGTCAATGTTAACTCTATTACAATCAGTGAAGCTAGTGATGTTGCGATATATGGTGACTTCAACGGCTTTACGACCTGATGATGATGATACCGCCACCGATGATGTACAGAGACGGATTAAGCGGGTGGCGGACGTCAGGGGCTCCAAGCTGGATGAATTCCAGTTATAAATTCAACGTACAGCAAAAAGATCTTGAATCGATATTGAAACCCCGATGATTTCCTCGGATTTGAGTCGTGTAGCAGCGCTAGTCATCTTTCTTTCGTACATCTGTATTGTTGCAATCTATAACATTTTCGCATGCGTTTTTTTTTTTTGAACAAATTTTATTTTGAACAAACGAATACTATTCAAGTCAAACAAGTTCGTTTTTAGCTCACAACCATGCTTATTTACTCTCGGATCATTGCAGATTTGCCCTGGGTGCAGATCTACGGGCCCCCTGGGCACTAGTGGATCGAAATTTATAACCGGAAAATCTGGTTAAGTTCAGCTTATCCGAGCCCTTCCGCATATCTGGGCGCCCACCCCAAACGCCCAATGGATAAACCGGCAATGTCTCGGATACATTTTACAATGGTAGAAGAAAAAACATCCCTACACCAAGAAAAAATTACTGTCGACTAATGAAACTTCGACGGTGCATTTGTATAGGGGTAACATATTTAATTAATTAAAGTTTCAAAATCACAGATTAATTGATTCAAGCGGAGAAAAGCTATTTTAAATGTGAAATGATGGTACATGAAAAACCGGCGTAACCATCAGAATTTTAAACGCAAGCATACAAACGTGCATACAATGTACCAGATGCTTGCGGGGTGGAATTGCATGTCTGTTACTCTTGGTCGGTGTTTATTTTTAGTTTGTTTTTGTTTCATCGACAGACCAGCCAGGCTTATTTCTTTTTAACTTTTTTTATTTAACCACACAACATATATATCACAACATATATAGGCTATTTACAAGCGCAGCAAATTTTAATTATTTTTTTATTGTGAGCTTCGAGTCTTAAAGTCCTATATTAATGCTCACGTCTGAGTATTAAAGAGAAATTTTTTCGTCTATCTTGTTCCACAGAAAGTTCTCATCTGCCGGCACAGCGCGGCAAGGAAGCATATTTGCATATGTGCGCATGACGTTGGCGCGCATGCGCCAACAGTCGGTCAATATAAGGTTGTTTAATTCTAGTTATGGTTGAAGCTGTCATTGCCATCCAATTATGTACTATTCGTGCTCGATTGGAGGAAGACCTGGTAATCTAGGATGCCAATATAACACGTTGACACCTTATAGAGTATGTTGGGTTACAACAGGGTATGAGGGAGCACGTTATGTTATTGGAAAACACCCCTTTGAATGATGTTTATAAATGGCAGTGCAACAGTTTGAATCGAAAGACTGTTGCTAAGTGCAGGCCCAGTGTATCTAGGCCTTAGAAAGATTGTTTGCAGACTCTGACCGTGACTTCATCTAATCAATATTCAGTTATCACTGCAGTGGCGTAACGTAAACCCTCTCAACCCTCACATCGCAGGAGGGGGCAAAGTTCTAGGGGGCACATAGCTTGACTGACTCCAAGTACGGCTTGGGACCCAAAATCTGACTTTTCAGGGGACCCCTAATATTTTCTATTCCACCACTGTATCACTGGCACCAAGACAAAAACAGCTTTGATCGGAGAACACAATATATCGCCACTCCGCTCTCCAATGATTTCTAGCGTGACATCACTGAAGTCACAGATGTCAGTGATTTGGAGCTAATGGTATGAATGCTACAGGGCGTTTGGCTGGGAGCTATTTCTCAAACGATTTATTTGTTGCAATTCTCTGCGTCACTCTAATGCTGAAAAAAACTAATTTCTGATGTATAATGCACTATGATGTGTTCCCCAACCTCAGTCTTCTCTGTCATTGTGACCCATGCGTGGTTGGATCATAGTTTTCTTGATGTTGTGCCTTCCCGGGACCACTGCAGCCAAAAATCATGCACAGTGGATACATTCCTCCCAAGTCTTCTTACAATATCGTGGAAAGAAAATCCAACGTTTTTTTTAGCTATATCATACTTCCTCGTTCAAACTCAGCGAGCTGTTGAAATTGGTTTCTTCGTCTTCTTAAAATTATTCTGGACTAACATCAACATACTACGTCAAATCTTGGCGATAAATAACTCTCACTGGCCTTATAGTGCGTATTTAAAGTACACCTGATTCGTATGTTCGAAGTGGAGCAGCTGGCGTTCACTTATGCGCTTAACGCAAAATTTGAATTAAAGTCATCTCTTTTAGATGTATAAACACGCCTACCAAATTTCGTTCACCTAACACACCTTCTTCTTGGGGTTGGGATTTTTATTTCCATCAGCGTATTTTACTGGTGAAGATAAATGAAACAAAAAAGTTATTTGATAAAAGATATGTCTTCAAAGCAAACTTTCCAAGCTAGTTGAATTTAGTGCTTAATAGCACTAGGTAAAGGACCTGGCTGAAATCAATGAAACGAATGCAGAGGAAAAAGACCACAACTCTGGAGGACACTCCCTTTTGAAACAAAAAAGCACAAATATGAAACTTCCCTAATGACCGTGATTTGGAATACCATAGTCTGAAGTATAAATGCTACTAGCAAATCATTACAATTAGTGTAATGTGAATTATTAAAAAGGATACAGTCTACTAAAATCTCTAGAAAATTATATCCAGAAAACTTCAGAAAGGAATTTGCGAAAGTGGAACAAGAAGCAATTGATTTATCAGATATCTTGATTAAAGAGGAAGCTGGTCAAGCTCACAGGCAGCAAAAGAGAAAAATTACTTTCGGTAAAAATAAAGAAGTCGTGAATTTTTTGAATGAAGGAAAAATTTCCTCATGAATTCATTATATGTCATATGCAATAAGACAAGAGAAGAACTATCCCGAAGACTTGAGATGTATGAAACTGTTATAGAACACTATTTTTTGACGAGAGATAGATTATTGCCCAAAATTAAGAAGAAAGCTGCATAAAAACTAAAGGACATTTGCAAAAACGATATTAAATCTTTTAATTTTGACGATGAATTTGATAACTTTTTACTATTTTTTTTAAAAAAAACAAAGATACAAAGAAACTCCACTAGAAATTAATCGAGTTGCAAGAGAAATGGCCTCGACTTTCCCTTAAGAAGATATACTTCGGTAAAAATAGTTTTAACATTAATAAGTGTATCTGGTGAGAGATCTTTTTCAGTTTTAAAGCGCGTTAAAACTTATGTAAGAAGACAAATTGAACATGGCCATATTATACATGCAAAACAAGATATTTTAGACAAAGTATGAATGACAAAAATAATTGATGAATTTTCCAAAAAAAGAAAACAATCAAGGCGTCAAAAACATATTGCAAAATTGCAAGATCTTTTGTAAGGTTTTTAATTTTTTTGAAGTTCTTGAGCCATTCAGTTATATTATTAGCTATTCATTTTATTTTGATAATTTAAAAAAAAGTCAACAAATCTTTTCACTATTTTAGTTCTTCAACTCTTAAGCCCATGGGCCCCAAAGCTTTTACCTCCAGGGGCCTCAACTAGCTTAATCCATCTCGGATGATGTAGTTGCGCTTAGCAGTATTATTTATAAGATTATCTCAGATCAAAGCTAGGCACATTCACTGGCATGGAGTCTCGTTGATTGCTAAATTTTTCCTTGCAAGTAGAGTCTCCGACTCAGGTGCACTTCTGTCACGCTGTAGATGCTCGAGGGATCATCACCGATGGCGTTAATTGCCACACAACTGGTTATTTTGTTAGCATGAAATGAATTCCAGTGTACTGTAATCATGTAACACACGATGATTGACCAAGTAAAAATTGTAGCCAAGCTTTTACCACTGATTTTATGACCACGCCGCTCAGATACGTCGATTTATGTATCATGTTCATCTTTATGTCAACATTGAACGCCTGATCATCGTCCAATTGACGCGGTAGCTGCTACACCATTGTGTCCACATTCACGGGTACATTTATGGCGTCGCAACCAATGTATCTGCATGAATGACAGTCGCGGTGATGCTAGACGTGCACTAATCGGATCTAATGCGGACAACCCGAGTTGCTTAGGTGGATACACAAATCCGTTTAAACGTGACAATGTGGGGACTTCGTCCGAGTCCAGAAAGTTTTTACACGTAGCGCACAGTTTAAAGTCAGTTTCTAGCTCTCCAGGGAAAATATTATTAAGCAGCGGCAAGTGTTTTATTTATTTATTTATTTTTGGCTTCAATGAGCGCACAAACCATAGACGAGCACACACTATCACGATCTTATACCCGAATGGATTGTTGACAAACGTCGTAGTGAAACGTGCACTAGCTACTGCCCAATGAATCTTCATAAGCGGCCATCATGCACAGTCAATGCCTACACAGTCCGGTGTCAATATAAAAGAGATTTCATGATCCATTTGCATAATTTCAACTGCCTCAGCTGCAGAAGTACTGGCATCGCCGTTGATCCGCTCGGTCTCATTCATTCTTTCACGCTCTGGGCACTGCATGACGCACCCATATGATGTTTTATTGGTACCATTCGATCGCGCTTGAGACGCCCGTTCCAACGGTATACGATTTCTGCATTTGGACTTGGCTTTTTGACGCGTATAGGCCGACATTATATATTTTTAGGAACAATTTTTTTATTTTAACACACACTATATTCATTGTCACCATTTTACACTAATGTTTTACACACAATCGATTGATTTTGATGAGAGCTCTCGATTGAAACTAAATCGAACGTCATAGTTTCTCGGAGTCAAAAGTTATACGAAAAGAAAATCTCGATACACAGCAAAATAACCTCAAAATGGTGGCGTTCTCCCCCTCCCTCGCGTGCGATGAGTCACAGTCCTTACTTAGCGTGATAAATTCTTTGGTCTTTTAGCTATTCAGTGATGCTATTGAATTTTTGATAAACATGATAGTTATGTAGCTGCAACACCAAAATGTATCCCCCATTTCGTTATCTCATTCGTTTTTTAGTACACTTTTTAAGTTTCACTTGTATGTAATGGAATCTTTGGACTCGATTTTTACCCATTTTAAAAGGTCAGATTAATTCGAAATTTTGCACACTTGTCAAGGACCGATGACAATACAATAATTTCATAATTTTGTTCAATTGTCCCGATCAGGATCCTCAAAATTAAGAATTTCAAGATATGGCGACTAATTCATTATATCGTTTCCAGATTTGACGACTAATTGCATATACCATTTCCAGAATTGGCGTCTAAAAGATCCTACCACTTAAAGAGGTGCAACCCTAAAAATGAAAACGCTTGTTATTAATGCAAATAAAACAAACAAAAAAGTGTTCTTTATGTGAAAAAGGAGATGGGAGGTGAGTTAGCAATTTCTTACCATAAAATAAGTCTAGTTTTTCTGAAAATGGAAATAAAAAAAAATATTTGTGGATGTGAAAAAAAATAACTTATGTTCTAACTGCTAAATATATATTTTTTATTTTTATAAAGTAATACGTTTAGAAGTGATGATACGAATTAACATTATAGCAATACGTTTAAAAAGTGATAAATTGATGCTCTAACTGCTAAATACTTTTTTATGTTGAAAAGGCAATATGTTTAGAAGTGATGATACAAATTAACATTACAGTAATACGTTTAAAAGGTGATAATACGATTGACATTTAATATTTCTTCTTACACACTTTTATTAGTTAGACCTGTATGTATAGAGACAGAATTTTTGAAATACAACGATATGGTACTCTTAAGAGGCCCCGTAAACGGAGAGAATAAGAGTACCCTTCAGACCCATTAATTAATATCCATTGGAGAGCAAGACTAATTCCAGCAGCCACGTAATTCCGGCTCCAAATATCAAACTCAAGGATAAATTCAACAAAGAATAAATGATAGTTTTAAAAACCAAAAAAAACAGGCTTTTATTCTAGATAGAACTAAAAAATGAAAAATAAATTATAATTTAAAAAAATACTAAAAAACACGTTTTTATAGTGAGTTGAACTCAAAAAGTAAAAAAAAAAAGTGTGTGTGCTTATGACCACACGCGATAGAAATGATAACTCAAATTTTGTAATGTTATTTCAGGGTTTAGTTAGGTGAATAAAAAACAAGAATATGTTAGTATTGTGTTAGAAAATTATTTATTCACATGTCTGTACTCATAAAGTAATATTTTTGTGCGAAAAATACTATCATATTTGGGAATTAATTGTATTCTAAGAAAGAAACAATAAGGTTATGTAGCTGAAATAGGTTATAAATCCTTTAGTGATTCACAATTTTATTTAAATATCTATAAAAAAAAACTCCGTCAAGCGTTGTTCCGTACTTCTTGTGCTTCATTCGGATCATTTGACATAATTAAATTGAATATTGATTTTAAAAAATCAATTAAAGGTTTTGATTTGTCTTTTGAAAACTCTACTTTAATATTCCCACTTAAAATCATAGGTAATTTGTTCAGAAGACCCGATCCGGCTATGTGTATTTTTGGTTGTAGTTTAACAATATATAATTCTCTATCCATAAATTAATTTAGGCAAAGGGATACATAGTATGCCAGGTAGTTGATTGAGAAGAGAGGAATCTAGGTCAAAACCTTTAAAAAGGAATTTAATCAGAAGATTTATATTACATAATCTCTGGCTTATACTAGCTCTTTTGTCATTGTATGGGAGTTTTGTACAAATATATCCACTGCTGCTGCAAGGAAAGTCTTCTTAATTATATTTTGTTTTCTTGTATTTAAATTATTTAATGTAACTTTTTCTTAATACCTGTATACTTAATTTTGTTATTTTAAATTTTTAATCGTTTTAATTTTCTTTTTAGACTCAAAGTATACCTAAGTTAGGTGATTATAATATAGAAGTATTTGTTCATTGTGCTATTCCGATTCACTCACAAAAATAGATTTTTACTCTTCAGGTCACTGCAATATTCCTAATGATAATAATGCTATTTACTTAGTTCTATAAAAACTTGTCCTTTATCTACATTTTATGTTTAATTTTAGTGTAGGATTTCTTTTTCTCTCTAGCCTATTTTTTAAAAATATTACGTTTCATTTTCCAGCTTCAACTAGGATTAGAAAGAATCCCACATCCACATTCCCCTAGAACAGGGGTGTCCAACCCGTGGCCCGCCTTGAATAATTTTGCTACCTACGAGATTCTTTACAACTTTACAAAATTCGACTATTTTGTACAATATTTTTTGTTTAAAAAGTGGTTTTTCTTTCTTTCTTTCTTTTTTTTGTAAAAAATAAATCCTGTAACTGTTATTATTTTATCACGCTGCTTCTGTTCCTGTGAATCTCTTTCTTTTTTCTAAATTGAAATTTATCAAATATAAAACGTGCTCAAACTTAACGCTCAAAAATCTGCAACATTAATTTCGTTACGCAAATACTCGTGCATTGAGATCGACTTGCAAAAACTAAATGAAAGAGTTGAGAAACAGATCTTACTAATTAAATAAATTAAACATTATTTGACCATTGCATTATTATTATTATACTATCTCTGTTTGTGTATACATGAAAAACAATAATATATCAGTCTGTTTTAAATTTTCACTCCAACAAATGTTTGTAATGGATCCAAATCTAATATAAAGATATATATTTTTATATGTGACCCGCGGGATTGTAAAGTTTTTCCGAAGTGGGCCGCGAGGTCATTTGGATTGGCCACCCCTGCTCTAGAAAGAGATGAGGGGGGGGGAGCCCCTCTTAGATCGAAGCTAGGAACTTTATTTTTATTTTTATTGGTGGGGGGAAACGTCCCTCCTTTCCTTTTTAGGGGTGTGTATATCCGAATGAAGACGAAAAAAGCTGAATGAGCGTTACATTTCCGAGCGTGACGTTCATTCAAGTTCACTCTCCGGCAAATCGCGCCAATAGAAGTTATCACTTCAATAATTCTTAATATAAGAATAAAATGATTAACGAGAAAATTAATGTCATTGTGGTAAAAGCGTGAGGGGCTCTATATTAATTGTTATAATTTCTTACTAGTTCTATTCCAAAATCTAGAGTTAGTGTAAAAATGTAATACAGAGCACCTCACGCTTTTACCACAACGGCATTAATTTTCTCGTTTATCATTTTATTCTTATATTAAGAATTATTTTTTTAACTTTTTACTTCGATTCACACACACTATAAAAGCGTGTTTTTAGTTGTTTTTTTTTTAACTGTAATTTATTTGAATCGCCTCCCTATGGAAACAATTTTAAAGACATATTCAGGTCAAAAATAGCGATCTTCCATGTCGATGCAAGCGTTCATGTAGACCAGGGGTGTCCAGCCCAAATGACCTTGTGGGCCACTTAGGAAAAACATTATAATCTCGCGGGCCGCACATAAAAATATCTACCTTTATATCAGATTTGGAAACAAAAAAAAACATTTATTGGAGTGAACATTTAAAACAGAATGAATTATTATTATTGTTTTCTCATTATTTTTCATGTATACAGGCATAGATAATATAATAATGTTTATATAATATAATAATGCAATAATCAAATAATGTTTAAAATATTAAGTTGCCATTTTCTTGAAAATTACGGTGTTCCTATTGAATTGATCTTTCGTTACTTATTGTTGAAATTTGATAGTGCTGTCATTCGCAAACGATTAAGTTTACGTTTTCCTTCTTTTTTTTTATTTAACAGTCCTGAAATTTTTTTAAACTTTAAAAAACAACTCTGACTGCCTCTTGCACGCTCCCAACAGAAAAGGAGGAGGGGAAACGAAAGTCGCACACACAGAGAATCATGTACCTTCCATAGTAAAGGATATGCAGAGTACATTTCGAAATTTATTAAAAAAAGTAGTTTACTATAGTAAAATCAAATGTAACAGTTTTATAAAATATAAATCTATTTTAATCTAAAGGACATTTCTATTATCAAAAAGGATTTATTTTAAAACAAGAACAGGTAACAGGAAAATACATTGTAGATTTATATACTATATATAAATTTCCCCTTAAACAAATTTCAAAATGAAAAAAATTTTAAAAACCTGATATTTAAAAAATTTAAAAAAAAAAGAGTCGTCGGACCTCAATTTACGTACAGGCAGGCCACGTGCGGCCCGCGTGTTGGATCCCCTGATGTAGACAACCGCATAATGAACGGTATGCAATGCGCTCTTTGGGTCGTCGGGGTTGTGGGGCAGGCAATTTTTTCTTTCTTCAATATCGTTTCCTTCCGTTTCGTAAACAGAATCCGATTCCGAGAAATCAATTATCTGGTCAGGCAGAAGAGCTGGTTGGGGGGTGGGGGAGGGACCGCATCCAGTTTGAAAGCAGCAGTCCTCAAGTAAAGTTCCGAGAAAACTCGCGGGGGGGATGGGTAGCTGAGAGCGAAAGCAGAGGCAGGAGCGTTTCAACAAAAATATAAGTTGAACGGAGTACCTGCTTCTCTCTCTCCCGCAGGGAAGCTCAAACTCCTGTCATGTGAAAACTGGGGAATTACATAGGTTCAACTTAACCTTAGCCCTTTGCTGCATTTAGAGATATTAAAAAATTTTTAAGTTAAATTAATCCAATTACTAGAGAAAATTACATTAAAATTAGGTGATTACATTAAGTGTCAAAAAATATTAATATTTAGGTGTGAAAAGTGTGGTGTAGTAAAAAACTTTATTTCAGAGGTGTACGTGTGTGCTGTTTGTGTTGTATCGTAAAATTATCTGCTTCCGCCGCTAACTGTCCCGGCGAGCCGGAGCACAGCCAGCACCTAGGTGTTGGCACAGCGCGGTAGACTTGAGCTTTGGGTTGGGGGAAAGAAAATCGATCGACGCAGTGCAGCTGCACCGTCGAAAAACTCCCCTCTTCTGAAGCTCGCTCAGAACGAACGGCTATTTAGGTACATTTGCGTTTCAGCAAAAACTGGTGTCGCTCGCCATTGATCTTTTTTTCACTTTCGTTCGGCAAAAACTGGTCTGGTCGACGTAGAGTCAGAACGGAAAATGCTCAATTTACCCAAGAGGATTAGTTGAAGATTCGCGGATAGACGCGTTACGGCATCTAATGCTTGTTGTTCCATTTATTTTTTCCCATCTTCTTCAAAGAATATTTAAAAATATTTCAGATAACCGATATAAATCTATTGGCAAAATTGTAAGTTTAACCTCAAGTAAGTCGAGGATTCATTTATTGAATCGGCCTTCTTGGCTCTGAAATCGATACAACCCGTTATTTTTCGCGATTAATCGTGGAAAACAAAGCATCCTTCTTCCATTAATCAATATCATTGCTTAAAATTCGCTCTTTAATTATTTTCGTGAATATCTTATAGCAGTGATCCGGTCCATGGATCAAATGGTGCCTAAAGAACATGAAACTATTGCCATTTTATATAAAGTGGTGCATTTCTCTCGGATGTGCGCAACTTCCCATGGAAATCACTTTATATTCCGCGTTAAATAACTTTTATTCATTTTTGGTGTAACTATATTTTATTCTGAAGGCATACTTAAATGTAACTAAATTAAAATTGTTAAATCAAAACAATCTAAAATATAAACAGTCAACGTGTCCCACCCTCAACGGGCCGCGGTAAAATGACCCAACGTTGACCGGTCCGCAGCGATAAAAAGGTTGCGCAACACTGTTATACAACAATGAATAACCACAGCGTCTAACACGGGAGGTGCTAGTGTTACTCCGACTTTCAGAAACCCATTATGTTCAAATTTTCTCAGAAATACAACTTTGAAAACCATTCTTTTCAATAAAAAAAGTGGAAATGTAAAATATGTTTTCTATTTATTAACGTTTGCTTACTAATAGGGGAAAGGTAAACATTGGAAAAATTACAAAATATTACTAATTTTTTTAAGGACTTCTTTTGAGCTTTTTGCACGAACAATAAATATTTTCAATTTATAGACTTTTTTCCCCTGCTCTTAATATGCCAAATTAAATACGGCATTTATTCATGATTGTTAGGGAGTCTCTGATCGTGTGTTAAGTGTGTTGAGGAGGGGGGCGCACTTTCTTCTCCAAACTTTAACATTGCGTAACGTTAGGACTTAAATGTTCAATTCTATTAAACTTGCAACAGCCCCCCACTATTCCACACTATGGGACTTCAATTGAATTAGGACTCCAACCCTCGATTCGATCAACAATCAAAGAATCCAGTGTATTGACTAAAGTCACTGAGCGATAGTTGTGGTGACCACCCTGGGTCTCACCTTGAACACCACGATTAATTTGAGGCAAAAAGAACCACTAAGAGCCATTTTGAATAATAATAATATTTATTTATTATTATAATTTTTCAAAAAATCTCTGATAACATAGAATACAATTATGTTACGTCACTTAAAAGGGATTTGCCTTTATATTAAATTAAATTACTAAGAATACGATTGATTACTAATCTAGCTCAACTCAAGTAAGGTTTACCGAAATAGGAGATCCGAGAAACACACGTATTCGAATTCTTAATTGTCATTAACTTTAACTAAGTTGCTTATTTTAAGCGAACGTAAATTATATTTACCGCTGGCTTATATCAGCCTTCTGGTACGTCTAGCAGCACGACGTCTTGACGAATCTAATCTCCTTGAATACGTTTAAAGTTGCTGGCTCAATAACCTTTCATCAATTCTCTTGCTATCTCGCAACGCTCGACTTAAATACCTTATCTAATTTAAATATCCCGTTCATCTTTTTGGAGTTGATTGGAAATAAACGCGAATTTATATTCCCCAAAAAGACGCCTAAGAAGATTAGTGGAAAGGTTCCGTACAGATTCGTCACATAGTGTATCCTTATACTAACCTGACATAAAATACTTAAAACTATATTTGTCTATTACCGAAGGGATATTAATTTATCAATACATGCTTTGATTGGTTCAATTTTAAAATCATTTTTCTTATACCGTATTATATCTTACAATTAACAATGTAGGGTTGGATATGTGCAATGAACAACCCCTCCCCCTGTACTTAGGGTGGAGCAGTCCACACTGACGTCACACCCCGTCAGGAATGTCCGACTAAAGGACACACGGGAAAATATGTAGACGGAGGTTAGGGACGCTAAGCTTTAGACGTAGGAGAAAGACGTTCTCCTTTGCTGTTCAGTATATAATCTAGATATTTCATCTTGTTAAATAAAGCATTCATCCTCCTTAGGTTGTAGTCATTTTCCCATATTTTGGGGGCTCGACCTTTCTCTTGCCTATTAAGGAAAATCTCCTCTAGACGAGAGAAAATTTTTAAGACGCGTTAATATTTTTCTTCAGTGGACGCTACATTGCAAAAAGCGCAAAAACGTGTTGCTGTTGGAATTTCTTTTTCTTGGATTCATTTAGTGCCTCAACTGGTTTTGGATTTATTGTACGGACTGCTCCCCAACACCAGGTAGGCAAAATTTAATTAAACGTATTTTTTTGTGTTTATTTTGGCTTTAAAATTACTGTATTTAGTAGTTTTAACTCAGAGTGTGATAGGGAAATTTTGATTACAACCTTGCACCGTCTATAAATTTTCAAAGTGATTAATTTTGTATATTAAGATGTCCTGTAAAAATATTAAATTAGGCGATATTCCTATAATTGCTAATTCGTTGAAATGTGGTACAACTCGTGCTGTAAAAACATTAAATTCTATATTAGGATTCACCGAATTTGACCGTTCATCGCGAAATAAAATAAGAAATTTTTCTACATTCCCTAAAGAGTTTAGAGTTGAAGAACACAAAGAAAAAATTTTAACCGAATTCTCATTGCCTGATTTTATCTCAGTCGCTAATTTATTGCATTTAGACGTAGAAACAAATGAGTAAAATTTATGCAATAGTATATTTAAAGCTTTGACGAACGTAGATGAATTCCAACTAACATTAAATAATTCGGAGGCATCCTTTTCTGAAGGCGAAAACGTAGTTTCAAAAACGAATCACGTTAGACAGGAATTTTTCATTGGAAGGGACAGACCAGCACTCCCCTGTTCAACATCCGGTCAATAATTCTCCCCTACCCAGCGTTCAAGGTTATTCTTTCATGCCGGCACATCAAAACGTTTCATCTCTTTGTACACAAAATACTTTTCCTCCCTATTCAAACGATGCTTCCCTTACAGAGATGAATACCCAGTTTTGGACTTTATTGCGGGATATTTCGGCGACTAGTAGAAAATTTACCGGGGAAGATTTTTATTCTGTAAATAGTTTCTTTCGCGATGTTGAAGAAAATTTTGATTTATTCCCAGCTATCAGTTCTTCTCAAAAATTAATTTTCGTGAAACGTCTAGTATGTGGAACTGCTAAATCATTTCTTTTTTCACAAAGAAAGTTAAATACATACGAGTCATTCAAAAAAAGCTTTAATTGAAGAATCTTCGGATTCAGTTACTTCAATAGAAATTCACCGTGAATTAGAAAAAGGAAAATGTATAAAACCGAGACTTTAATGCAATATTTTAATTCCATACGTGAATTAGCAAATAGATGTGATTCAAAAATTGACGAAGCATCAGTTATCCAGTACGTAATTAATGGAATTGATGGGCCTCGTTCAGATAAAATAATCCTCTATGGTGCAACCTCATTTTCCGAATTTAAGCAGAAATTACGTACCTATGAAACTCATTAAAAACATGGGAATACATAACTTTAATTCACCGAATTTTCGTCATTCATATGAAAGCCGAGGACGGGGGAATTTAATCAACAAAGCTTCCAACGAAAACCCACAAGATTTAACGTTTCCGACGCAGCTAAAAATCCCCAACGTTGTTTTAATTGTAATGATATATAGGTCATCTATCAAAATCTTGTCCTAATCATTCATGTGGCCCCAGATGCCTCTCATGTAATCTTTATGGTCACAAATCATTTGAATGCCGACGAGCTAATTTAAATAACACTTCTACACCACCTTCTGGTGTAAATGCTGTGCATGAATTGCCTTCTCCTATTAATATGTGAAAAGACGTAACAATTTTTGGGTGTAAACTTAACGGGTTAGT
The DNA here is from genome assembly GCA_019973935.1 of Trichonephila clavipes. NCBI lineage: Eukaryota > Metazoa > Arthropoda > Arachnida > Araneae > Nephilidae > Trichonephila > Trichonephila clavipes. The sequence continues at coordinate 393,289 of BMAU01018765.1, forward strand.
AGACACAGGCAGCAATTTAACACTATTAAGAAATTCTACTTACATAAATATAGATGCACCGCCACTGAAACAAACCAACACATTATTAACAGGTTTTGGTTTTTCGCGAATTAATGTGATAGGAACTTTTGATTCTGAAATTACTATCGATGATCAAATTTTTCCTGTTACTATTTCTGTTGTACCAAATTCTTGTACAAATTATGACCTTATAATCGGTTGTGACGAAATTAAACAAGCACATCTAAATATATCGCCTCCAGGCGTAAAATTTGCACAAATTTTAAGGCCATCTGATAATGAAAATGAAAATTTTATTATGACGATTTCTGACGGTTCACCCACATTTGATATCGGCCCAAATGTTTCTCAACATAATCGAGCTGAAGTTGAACAACTGCTATCGACATACACGCCTAAAAAAACAAAAACTGTAAACATTGAGCTTGATATCGCTCTCACCGACGACGAACCGATATTTCATAAGCCCCGACGTTTGCCATTTGCTGAACGAGATATAGTGGACGCTCAAGTTGATGAATGGGTTAAAAATGGAATTGTTGAGCCATGTTCATCCCCTTACGCTAGTCAAGTTGTGGTAGTAAAGAAAAAAGACGGGAAATCAAGAGTTTGCATTGATTATAGACGCTTAAATCGCAAACTTATTAAAGATAACTATCCTCTTCCTTTAATTGACGATATTTTAGATTGTCTCCAAAATGCTAAAATATTTACTACTCTAGATCTAAAAAATGGATTTTTCCATGTCGCGGTAAATAAAAGGGAGCCGTAAATTTACTAGTTTTGTAACTCACAATGGTCAGTATCAATTTAGACGAATGCCTTTTGGACTGAGTACTTGTCCTTCCACCTTTATGCGGTACATAAATGTCATTTTCCGACATCTGTTTTCAAAAGTATTGTTATCCCATCTATGGATGATGTCGTTATTCCCGCTGCTAATGAGTCCCAAGCCCTTGAATATCTAAAAATTGTTCTACAGGTAGCTTGTGATTACGGACTTGAAATAAATTTTAAAAAATGTCAATTTTTACATAATAAAATTGAGTTTCTTGGCCATATAGAAAACGGTAGATTGTTTCCTTCCCCTTCAAAAAATAAAGCTGTTATTAATTATCCTGATCTTAAAAATATTAAAGACGTTCGCCGATTTCTAGGTCTTACTGGCTATTTTAGAAAGTTTTTACCCTCATATTCGACCATAGCGAAACCTTTGAGTGACCTCCTTCGTAAAGACTCCCTTTTCCGATTTTATGCAGAACAACAGACAGCATTTCAAAAATTAAAATACTTACTTTCCCAACAACCCATTTTAAGTACTTTTAACCAAAATTCTCCCACTGAGATTCACACTGACGCGTCAATCGATGGTTTGGGTGCTGTCCTACTCCAAAAATCCATACACGACAACCAGTTTCACCCTGTATTCTACATGTCAAAAAAGACATCAGACCATGAAAGAAAGTACACTAGTTTTGAACTAGAAGTCCTTGCAGTGGTCGAAGCACTTAAAAAGTTTCGCATTTATGTACTAGGAACATTATTCAAAATTATTACTGACTGTGACGCCCTCGTCAAAAAACTAAGTAAAAAAGAGCTTAACCCCAGGATAGCCAGATGGGCACTTTATCTCCAAGAATTTAATTATACAATAGAACACCGTACAGGCTCAAAGATGGCTCATGTGGATGCTCTCAGTCGACCTCCACATTGTATGCTAATCCAAAATAGTGTTCATCTTCAATTTCTCAAAGCACAACAGGCTGATGACCAAATAACAACAATAAAGACGCTTCTAGAAACAACGCCGCATGACAACTATATCGTAAAAAACAAACTTCTTTACAAAACAGTCAATGGCACCGATTTACTAGTGGTACCTGACGAAATGCAGGCTAACATCATTAAAACTGCACATGAACGTGGACATTTTGCTGTTCTACGCACACAAAATTTAGCAGACTTTTACATCCCACGACTTAAAGACAAAGTTGAAAAATGCATTCAAAACTGTGTTACATGCATTCTCATAAACCGGAAACGTGGAAAACAAGATGGCACGCTTAACCCGATAGGAAAAAAACGATTTACCTCTCCATACATTTCATCTAGATCATTTGGGTCCCCTAGCGACAACTTCTAAGAAATATAAGCATGTTTTTGCAGTGATTGACGCATTCAGTAAATTTACATGGCTGTATCCCACTAGATCTATGGACGCTGCAGAAGTCATAAATCGATTAGAAAACCAAAGACATGTCTTCGGAAACCCCGCTAGGATTATCACTGATAAAGGATCCGCATTTACTTCCTCTGCATTTGAAGATTACTGTGAAAAGAGAGCAAAACATCCTTCATATCTCCATTACAACTGGTCTCCCAAGATCTAATGTGGCCGCGGTAGCCGAGTGGTATAGGTATCGGACTGTGGCTTGCTTTGTCACAGGTTCGAGCCCAGTACCACTAAAGACCCGCCGTGTAGGGCAGCGATGCACGTTAAATCTGTCGAGAGCTGAAACGTCCTCCCGTTGGTGTGGTGTGGTAGTTAGGAGAGGGGGGTGCCAGCTCAGGTGTCGTCCACGTCACTTGACCATGGTTCAAAATTACGTGGTCCGTCGCCAAAAGCCCTCGTGTAGCTGAACAGTGCGACGTTAATATTCAATCAATCAATCAACCCAAGATCTAATGGCCAAATTGAAAAACAAAATTCCACCATCATTGCTGTGCTGTCAAAACTTTCTGTCGACGATCCTGAGAAATGGTACTCTCACGTACCCCACCTGCAAGAAATCCTGAACTCAACTTTTCAAAGAAGCATCAAGATGACTCCATTTGCGCTCCTTTTCGGCACCAAGATGAAGTCTTGCCAGGACATTGAGATTGTCAAACTTCTTAACGATGAGATTACAGCTCAATTCCAAGAACAACGTGATGCTCTCCGTCAAGATGCCAAAAAGCAAATCTTTGTTCAAGATGAGAATCGCCGCACGTACAATCTCCGGCGCAGACAAGCTCATAAATATCAACTACATGACCTAGTAGCAATTAAACGCACTCAGTTTGGTCCAGGCTTGAAACTTAAGCAAAAATACCTCGGACCATACAAAGTTACAAAAGTCAAGCGCAATGACACTTATGACGTAGAAAAGTGTGATTTTGTCGACGGACCATCAAAAACGTCTACTTGTGCAGAATTCATGAAACTCTGGCCAAACCAAACTAACTCTACTTGATTTCTCCATTAAAAAGTGTTCACAATTTTTCTTCCTGTGAAAGACTTTCGTTATGGACATTAACAACAGACTTTTTATCTATTTATTTATTTTTGATTCCATTTTTATTGAATGACTCTAACATTTTCTTATTTCATTTTAGTACAAATTTAAGTGTTTAGAAGTAGGAGCATCTTGCTTCTCAATATGTTCCTGTTCCTTATTCCAGATTCTTATTTTAGTCTTGATCTTATTTGTATCGTTAACATAATTTGTTTTACCCCAGTGGTAATGTATGAAATTTTTTCTATTTATGAAATATTACTTTAAATTTGTTTATTTTTCAGTATTTTTGTACTTTTTCTTTGATGATATTTTGTGTTGTGTATAATTCTTTCATACTGTGTACATTTTTAATATTTCATTACTATGTATCTGTACATTTTATCATTGTATATAATCAGGCGAGGTCGCCTTCCCGGTCATGATGGCCGAGGTAGGGTTCGATATGTACAATGGACAACCCCTCCCCCTGTACTTAGGGTGGAGCAGTCCACACTGACGTCACACCCCGTCAGGAATGTCCGACTAAAAGGACACACGGGAAAATATGTAGAAAATCCAAAGAATCCAGTGTATTGACTAAAGTCACTGAGCGATAGTTGTGGTGACCACCCTGGGTCTCACCTTGAACACCACGATTAATTTGAGGCAAAGAACCACTAAGAGCCATTTTGAATAATAATAATATTTATTTATTATTATAATTTTTTCAAAAAAATCTCTGATAACATAGAATACAATTATGTTACGTCACTTAAAGGGATTTGCCTTTATATTAAATTAAATTACTAAGAATACGATTGATTACTAATCTAGCTCAACTCAAGTAAGGTTTACCGAAATAGGAGATCCGAGAAACACACGTATTCGAATTCTTAATTGTCATTAACTTTAACTAAGTTGCTTATTTTAAGCGAACGTAAATTATATTTACCGCTGGCTTATATCAGCCTTCTGGTACGTCTAGCAGCACGACGTCTTGACGAATCTAATCTCCTTGAATACGTTTAAAGTTGCTGGCTCAATAACCTTTCATCAATTCTCTTGCTATCTCGCAACGCTCGACTTAAATACCTTATCTAATTTAAATATCCCGTTCATCTTTTTGGAGTTGATTGAAATAAACGCGAATTTATATTCCCAAAAGACGCCTAAGAAAGATTAGTGGAAAGGTTCCGTACAGATTCGTCACATAGTGTATCCTTATACTAACCTGACATAAAATACTTAAAACTATATTTGTCTATTACCGAAGGGATATTAATTTATCAATACATGCTTTGATTGGTTCAATTTTAAAATCATTTTTTCTTATACCGTATTATATCTTACAATTAACAATGTAGGGTTGGATATGTGCAATGAACAACCCCTCCCCCTGTACTTAGGGTGGAGCAGTCCACACTGACGTCACACCCCGTCAGGAATGTCCGACTAAAGGACACACGGGAAAATATGTAGACGGAGGTTAGGGACGCTAAGCTTTAGACGTAGGAGAAAGACGTTCTCCTTTGCTGTTCAGTATATAATCTAGATATTTCATCTTGTTAAATAAAGCATTCATCCTCCTTAGGTTTTAGTCATATTTTTTCCCATATCAATAAGTAAATTTCGCATTGAATATTGACCAATGAAATTCGCGTAAGTTTAGTACAGAGAAGTTTTATTTCTTAAGTAATTTCATACTTGAAAGTAGCACTTGGCACTGTATACACAATCTGTTTAAATAAAATAAAATAAATATAAATGTTTCAAAGGATAAAAAAAAATTAATAGCCTTGACAGAGCCCGAGAACACAAAGGAAAGAGTGATAACAAAACTAGCTTAAGGTGGCAAAATAATTAGAGATAAAAGGTATATTTATAGAGAAAAAGAGGTATTTTCTGTGATAAGTTTGGGTTTTTTTTTCTAAAGCCGATCGACATAATTCCGTTTCAAGGTTACAACACATAGTTTCATATTTGAAAATAATCTAAACAGCGGTAAGATCAACATTGGAGTTATTATCAGCAAAAAAAAAAATAAAATTGTTAAATATGGATTTAATTTTTAATTCTCTTAACCCATCGTAAAAATGTATCAGAAATTTAAAATTCTGATTAATATTTGTAACAACTATTTGTAGTCTCTTATTCTCGTTGTCAAATTTCAAAGCAGAATTTCGTCTTTAAAAACACTTAGTAAATACATTCAGTCTTATATTTATATACTTTGCATCGAAAAAGTATTTGTTCGACATACAGCAAAAGTTAAACATTACATGTACTCAGTAGCACAGACAGGAATTTTTCAATGTGGGGGGGGAGGTACAGGACCGGAAGTCTACCATTCTTGTATCAGGCTTTTGATTTTATCGTTTTTCGGGAACAAAAAATAGCAAAAAACTAATTATTGAATAAATAATTAGCATTAATTAATAAAATTAATCATTAATAACAAATAATTAAATTTTACGTACTATATACTTAAAACTATAATCAATCAGAAAATAAAATAAGGGCTCGGGGGTCCGTACCCCTAGGCCCAACCCCCTGGTGTGCGCCACTGCATATACTTATTACTTAAGTAAAGATAAATTTCTTAATTTTAATGTGGATATCATGTAGTGCGTAGTCATGAGAACAATCATAGCTTCATTAATTCCTCATTGAGTTTAAACGAAGTGGAATTTAAGCTAAAAATAATATTCGGACTTTTAAGAAACTATGATATATATATATATATAAATTATATAAAATATATATATATATATATATATATATATATATATATATATATATATATACATGGTTAATGCCTAGTATAAACTTGGAGGGGAGTTAGAGAAGGTCATGAGGAGCCATAATAACATAGAAAAGCATGGGCGGAAAGCGATAGGTAGCACTTCTATGATCTCTCAAGGTCAGCACATGTGGTTTCCTCATTTCAGGCATGGACAGGGAGTAACAAACATGAATCGTTAATACGAACGCCAAGTTGGCAGATATCCACTTCATCAACGGTATAGCCAACGGAAATAGACGAGTTGCTGTTCGGTTGTATGGGGAATATTCCAACGAGGTGACAACTGAATCATCAAGCGTTTGCTGGGATGCATCAGAACCTGGCGGAACAGGGATCTCTTAGAACCATGATTGACGACACGCCCGTCAATTCTGAAATGGACCTGGTGAACCGAATATCCATCGTTGTTGCTGCGATCCAAGAAGCGTCCGGTATTTTCAAACATGTCCACCAATCCATGTCGCATCGGCATCGTACGTGCATGCATGTCAATGGTAGCAATTTCAAACACCTCCTGTGATGCTTTAATGTTACACTAGATTCTATATTGTGACCTTACTGTCTTTATGTCTCTTTATTTCGTTACCTTATATATATATATATATATATATATATATACATATATATGTATAGTTTTTAATAATCTCTACTAGGGAGACAGAAATTACTTAAACGTTAAAGATAAAAGAATCCCACAGGTATTGGAAATTAAAAAGAAGTAGCTGCGGTTTGCTGAGGTTTGCTTCTAATTCTATATAAAAGAAAAATTTAATCCAGTGCTTCTCAAACTTTCAAGATTTGCGACCCAGTATTCAATCAGAATTTCCATCGCGCCCCCCTTCCATACAATTACAATGTTTTGAATTCAATAATACTATACTTTGACGCTAAAGCTACAATACGATTTTAACCTCCTAAGTGTCACTGGCGTATATACACGTCTCGCTCAGCCAAAACGTTAATTGTCTCGGACATATTTATACATCGTTCCGATGTACGATCTTTTCTGTGCAGTGCTACCCATAAACTTATTTCGAAGGCTTTGGAATGCAATAAAAGGATTTTGACAAAGTTTGCAAAGTATTTACTTATTTCAGAGGATTTGCTTATTTATTCCTTTTCTTCCTTGCCCCCTTCCAATACATCACTTGCGCCACATGGCACGTCTATGTGGAAAACAGTGTCATTGGGAGCGAATTGCGTAACTTTTTTTTAATCAGCAGTTAAAGAATTAGTTATAAACAGTGCGAATTAGTAAGACAAGTGTTAATTTTTGTATATAATTTTATACATGACAAGCCCATGGGGTCGCTGGTCATTATTAAACTTGTTCTTAACTTTGTATTGTTAAATTAATTATAAAATACATCGTGCAGTACTGATACATTTATAAGTGTATTATATTAGTGTAAATGTGTATTTATTTTTTATTGTGTCAGGGGATTTTTTTTGTTTACTTTCAGTAAATAAATAATTTTTTTACATAGTCTTTTGTGTTTTCGACTTTTCAATATGCTTGCGTCCCCCTCATACAGTTATCACGCCTCCTAGGGGGGCGCACCCCACAGTTTGAGAAACGCTGGTTTAATCCATTTTGTGGCGAGTCAACCTGATATGTGAATATAAGGGTTGATTCATCGATCTTTATTTATTTATTTTTTGTCTGTAGTTGTTTCGGTGGTAAAATAATATTGCATTACATTTGAACTTTTGTAATTAGCTTAACTTCTGGTTAATTTGAATAAACTACAATGGTAAAACCTAAAGTCATTCTTTCTCATTCTATCTATAAAATCACAATAATCGTTTTTAGATTGAGTCATTTATATCTGAGTTTCCTGTGGATTTTAGAGCTTCTCTCTATGGCAGCTTAAATACTACAAACATTCATTTCCTGCATGATTAGAACCCAGTCCTAGTAACTCAGCGGCTTATGCAAAAACGAAATTTGCGAATCCAAGATATTTTAATAAGGTCTTCTTTGGACCATGTTCTTGGCAGACACACCACAAGGCTTCTTTAGCAATTTTACTCCCGTTTCTTGCCTCCACAGAAGCCCAAGTGATCTGTGATATTTCAGTTCTGATTCTACTGAAGACCTGTCTTGTAGTAGGTGCACATTTAATCTGGGTTGAAAATAATAACACTGGTGTAGTTTGGAAGTTAAGAGAGTAAAGTGCAAGCAAAAGTGTTGTTTTTGTCATTTGACTGTGGTCCAGAATTATGAGCTCGTTGCCAATAACCCTCGAGTTTTTTTTAAGTCCGACATTACTAAAACTATCAAACAGTCGATATTTACATTTTCTTCCTTTTCACCTTGGTTCTAGACCAGGTGTGCACTTGTTATAAATATTTATCTAATTATTTGCATTGGTTTATAATATATTTCTTAGTATTTAGAGAGAGAGCAGATTCGTTAAATATGGCTCTTGCTCTAATAAAACGACAGAACTCCATTTCCATTTGGTTGGTGCATTCAAAGATATTTGGTTAATTAACCTCTTTCTTCCCTTACAAATTTTTTTGAAAAAAATTGCAAAAAATCACATTTTTTTATTTTAATATTAAATACAAGGAAACGAAACAAACGAAATATGTAGGTTTTAGATTGAATATTTAATTTTTTACCGGTGTAAAAGCATTCAGTTTTAATATTAGTTTACTATCCCGAGTTACTCGGGCAAATGGAAATAAGTTAAATATTAGTCTTTGTATGATAGTTTTTGAAACAATGGACAACATAAAGTGATACCTGGCATTCTGTACACTGGTATCTGGTCTCTTTTCTTACTGGCTTACTTCAGGAATCTCTTTTATGGGAGCACAGAGCACATTGTCTCGTTGGATTGGATTTTTTTCAGTAGCAGAGGAATAACATCTGGAAAATGCCCTGAGGTTAACCTGAGTGATAATGGACTAATGCTAGGTCTTCCTGATGTGGCAGAAAACTCGTCACGATGATTTTCATAGATTATTTTTTCTATTAGTTCCATTCTAAATTGTTTTGGTGATCGGAAACCACCTTATTTACAGTACAAAATGTAGACTACATTCAGAAGCATCACTTCCACTATTTTCAATGTCCACCTCTTTTTAATCACAATCTGAAAAATCATCGCTTTCGCTAGCTTGCATCATCGCCGTTATTTTACTTTTTTCACATAACGGAAATATCCTTCTTCGTACATCACTAATCCACAAGCCGACGCGTACTATACAAAAAGGAAAACATGTGACCGCCAAAAGATTCGCGAAATCAAGAAAACTTTGCAAGCTGCCAATCAAAACTGAATATTTCCTTTTATTTCCTCCAGGCTGAATAAACCCGTGATAAAACCAATCGTAGTGACAAATTCTACTTCCCCCGCGTTTTCTCGGGATAATAATTAACTGCAATATATACGAACCCGAGATGACTCGGGATAATAAGGCAAGCGGTTAAAGAACTTGGAATATTTACTCATGTCTAAAATTAAGGTCATAAATACAAAATCTGGGAAAACTGACGAATTATATACACTGCTGGACAATTGCTAAGGACGGATCACAAATTGCTATGTAGCATAACATTAAGCGAGACATGAGGCCTAGTAGGATAAAATATAGTTGCCACACTGTTCAGACATTAGAATAAAGAATATTTATTGTTCTGGAAAGTACAAAAGCTGTGAAACATCTGAAAGAAAAAAAAAATATTCATTTGATCTGCGTACGGAGAAATGGAACAATGCATCTAAAAGTCAGCAGGCACCTTAAAGAAAGGTATCAGTACGAGATATGTCCAACGTGGAGTGTGATGCAACATTCCACACGTCGTACCATACTTTGCACAACATTATCCAGCAGCTGTTGAGGCAATTTATCCCATTCCTCTGTGAGTGCACGGATGAGGGTGTTCTTGTTTGTCGGAGGATAATTTCGAACAGCAACTTGCCTCCCCAAAGCATCCCACACATTTTAAATGGTGTTTAGATCTGGAAAACGCGCTGGCCATACGAGACGTTGAATACCCTCGCTGTCTAGACAATCCTGAACAGCGAGTGTTCGATGACATGTTGCGTTGTCGTCCATAAAAACAAATTTATCACTGTCAGCACCACGGAAAAGACGAACATGAGGAAGTAGAACTTCATCAATGTATCGTTGGCCCGTCATAGTCCCATTCGCAACCACATATAGGCGCGTGCGGCCATTGATCATGATGCCGGCCCACACCATGATACTGCATGTCGGATATCGGTCCTTTTCCTGGATATTTTCTAGACGATAAGCAGTACCACTCTCGCGCCAGATCAGTTGGCGTCTACAATCCGATGACAGAATGAACCTACTCTCATCTGAGAATAGTACGCATGCCCAGTCCTGTTCAGTCCAATTGTGATGCTCACGACACCATTGCAAACGGGCAGTACGGTGCTGTCTGGTCAATGGGACACACACAACAGGCGTGCGTGCGTATAGTCCTTATCCCCTCAAACGTCTGGCAACAGTTTTTCGGGAGATCTGCTTTCCTGAGGCAGCAAGAAACTGATTTGCCACCTGCTGAGCTGTGGTGCGCCTGTTCCTTTTTGCTGATAGGACGATATATCTGTCTTCTGCAGGCGTCGTACTTCTAACACGACCTCCCCCGTGCCGTCTACTACATATTCCAGTAGTTTTAAATGACTTCCACAGCCGTGAAACAACGCTGTGAGCGATGTCGAACTCCCTGGCAACATCTGTTATTTTTCGCCCTTCTTCGATCTTTCCAATAATTGGGCCACGCATAAAATCATCTATGTGATGTCGGGAAGACATGCCAAAAATTTTAAGTTCGTCTATTAAATCTTTCCTGTAAAACTTTGACTTGAAACAACAACTGTCCACACGCGTCAAAACCTTTAAAGCTCTTATGAACGCTATCACGTGATGAACAGACATGGAAAAAAAATTTGCTTACTCATACTTCTTCTTACTAATATCCCGCACTTATTCTAATTTTCCACATTTTGCTTTCTTTCATTTTGTGGTTGCTACGGATGATAGTGTTATCCGTCCTTAGCAATTGTCCAGCAGTGTATATTCAGTGTGTCGCCCCGAAATTTGACAGAGACGTATCACAATGTCAGAAAGAATATAGCAATATAGCCACAACGAAAAGATTTTAATTTTGAATTAAGATAGTGGGGAAAACCGCCCTGGACACCAAGCTTGAATTGAGGCAAAGAATTACCAGACGACATTTTTACAATAACAAATTATATTTATTCACTTGAATCAATTATCAACCTTCTAAATACAAAGATGAATCAATATGTTTACGTCAATGGGATTAAACTTTACTCTTAAATTAAATCACAAAATATGATACTAATCAACTATTAAACTCAATATCGAGAACCGGTTTACTGGAATAAGAGGACCGAGAGATATACGCAATTTGAATTACTAGCAATCATTAACTTTCCACTAACTCTAAGGGCTGCGGTAGCCCAGTGGTTAAGGTATCCAACCATGGCAGGCATGTCATGAGTTCGATCCAAGTACCACTAAAGACCCGCCGTGTAGGGCAGCGATGCACGTTAAATCTGTCGAGAGCTGAAACGTCCTCCCGTTGGTGTGGTGTGGTAGTTAGGAGAGGGGGTGCCAGCTCAGGTGTCGTCCACGTCACTTGACCATGGTTCAAAATTACGTGGTCCGTCGCCAAAAGCCCTCGTGTAGCTGAGCAGTGCGACGTTAATATTAACTCAACTCAACTCAACCCACTAACTCTGTTATATATTTACTCTTATGATCCTATAATCGAAATTTAAATATTACCTGACTTTTGCTACTTCACTCCTTTCCAGTCTGCTCAAACTTTCCAAATGTAGGTCGCTGCCTGATAATCAGCCAGAAACTAATCACACAATCAACTTGAATTTTCTTAGAACTCCGTCAATGTATCTCTTGGCTCAATAGCCTTCTCACTGTTAACTTACAACACTCTCCTTAAATACGTTGATTCATTTGCATATCCTGGTTTCTGCTTTTAGAGCTGGTTGGAAATATACGCGAATTTACAATCCCCAAAGACGCCCAAGAGTATTAGCGATAAAGTGCTGTACAGATTCGTCACAAGATATAGTGTAAAATCTTGATCTTGCATCAGAGATAAAGCATTTAATTTGGGAAAAGTCTGTCTAATTTGGACTGTAACCACCGTGCACCGGTATCCGAGCCTCATAACGAGCTGTCATACTATTTATGAGGGTATCAATAAATATTTATGGCAACAAAGCCCATTCTTCAAAAAGCGTGACTTTTAATTCCTAGGGGGTCCCGGGAGGTGGGCTACGCTGAGAAATAGCATTTCCTAGGTAATCCCAAATATGTTCAATAGGACTGAGATCTGGAGACTTTGAGGGCCAATCCCTACTGCGAATATCCACTCCTTCATGAAATTCATCCACAATGGGAGCTCTGTGGGGCCGCGCATTTTCGTCCATAAAAATGTAGTCCGGGTGCATAGCACCCAGAAGAACCTCACACAGGCTCCCAGAATTTCATCCCTATAGCACTGTGAGTTTACAGTACTCGTATCAAAAACGTACAGGGGCTTACGACTGCCAAACATTATGCAGCCTCATACAAGGATTCCGTTGCCACCAAATCTGTCGATTTTTGTCTCGTATTAGGGATGAAAGCGAGCTCCATTTTCTCTCCAAATGAAGACTCTACAAAAATCATTTTGCCTAGGGAATCTCGACTCATCACTGAAAAGAACATGCCCCCATTCTTTTAATGTCCACGACTAATGTTTCCGGGTCCACAATATCCTGTCTTTCCGGTTGGTTGCAATCAAAAGGACACATAAGACTGGGCGCCATTCCTAAAGGCCAGTCTCTGCAAGACGGCTGCAGAGTGTTTGCATGGAAATTCTTCTTCGAGACACAGCAGCAAGATCCCAAGCAAACTGAAGAGCCGTTGTCCGTCTATGAAGTTGTGCGCTTAAGTCCAAGTAGCGTTCCTTTGAAGATGCCGATGTTCTATCATGACCGTGACTGACTTTCCTGGTGATAGTACCGCTTGTTTGGAATTGATCCCACAGCCGAGAGACCATTTTCGGGCCACTTGTAACCATCAAGCCACCTCCATTAGAGCCTGGCCAGCTTCCTGCCTGACAACGGCTCTCCATCTCAAAGAATCATATAACCGATTATCAGAATTAATTCTCATTGAAAATATACTAACTTGTTTGCTTTAATGCAATATTCACAAAACTGTAGGCAAAAATCGAATATGTTTAATCCGTATCAATCCAGTAATTTTGCAAAAACTAAATCTAAACATCTTTTCCTAAACTGAAGGTTGATATTAAAAAAAAACTATCCGTTCTTCAAAGTATATAAAATACAAATTATATCAGTTTTTCAGGAGGCAATTTAAAATTATGGCGAAAAACATGTTTGTGACCTTAATTTTGGACATGAGTTTATATCAGTAAAAATAATGGTTTGATGTATAGTCACTTACCTAAAGAATGTAATTCGTTGATGGTTAAACTGTTATGTTCAGCTCTAAAATTTATAGTGGAGGAGAAATCCAATTCAATTTTAATGCTCATAAAAGCTTAATAAGAGCACCACAATTTGATAAAGTACGTCAGTTTAAATGCAATACTGAAACATTTTCCAAAATTTTATATTCTTGTTTTACGCACAACTTAATTTACATCCTCTACTTTCATTTTTTAAGGTTACTTTTTACAACAGTTATGTCTGTATACAGATAGAAAGATATCGTAGAAAATATATATTGTTGAATAAATATAACTTTCTTGTAGATTGAACTCTTCTTTTGTTTCAGATACTTTAAAAATGAGGGACGAAAACCAAAACATGCAGGAGCATTTATCTAAATCTGATCAAATGACATACGGCAGTATTTCCGGTTCATTTACGTCCACTCCTGAAGAAACAGTTAAAGAAACAGTTAAGAGAAGAAGAAAATATACAACGACCCAATGGTTAATTTTAATTACATTAGCCTTTGGTAATTTTTGCGCTGGTGCTTGTGTATCACTACAGGCTCCTTTTTTCCCAGCAGAGGTAAGGTTTTAATTTAATTTTGAGACAAATTTTATTCATTCAAAATACACTCTGTCGCAAAAAAATATATGCACCCAGAAGAAATCAAGCTACAATCACGAAACTCGGCAAGAATGTAGTCTGGTAAGAGATATGCAAATGATTAAAATTTCGAAGCCAATGAGACAAGGCTAAGTGTGCTATGCGCATATTAGTTGCGCAACTGGGAGAGTTTAAAAGCATGAGTACGAGCGCCGTACGGCTATCCAAACGAATCTGATGACTTTGATAGACGATATTGAGACTTAGGATGCCTCTAAGACGTAACCGGCGGCAGTACGAGCAGCTGACGGACTTTGATAGGGGCCGTATAATAGGCCTCAGAGAAGCAGGTTGGTCGAATAGACGTATCGGCCGCCACCTCGGTCGGAGCGATATGGTAGTTGCTCGGTGTTGGCAACAGTGGATCACAGAAGGTAGAGTGTACCGTCGCGGAGGGTCAGGACGTCCCAGGAACACAAATGATCGCGAGGATCGTGCAATCAGAAGAGTGGCCACTTCGGCACCAACAACGTCGCTAGCATCGATTCAACGCCACTTACCTCCTTCCAGACATCCAGTGCCATCAAGAGAAACCATAAGGAGACGACTGACAGAAGTTGGCTTGAGGAGCCGACGTCCGCTAAGACGCTTACCACTGACCCCACATCATAGGCAGTGTCGACTGGATTTTGCCGACCTCGGGCAACTTGGAGTGTGACAGACTGGAGACGTGTCATCTTCAGTAATGAATCCCGATTCAGTCTCAGTGCTGATGACCACCGCACACGTGTCTGGAGGCGCACCGGCCAGCGGTCCGATCCGGCATTTATTGTCGAGCGGCATACAGCAATTTCACAAGGTGTGACAGTGTGGGGAGCAATTTCTTGGGACACACGATCATCTTTAGTGGTCCTTCAAGGCACTTTGACAGCTCGCAGATACGTGGACGATATTTAACCGCCGATTGTGCTACCCATGCTATCAAGTCGCCCAGGTGCCATTTATCAACAGGATAATGCTCGTCCACATACTGCGCGACTCTCCCAACAATGTCTTCAAGGATATGACGTCCTACCATGGCCTGCCAGGTCACCAGATCTTTCGCCAATAGAGCATGTCTGCGACGCGCTGGGAAGGCAACTGCAGCCGTCCCGAGATACAGGAGAATTAACTGCGCAGATGCAAAGACTATGGCAGGATCTTCCACAGGGGGTCATAAGTGATCTAATTAAATCGATGCCACGCCGAATTTCGGCTTGTATAGCTGCCAGAGGTGGCTTTACTACTTACTGATTTTTAACCTTTTGCAAGCTGTAACCGCTTAATAAAATGATATTTTGTTCTGAATTTTTAATCATTTGTTTATTTTCATATACACTACATGCATACCAAATTTCGTGAATGTAGCTCAATTTCTTCTGGGTGCATATATTTTTTTGCGACAGAGTGTATATATATAATGTGTATACTACTTTTGTATTTTTAAAAATATTTTTCCTTAATTTTTGCTTATATATAAGAAATATAACCCTCATTTCTGTAAAGTAACGAGTAATTATAGAATTCCAAAATTACATTTTGTATCATGCATTTCATCAGTTGTGATGACCCCCCCTGGGTCACACCTTGAACACCAAGATTAATTTGAGGCAAAGAATCACCAAAAGCCATTTTGAATAATAATATAATTTATTTTTGTTATAATTTCCTCAAAAATCTCTGATAACAAATAATATAATAATGCTACGTCTTCTAAAGGGATTTGCCTTTATATTAAATTAAATTACTAAGAATCCGATTGATTACTAATCTAGCTCAACTCAAGTAAGGTTTACCGAAATAAGAGATCCGAGAAACACACGTATTCGAATTCTTAATTGTCATTAACTTTAACTAAGTATCTCAAACTGATGCTTACTTTAAGCGTACGTGAATTATATTTACCGTTGGCTTATATCAGCTTTCTGGTACGTCAAGCAGAACGACGTCTTCACGAATCTAATCTCTTTGAATCTCCTAGTTTTGCTTTAAACGTTGTTGGCTTAATAGCCTACCATCATCTCTCTTGCTATCTCGCAACCCTCGACTTAAATACCTTATCTAATTTGAATATCAAACTTCTTTTTGGAGTTGATAGGAAATATAAACGCGAATTTATATTCCCCAGAAAGACGTCTAAGAAGATTAGTGGAAAGGTTCCGTACAGATTCGTCACAATCCCCTCCAAAAAGAAAACGGGATTTATTCGAAGGTCACAAACGGCCTGAAAATAAATTACGTAACCAATTCCTAGACTTGCTTTACAGTTCCGACGACTTTAATATATATTTCTACCAATCGGATGCTAAAAAATCTCCTTCCTTAAGGGAAAGAAAAAAATTACGACCTAAAACTACTCTTTAAAGGACGTAACATTTACAGAATTATATATCCCTACACCACGCCCATTTGGCAAGAGGCGAGGGAAAAACCACCAAAGTGGAAAAACCTGCCTGCGTGGTTTCCTTAACTACTTAAAAATCTACTTAAATATTATAACACATATTCGGACTTGCATCTTGCTTCTTTTGTGGAACAATGTTCAGGGTCAGCTACCCTGAAATGAGAATTTCTTTGTGCGAAAAACCAACATCTGTAGTACATACAGATTCCTTCATTTTTTACATAACATTTTCATATATAACAATTGAAGCATCTGGTTCCTTAACATTCCCATTCCATATATGCTGCGCTTGTTAGTATTAAATGTTAGCTCTACCTAATTACGCCACGTCCCCAAGTCACCAGATGTAAGATAAAATATACACAGATAAGATAAAATATACATACAATTTCAAACATTTTTCAAATAACAATAAAACAAACAACCAAAGGAATTGTCGCATCTTAGCGAAGTCATACATAGAAGTAAACAAATGCATTCTTACGAATATTTCCTCCATATTTATACAAAAAATTAACACAAAAGCTGATTTTTCTCATCAAGGAAAAACACACACACATTGTAGTGTCCACTTTTGCTTGGCTTCTTAAATTAAAAATCCGCCCGTGACTTGCTTCATTGCAATAATTCTTCCGACAACTTGTTCGAAAGGAGAAAAGAAAGAAACGATACAACCTGATAATTTTCTTTGCTTTTTATTCGCTTCTATCCACTGGATCTCCGTCTAAGGCGTCCATACTGAGGCTCCTTCTCCTGATGTTGTTCTTTGGAATACTTGCTATTCCGCTGTTCCTCCGCTCCTCTGGAAATCCTTCGGGTTGTCTTACTCGGCTGCGTAGGTAGTACGGACAAGGTCTCCCTGCTGTCATCTGATTAGACCGGACAGTTCTCCTCTCAGCTGCCCTGTTGGTTCCGTTTTTAGTTGTCTTTGTCTCCCGGGCCTTGTTGTATTGTCCGTTTTCTTCGTGCCAGCTAGCTACTGTAGGGGACTTGTCTTGCCTGGAATCTTGTTGATGAGACGGACCTGCAATAGGCTGTTATCCCTGGAAGGGGTTATTAGGTCTTCTATATTTATGATTACGAGATGAAACCGAGGACGGAATTGCTCTTTTTATCCCCTGTTTTGGTTAAGGGGTTGGTCTTTTCTGGTCCCTATGTTCGGACCCCTGCAGAGAACGTTTTCTGCAAATTTGTATCTTTTTATATTTTTCGTGTCTCCTGATCCATTTGAATCTACTTTACGTTTCTCAATCTCGGATCCTTCCATCCGGCATTACCCTTACTTGATTTAGGACCGTTATTCTTCTCACTCGAGGTTTTCCTAGATCCTTTGAATTTTCCTGGTTGCGATCTAATTGACCTATCACTTGACCTCTGTCCTTCATACAGTGTCTCAACATGACTGTCCAAACTAATCGTATCGGATTGTCGTGGACGGTACACACGCACCTGGTCAATATTAACTGTTACCTTTTTACCCCTCTTTAAAATAATTAAATTATTATTCCGAACCTCCAACACTCTATATGGCCCTTCAAACTTAGGCATAAACTTTCCAACCACTCTCCTACCCGCAGCACTTATAAAATGAGTTTGTACCAACACCAAATCATTTACTTTGATGTTAACTTTCCTCCTTTTCCGATTATAATATTTTTCCCAATGTTTGTGCTGTTTCCGTCTATTCTGCCTTGCTTCACATCGAATAATTTCTCAATGTTTCTTCCTACATATTCAGCACCCTCTGTGACATTTATTAATTTACTAAAAGTTGTTATAATCTTTCTACCTAAGAATAACTCAGCCGGAGTTTTATTTACTGTTTCGTTCACTGAAGTGCGCAGCGCGAAAGCGAATTCATGAAGAAATCGGTCAGAGTTTTCGTGATTTTCTTTTACAAAACAGGCTATCATCTGGACTAAATTGCGATTAACTCTTTCCGTTAAATTCGCCTGTGGCCTGTATGTTACCGTTTTCATATGTTTTATGTCCAACCTGTGACTTAAGTGTTCAAATACCTCTGATATAAATTGGGGGCCGTTATCACTAATTAAAGAAATCGGAGCTCCGTAACGCGAGATATAATTCTCAAAAAAGGCGTTAGCTATGGCCTGGGCCGAAGCTTTTCGTAAGAGAATAAGCTCACTCCACTTAGTGAAATGATCAGTTATTACTAATACAAATCTATATCTTTCGGGTCGGGATGCGGGGTAGGGGCCTAATAGGTCTAACGTTACAATTTCATTGGGGTAATTCGATACTATCGGAATTAAACGATCAGCTGGTAGGGCGTTTTTGTAGTTAAATTTTTGACACCGGTCACAGGTTGATACATATTCAAATATATATTTTCTCATATATGAAAAATAACATGTGTCTCGCAGTTTTAAATAGGTCTTCCTCTTTCCTAGATGGCCTGCTAATGGCAGATCATGAAATTCTTTCATTATTGTTTCGCGAAGCGATCTAGGAATATACACTCTTATTTCTCCAAGAGTTGTATAATATTTTGCGTGAAAGAGTAGACCATCTATAAGTTTACAATCCTGGGACCAACCCTCGCATATAGTCGCATTAACGGAACCGTCGTCTGGGTTTTCTAAATAACGCGATAGATGTATCCTAACTCAGGATCTTCTCTTTGCTCTCGAATGAGTTGTCCTCGAGAGTTTAAGGCGAGGGCTCGAAAAGCTGCGCACGAAATTTGTGATCCATCCAGATTGCCTACTGGATTCCTAGATAAAACGTCCGCGACAACGTTTTGGACCCCCGGGCGATGTTCCCATTCTATGTTGAACTCGGATAACTTGAGTGCCCATCTAATCATTCGACTAGATAAGTTTTTTCCATTAGTTAGCTTTGTTAATGTCGCGTGATCTGTGATTACTTTCACCGGCAGGGATCCGAAATAAGTTTTAAAGGCCCATATCACCGCCAAACATTCGCGTTCAGTAACAGTATAGTTTCGTTCCGCCTTATTGAGGGTTCTAGACGCGAATGCAATTGGTCTGTGGTTCGTTTTATCTTATCAAAGGAATCCTGTGCTTCTGTCGACCAATTAAATTTAGCCCCCTTTTTCTTCAACCGATATAATGGTTCACATATGTCTGCATACTGGGGTATAAATTTCTGATACCCCCTCATCCCTAAAAATTTCGATACTTCCTTGCTATTTTTAGGAGGTTTCATTTCTGTGATTGCCTTCACTTTACTATGGTCTGTTTCGATCCCTTCTTTACTAATTACGAGACCTAAATACTTCAATTTGTCACGTGCGAAGTGGCACTTATCCTTATTTAGTGTTAGCCCTGCGTCTCTCAACAATGTAAATACCTGCTTCAAATGATCTAATTGTTCATTAAACGATGGAGATGTGATGATAACATCGTCCATATATACCGACACGAAACGCCCAATAACAGGTTTGAGTATAATATCTATGGCCTTTTGGAAATTTGGCGCCGCCCCAGAAAGGCCAAAAGGCATTCGGAGGAATGCGAACGTGCCATTGCGAGTGATAAACGCGGTTTTCTCTATATCCTTTGGACTAATCGAAAATTGAAAATATAGCCACTTTTTAAATCCAATGTGGACATCACTCCGGTATGCGGAATGTTTGTTATTAGATCTTCAATCACCGGTAATGGATATCGGGGGTATTTAGTTATTGCATTAAGTTTTCGATAATCAATCGCGAATCGATACGCCTCCGGAGAATTCGGAGGAAGGCCATTATTCTTGCGCGTTAAAACTACTGGTGAAGCGTATGGGGATTGAATAGGACGAATCGTCCCCTCTCACAACATTTTCTCAATGTGATAATCGGTTATTACTTGTTTGACCCTATCATAACGGTAGAGTCTCGACACTACCGGTCCTATGTCCCCAGTATCGATTTCATGGTATACAACATGAGTTAACCCCGGCTGCTCTGAAATTAACCCTTTAAAACCATTAAATAAATTCCTTAATTTTTGCTTTTCCCCTTCACCGAGCTTTGTATCTGATAAATCAATCTTGACCGGCTTTTCCATTTTTGGTAACTGCTTAATTTGGTCATCTGGAATGATCAGAGATTTCTGATCGAAATCTAAAGTTAATTTGGACCCCTTCATAAAATCAATGCCCAAAATGCATTGGTACTGCATATTGTTAAGAATGTGAAATTCCCAGGTTTTTTTCAGAATTCTCGGATCCGAATCTGTAATTCGATCCGACCTAAGTGGCAACACGGGGCTCCTTGCGCCGTCACTACTCTATCTTTCGTCTTTTGACGAGGTCGATACGAAAAATATTTGCGATAGACCTCTTCCGATATGAAAGATTTTTCCGCCCTCGTGTCCCTAAGGGCTGTAATAAATGTCTCATTTAAAAGAAAAAGACATACGGTAAGTCTACTGGAGTCATTCGTAATGAGGATACCCTAATAGTTTGGTGTTCTGTAGCTGGAGGATTTTCCGTACATCACGATCGATCACCCCCATACTCGCATCGATCGCTTAAAAGTTTAAATATCTGTTTCGATCATTCTGACCCCTGAAAGTACTATTCCTTGAACCACCCGGTCGACCGCCTTGATTGTGGAATCTATGATCCGATTGACCACCTCGGCGTCGACCATCGAATCTCTGATTATCTACAACACCTTGACTCTCAAATCTATTGAACTCTCTCCGTGGTCTACTATTCTCCGCATACCTATTGTTACCTCTCGTTTCCCTCCAATTTTCTTGTCGATTCCTGTTAGGGAAACGATTGTTCTCGTTTGGTTGTATATCTCGGGATTCCCAACTCGAACCTCTGATCTTTCTATTTAGAAACCGTTCCTCATACTTATCAATAATTTGTAGGAGGTTAGATGTGGTTTGCGGATTCCTAACCTCTACATAATCCAAAATCTGAGGTTCTAACCTACTAATAATATGATCGATCAATTTTTCCTCCGTCATTTCAAGTTTTAAGATTTTGTGAATCTTCAATAAATCATACACAAAATCAGACGGTTTTTGGTTATGCTTTTGAGATGATGAATAGAAACGCGTTTATAGCTCCGACCTATTTCTAACTACGGGGAACTGTTCTGACACTGCTTGCTTTAAGTGCGCGTAATCCGTCGCCTTGTCTTCAACAACCCTATAACCTAGAACCTCAAACCAATCTAGTGCCCGTCCGTTGAGATGACCCTTTAAATATGCACAAGCGAGTTGTGTGGGTATCTCGTAATATGTTAAGTTATTATCCATATTTTCCAAAAATTCCATCACGTTCTCCACCCCCGAAAAATACTGCTCAGGGATGATCCGAAAATTAGATCCGACTCTAAACTCAGGATTTACTCGTTGGCGCCACTGTGATGACCCCCCTGGGTCATACCTTGAACACCAAGATTAATTTGAGGCAAAGAATCACCAAAGGCCATTTTGAATAATAATATTATTTATTTTTGTTATAATTTCCTCAAAAATCTCTGATAACAAATAATATAATAATGTTACGTCTTCTAAAGGGATTTGCCTTTATATTAAATTAAATTACTAAGAATACGATTGATTACTAATCTAGCTCAACTCAAGTAAGGTTTACCGAAATAGGAGATCCGAGAAACACACGTATTCGAATTCTTAATTGTCATTAACTTTAACTAAGTATCTCAAACTGACGCTTACTTTAAGCGTACGTGAATTATATTTACCGTTGGCTTATATCAGCTTTCTGGTACGTCTAGCAGCACGACGTCTTCACGAATCTAATCTCTTTGAATCTCCTAGTTTTGCTTTAAACGTTGTTGGCTCAATAGCCTACCATCATCTTTGTTGCTATCTCGCAACCCTCGACTTAAATACCTTATCTAATTTGAATATCCCAAACTTCGTTTTGGAGTTGATTGGAAATAAACGCGAATTTATATTCCCCAGAAAGACGCCTAAGAAGATTAGTGGAAAGGTTCAGTACAGATTCGTCACACAGTGACTACAAAATATTTAAGAATATATATCTTTTTTGAATAACTTCATATGTATTGAGTATAAGGGAAAGTTATGTCGTTTATGAACAATTGCACTTTTATTCGTTGTCGATCCTTAGCAAGAATTAGGATCCAATTGAAACCGGTTTAAACAGTTAGATTAGTGTACTATTGATGATTTATACACATTTTTTGCATTTTAATTAGTTTTTAAACTTGTAAGACTGTCAACATGAGTGAAGAAAAAATGCACTTAAGACATTGTATGTTGTTTGAGTTTCAAAATGAGAAGAACACGATGGATGCAAAAAGAAACTTGTATGACGTGTTTGGAGAGGCAGCAGTAACAGCTCTAACATGCCAAAGAGGGCTTGTGAAGTTTCACTTAGGTGATTTTTCTTTGAAAGATGAACCCAGATCAGGAAGCCAACAGATGTCAGTGACGAAGTGCTACATAAAATGATCAGGATAAAAATCCCACGTTAACTTCTACAGAATAGGCTTCAAGTTTGGAATTCATCAGACTACTGCTTTGGATTACATTAAAAGACTTGGTTTCGTGTCCAAAATACCTGTTTGCGTGAAACATGAATGAAGCGAAAAAATTTAATGGACATAATTTCGATATGCTGTTCAAAATTTGCTATTCACAAAACGGAACCATTTTTGGACCACATTGTTACTGGAGATAAAAATGGATAGTGCATTAACACGTGGTTAGATGAAAATAATATGTTTACGAAGGGGAGACACTACCACCCACATCAGTGGTGCACACAGGAATTTTTCAAGGGGGGGGGGTCGAAAGTTCACCATTATTGTATCATGCTCCTTTTGATTTTGTCGATTTTCGGGAACAAAACACAGAAAAAAACTAATTATTGAATAAATAATTAGCATTAATTAATAAAATTAATCATTAATAACAAATACTTAATTAAATTTTACGTACTATGTACTTAAAATTATAATTAATCGGAAAAAAATCAAGGGCTTTGGGGGGGTCCGTACCCCCAGGACCCGCCTCCCCCTTGTGTGCGCCACTGACCCACATCCAAGGCTGGCTTGTATCAGAAGAAGGTTATGTTGTGTTGATGCGCGCTGAGACAGCAAGGGTATATTGCATTATGAGTTGCTGAAAGAAAGGAAAATAGTCACTCCTGTTTACAACTTGATGTTTTGAATAAAGAATTCAACATAAACGTCAATGCTTGGCCAACAGAAAGGGTGATTCTTTATCACGACAACGCTAGACTACACGTGACAAGGAAAACCGCATAAAAATTGCAGAATTGGGTTAGGATACTTTACCTCAGGCAGCATATGCGCCTTATATTGCACCTTCTGACTATCATCTGTTCAGGTCGCAGTTAAACTTTCTTGAATGAATACATAAATTATGAGGGTGTCCAAACGACAGTGGAAGAATACTTAGTCTCCAAAACAGAGAACTTCTTTTCCAGGGGATTAGATAAGCTGCCAGAACACCGGCAGTCAGTTGTAACTAACAAAGAACATTATATTTTAAAATAAATTTTAAATAAAAAAGGTCGCAGTTAAACTTTCTTGAATGAATACATAAATTATGAGGGTGTCCAAACGACAGTGGAAGAATACTTAGTCTCCAAAACAGAGAACTTCTTTTCCAGGGGATTAGATAAGCTGCCAGAACACCGGCAGACAGTTGTAACTAACAAAGAATATTATATTTTAAAATAAATTTTAAATAAAAAGTTTAAAAAGTTTATTTTTTTCTTTAGAAAAAAAAAACGACAGAACTTGACCTTACACTCAATAGATAAGTTTTTATAAGTAAATGCAATAAATTCGTAATACGAAGAATAATTCAACTTTTATTGCACAGTCAATATTTTTCTTTTAAAAAGAGTAATTTTTTTATGTATTTGTATGATTCTAAAAATGAATTACATTTAAAATTTTATGAAATGATAATTTCTGTAGAAATTTTATTAGGTCAAATGCTTTTTAACACATCAAAAGCAATTTGTCTTTTTCAAAGAAAGTTATTTAAATTATTTTAGATGCCCAGATTGTTTTGGAAAATCAGATCTTTACTACTATACATCTGAAGTTATTTCGCAAGACAATTTACTACGTATAAAACACAGTTAATGGTATTTGGTTAGAAATAGCTATTTTTGTTCTGTTTCAAAAAACTGATCCCATTCTTTTGAAATATGTATTTTTAAGAGAAAAATAATTTTAGTACTTGTATTATATATCCTGACTCCACTACAGAAGAGCAAGCGCTCCGTTTTATTACACCAATAATTTCTCTTCAATCAACTATGATCGTTTTGTCTATATAATAAATATTTCGTGTTTGTTCACCTGCTTTTTCAAGAGAAAGAATTTTAAATTTATGTATTAAAAAAGAACAATATATATATGTGTATATTTAATAATCTATACATTAAAAAAGACTTCTTGTGACTATCGGGAATACGCATACGCGTCTCAACATAAGGATATAATTTTGAGACTCCCCCACCCATCTGAAAACGATTCTTTGTTTGGATTCCAACAGCATTTATGTAATAAGGTAACTGGGACGTCTGCAAGAAGGAAAAATGAACTTTTTTACACCAAACTTAAATGGTACTCACTTAAATTAAAAGCAACGGAAGTAAAATTTTTAAGTTGAATTACCTGTACATTTATGCACCGGTTAATGTAAAAAAATTCCATTTTAACTTACAATTAAATCTGTATATATATATATATATATATATATATATATATATATATAGCAGCAAAAAACAATCAACAACTATTTTTTTATTTTCGAGACATGTTCTTACCTTTAGGTACACTTTGCATAAAACCTACTGCATATATAGCTATAAAATTTTGCAGAGTTTTTGCGAACATAACAATCTATATAAAATGAATGAAATGAAATTTTAAAAATTAAATTTTTATAAAAAGTTCAAAAAAATTTAATTTAGTGATTCAAATTTCTGTTAAATTTTACGCAGAAATTGTGCTACATCTAAAATTTGTGAATGTTTATTTGAAAACGAATTCATTCACTTTTTTGAAAATTTGTGGATCTTATAATATGCAAAATATCAGCAATATAGGTAAAGTAGATTTTGAGAAAAGTGTACCGGAATGAACAAAAAATGCATTTTGAGAAAATCACAAATAAAGATATTTTCATCTATGATATGGAAAATAATATTTTTTAATGTAATATAAAGTCATACCATAATTAATTGGATTACTTTGCGTCATATTTCTCAGTTTGCAAATTCTAAGTTTAAAATTCTAGATTATTTAGAAGTCTTTTTAATTACTCTTTCTTTACTTCATCAACACGTGTTGTTAACGATTCACACCTTCTTCCGTTTAAAATACCAAACATTTATGTCTATAAGTTTTAGTATTTTTACTTTACTTTGAACATCATGATTACAGGATATTACAGAATTCCTTATACATATTTTTATTGTTATATAAATACACAAAGAAAATGTCTTTGATTAATTAAAAAAGTTAATTTGATGTCTTATTTAAATGGAACTCTGTTTTAAAAAATTTTAACAAAATAATCTGTATTTTTATTCAAACATATGAATATTTATTTTAAAGTAAAACCAATAGTTATAAACATAGAGATATTGATGAGTATTCAAATGTTAACAATAAGCAGTTAGAAAAAACGAAATGTCTGTTTTACAAGCTGTGCACTTAATTTAGATTAATCCTGAAGATCCACTTTGTACTAAATACAATTAATTTATAATTTAAGAACTACACTGAGTATTTATTAACGTAAAACTAAACATAATTATCATTTCAAAAACAATTTTTAAAAAATGTTGTAACTATTTAAACTTTTCGTAATTTTTGCAGGAAAAATGTAGAATTTTCAATAAATTTGAACATATAATACAGAAAAAATACATTCTTTGTATAGAAAAATTAGTTTTTTACAATACATATTATATACAAAGTGGATTTTGAAGAAAGAGTACCTTAATCACACTTACATCACATTTATTTACAATTTTAAAATTCGATTCTCTATCGTTCTATTTATCGCATTTTCATAAATAATGCATCTATGGATGCAGAAAAGAGCCCTCTATTTTTTAAACGTAAAATTAAAAAATGCAAAAGTTAAAGCAGTTTCACGTCCCAGTTACCTTAAAACAAATATAATTTCAAATTTAAAAAGTAATTTCAAATTCCCTATCAAATGTTATAGAAAATCCTTGCATGAAAATACAATTGGAACATCTAATTTATTTAAAAGCTATGGTAGTGAATAGAGAAAAAAAGTTTTCGTATTACACAAATTTTTGGCCACTGAAAATACTTTAGGAAGAGGAAAAATAAATGCCAGAATCCTATCTGTAGTACATGTACAGTACATTAGGAAGAAAACAGGGTTAAGTTTAAAGGCACCTTCGGGTCACAGCATGCAGAGTTCAGTGCCCAGAGCTGAACCTTCTCTGTGAAGCAATAATAATTCTATTTCATTGAGTCAAAGAAGGTTAGGATGACAGGTAAGGATTCAACAGTTCTTGTGATTTTACCTCTAAACAAGAGTTCCTCACTCACATTAGCTCACATTACTTGATGACACAGGATTAAATGTTTTTAATACGGGAACACACACACATGCTAGCTGGGTCAACAATTGAACACCCTCTATATATCAGGGTTAAATATCTTAAAGCTGAGGTGTTCACGTCAATCTACCAATATGATTCAGAGTGCCACGCAACGGAAAATATTTGAAACAATTCAATTCCCGTGGCAATGCTTGCAGCGTTGGGGAGTTTTTATGAAAAATACTGATTTATGTATCATTTAAATATTTTTGCTAACATAAAAATAAGAAACATAAAATAGAACTATTCCTTCAACATAAACAAAAAAAACTAATATTGGGAATATAATATGCATTATGTATCTTTAAGAAAGAGAATAAGAAAGAAGCAACATAAGATATAAGTATTTCTGCAATATAGATAAATAAAAAAATTAAAATTTTAATGTGAACCTCGTCCCTCCAAAGCTCCTCTTCATATCGCAATATCAGGGGATATAATTTGTGGCCTTCCATTTGACACTATTCTGAATGTTCACAAGTGGCACGCGTGCCATAGGTTGCCGACGCCTGCTCTACATTGAGCAAAGTTAGAAAATATGAATCCTATATAGAAAAACAAGATTTGTGTCATGTTTTCAGCAGATTGAAAATTGAATAAAATTTAAAACAATAGTAATTTAAGAAAATAATAAAGGAGGAAATCAAATGAAACTAAAGAAGAAAAAGTTTCTGTCGATTCATACAAATCTAGAATTCATCGTTTTCCGTTAGTTTTGTGGATATTTTTTTCCAAATTAATTATATAAATGTTTTTTGTATCTGGAAGGGGGTTAAGAACTTAATTAAGATGTTTTCAATGTATTTTCAAAAACTGAGAAGTTTAAAGCTCCTTCTAATTTAACAATTTTTCATGAAGTTTGTGTCCCTTGGGATCATTTCTTACGACCAAATTCTGAGAGGTTTCAAGAACAATTACATAGAATTTGTTGCATATCTTTATATTGAATAAATATAAAATATTACTGGAGGCATCTGTATGATCTCCCCTTCTTACACAGTAGATGGCGTTACACTTATCTATATTGTTCAGTTGCGCTGAAATACTATTGATTTGTATATCCCAGCATGTGTGTTGCCGCTTTCATGCAAATTTGACATTTGTTGCATGTCACTTTGGTGTTTCAATATTTTAATGACCAGCAATATATTAAAATCAGTGTTAATACACTCTGTCAAAAAAAAAATATATGCACCCAGAAGAAATTGAGCTACATTCACGAAATTTGGTATGCATGTAGTGTATATAAAAATAAACAAATGATTAAAAATTCAGAACAAAATATCATTTTATTAAGCGGTTACAGCTTGCAAAAGGTTAAAAATCAGTAAGTAGTAAAGCCACCTCTGGCAGCTATACAAGCCGAAATTCGGCGTGGCGTCGATTCAATTAGATCACTTATGACCCCCTGTGGAAGATCCTGCCATAGTCTTTGCATCTGCGCAGTTAATTCTCCTGTATCTCGGGACGGCTGCAGTTTCCTTCCCAGCGTCCCAGACATGCTCTATTGGCGAAAGATCTGGTGACCTGGCAGGCCATGGTAGGACGTCATATCCTTGAAGACATTGTTGAGAGAGTCGCGCAGTATGTGGACGAGCATTATCCTGTTGATAAATGGCACCTGGGCGACTTGATAGCATGGGTAGCACAATCGGCGTTAAAATATCGTCCACGTATCTGCGAGCTGTCAAAGTGCCTTGAAGGACCACTAAAGATGATCGTGTGTCCCAAGAAATTGCTCCCCACACTGTCACACCTTGTGAAATTGCTGTATGCCGCTCGACAATAAATGCCGGATCGGACCGCTGGCCGGTGCGCCTCCAGACACGTGTGCGGTGGTCATCAGCACTGAGACTGAATCGGGATTCATCACTGAAGATGACACGTCTCCAGTCTGTCACACTCCAAGTTGCCCGAGGTCGGCAAAAATACAGTCGACTTCCTATGATGTGGGGTCAGTGGTAAGCGTCTTAGCGGACGTCGGCTCCTCAAGCCAACTTCGGTCAGTCGTCTCCTTATGGTTTCTCTTGATGGCACTGGATGTCTGGAAGGAGGTAAGTGGCGTTGAATCGATGCTAGCGACGTTGTTGGTGCCGAAGTGGCCACTCTTCTGATTGCACGATCCTCGCGATCATTTGTGTTCCTGGGACGTCCTGACCCTCCGCGACGGTACACTCTACCTTCTGTGATCCACTGTTGCCAACACCGAGCAACTACCATATCGCTCCGACCGAGGTGGCGGCCGATACGTCTATTCGACCAACCTGCTTCTCTGAGGCCTATTATACGGCCCCTATCAAAGTCCGTCAGCTGCTCGTACTGCCGCCGGTTACGTCTTAGAGGCATCCTAAGTCTCAATATCGTCTATCAAAGTCATCAGATTCGTTTGGATAGCCGTACGGCGCTCGTACTCATGCTTTTAAACTCTCCCAGTTGCGCAACTAATATGCGCATAGCACACTTAGCCTTGTCTCATTGGCTTCGAAATTTTAATCATTTGCATATCTCTTACCAGACTACATTCTTGCCGAGTTTCGTGATTGTAGCTTGATTTCTTCTGGGTGCATATATTTTTTTGCGACAGAGTGTATTTATTGTCCATATAGCTTTGACTTAAATTAAGAATGGATGTTTTGCGAAAGTGATTTCAAAAACTAAGACAGTGAGGAAAGTGGAATCATTATAAGTCCCTGAGCTTGAGTTATAATACTATTTCCCAATTTCTTAAGAATAATTAAAATAGTGGCATCAAATTTCACTATCTTTACATATTATGTCAATAAGTTTTCTTCTAAAGCAAATCTTAAGCGTGAAAAGGAATTTTAAACCCTGTTAACATATAGGAGTTATTATAAATGTACTTTTTAACCAGTTGAGATAAATTGACTTTTCTTGAACAAAAAATTATCTCCAAAACAGACAAAAAGAAGCCTTTCTAATCATATTTTGTGTATTAAGAAAAATATTTTTTATTGTGTGTATGTGTGTATTTATCATTATCAAATTCTAAAAATATCTTGGATAAGAATACTCAATAAAAGCATTCAAATATATCTTTACGGCATTCTGGATGTTATTTATCGAAGTTGATTCACTAAATTTTTATTTTTATTTTAGGTGCAATTGTTGTAAATTAAAGTGATAATCATTGTAAAACTTCTTTTCGCTAGGAAAAAAAATATTAACGCTCTATTGTTGAAAGCAACGCATGCTAACTTTTGCCCCTGATACTGAAAACTTTAGCGATATCAACAATCTTTCTCGAAAATTGTATCAATGTGTAAAAAAGTGACCCTTTTCTTTCATTCAAACAAAAAACAGCACTTATAGTTTCTAATAATCATTGTTGTTGAAGATTAAAAAAAGAGATATTTTTACAAAATATCTAAATTGCTAAATTACCGATGAAAAACGTTACCTGTATCCGTGGTTTTTGTGAAATACAGAGCATGTATTTTGTAAATAAAAATATATATCAAATATTGCAAAATAACTGTCTTATTTTCATAATACATCTGAGTATACAGAGACAGTAGCACACACAGGAATTTTTCAAGGGGGTCCGGGACACGAAAGTTCCCCATTCTTGTATCATGCTCCTTTTGATTTTGTCGATTTTCGGGAACAAAACACAGTAAAAACTAATTATTGAATAAAAAATTAGCATTAATTAATAAAATTAATCATTAATAGCAAATACTTAATTAAATTTTACGTACTATATACTTAGAATAATAATAAATCGGAAAAAATATCAAGTGCTTTGCGGGTTCCGGATCCCAGGAACCCCCTCGTTGTGTGCGCCACTGTACAGATATATATAATGCTATATTCTGTTTCAAAAAGTAAGCGACAAACAAAAAATGGCAATAAAATGGTAACAATTTATTGAAACGTGAAGTTTTCACTGTGGTTGCTGAGCAAAAAAAAAGAGACGATACCGCGCAGATGAAAAAAAAAACAATTAGTTTTCAAATTAACAGTATACACAATAATGTCCCTAACACGTGCGAAAAAACATTTAGTTGCAAACTTTTATCTGTAGGGTCCTTGACTATCTCTACTGGAGATGAAGGTTTGGCAACGACAATTTATACCAGCAGGCAGGTATCAATCCCACTTTATAGTATCTGGGACCATTCTCGAAGAACTATTGTCAAGACATTAAGGTTTCAGGGAGAATTAAAAATAACAGAAAGATGTCTCTTAAACATGTCCCAGACATGCTCTATGGTGTTCAGATCTGGTGAATGTGCGGGCCATTCCATTCAAAGCAGCGTTTCACGTATTGGTTGATAATGCGAGCTCTATGTACCCTTGCGTTATCAGCCACAAACATCGTGTCAGGACACATGGCTGCCATATATGGACAATTATATGGATCAAGGATTATATCCCGATAAATAACTGTTGTCACTGAACCGGGACGAATGATACCAGCACGATTGTAGTTATGTCTTTCAGTGATATTGTGAGATTGAGTTCTCCTGGGATTCGCTAGATTCGCATCCCCCGGGATAGGTGTTCATTCAGAATCGGGACTCATCTGTGAACAGTTCGTTCCCCATTGCGTTGCCCGTTGCGAATGAAAGTGAACCAGAGCCCATTGTAACCAAGCTCTTCTGTGGAACGACTTAATTGTCACCCAAACTGATGATCGTATGAAATATGGATTTCCATGCAACCCCGTTTATAATCAGTTAGTCGGAATATCATTATTCCTGATGACGTCGCAACGCTTGAAGAAATTTGATGGGTTGAACTCGTCTGATGACGCCAAGTTTGCAGACACAGATATTGGTCCTCGCGGGTGATTGAAAACCTTAGGGCAGGGGTGACCAACCCACGGCACGCGTGCCACAGAGTGGAGTTGCAACAGTGGCAGGCGAAGACTTATTAAAAAAATTGTAAAATATAGTAAAAAATAAATTTTTTTTACAAGTTTATTAAAACATGGTTGTTTTAGACAAACCACTTCAAAATTTATTTTAAACGCACTTAACTAATTGAATTACAATATAAAATTATCGTGTAAAGAATACTCCTTCATCGTTGCGTGTTTTGGCTTTCCAAAGAAAGTGCACTAACGGAATGTTGGCATTTGTGGGAGAGTATGTTTTAAAATATCTGGAAGAAAACAATGAACTATATATACTCGGGGAGTGCTTGCTACTCAAGAATGAAGACTGGCTACGGGATCAAGCTTTTTTTACCGATATTATGGACATTTAAATAATTTAAATTTAAGATTACAGGGAGGGGGGAAAGATTGCATTTTTCCTATCCTAATTGATCCTATATCTTTTGTAAACAAACTTTTGAATCTTTTGTCTCTATTTTTGAAGAAAAACGATTAACGTGTTTCAGAATAATGCTGTAAATACCTACCAAAGTTAATAATGCTCCGAGCCAAAATAGATTTAAAAACTTAATATTCAGTTTGAGGGATTCATTCAGTGCTACATTAGATGATTTTCAAGATGTTAAAAAAAATGCTGATCTTTTCATAAGTCCTTCTTCAATTTCTATATAAAACGTTAGTTGTTACCAACCTAAAATCCAAATCGGAATTATTAACCTACAGCACGATACTAGACTGAAAAGCAAGTATAAGGAACTGTATTTCAACTTAAGTGATCCACAAATTACATTGAATTTTGAAAATTTGAGCCGACAGGCAATTTTCCAAATGTACATGATTTGCCTGTCAGATATTGTTGTAGTTTTGGATCAACATTTGTTGTGAACAAATATTTTCTTTTACGAATATAATATAAATTATAATATCATTCAAAGTTAACTGATATAAACCTAAAACAACTTAATTTTGTTAAGTTCTTCAAGAACTAATCTTAATATAGAATGACTTAGTAAAAAAAAATTACAAATTCAAAAGCCACTTTAAGAAAGTAATAATAAATTAGAATTAAATATGTTTAAAGTTACTTATTTTTATTTTATATCTAAAAAGTTTATTAACAATAAAGTAAAAAGTTTATTAACAATAAAGTAAAAAGTTTATGAACAATAAAACCTAAGTATTTATGTTATTTTCAAGTTTTCCTTATTCGTATTTATACAAAGACACATTCTGTTTGCGTGAAACTCCCATCAGCCAATAAGTACATTTTGTTTGTTGGAAAAGTTGGAGGTGGCACGCATAATGATTTATTTTCAGATAGTGGCACTGTTACACAAAAGGTTGGCCACCCCTGCCTTAGGGCATCCACTGCATATTCATTTTGATAGCGGTTTCACAATTGGCTGATGAATGGTTGACATTTAAGGCTTGGGCGATCTTCAACGTTAGTTCCTTAGAATGGATTAGTCTGATTGCATACCAGCGACATTTTCACTCAAAATGCTATCATTGACTCATTTTCAGAAATTTGAAATAAGGAAATGAGCACCAAACAATCGTAACCTAGATCTAACTAAAGAAATAACAACTGCTGAAATTAACCGGTTTTTATATCTGTCGCGTTACTTAGCACTATGCATGGTTATGCAAATATTTTACTGCGAAATTGCTTTCACATTTCACTGGAAGCTACAAATGTAAATTTTGTTACTGTAACCATTCTTCTGGAGTTATGCTAATTTTACTGTTTATTTGCTTACTTTTTGATACAGAGTGTAGTTGACGGAAATACTGAATTTTTTTTCCTTTGTCAAATTACTAATATATCAATTTCATACAGATTATAAGTTATAAAATGTAAAAATATGAACAAATTAATATTTGTTCCATTTATCTATGTATTGATTTCACAACGCTTGTTATAAAAATTAAATTACTACTTTAGAATAGATATTATATTTATGCTGTGTGCTTATGCATTCAATCATTATTTTTCAAAAAAATACGTTTCTCCGAAACGCAGGCAGAAAGTAAAGGAGCAACTCCCACGGAGTATGGTTTTATATTTGGCATTTTTCAGCTGACAATATTTGTAACGGCTCCCTTAATGGGAAAAATAGTAAGTAAAATGTTTTTTTCGTTAAAAGTATTTTAAAAATAGTGTTATGTACATATTTTTAGTCTTTTATATGTACTTACAGCGCCTTTTATACTGCATAATAAAGCAATGGGAAAAATCATTGTCAATTTGAAAAATAATATTAATAAGCAATCAGAGTAGGCCCTTAAAATATCACACATTATTTACACATTTGTATTAATTGATACAAGTTATCATTAATTATTACAAATATTAATATTATCAATTACAAATATTAATTGATACAAGTTTATCATATATTACGCACATCTATAAATTGAAGGAATTTAAAAAATATAGTTTTACATAAAGCATTTATTAGACAAGTAGTTTGGTTTTATTAATCGGATTGACTTCAAAGTAAAGATAAAAGTAATTTATATGACTGCAAAAAAATTTTAAGCCAATCAAAAATTCTTTTAAATATTTAATAACCTGTAACGCAATACATTTTTTTAAAATAAAGTGGACTTACCACATGTTCAGAAAGTAGATCACAACTACAAAAATATTCCTTAAGAAATTATTGAATATATTAGTTAATTAAATGATCAAAAAACAATTAACTCTGATTATTTAAACTTAAATTTGGGAGTAATAAATTTTAAAAAATACTTACATGAAGTATGTATTATACGTAAGATATCGAATAAAAATTTGAGAATCAAAAGCACACCACGCAGTAGAACCTCACTGGTCATTAGACTTTCACATTACTTTCATGGCTCAGTATTTTAATGACTAGCAATATATTCAAATCAGTGCTAATATCTTTTTTCTACTGCTTTGATATGACTTTAGTATGGATGTTTTGTTAAATTGAAGAAGGATAGAATAAAAAACATTTAAGTTTGTAGAAAAAGAATTTATATTACTTAAATAAGGAAAGGGGAAACTTATGTTGAAATAAAAGAATAAATTTTCAGTCTTTTTTTTAATGTATATTTTATACATATAGCGCTGTATTTTGAAGAAAATATTATTATTTTTATTATTATTGTTTTTACTTCTAATTGTAATTTTTTAAAGTTTTTGGTTTATTACTCTTACTTAACAGATATCTTTCTATAGTATTTATATATCTTTTAAAAATGAATAGTAAATATTTATGGAGTTTTAGGGTAAAATAGCTTAATTTCATAAATTTAAATACTCAAATAAACACATTACTTGAGTGTTGTGAAAATAATTTGCACAAATGTTTTTTTGAAATATATAAAATAACATTAATTCAAGCAATTTGAGTAATTTTTTTCTATTTTTAGGTTACATATATATCACCCAAGTTTTTACTTAATTCTGGTATATTAGCGGTTGGTGTCACTTGTATTCTTTTTGGGTGAGTAAATATTCTCTCAAATGATTTTCGAATAGATATGTCGCAGGAAAATGATGGAATTAGGAATTTCATGAAATCCCAAATGGAGATGTTAAAATGACGTCTCTTCAAGGTCATTTCCATGATAAAAGTAAGGGATTTGAACGAATCCCTGGGCTGTTTCAGAGAAATGATGAAATAATATTGTTAAGAGTTTAAAAGTGCTTATTTAAAAAATATGGTACATCATTAAACGTAGAAGTAACACAACAATAGTCAATGAAATACAAATTATTTATTCGAAAATAATTAAAAAATTAGGCTGTGTGGTATTTTTTACGTATAACATCTTTCCTTTCAGTTGCTTAGGCACTAAAATATCAATCGCTATGTTAATCCTATGGTGCCATTTTTTTTAAAGATATGGGTTGATATTTAGGGGATCGATAGTACTATCTGTATAGTTAGGAAGTACAAAGACTCGACCCCCCTCCGGACACCATTTTGCCCAATGCAAATCCTGACTAGTTCATTTTATCATTTCACTGAAACAGTTCAGAGTTTGATAAAATCATTTAGTTTCATCATGGAAATACCCTTGAAAAGAGATTTTATTTTAACTTCTCCCGTCAATTGATCCTATCCCTTAAGGATGATATGAAATCCCTAAGGGATGGGGGGAGACACTTGGGGGTTCGAGTCCTTGTACTTCCTAACCATACAGGAAGTTCCATCGATCCCCTAAATATCAACCCCATATCTTTAAAACAATGGCTGTGTGTGTGTGACTTGTTCATTTCATCATTTCCCTAAAACAGTTCGGAGATTTGATCAAATCACTTACTTACATAAGGAAAATGACCCCAAAGAGACGTTAGTTTATCAACTTGCGTGAATTGATCATCTCCCTAAGGGATTCGATGAAAGTTCTAATTTCATCATTTTCCTGCGACACATATATAATTGCCCTTTTATATACGAAAAAAATTAAATAATATATGATAATTTTTTTAAAAGTAACTTATATATAAAGCATCTTCTACATGGGATTGAGTAACATGTATCTCCAAAATTATAATTCCTATATCGATTCTTTTCATTTTTCTTTTTCTTTTATGATTACATATATGTGATAGTCTTTCCGTATTTTCAGTAATATATTCCAGTACAAGTATACAAATTTTTTTATATGTAGTTGAATGGGTAAATAGCAATAAAGCAGTACCTGTAAAAATATGGTTACGAATTTATAATTATGGTAGTAAATATTTTGGATGGTAGACGTTGTTGTGAGGGTAAATCGACAGTGTTGGTTCGTTTATTTCTCACGGCGACGTCACGTTATCGTTTATTACATCATATTGTCATAAGTTTTCGCGAAACCAAGGTGTCCTGCGGTGGGGGCGTCATGATCCATCGACTAGTTAACCAGACCCCTCGAAAAAGAAGACAGCGCCCCGCTGTCATTTTGTTCAAGGGTCTTTATTCTGGAACGAGTGATGGGTCCTTTGTATGATTCTTTGGGAGGAATATCCTCGGTTTCGATTTGCTCGGCGGGATCATGGTACGGTTTCATACGCCGTACATGGACAACTTATCTTAGTTTTCTTTTAACAGTCCGAATTCGGGGGATAATCCTCTTAACCGAAGGCTCCTGCGAAGGTTGTCGCTATTATCCACGTTTGACGTAATTGTACCCCGCGCCTCCACCAAACTTGTCACGGAGTTCGAAAGAAGTACATAGTTCAATTAAACAAACAATTAGATTTATTCTAACGCTGGGAGCTCGATACAACACTGGACTGAGAACATCCCCAACTGGCGATGAACTCTGCTTTTATACACTTCGGAATATTCGAGAAATACCCAGTATGCACTCTAAAGAATGATCTGGATTCATCTAGAACCTAGAGAAACAATACATTAAAAACGAGAACAAAATTCCAGTCTTTGGATAAATCTGCCGGGGCCGGGATTCGAACCCGAGACAGTTCAGTCCAACGCTCTGCCAACTCGGCTATCGGGACTTGTAGCAAATTATGCGTGCGGCATTGCTCCCCTCGAAAAAGAAAACAGCGCCCCGCTGTCATTTTGTTCAAGGGTCTTTATTCTGGAACGAGTGATGGGTCCTTTGTATGATTCTTTGGGAGGAATATCCTCGGTTTCGATTTGCTCGGCGGGATCATGGTACGGTTTCATACGCAGTACATGGACAACTTCTCTTAGTTTTCTTTTTCGTGAAGCAGGATCAAAATCTTGTACTGCGTAAGTCACGGCTGATAAACGGCGTAGCACCTGATACGGTCCGAAATACCTTCTTAAGAGTTTTTCGGGAGAGACCGACTTTTCTCACTGGAGTATAAACCCATACGAGATCTCCGGGAGCGTAGGACACCATTTGGTGTTTGGAATCGTAACGTCGACGATCTTTGTCTTGAGCTCTCAGAGTGTGCACTCGGGCTAGCTGTCGTGATTCTTCGGCTCTGGCTGCTATCTTGGTGATGTTATTGTCATCAAAATCGTTAGGACAGAATGGTAGAATTGTATCTAGTGTCGTTTCCGCTTCACGACCATTAAGTAAATAGAACGGCGTAAAACCTGTGGTCTCTTGTTTAGCGGTATTATAAGCGAAGGTTACAAATGGTAGAATTTCATCCCAATTTTTCTGCTCTACATCCACATACATTGACAACATGTCGGCCAAGGTCTTATTGAAGCGCTCCGTCAGTCCTTTTGTTTGGGGATGATACGCCGTTGTGAAACGATGATCAATGTTACACAAGTCGACGAGAGAGGAAACAAGTCTGGATCGAAAGACGGCTCCACGATCTGTGATAATTACTCGAGGAGCTCCATGCCTGAGGACAATTTCTTCAAGTAAGAACTTCGCTATTTCGGCGACTTCGGCTGTCGGCAAGGCTTTTGTTATTGCATATCGCGTTGAGTAATCCGTGCAGACTATTATCCATTTGTTTCCATGAGCAGACTTTGGAAATCTCCCAAGGAAATCAATTCCAATGCGATGGAAAGGAGCTATAGCTGGAGGGATGGGAACTAAACGTCCAGGTGGTCGTTGAGGAACGGATTTTCTCCTTTGGCACTCCCGACAATGCATGACATACCGAACGACATTTCGGTACATTCCCGGCCAGTAAAATCTCTTGCGAATCCTGTCATAAGTTTTCGCGAAACCAAGGTGTCCTGCGGTGGGGGGCGTCATGAAAGTGCCTTAGTATGTCTGCTCGTAGATGTTTAGGAATGACTGGTAACCACAACTTTCCATCTGGATCAAAATTCTTCCTGCAAAGGATACCGTCGATGAATCTGAATTCTTCGTTTTTGGATGAGTTGCTCAAAAGTTTTAATTTCGCAAGGTCTTGATCTTTTTCTGTTCCATCGCAAGGTTCATACTCGTCGTGACTGCTAAAAATTTGTCTGGTGTTTCCGTTTCCTCTTCCACTGGATTTCTCGAAAGAGCGTCGGCGTTACTATGCTTCTTACCGGTTTTATATTTTACGTCAAAATCATGCTCTTGAAGTCGGAGGGCCCATCTGGCAAGCCTTCCTGAAGGATCCTTTAAATTCATGAGCCAGCACAAGGAATGATGGTCAGTTACAACAGTAAAGTGTTTTCCGAATATGTACGGCCGGAATTTGTTGGTAGCCCATACGATGGCAAGACATTCCCTTTCTGTGGTGGAATAATTCTTTTCGGCTTTTGTCAGAGTTCTAGAAGCGTATGCTATAACTTTCTCGACATTATTCTGAATTTGTACTAGGACAGCTCCAATACCGTACCCGCTTGCATCAGTATGGATTTCTGTAGAAGCTCTTTCGTCGTACATCCCCAATACTGTGGATCCGAAGTAAGTGCTTTCTTAAGACTGTGAAATGCTTCCACCTCTTCAGGACCCCAATGAAACTCCACGCCACTTTTCAGCAACGACTGCAAAGGTTCGGCGAGATAACAGAAACCTTTAATAAATCTTCTAAAGTATGAACAAAGGCCAAGAAAACTTCGTATGTCATGTATATTCTTTGGAGTGGGAAAATTTCTTACGGCTTTTATTTTGTCGGGATCGGGACGAAGGCCATTACTAGATACAAGATGGCCTAGAATCTTTACTTCTTGGGCAGCAAAAAGACACTTCTTTGAATTTAATTTAAGACCAGCTTCCTGAAGACATTTTAGAACAAGTCTTAATCGTATAAGATGGTCTTCAAAAGTTTCTGAGAACACTATTATGTCATCT
Source organism: Trichonephila clavipes (assembly GCA_019973935.1). Taxonomy (NCBI): domain Eukaryota; kingdom Metazoa; phylum Arthropoda; class Arachnida; order Araneae; family Nephilidae; genus Trichonephila; species Trichonephila clavipes. The sequence continues at coordinate 433,082 of BMAU01018765.1, forward strand.
AGGTAACAAAGACACATAGTCCATTTAAAATGGCGTAGCAAATTGTCCATCATTCTCTCGAAGGTCGCAGGTGCATTACAGAGACCACACGGCATGACTTTAAACTCGTATAAGCCTTCGGGGGTAATAAATGCCGTCTTTTCACGATCCGCTTCGTCTATTTCTATTTGCCAATAACCAGATCGGAGATCCATGGAATAAAAGAACTTGGCACCTTTCAGACAGTCGAGCGTATCGTCAATACGAGGCAGAGGATAAACGTCTTTTTCGTGACGCTATTCAGCTTGCGATAATCGACGCAAAAACGCCAACTACCGTCTTTTTTCTTACGAGCACAACGGGTGATGACCAAGGACTTTCAGAGGGTTGGACGATACCTTCATCAAGCATTTTCTGAACCTCTTCATGAATGATGCGTCTTTCAGTCGGCGAGACTCTGTAGGCTCGTTGGTTGATTGGAGCATGATCACCAGTAAAAATCCTGTGTTTCACATTCGTCTTCGCGGCTGTCGACTTGTCGGTCTTCGTGAAAAGCCCAGAAAATTTCCGGAGTAGTTCGGATAGCTTGTTTCTCTGTTCGTCACTTAACTCGGGTGACATCATTAACGAACAATTCATCTGTGACTCCGAAGTTTCTTGCTGGTCATCCAAGCAACCCGATGTGTCGGAAATAACACATAGATGCCCTTCATTTAGTGGTTCAGCTTGGCCTATGCACATTCCTCTAGGGATGATTTGGTTTCGGAACTGCAGGTTGGTAACCCAGACATCACTTTTCCATTACGATATGTGGATACCATGGACGGTGTAGCAATATTTTTCTCGAAGAGCAAATGTTTGCTGCCGTCTAGAACTACATTTATGTCTCCTCGGGTTTGATATCCTGATACGGTTATTCTAGTTAAAGAATGCGGCTTAAGTGTATAGTCTCTGGTGGCATACAAATTCCAGGCGTCAGGCGCTGTGGAGTCTCGACAGATGTCTTCTAGAACAAGTTCATTTTGTCCACAGTCTATAACGGCTTGAGACGCCTCTAAAAAGTCCCATCCTAGGATGACGTCATGGCTACAATGTGATAAAACAATAAATTCAAAAGGCAGTTCTCGATTGTTTATACGGACACGTAAAACACATTTCCCTATCGGCCGAACAAAATTTCCATCCGCAACTTTCAGCATAACGCTCTTGGCATCAGCAAACGGAACTTCCTTTAAAAATCGGCGATACTTATCGGATATGACAGAAAACGATGCCCCAGAATCTACTAGAGCACGTATCGGCTTCCTATCTATTATTACGTCTAGTTGGTTACCAGTCACCTTGGAGGTCGACGGAGGATTTCCAGTACACGCGGCCTCACCTCCTTGGAAGGTCGCTCTCTTTAGTTTTCCTCGCTCCTACGGCCTGGCGACTGACTGGATCGGCGATATGGCGACGGGGATCTGTAACGACGTATTGGGGATCGGCCTCTCGTGGGACTTGGCGTAAAACGGCGAGAAGAGTTTGGTCGGCGTATTTCTTCAGTGCCAACGTCGTCGAAGTTCCGTCGGCGGTTTCGAGAGTTGTCAAAGACAGCCTTTCTCTCTCGGCAGTAGCGCATTACATGTCCAGGACGTCCGCAGTGGAAACAAACAGGTCTGTTGTCAGCCGTTCTCCACACATCTGTTTTTCTTGGTTCAGGTGGGAATTTCTGAACAGGAGCTCTGTATTTCCTGGTTACAGCGGCGTATGTTGGTCGTGGTCTAGTTTCTGTAGGGTTTGTTGACACTGGGGCCAAAACCCTTTCAACTTCGTCTTGAACGATCTCTTCTAAAGATTGGGGATCGGAGTCCAAAGATTCTTGCGTCTGGTTAACTAGTCGATGGACTTCTTCTCGTACGATTGTGTGAATAAGAGAGACCAAATCAGTCTCATCCGTCAGGGATGCAACCGGTACGACGTTTGGAAGCCTTTCAAATTTCGGTCGACCAACTCTCTTCTGCTTCATATCTTCGATATAGTTGCACCATTTGATAAAACTTGCTGTGTCGTTGATTTCTCTCGTCAACAGGGCCTGATAAATATCCTCAGCAACACCTTTCATTAGGTGTGACACTTTTTCGTCTTCTTTCATCAGAGGATTTACCTCTTGGCAAAGTCCTAATACACCTTGTATGTAGGACTGTGTACTCTCGCCTGAACGCTGGGCTCGGCATTTTTAGTTGTTCTTCTGCCCTTCTGGTATATTTTTGACGGTCACCGAAAAGTCCACTTAGTCCATTTTTAAACGCTTCCCAGGAATCTAAGGCGTCTTCGTTGTTGACATACCACTGTCTCGCAGTACCGTTAAGAAAGAAATAAACGTTAGCCAGGCACATCATGTCATCCCACTTGTTAAAGTTGGCTACTCGATCGTACTCTTTAAGCCATTTTAGAGGGTCTTCCCCAGGCGCTCCTCGGAAGGTCGATGGGCTCCTCCATTGCTGTAACGAAGGTGTTACTACAGCGGGCTTGGCTTCTTGCTCGGTCGGCATTTTTGTCCTCTTCCTACTATTTTCTTTTAACAGTCCGAATTCGGGGGATAATCCTCTTAACCGGAGGCTCCTGCGAAGGTTGTCGCTATTATCCACGTTTGACGTAATTGTACCCCGCGCCTCCACCAAACTTGTCACGGAGTTCGAAAGAAGTACATAGTTCAATTAAACAAACAATTAGATTTATTCTAACGCTGGGAGCTCGATACAACACTGGACTGAGAACATCCCCAACTGAATAGGCGTTGAATGGGCGTTTACTTTTGGGCGTCTGGACTGTAAAACAGTCCTCAATCCCATGTCGTGAGAGTCTATGATGTTGGGCATGGCAAAAGTGGAGTTTAACATTCTGCTGAGTGGCATGATGGCGATTGGTTGGGCGATGGAATCGGGGAGGAGTGGGTATGATTCTTCATCTGGGTGGAAAGTTTTTGAGTTTTTTGGCTTGGCTGAGAGCTAAGAGATTGCTCTCTGATTGGATGTTGGGTAGAGTGATCATTGACTCCGATTGGCTGCCCCGGGGGCTGAGATTTAAATTATGGGGAGGAGCATGTCCAGTGGGGAGAGCAGGAGAAAAATATTGACAAAAAATAAAGAAAATTAAATTTTAGCAATTATGGTGTGCAATAAAAATTGCACGAGGAAATAGAATTACGGGGGATTATAGGAGTCAAGAAGAATTCTTCTTGGTCTCTTTGTATTGTCATTAGGGGTATATTGAGATAAATTTTGCATATTTATATTATTGGTAGCTTCTAAACCGTTAAAAAAGTTAATAGCTATATTCTGAATGTGAGATTTGAAACTTTTAATCTTAAGAGCATTACGTATGTCGTCATTACGCATGTATCTTATGGCTTTGACGATCATACGTATTAAAGAATTTTGCAAGGTATCAAGTATATTAATATTTGTTTTAGCGGCATAACCCCAAACTGGACATGCATAAGCTAAGATGGGACGCATAACGGCTGTATAGAGAAGCACTTTGTTTTCTATACTTAAATGAGAATTCCGGCCAATTAGGGGGTAAAGTTTAAACATTATTTTCCGGAATTTGTCGCGAACGTAATAAATGTGTTGTTTCCAAGTTAGGTGTGTATCAAAGATAATTCCAAGGTATTTGGCTTCCTGAGACCAGGGGATTTGAGTGTTGTACATGATAATAGGTGGTGGGAGAGACTGTTTTTTCGTGAAAATAATGGCAGTAGATTTTTCGACATTAATACTTATTTTCCATTTGTCGTAGAAATTTTGCAAGAGTAGAAGGTGTTTGTTTAATGCGAAGGAAATTGTTTTAAGATTTTTATACGTGGCGTGAATGGCAGTATCATCAGCGTAAAGATTAATTTTAGTGAGTGAATAGTCAGGGATATCGTTGATGTAGAGGTTAAATAGCAAGGGACCGAGCAAGGAATCTTGGGGACACCCTGCAGAAACAGAGTGTTCATTAGAAAGGGTCTCATTAATTCTGATACGGAAGGAGCGATTAGTGAGGTATGAGTGAATAAGATGAATCAGAGGATGTGGAATTTTAAAGGTAATTAGCTTAAAAGTAAGACCATTAATCCAAACACGGTCGAAGGCTTTCTGGGAACATCCCCAACTGGCGATGAACTCTGCTTTTATACACTTCGGAATATTCGAGAAATACCCAGTATGCACTCTAAAGAATGATCTGGATTCATCTAGAACCTAGAGAAACAATACATTAAAAACGAGAACAAAATTCCAGTCTTTGGATAAATCTGCCGGGGCCGGGATTCGAACCCGAGACCTGAGGAAGTTCAGTCCAACGCTCTGCCAACTCGGCTATCGGGACTTGTAGCAAATTATGCGTGCGGCAATATTCTAAAATTAGGTATTACTTTAGCTCTTGGACCATTACTTGTAATGCGAAAATGAGTTATATTCAGTAATATTCTAGTATTTTTGTATTTGATATTAACTTTTCCTTTTCTTGATACATGGAGCATTTCAGATGTGTTCATATTCAGATTCTCGGAAATTCCTCAATAATGTCTTATTCACTTACTTAATTATAACTTAAATTATTAATTGCTGTTAATTTTTGTTATCGTCATAATAAAATAAAAAGGCCGCAAAGATTTTCGAGTTTAAGAAAAAGTTATTTTTCACGAATTCACCCAAGATATTTTTCATCAACTTTGGGGAAAAGAGAAAGTCTAGTGTCACCACGTAACCTAGTGGTCATGGTCACGAGCTCGTGTCCAGCGTTTGTCGAGTCACGGGTTCGAGTCCTGATGCCCCTAAATATATGTCATATGGAGGGACTGATGCATGTGGAATTTGTTGTGGTCTTAAGCCCTCTCTTTGGCGATGGGTAGAAGTTCGGAGAGGAGGTACTAGCTCAGATGTTGTCCTGATTATGGTTCAAATTTAGAGGTACGTCACCAATAGTTCTCGCTTTGTTGTATAGAGTGATGTTAACAAAACAAAAAATCGCAAATCAAGTTTACTCTAAAGATCTTGGAGGAAGTATGCTCTTTTTATTAAAAAGAGTATAGCAATTTATACATGGTTTACGGAAGACACACTTTGTTTTCAAGACTAATTTATAATGTAAGAAAGTGTATCAATTACACCAGAACATATAATAATTAGTATATGTGTCATTAATCTTTCTTACGGTGTTTTATCAATAAATGAAATTTTATTTAAAATACAGGATTCCCCGATAAATTTACTGCGAATATTTTAGTGGTATGCTAAAAAACATCCTTAAAAAAGATTATGAAACCATACGTAATGACTTAAAAGACGACTTTTATACACTAATAATTGTTATATATAATTTCCTTTTTAACTCTACAATTATTTCAGCAATACTCCATTTTGACTGTTTTTTTATTTATTTATTTTGGATGGTATAGATTCAAAAGTAAAATTGCATATATGTAATTGAAACGTTATCTTCGACACAAAATATCTCACACATGATAAAAAAAAACTGAACAGAAAAAAAAATCCATATCTCAGAGAGTGAACAAGCTAGATAATAACCTCGGCGAATATGCGACATTATTTCTTTAAGTAAAAAACTGCTATTGATCTTATTCATATTTTACAAAAAATATTCCTACCTAGAATTATAGTTGGGCCTTATTGCAGTCGGACAAACACCTTTTACCTGCATTTTAATTCTTAAGTGCATTTTTTTCACTTAGTACTCTGGATCTTGTGGTCGATACCAGGGCCTTCGTTGCCTTAGCATTTGTTATTCGAACAGTTGAAGGTACTGGAGCTGCTGCTTTAAGAACATCCTGCTATACAATCATAGCATCGCAATTTACAGAAGGAATCGGAACAACATTTGTAAGTGAAACTTCTTTAATAAATACTGTAATTTATATTCCGTATTTACTCGAATTTAAGCTGCTATCGATTCTAATTCCAATTTCACCAAAATCTTTTGTGAAAAAATGTTATCATCGACTCTAAGCCACACTACCAATTCTCTACACGTTTTTGAGCAAGAAATGCGTAAAAAGTTTATCAACATACGATATTTAAGAATATTTTTTTGAAAAGTTTTTTAACGATGAATAATAAGAAGTTAATAATTTATTTTTTATCAGTATAAAAAACTTTGAAATGCATATATGAACGTGTAATTAACAGTCAGTATCATATTTCGAAAGTGATTCGTCACTACTACTGTCACAGTGGACTTCAGAATTGGTGCTTGCGTCACTATATTCCCACATGTTGTCTTTCGTGCGATGCAATGCATTTGTTTTGCAACATTTTTTCATAAGGATGTATTATAGAAGAATTTAAAAGAATTATTAAAGACTGTTGAACATTTACAGGAAAAAATTATATCATTTTGTTTACGCCATCAACGTATATTTGTTTCATCCATGTCAAGTTTTCAGTGGCCGCTGCTTTGTTTTCTTTTTTTTTCTGCATATAAAATTGCTTCTCTTATCATATTTGCGTCATAGGGAACTCATCTTGTTACTATTACCGATGTCTTTAACGTTTAAGTGATTAAAAGAAAGAGCGTATACAATAAATAAATAAATAAATACGAGCAGACAACGATGTTAAGGTATCCGACTACGTTCGGAACCGTGATTTTGCAAAAGCGTATGAATGGATAATATTTATGATATTTAATGTCACTTAGATTAGAAAACGTATATAAAATTGTTTTAAGAATATCATTACATTAAAAAATTATTTAAGTACAATATTTTGACAAGAAATGAACATAGAATGCCCCATTTTCAAAACATTCTCCTTTTATGAAAAATGCTTCTATTACAATAATATTTTGCCTGTATATACCTCAGACCTCTGTACAAAGGCTCAACTAGAATTTTTGAAATTTATAACTTAGAAGTGGGTTTATCCATGTTTTACGACAACAGAGGGGAGAAATTTTAAGAAAAATACCGCCGATAATTATTTCAATTAGTTGTAACTCTGAAAATAATGTGAATTTTTTTAAAAAAATAATAGTTCAGAATCGCTGGAGAAGTCTTTACTTTATATAAGCAAAATATTATTTTCGAAGCATTTTTTTATTAAAGGAGAACATTTTGAAAAAAGGTTATTCTAAGTTAATTTTTTGCCAAAATATTGTATTTAAATATAATTTCCTTTTTTTGTTGTCAAAATGTCCTTAAAACAATTCTCATGTATTCTAATCTATATAAGTCACACTAAATATCATAAAATTATCCATTTATGCGCTTTTTTACTGAATACTGGAGATAAACTGCGGAATGGGACGAGTGGCCATAAAGGACAGATACATTTTTACTTTTAAAAGGAGTGGAAGTTCAATTTCCTCCATCTTACAACTGTTTTGCCTTTGATTCTAAGCCGCGTCTGATTTTCCGTAGCATTGATACTGGAAAAACAGTGCGGCTTAGATTCGAGTAAGTATGGTAAATATATAAATTAGCGCCAGCAGAAGCAAATAGAAATTGTTAATTTTGTTTTCTTAAGGGTGAAATATAAAAGATTAATAAAAATACTTTTTACAGGCAATATTAGAAACTTTCCTTGGTGTGGGATTAATTACGGGACCAACATTGGGAGGAGCTCTTTACGATGTAAGAATTGTCTGTTTCTACTCTCCTTTTTTTTCTCGCATATTGAGGATGTTTTCTTATAGTTTGAATTAAAACTCATTACAAAATTATATTTCATTTGTATTAATTATTTCATGAAATTATTGCTTGATACAAAAAAAAAAGTAAATCGACTTTTTCATACAGAGATTGTTTATCGGAAAGAAATTCTCAAATACATATAAATAAAAATGCTGATATAAAGTAATGTAAATTTTTCAAATTTTATAATTCTTAGTTTAAAAATGAGTTAATTTTTTTAAAAAAAAATGTGGTTTTTTTAGATTTAATTGCTTGAGTTATTATTGTTATACTTTATTTCTATAACGAAAACTATATTATATTAATTTGAATGAATTTGAATTTTTCTCTCTCTATGTAGGAAATATCTAAAAAAATAAAGATACCTTTTTTTTACTGCGAGGTAATAATTATTATGCGTTATATTTCAAATTCATGAAACATTAATAGATGAAAGATTGAAAAAGTAATGAACAATATTGAGAGAGAGCTCTTAAGAAAATTTCAAATTACAATGGTATGTTATGAATATAAATTAATCTAAACATCATAACGTAGGTCTATATTGGATTCAAGTTTTTTTCGTTATTAGACAAATGTTAAGTAATTGCGAAAGCTGCTGAATTATCACATTTTAAGGTTGATTGATTGATTGAATATTAACGTCGCACTGTTCAGCTACACGAGGGCTTTTGGCGACGGACCACGTAATTTTGAACCATGGTCAAGTGACGTGGACGACACCTGAGCTGGCACCCCCCTCTCCTAACTACCACACCACACCAACGGGAGGACGTTTCAGCTCTCGACAGATTTAACGTGCATCGCCGCCCTACACGGCGGGTCTTTAGTGGTACTGGGCTCGAACCTGTGACAAAGCAAGCCACAGTCCGATACCTATACCACTCGGCTACCGCGGCCACATCACATTTTAAGGGACATTGTTTTTAACTTCGTAGAGACTTATTACAACATGACAACCTTAACATTTCGTGCTCTTAAAAATGTAGAACATATATTTCTGTTGCTTTTTGGTCTTTAAGTGCACTAAAGCTCTCTTTTCCAAACATTTCATATTTGTAGTATTTGCAGAACATATCGGCTCTCCTTTTCAGTTTTGTTCAGGAGAATATGATTTATTTAAGGTAACATCAGGATGAAAACAGAAAAGTTTTGAAACGTTCAATAATTTTAAATGCTACTACAATCTTTTTGAGAATATAAATACAGCTATTTTTTTTAAATACACCTACTGTTGTTTTTATTTTTTACAAAAATTATTACATTCATTTTTAAATAAAACTACTATTACCATTTTTATTTTTATAAATAGAACCATAACTCAATCTTCATTTTTAAGTATTACTATTGTAGTTTAGGAATAATGAAGGTTGGACACACGCACATTTTCAAACTTTTCCATATAGCTTTACTCGGATGTACTCAGAAAATTATTGAGTGCATGAAAAGGTACAGAAATGTTAAAACGTAAATCCAATGAAATTATGTGATTTGTAATGTCAAAGCGTGTGGTTAATATTTGCTTAAAACGTACAGATTTTTATAAGAAATTTTACAACTCCCCCCCCTTATCCTGCTGGTATAATAATTAGAATAATCTCTGAATAAATAAACTTAATAAAATCTAAATAATGTAAGCTTAAAACTTAATGAATTAATAGTTAAAAAAATTTTTAACTAGATTCAAACATTCCAAAAAGATATACAGTTGTGCTTCCATTACAGATATCTTGCTCAAAAAGATAATTCTCGACTACTTAAATAACTTTAAAAATTATATTAATACGAAATCTACTAATACATATAAATCTCAAATAACCGCATATAATTAACTTTCTAGTTTTGAAACTGTATCAATTCTTAACACCTTGGAATTATTAATCCAAAACAGACAATATGTATGTATTTATCATTTAGAAAGTAATAATTTATCTTTTTTCAATTTTAATGGACGTAAACAAAGTAAATTGGCATTCCTTTTTTTCTAAATCCAGCGAAATAATTAATATGTCTGTCTATAATTTGGGGGAAAATATTAAGAAAATCAATACAAGATTTAAAAAGTGTGGCTTAGATAATTTGATCTTAAGAACAAAATCGTAGTAAAGATGAGGAAAGCAGCTCTTGATACATTTGTCAGTTAGTAGTATTATTGCAGTTAATGTCTTTTAACCAACAATATAATACAGTGCAAGATCGTCTCAGTGGTGGCTAAACACACGATATATTTAATACCGAAATCACGTAACCCGGACTGCTATCAATACTAACTCGCCTAAGCTCTATTCCTAGACCATCACAGATCCGAATATTAAATAGTCACTCCTACCTTTAATATAGACTGAAGTAGCGATCACTATAATCATAGATGAAGTTGCTGTTTACTCGAGTGCAGTGGTATGCACCTTGACTTAAGGGCTCTCTATCACGTATAATTTCTGTTTTTTGTCACTTAACGTTTCCAAAACCTTTTCACGCTTGAACCACGGATTATCTTTACATTTCTCAAATTGCCACACAGCTTACTCTAAGTTCTGATATTTAAAGGCTTCCTAATTTGCATCTTTCCTTCACGCTTCACTTCTTGGATTTGGTTGGAAAAGAGTTGCGGTTAATTCTGGCCCCAAAGAACCCAAAGGACATGTTAATGAAAAGACGCGTGAGCCCGTCACAACATTAAACACTCACAAAAAAAATATTTAGTTTAGTGCATTTTTTACTGAGTTATGGGGTAGTTTCGATTTCCCTTCAGCCGTGACCAAACTTCTTGCTTACATTCTCCTGTCAAAACAAGTTGATAGCAAAATTGATAGATTTGATTGTTTCGTTGACAGAATTTCCCATAAATTTTTAGTACATTGTTCCTGAATAATTGAATTTTATAGTGCAATGGGCCATGACCGGCTGCTCAAAAAAGGCTGTCAGCCGACATGCGGCCTGCGGGCCGCAGGTTGAGTACCACAGCATTAGTGGGTTGATAAAATAAATGCTAAGCTTGCTTGGGAACTAAGCAATGCGGGTTCATTGCAAACTGACCGTCTGACTGGAACATGAGCTCGTGCATCTTAGCACCCAAGGTCATGAAAACTGAGACTGGCACAATAGGTCTTGGCCATTCATGTGCTGCTGCGCCACTGAGTTTAGTTTGTAATAGAATGCTGAGCAAGCCTGTTTAGAGGTGTGGTCAAAGAAAAAAATTGGTTCGTCAGTTTAATTTAGTATAAAACACGCGCGCAAAAAAGTTTTAAAAATACTTCATTGGGAAAACTGTTTGATACTAATACAGCGAATGAAGGTGTGATTCTTTATATTTCATATTTTATTTAAATTTTCCCCCCTTAAATATAAAAGTAAATAAGTCTATTTTTTATTAGAATGGGATCCATTTTTCGCTCCTGCCAAAAAATTTTAAATTAATTTTTATGTATGATTTTTTTCACGAGTATATTTTACACACACATGCACATAAATCAAATTTTTATCGAAGTTTTCGTATGCGCGAAGAATAAAGCACTCCTTCACGAATTTTTGAAACGTTGAAATCTACTACTTAAAATATGAAATAGTCCTGATAGAACCACAAGGTGGCCATAGTTTGCCCATGGCTTACACACTCATGATGATAACTAATAAGGAGCCACGTATACACTCATTACCATAAAAATTTGCACACCAGGAAAAAATCGTCAAAATGAAACGAAACTTTACATATGTAAGTACTACTTTTATATAAGTAAATGATTAGAAAATCAAAGAAAAAGGATAATTTATTGCAGAAAAAAGTATAAATGAGAATGGAAGTTTTAGTATGTTGGAACCCCTCTAGCGTGAATGCACGATGCGATACAAGCGAGCACTGATGCATACAAGTTCTGTATGATGCCTTGAGACATTTTGTTACATATTTGCTGTAAATGTGCCTCTAGTTCGACCAAACTTGTAAGCTGTCCAACTAACCGTCTCAAATGATCCCAGATATGCTCAATTGGTGACAAATCTGGGGATCTAGCAGGCCAGGAAAAGGTGGTAATGTGGCGGAAGCAGTCTTGTGACATCCTTGCTGTGTGTGGCCCAGCATTGTATTGTTGAAAAATGGCTCCTGGGAGCTCTACCATGAGTGGCAACACATGTGGCTGAAGGATATCATGAACGTTCCAATGAGCTGTTATTGTGCCATGGATCAATATTAGGGATGACCTTGTATCGTCCGCAATGACACCCCATACCATCACACTAGCTGTGGAAGTGGTGTGTCGCTGTAAAGCAAAGGCAGGATTGAGGCATTCACTACGGATATGCGATTGTCATCACTGCTCATCACTGAAGACGACCTGGATCCATTCCATTGTAATCCAATCCCGTCGTGGACGACACCAGTCGAAATGGAGGCGTCAGTGGGTGGGTGTCATTGACAGCACACCTAATGCACACCCCTATACCAGATGTCCTACAGCCATGTGCCTTCGATGGTTCGGGAAGACACAGGGGTCCCGTAGTGAAGGTGCTGCTCATGTATGGAAAGCGACCAATGAGACAGTTGACTCTACGCGTGCGTGTCGTATGATGATCTCGGCGACTGGTCTGTTGAGGGCGCGCTGAGCCTAGTCACCGTGTAAATGATGTATCTTCTGTCCCCTGGTCCCAACACCTCCTCACAGTCAAATCAGAACAGCTTACTTGACGAACTACTCACCGAGCTCACCAAACAGCTTCAATAATCCTGATGATTTTTCCTTTCTCGAACTCTGACAGCTGCTCATATTGTTTTCGATGGTGACGTAAAAGCATGTCTACCTCAGTGTTTCTTTTACAATAGATTAAGTACACTCAAGCAATTAAACAAGCTCTGCTTACCTGTTTTATACTCTAAGGAGAACGAAGTTCAACGCCCTCTAGTGGCATTATGCAATGCGCAATCACACTACATTTATAATCATTTACATATCTGCCTGGCATGTACCTTGATGCCAAGTTTCGTTACGATCCCTCAAATATTTCTTTTGCGCTCATTTTTATGGCGATGAGTGTATTTAATTCGAAGCACATGAGAAACACTTGCAAACACAAAAAATTTCCTAATGCACTTTTTGGGGTTATATGTTATATAGCCAAGATCAAGATGTGTATGTTTGTTTATCAGACTTAAAACCATGTTCAAGTTGTAAAGGAAGAAAAATTTTAAGAGAGACAATGAAATATCGCATTCCTTCTTGAAATATTAAAAGTGTTTTTTCTTTTATAGTTAGGTGGCTATGGGTTACCTTTCTACGTTGTAGGTTCTATTGTCCTCGTTGATGCTATAATCATATTTTTTATACTACCTGATGTAGGTAAGTAGATATGTGTCTTTACATTGCATGTATACATATATATTACTTCTAATTATTAAGTAGGTATATGTTGAGTCTATATATACTTATATGTATAAGGGGTGATCAAATGAAAAGGTACGAAACGACACGGTGGGTACAAATGTAGACTTTATTCAAAATATACACCATAGGCCTGAGCACAACGATCCCACTGATGAACAAGCCGCAGGATTCCTTGTTCCCAGAATTCCTGTGGCTGTGACGAGATCCAGTCCTTCACAGTGTCCTTGAGTACGTCGTCCGAGTTGAAGCGCTTCCCTTTCAGGTGTTTCTTCAGTGGACCAAACACATGGAAATCGCAGGGTGACATGTCCCGTTTGAACTTGTCCAGTTCCATTTGTGTGACTCTGGAGAAGTGTGGACGCGCGTTATTATGGAGCAGAACCACGTCCTCCATGAGCAGCCCCGGTCTTTTGTTCTTGATGGACCTGCGTAGGCGTCAGAGTGTCTCACAGTACACATCGGAGTTAACACTTTTTCAGTGCTCGAGGAATTCCACAAGTAGCGGACCTTGAACGTCGAAAAAGACAGCGAGCAACACCTTGCCTGCTGACTTCATGGCTCTGAACTTTTTAGGGGGAGGTGACAACGCATGCTTCCACTGCATGCTCTCCCGCTTTGTCTCTGGCTCGTAGTGATGGCACCAGGTCTCATCACCTGTGACGATCCGCTTCATGAAAGCGGGGTTTTCCTGATACCGAAACAGATGTTGCAGTGCTAGTCTCATACGCAGTTCCTTTTGCTGGTCGGTGAGCTGCTTCGGAACCCAAGCGGCACACACCTTCCGAAATCACAATCTGTCGTGAACAACTGTCCACACGGTTCCATAGCTGACATCCACCTTCAGCGCCAACATTCACAATGTGACACGCTGATCACTTCTCACTAGGTCGTCCACCTTGTCGATGAGATCGTTCGTGATCAGTGGCGCACACAGGAATTTTTCAAGGGGGGAGGGGTCCGGGGTTGAAAGTTCACCATTCTTGTATCATGCTCCTTTTGATTTTGTCGATTTTCAGGAACAAAACATAGTAAAAAACTAATTTTTGAATAAATAATTAGCATTAATTAATAAAATTAATCATTAATAACAAGTAATTAATTAAATTTTACGTACTATATACTTAGAATTATAATCAATCGGAAAAAATCAAGGGCTTTGGGGGGGGTCTGGACCCCCAGGATCCCCCTTGTGTGCGCCACTGCTCGTGATTACAATGTTTGCCTGGCCTGGTCTCTGGTCATCACCCACACTCTCACGGCCTGCACGAAAACGGGCACTCCATTTTCTGACAGACTTGCCACAGACACATTTCTTCCCGTAAACGGTCACCATCCACCGATGAATAACTGCCGGTTTCTCACCTTCCGCTGTCAGAAATCGGATAACACTTCGCTGCTCCTTAATCGTCGAATTTTGCAACGCGAACGCCATCCTGTCCTCATACGCACTGCCACATCATTTGGACGCCGCTTTTTATAAGAACCTTTGCTCTCTCTCGTGCGCATGTGGACGCCCGCGCATTATCCGATCTCAGTCACAGCCTCCAATGGCATCCCGAGATGTCTTGCTACATTCTCCCATGGTGGAATATGCAAATATTTAACTGTTTCATTTTTATGTCGTTTCGTACCATTTCATTTGATCACCCCTTGTACAATACAAAAGGAACTCCTTTTGAATGTTTCAAAATATTTACAACTATCAGGAAAACAAATGATTTGCAACTGCATTTGTTTATCTATTTTTGTCCTCCTTTTTTGCATTTCGGAAAACATTGAATATAATATTGCATCAGATTCTCACCATAAAAATATTCAATGTTTTTTCATTATTAATTCTTACTCAGAAAGATAAATTTTGTATGTTTATTATTCTACTTAATAATTTTGCTGCTTAATTAATTCTTAATTATTTTGCTTATTCTTTTTCATAAACGCATAACGCATGTAACCCGCACCCTTTAATTTTGATCTTATATTTTGTGTTCAAAGTGCGCGTTATAAGCCGTATTTTACGGTATATATATATATCTAATATATATTATAAATGTGAAAGTTTGTGAGGATGTTTGTGGGTCTTTCAGGCAAAAACAACTGAATGGATTTTAATGAAACTTTACAGTAATATAGCTTATACATCAGAATAAAACATAGGCTATAATTTATAAAAATTTGTGAAAAGTGTCCAAAATATAACGATATTTGTCAAGTAAGTAGGAAAAAATACTGGCATCTGCAAGCAAATCTGGCTTGCGCTGCAAAAAAGCCCACCACAGCATATATCTATCTTTCATTTGTGAAAAACTCTTTTTGTTTTGGCTGCTCGCTTCTAATTAATTCCTCTGATCAGCATAATGCTTATTTTTTTTATTTCAGAATAAAACTAAGTTTTGGAGGGAGAGGTTGTTATAAATCTCTCTTTATTTTAATGTTTTTTTACTATGATTTTATTATGCATATTTGGTAGTAAGAAATTGATCTTTTTTCCAAATAAATGCTTTTATCAGTTCTGATACTTAAAGTAAATAAACTTTCTCTTTCACACTGCATCATTTGGACAAATTTTCAAAATTTGTTTGTGGTTAGTAGTTAATTATAACACTTTAATTTTAATTGAATAGGCAGATATAATTATTTTTATACTTAAAAACGCAATAACTACTGTACTGTATTTTTTGGAGTGTGAGAGTGAGTGAGAATATTAATGTCGCACTGTTCAGCTACACGAGGGCTTTTGGCAACGGATCACGTAATTTTGAACCATGGTCAAGTGACGTGGACGACACCTGAGCTGGCACCCTCTTCTCCTAACTACCACATCACACCAACTTAGAAGGAATAATCTACCAATACTTAGCAGGAATATTCTTTGAAATCCACTCTTCCAAGATATATGGCAGCACGGGTTCCATGATGAGTATTTTAGCGGAAAAAATAGTTTGTCAAAATTTAAGTGTCTTATGTTTTTGTATGTTAATGAAGACCTTAGAAAATGATTTGACTACTTATTTTAAGTGAACGGTATATATAATTAATTTTACAGTGGAATATCTTTAATTAATTTATTAGCTCTAACGGATTAAATTTTCCAAAGTGGAGAATTTTGTTTATGTATATCCCTTAATTTTAAATGTAGTGATCCAAAAAAAATATTGTATGAAAAAAACTGCAGTAAATCATAATGCGGTTGGATAAAGTATTAACGTGCATCGCGCCCCTACACGGCGGGTTTTACAAAGCTCTAATAAAGCTTGAGTTATGAAAGTAGCTAGGCATTTGTGCCAACTTGACTCTATCGTTAACATTTCGCTGTTTTTCATTGAATCGTCATTATAATTTAAGAAACGATGCTGCTTGCGAATATTACAATTTTAACAAAAAATAAATACTACAGAAAGTAATATTAATGTATTATACTTTCAGATAAAAATTATTTACACTATTTTAAGCGTTCATTACACAAAACTTTTAACAATGTATTACTTTTGCTGAGCAGAGATCAGCTTAGGAAGGTATTTTCAAAAATCGACCCTCAAGAGTGTTACGGGGAGTTAAAAATAAAAAAAAATCCTTTTTATCAGCTATTAGACCTATATACTTAAAATTTAACAATGGTGTTTTATTTCTCTCTCTCTCTCTCTCTCTTTTTTTTTTTTTTTGTTTAGCTGAGCTACGCAAAAAGCTTTTTTTGTTTAATTTGCAATTCACGTAAAATTAACTCATTTAAAACTTCTTTATCCTCCAATCTGTGTTGTTTAATTTTTCAGTTCACCCGTGCGAAGAACGGGTATACCAGCTAGTATATATATATATATATATATATATATATATATATATATATATATATATATATATATATGTAAAGTTCTATTACTTTTATAATTTCTAAGATATCTTTTCTAAATTCTAATATCTGGTTTATATTGCAACTTCTACTGCTTGACGTGTATTCAATGTAAACTCCTTTGTATAATGTGTCATATATTATACTTTTAATGTAATTTAACTGTTTTATATAATACGCTTAATTTTTTTCACTCATTTTTGCAGAAGATCCAAAAGTTCCTAAAAAAGGAAATATGTTGAAGTATTGGTTGCACCCGAGGACTATAATTTTTTCTTTGAGTGTCTTTACATCATTTAACTACATAGGATTCAATCAAGCTACATTGGAGCCTCACTTAAGAAATGTGAGTTTGAATTAGAATACCTTTGATTAAATCGTAGTGTTATAAGGGATGAAAGAACTTATATATTTTTGGCTTCAATTTCTGAAAAAAGATAGTTTCATATTTTAAGTAAAGGTAATTTTAATTTATATATAAATGTAATGCAATTTATTCTACTTAAATATATTTATAAAAATTGGAAAATATATATTTGTTTTGTTTTGAAATTCTAGATTTTGAAGTTTTGTTTGTTCTATTGAAGTTTCTATTTATGAGAAACGAAGTTCTAGTTGGATTTATTTTTAAAATAAGATCTTGAAAAACTTAAGATTGTATGCAAAT
The DNA here is from genome assembly GCA_019973935.1 of Trichonephila clavipes. Lineage (NCBI taxonomy): Eukaryota > Metazoa > Arthropoda > Arachnida > Araneae > Nephilidae > Trichonephila > Trichonephila clavipes. The sequence goes on from BMAU01018765.1 coordinate 450,628, forward strand.
AAATTTTTTATACAAGAATTTAATATTATGTATCTATATACCGACAAGAATGCCGGTCTTACGACAAGCTATCGTCCTATTTCTCTTACCTGCATCACTTGCAAACTAATGGAATGCATGGTGCTGCGGAGATTGAGTCACCATTTACACACACACTAATAACTTTATACCCTCGGAGCAGTAGCGCACACAGGAATTTTTCAAGGGGGGTGCGGGGTCGAAAGTTCACCATTCTTGTATCATGCTCCTTTTGATTTTGTCGATTTTCGGGAACAAAACACAGTAAAAAACTAATTATTGAATAAATAATTAGCATTAATTAGTAAAATTAATCATTAATAATAAATACTTAATTAAATTTTACGTACTATATACTTAGAATTATAATCAATTGGAAAAAAATCGAGGGATTTGGGGTGGGGTCCGGACCCCCAGGACCCCCCCCCCTTGTGTGCGCCACTGCCTCGGAGCAATTTACTTTTCGTAAGCGTCACTCTACTGTTGACCAAATTTTATACTTCACCCAATGTGTTAGATATTCTCAGAATCACAAGCCAACAAGACACACCATGGCGGCATTTTTAGATGTGTCAAAGGCCCTTGACAGGGTATGAAAATATAAGCTGTTATGCAAGTGCTTTGGTGTTTTCGGCATTAAAGGTAAAATTCTGCCCTGGATCTCAAACTTTCTATATTACCGAAATTTTTGTGTCAACTTTCATGCTACTTTCTCGGATTCTTACAAAACCTATCAAGGAATTCCCCAGGGCTGCGTTCTTTTCTCATTATTTATTTCCGGGGTTGAAAAATATGTTAACCCTTCTCAAATTGGACTTTTCGGTGATGATGTCGTTTTGTGGTGCAGTGATGCAAATATTAGCAAAATGGAATCCCAGCTGAATAGGTCCTTAGTAAATATTCAGGAATTTACAGACAATCACAAAATTACTTTCAATGCTTCAAAGTCTACTGTGAGCCTCTTCACGACTAATAGGCATCTTTACAACTACTCTCCTGACCTTTTCCTAATGAGTGAGCGCTTGAATTGCAGTAAATATCCTACCTATCTTGGTTTCACTTTAGTCTCGGAAGTGAACTGCGGTAAACATATTGAGAAAATAGCCTATAAAGCAAGAAAGAGACTTAAGATCTTAAAATATCTTTATGGCAGAGACTGGGGTTCAGACGCCTCCACACTTAGAATAACTTATACAATCTTGGTTCGCCCAGTCCTTGAATATGGGTACCAAATCTTTCGAGTAGCATCTCCTACAAACTTGAAAAAACTGGAGAGAGCAACTCAGTGCTGCGAGGATTATCACGGGCCTTAGATATAGTTGCCCTACAGACATAGTTCTGTACGAGGCAGACATCCAACCTCTTACTATGAGATTCGAAGTCTACTCATATAGGTATTTTAACAAAATTAAAAGCTTTGGTTCCTTCGATAGAACCTCTTCTTTCATTTTAAATTGGACAAGTAACCAACGTTTAAGGCGAGACAGCCCACTTAATTACATGCGTAAACATGGTTTTATTGATTTCAATGTTGACACATTTACACTTTTTAGCTGCATCACACCTATTGATTCTTTTAATCATGTTCAATTCCGGGAGGAATTATTGACCAGTACTCCTAAGCATAGCACCCATCCGGAATTACTCAAACAACTGGCACTTGGAAGTAATAAATGACATATCCGATCAAGCCTTGATTATTTACACAGATGGTAGTCGTTTGGATACGGGTAGAGCAGGGAGTGGTATTTTTAGTAACATTCCTGGGAACGATGTTAAAATCAGCTTCAGGAATCCTGACCACTGTTCCGTCTTTAGATCGGAACTCATTGCTATTAGTAGTGCTCTCGATCATGCTCTCAACTCTTATAAGGACAGTATCTGGATCCTGACAGACAGCAGAAACTCCATCCAATATTTGAAGAATTGGCCAAAAATTATGGGCAGTACTGGTCTAGATATTTTATCCAATTTAGTTAGACTTAGTCAGAGGAAACAAGTAGGTCTCCAGTGGATTCCATCACATGTTGGTGTGCCTGGGAACGAGGCTGCTGATGAGCTGGCTGGTAGGGGATGTGATCTCCTTAACCCCAGTTCCACTGTCTTAACTCACTTGGAGATTCATTCCTTCCAAAAAAAATGAAATGAATTTGACTTGGCGAAACCCTCCTGCTCACCACTGGTACGTAGCTAAGAGTCCTGGCCTATCTATACAGTGCAAGAGTTCCAGGGCTCATCAGACTGCCTTGGCGCACTTTAGAAGCGGTCACCCTGCGTAGTATGACTTTTGTGCAGGGGTAAAGTCTTTCTTTACCTGTCTCTGCTCTCTTCTTGCATCTCCTGCTCATCTTTTAGACTGATGGGACATTTCCCTGCGACAGTTGTATGAAGAGCAAGACCTGGTGTGTGACACTATTACGTGGAAAGGTCAATTGGACTTGGTGTAGGCTTTCCTGCTCCAAGGGGATTGGAAACAACAACATATAAAAAAAGCAAAACTGTTTAATTAAAAATGCTTATCGAAGGGTTTCCTCCATAAGAATGTTAGAAACGTATTTTTAACTATATTTTTCATATACTTTATTATAAACAAAGACTGTAGGAATGTATTTTGAGAAATATTTTACGTAATGAATGTGACTTATGGGACAGATATAGTTTTGGAAACTCCACTGAGACAAGCATTCCTTTGCGAAGTATTAGATTGGTAATTCCATATTAATCCGATACTTGTCCTTTTCAGCAACGCCTTTTTTGAAGCGCTAAAATTTGGTTTATCTTGTGATGGTCATTTACAATGCTATAAATTCATTCTAAAATAATCAACGCGTTTCTGTATAAAAATCAAACTGTACAACAGAAACTTTTTGGGGAGTATAACTGACACCATTTCCTAATTTTAAATACATTCTTAATTTCAGTTTGATCTGTCTGGTGTATTTCTTGGAATGATGTTTGCTTTAAGTGGGACGATATATGCTATCACTGCTCCAGGTTGGGGATGGCTGTGCGACAAAAAGGTAAGGTATACTTTTCATTTGAAATGAATTTCAGAATTCTTTATTTGGAATTGAATCTCGAAAAGTTGTTTTTAAATCTTTTTTGGCACCCTTGTTGGATTTGGGAAAGAAAATAACAAAAAAAATTTTTTTTTTTTTTTTTTTGTTATTCATAAGTCATTTAAAATCTAATTTTTTTCTTTTTTTAAGTTAGGAACAAAAAAGTTTATAATTATGGCTGAAACATATTTTTCCCCATAAAAATTAAAAACGTAACAAGTCAAAGGCTTAGCATTTTTTTAAATCTTTTAACGTATCGTTTCAGATACCTTTATTTCTAAATTTTAAAAAATGCTTAAAAATAGATTTTTGAAAATTGTTCTTATATAGGTACGTATTTGAAATAAAACTCACAAGAAGTTGAGGATGTAAAATTTTTTACCCCAATGAAGACCGAGTTCACCTAGTAAGGGATTTAAGAGTTATATACACCAGTTTCCTGGTAGGACCTCTACTCTAACAGGCCCCAGCTTTATGGGAAGTTTTATTTAAGCATAAAAATACATACATTATACATAAAAAAGATTAAAGTTCAAAATTAACATTAGTTTGCATTTCAAATAATAATAATTAACAGAATGAGAATTGTAACAAGCAATTTTTTTAACATACTAACAAAACAATACACACACAATTTACATTAAAACATAAATGTAGGAGAGGGAACGAGCAAAAATATAATAATCAAAAAAGAATATAAACATACACGCATTATGCGCACAAATACATATACTCGTACAGATATACATACCCGTATATATGTATATATAAAATCGAGTTTTAGTTAAATATAAACGTATATATTCAAAATAATCAAAAATGTATTGAAATTTAAGCAATGGAATAAAGAGGAGTTTTAATAAATATTTTGGAATGTCACATAAAAGGGAGATTATTATTAAATAAGAAATGATGTACACAGATGCTATTTTTTTCCTTTAGTTCATGAAATTATTGATCAAATGTTTTAATTTATAATCTCTAAAATTTAAAAGATGAAGTTTTCTCGCATTCAATTTTTTTAAAAATATTTCAATCTAGAATATTTGTGTAAAATTTTGAAAAACGTATTTGACAAACTTTCCTCCTTTACGGAACTCTAATTGATTTCGAAGTTTATGTTATGCGGTGGTTTGTTTACGTGTTAATTCCTTATTGTCTTACGATAAGGGGAAGTTTGTTTTCTTCCACACCTGAAATAATGGAACCAAAGGTCAGATCTAGAGATTTCCTTTTATTTTTAGACTAATGAGGGATTTCTAAAAGAGATAAGATGGATAGGAAAGCTCAAAATTGTAGTTGGGTAACAATACACTTTTGAGTTTTATATAATCCTTTTGTTATATTGAAAATTGCAATGCTATTGAAGTTATCAAACTATTGGTTAAAGATATCTAAAGTAGCGTGCTTATAAAAGTATTGTAAAATAATAAATTGTGTGTGTGTGCTTCATCTTTAGTGTTAAAATAAAAGAAACTCTCTCTTAATTTTACCAAACTTTTTATTTTAGTTTGTGTGTTACGCATTTTTATATTGACGTTTTATTCCATTTTTTGTAACAAATAATGCATTTTAAATTCTTGCAACGGGTTCTTTTTTACATACATTAAAAGCAAATTCTATCTCGATGTAGAATTATTTACACTATCTAAATAGAAGCATTAAATTCGTTGAAAAAATATAACTATTTAATTATTAAAATTCAAATAATACTTAATAATTATTTTTTATGTCGAAATATTCTGTTTCTTCTAATTAAATATTGCTTAATTAGAAGCATATTTATGTTTATAATTATGAAGATGTGTTAGCATGTAACTTTATTATAGAACAAACCTCGAGATCATTTCATTACATTACAAAACAAAGTTCTGCAGTTTTAGCTTGGATTACTATCAATTCAAGAAAATAACAAAGTAACATTTTTGTTTATTTTGTCATTATTCATAAAGATAATCAAATTATTTCTATGGAAGCGAGATCACAATAGAAAATCAGAATATGATCCATTATTCTTTTTCTGAGTCTTAAAGCGTGTTATCCTCAGAGTATTGATTTAACGATACGATTGAAGTTTTGTCTGTCATCGACTCTTCAAGTAGCGAACACTCGAAATGATAAGAAGTACTCATAAATATAAGTATATCTTTTCTCTGAAATTTATTTTTATCGACACTACGTTTGAGTTTCGTGATATACAAATATATTTGAACTTTATAAGTTTAGAAAGATAACAGAAAAATGTGTGTGTGTGTGTGTGTGTGTGTGATGTTAATATTTTACGCAAACCTTTTTTTGAGATACAGAAAAGTTTTTTACAAATTCTTAAAAAGTACACTTTAAAACAACTTTTTAAAAACTTTCAGTGATTTTCAAATTATAAAAAGGAACTTATATGTGTTAGTCGCAAATAATTTATATTTATCAAAACATTCTTGAAAGATTCTACGTCACGCTTTTCAGTCGAATTTAGAATAATAGTCTAGCACAGGGGTATACAAACCAAATGACCTTGCAGGCTACTTCGTAAAAACATTATAATCTCGCACATAAAGACGTACCTTTATATCAGATTTGAAAAAAAAAACCGTTTATTAAGTGAAAATTTAAAACATGAATTATTTTTATTGTGTTCATTATTTTTCCTGTTTACAGACATAGATAATATAATAATGTTTATATAATATAATAATGCAATGATCAAATAATGTTTAAAATATTACAGTGTGTGTTGCCATTTTCTTCAAAATTACCGTGTTCCTTTTGAATTGATCTTTCGTTACTCATTGTTGAAATTTGATAGTGTTGCCATTCACAAACGATTAAGTACACGTCAGGGGCGGTCCTAGAGCCGGCAAATTGTAAGGGCGGCATTTGGATCAAATTTGAAAAATATTTTTTTGTTACAAAAAATTTTATCTAGTTTCTGAAACACACTGCTGGACAATTGCCAAGGACGGATAACACTATCATCCATAGCAACCACAAAATGAAAGGAAGCAAAATGTGGAAAATTAGAATAAGTGCGGGATATTAGTAAGAAGAAATATGAGTATGCAAATTTTTTTTCCATGTCTGTTCATCACGTGGTAGCGTTCATAAGAGCTTTAAAGGTTTTGACACGTGTGGACAGTTGTTGTTTCAAGTCAAAGTTTTACAGGAAAGATTTAATAGACGAACTTAAAATTTTTGGCATGTCTTCCCGACATCACATAGATGATTTTATGCGTGGCCGAATTATTGGAAAGATCGAAGAAGGGCGAAAAATAACAGATGTTGCCAGGGAGTTCGACATCGCTCACAGCGTTGCTTCACGGCTGTGGAAGTCATTTAAAACTACTGGAATGTGTAGTAGACGGCACGGGGGAGGTCGTGTTAGAAGTACGACGCCTGCAGAAGACAGATATATCGTCCTATCAGCAAAAAGGAACAGGCGCACCACAGCTCAGCAGGTGGCAAATCAGTTTCTTGCTGCCTCAGGAAAGCAGATCTCCCGAAAAACTGTTGCCAGACGTTTGAGGGGAGGAGGACTATACGCACGCAGATCTATTGTGTGTGTCCCATTGACCAGGCAGCACCGTACTGCCCATTTGCAATGGTGTCGTGAGCATCACAATTGGACTGAACAGGACTGGGCATGTGTACTATTCTCAGATGAGAGTAGGTTCAGTCTGTCATCGGATTGTAGACGCCAACTGATCTGGCGCGAGAGTGGTACTGCTTATCGTCCAGAAAATATCCAGGAAAAGGACCGATATCCGACATGTAGTATTATGGTGTGGGCCGGCATCATGATCAATGGCCGCACGCGCCTACATGTGGTTGCGAATGGGACTATGACGGGCCAACGATACATTGATGAAGTTCTACTTCCTCATGTTCGTCTTTTCCGTGGTGCTGACGGTGATAAATTTTTTTTTATGGAGGACAACGCAACATGTCATCGAACACTTGCTGTTCAGGATTGTCTAGACAGCGAGGGTATTCAACGTCTCGTATGGCCAGCGCGTTCTCCATATCTAAACCCCATTGAAAATGTGTGGGATGCTTTGGGGAGGCAAGTTGCTGGTCGAAACTATCCTCCGACAAACAAGAACACCCTCATCCGTGCACTCACAGAGGAATGGGATAAATTGCCTCAACAGCTGCTGGATAATGTTGTGCAAAGTATGGTACGACGTGTGGAATGTTGCATCACACTCCACGGTGGACATATCCCATACTGATACCTTTCTTTAAGGTGCCTGCTGACTTTTAGATGCATTGTTCCATTTCTCCGTACGCAGATCAAATGAACAGTTTTTTTTTCTTTCAGATGTTTCACAGCTTTTGTACTTTCCAGAACAATAAATATTCTTTATTCTAATGTCTGAACAGTGTGGCAACTATATTTTATCCTACTAGGCCTCATGTCTCGCTTAATGTTATGCTACATAGCAATTTGGGATCCGTCCTTAGCAATTGTCCAGCAGTGTATTATTGGGTGTGAATTTAATATTTCATTTAACGTATCTTATTCTTTTTTTAATTTTGTACTCTTTATATTTAATGGCAGTTTTTTTTATGTAGAAACTCGAGGGGTTCGAGGAGGGAGTGTATGTTAAAAGCATGAAATTTAATACGTTTACACATCTTTCACTAGTAGCTTTCTCCCCATTCCGTAGTGAGGTCACAATGGACATTCCTTTCACCCTTATGATGTCCGATTTTAGCTGTTCAAAAGGGGACAAGGATAATAAGAGGTTTTGGTAGAGAGTCACAGGAAGTGTTTTATTTTAGTCTTGATTGTAGTTACTATAAGTTAAAACAAACGTTTGTGATCCCCACCATTAGTAGACAATTTTTTCAAAGAAATTGGCTTGCTTAAATAGACGATTCTTTCTCTTTTATTTCACTCGTTTGAAATAATAACAAGTAGTTATGTCCTAAATTTCGAATTGATTTTAATTTTTAAGACTTAAAATAATACATATATATATATATATATATATATATATATATATATATATATATATATATATATATACATATATATATATATATACGTAGAGATAGAGAAAGGGGAGGGGGTGGTTTTGTAGAGAGGGACGGTATTTTCCATTTTTATCCGGAGCGGCAAAGTTGCTAGAGCCAGACCTGTATACGTTGTCCTTAATCTTAACCGTCCTGAATATATTTTTTTAAACTTGGAAAAACATCTTTGACTGCCTCTTGCTTTTTGGGCACTCCAAACAGAAAAGGAGAAGGAGAAATGAAAGTCGCACACACAGTGAATCATGTACCACCCATAGTAAAGGATGTGCATAATGCAATTCGCGGAATTTATTAAAAAAGTAATTTATTATAGAAAAATCAACTGTGACTGTTTGATAAAATATAAATCTATTTTAATCTGAAGGACATTTCTATTATCAAAAAGAATTTATTTTAAAACAAGAACAGGTAACAAGCAAATACATTGTAGATTTATATATGTTACCGGCAAAGTATGAAATGCCGGACGTTTTTAGACAAAGTATGAAATAAAAGAATTATTTCATAGGTTTTTTGATACAATTCTGTTCCTGCGATAATGTATGCAGAGTTAGAGAATAGAGTTCAATTATATAGATTTACAGCTTTATCACACATTAATTTTGAATCAATTAAAAACATTTCTTAGCATAAAAATAAACAACATAAAATATAGCTATTTCTTCAACAAAAATTTTTTTAAAAAAAACCTCAAAATTGTACATATGTTATGTTTTTTAAACATATTTATTAAAATAAGAAATAAACACCATAAAGTATAAGTATTTCCCCTGATTACAGTTAAATAAAATTTTGAGTGTGAACCTAGTGCTGTGCTTCGCTCTACTTTCATATCCTAAAAAATGTGTAATTTGTGATGACCCCCTTGGGTCACACCTTGAACACCAAGATTAATTTGAGGCAAAGAATCACCAAAAGCCATTTTGAATAATAATATTATTTATTTTTGTTATAATTTCCTCAAAAATCTCTGATAACAAATAATATAATTATGTTACGTCATCTAAAGGGATTTGCCTTTATATTAAATTAAATTACTAAGAATACGATTGATTACTAATCTAGCTCAACTCAAGTAAGGTTTACCGAAGCTAGGAGATCCGAGAAACACACGCGTATTCGACTTCTTAATTGTCATTAACTTTAACTTAGTATCTCAACCTGACGCTTACTTTAAGCGTACGTGAATTATATTTACCGCTGGCTTATATCAGCTTTCTGGTACGTCTAGCAGCACGACGTCTTCACGAATCTAATCTCTGAATCTTCTAGTTTTACTTTTAACGTTGTTGGCTTAATATAGCCTACCATCATCTCTCTTGCTATCTCGCAACTCTCGATTTAAATACCTTATCTAATTTGAATATCCCAAACTTCTTTTTGGAGTTGATTGGAAATAAACGCGAATTTATATTCCCCAGAAAGACGCCTAAGAAGATTAGTGGAAAGGTTCCGTACAGATTCGTCACACTTTTACTTTGATATGATTCTAAGCATTCAGTTGTTAAGGTATACGGCTACCTTTGGAGCACTTTTTTTAAATATATAAAAAATTTCAACTAAATAAACACTTTTTTATTTGAAATGGGGCATAAAACTAGGAATTCACGTACAATTTCGACAAAATTAAAAATAGTTTTGGATATGGGAATTTTGAGTGAAATTTTAGTGAAAAATAGTAGTTACGGTAAATCTTGTATTGAAAATTCTAATTAATATATTCAAATAATATTTATACAGTACATAAATAACATCATTATTTGTACTTGGAACTATAAGAATTTTAATACTTTTGAAATACGTCAATTTTTATGCAACTCAATTTTTTACAAAAAACTAATGTTTTTTTTCTCACCAAAAGTGCAATAAAATGCATAAATATATGCACAGAGATTAGATAATAGTATAGACACTGCAGGTAAAACTAAACAAAACATTTTCTGAAAATTTTAATTCAATATCTTAAAATGAAAACCAGTAGTGAACTTTACGGTGAAGCAAAAGATTGATAAGCATAGTTTCTCAGAAAATGCATTTAAAGATTTTAATACAGTATAAAAATGTTTTAACTAATTGTACATTTTTTAAACTCACCATATTTATAGGTCAAGATTTCTTTAGCTTCATGTTTAAATAATTCGGACTTTTTTTAAAACTTTTTGCTGTTTTCTGGGGAGTTTTATAGACTATAACAATTGTCGTTTTCAGTGAAATTTTGATGAAAAATCACAGTTACACAAAATTCTGATATATGTATTCAAATAATATTTGTACAGTACGTGAATAACATCTTTATATATGCTAGAAATTAAAATATTCGTAATACTTTTGAAAGTTTTTTAAATATGCCAAATTTTATGCAAAAACACGATTTTTTTAAAAGTTAAAAATTTTTTTTTCATAAAAAAGCAATGAAGTACATAAATACATCCACATAGATTAGAGTTTGATTCATAACACAGATAGAACTAAATAAAACATGTTTTGAAATTTTCAATTCAATATCTTAAACATATTTTGTGCAGGGATCTACTTCCGGTTTACTAATTATGCTAAAACTTTACTTCTAAATATCGTAGAAACAAAAATAGAGGGTTTTTGGAATCTCAAATATATGGGCTTTAAAATAAAAGCATAAAAGAAGTTTCAAAAGTTTTCACCAAAACGGTGAATTTTGGGTAGTCACATATCTTAAGGTATCTGAACACGTTAAAATGGCCAAATTCTGTCAAAAAACATTTGCGGACACGGAATATTTTTCGCATGAGAAAAGATATTTTACTTAGATATGTAGAATTAAAAGCGGAAAAGCAGAATATATATGCAATTTTCCCTCTTCAAACAATCAAATATCTCCAGCTGTGGCATTCAATAGTTTACAAAAAAACTGTAAATTTACATTTGAAGTTATCTTTCAAATTTTTTTATAATTCCTTAATTGTCCAAATTCTGGAGATGTGTGTCAAATAAGGTATATTACAAATTTATGAAGTTCATTCAAAAATTGACGAATCTGTTGAGTAGTGCTGAGTGCCACTGTTAATTGTACCGTGAGCCATAGTTTGCCTACCTTAGCTATAGACCATAACTCCTTCTCCAACACTACAACTTCTCCATTTTCATGTAGCACAGGAAAAAAAACTAATTTTTTACTGAACAAGTTTAAGTAAAAGTGAGTATTTTGACACTCTCGAATAAACCACAATGTGCACAACTGACAAATTCTGAACGAATCGGAGATGTATTTCATACTTTACCAGTTTCTCATTAGGCATTCTATAGAATGCCTAGTCAATGTGCAAAGTAAGAATCATTTCATACATTGCCGGCTAGTTTTAGGCATTCTATAGAATGCCGGATTTCATACTTTGCCGGTAACGTATACATAAATTTCCCCTCAAATGAATTTCAAAATGGAAAACTTTAAAAACCTGATACTTAAAAATTTTTCAAAAAGAGTCGGCGGTCCGCGTGTTGGACACCCCTGGTCTAGCATATAAAATATAATACTCTGGAAACAATAAGCTGTTAAAAACGGTTTTTTTTTATTTTTCATGTATTTCTGAAAATACAAATGAGGGATGTGTATTTTATATTATATTATTACTATTTAACTGAAAAACTTCTGGGTTTTTTTTTTTGTGTGTGTAGATAATTTCTTTTCATGTGAAACATTTGATTACCTTCTTATTTTAGTTTCTTATAACATATATATAATTGTGTGCTACTGTGACAAAACTCTAAAATCCCTTGCTTTGTTAACCCTTAAGAATTTTTTTCATTACATATATATACCTTTTTCAGTGCAATAGTCAAGTTTTAAGCTTGTTTGGATGTGGTATTCAAGTAGCTTCACTTCTGCTCATCGGCCCAGCACCATTTTTCGACATGGCACCGTAAGTACAAAGTTCATTAATATTTGTACAAAATCAAACAATATTTGAATTCAATAACTAAGATTAATGAGATGCTTTATGAGAAAAAATTGGACAAATATATATTTTTTTCATTAAATTATTATTTAACAATTAAAATTTACACTGAAAAACTCTGACACGCTTATTTCGAAAACTTCACGGTAATTTTTCTCATACCATCTTCCACTTTCCTTCTTAATTATTTGCATTCAGGTATTAGATTAAATCACAGAGATACGTGTTTTTTAAAATTAATAAGTGTTTGATGCAGTTTTGATCGCCAATAAAACCAAACAATCAACCCTGTACGTATAAAACGATACATTAATTCTAAATTAATAATTTATGGGTTTAAGGAAGTACTTATTATCTTTAGAGATATGTGTTGGGACACATAATGAGTTATAAAATAGGAGAGCTAAAATTTCATAGAGAATTTAGTCTTAGACAAAATACAAATTTTTCGAAGTACAAGACGCTTCTGAAAATAACCGTAAAACATAAATGGTTTCCTAAAATTCTTTCTGGGATGAATTCATACCTTGAATGCCAAGTTTAAGTGTATAGAACTCCACTCTTAATTTATTATTCTGAAACATTTTTTAAAAAAAAAGAGTAAGTTTTGTTGTTTAAGTGTCTTATATATGCACATTTCTGAGTATTTTAAGGTACTTATGTTACATTAAAATTTCAGTAGTCTGGCATCTTAATCACTTTAAAATGACAAGAAGAAGAAATTGATTTAAGGTAAAATCAAGCGAAAAGTAGGTTCAAAATATATCCAACATAAATAAGATTTTACATAAAATAAATCTGAGTAAAAAGAAGATTTAAAACTTAAGAATTGTTCGACTCACATATGGAAGTTAAAGAAAAAATTATTCTTATCAACTTGCATATTAAATTTAATAGTTTATGCATACATCCTTTACAGAACTGTTTGGATCGTTGTGCTTTCTCTTGTTCTCATGGGCTTTGCACTTGGAGCAAAACTAGTCTGCGCTTTCACAGGAACTTTACAAGATACGATGTAAGTTACTAAGCAAGAGATGTAAGTTTTCAACCTTGTAACCACTTTTCCCTTTTCAGTATCTCAGGTTTGAAAGTGAATAATCCTGATTTAATGAATCAATTCTTCATTTTATAATTCAGTTATGATCTTACGATTTTCGTAATCAGTGCTTCATTCCACTCCTCTAGTGAATAGTTTGATGTTTTGTACGAAAAATACAAAGTCTGAGTTGATAATTCTGATGATTTAAAAAATCATTCGATTAAAATAATGATTTTTGAAGATCATAAATGTAATAAAAATTAGTATTCTCCAACCATTAGGTACGTGGGCCACATTTTACATGAAATTTTATCATCGATGTTTACTTAACTATATGTTGAGTTTTTGAATTCATTTAAATGCATTCTCATTACAATTATATGACTGTAAATATTTAGTATACTTTTTCAAAAAGTTCAAGTCTAGTATCTTATTTATTTGACACATTGCATGCGGAGCGTGAATTTCGTGGAAGTTTGGTCATTCAGTAAAATCGTTATAAATCGATAACTAATTCGTTTGTTCCAACAAAATGTTTTATTTGTTCCTTTTTTAATTTATGTGATACCCGTTTTCCAACACAAATCTTCTAAATACTTACATTTACGTGATCCCGGCTCTATATAATGACAAACAGAAAATAACGTGAAGGTATACATTTTCCGCATGCAGTGCGTTAATTTCATAATTTAAAACGTTGAGTAATATCCTGATCATCAAAACCTTAAAACTCTTTAGTGCTTCAGTGAAATAAATTAGAGTGAATTTTTTTTATAACTGTGTGTGCAAAATTGTACATTTTATTGATTGAAGTGAAAATGGAATATTTATAAGCAAAAACTTTTCTGAAAAAGTCATGCGGTGAAACAGGGAATCAAAAGATATATTTGTCCTTTACAGAAACTAGCTCGTGTAGATGATTCATCAGGAATATCAAGAAAGGCTAAAAAGAATTACCCACAAATAATACATTTCAAAGGATTTCTGAGTATTTATAAAATGTGAATTTTTGCTCATTTCCGGAAATTAATAATCTGCAAAGTTAAAATTGAATTTTAAAATTTTATTAAAGATAAAGCATTTATCCTTCGTTGTATTTATGAGAAACTTTCTGGGGAAAAATTATTAGCAGCAATTAATCTGTAACATTTCCGTGAAGCTATAAAAATAAAAAATGTTATACCTATTAATAATCAATCTATCTCTGCATAAAAATATTTTTCGTGATTCTGTAATAAATTTATGATGTACTATCGCAACAATGCCAAAGTTCAAGATAACTCCTTAAGTTAGCAACCTCAATTTCGCATTTGTCGTATGCGCTGAATTGGCAACCATATGCATTGTTTCATATAATGTTGCCAATATGGTTGCGATAGGTTATTATTGCAAGCTCTGGAAAATATCGTAATAATTGCCTGGACTGGAATCGTTGAGTGAGAAGAAAGGCGTTGTTTCACACGAAAACTTATTAACAATCAGCGGAAATAAATACTCTTTCCAGGAAGCTGCAAGAGCAGTAGGTTTATCAAAATCTGAGGACATTATCAATGAAGTGTTGGGCGATGCAGCTTCAGTGATGAGTTTAACTGAATAGGAGCGCTAAGAACGAATTTTGGGAAAAAAAGAATAAATAAATAGAACTACGTGATATATATATCCATGCAAATTACAGTTTTACAATTTGAGCAATGAGTATAAGCAGTTGCATAATTTGTACAATGGTGGTTGGTCCGCCGTTAAGCGAACAAGGGGTACCCGCCCCCCTAGTATTAATAAAAGAAAGAATTTTTGCGTTTGTATGAGCTGCATAGGGCAAAAACGGGAGTCCGGTCACATGATATTTGGTAGGCTGAAGCTATGAATAATGATGGTGTACCTCTCGAAGGGATTTTTTCTAAATTTATTAAAAAAAATTTTAATTCAATGTTGAGGTGATTTTTATGCATTTTTGACATATTTTGCGATCCAGTTATGCCAACTGCCACCTCTTTTTACGTTGATGTGTTTAAATTCCCCCTAAAGGGGTGGGGGAGTGGCACCTATAACTAGGAATTATATTCTGCAGTAAATAAGCCATGTGAGCCATTTTCCTATCATCTACTTATTATTTTTTCCATCTCTTTAGCTATTAAAAAATCCCCTTAATGGAAATACGCACAAAAGGCTTTATATGATTTTGATGCTTTCTTGGGGTTTTATATATATATATATATCTGCGGGAATTTATTCGGGCACCTGGGTTCGAAGAATCCTTAATCCCGTATCTGGCAAAAGTCTCTTTAATGACATGGCTGATCGTTGAGTTTTCATGTTTGGTAGTAGATCATTGCAAATGGACGAGCGACGGCAGGCCAGTAGGTGGAGCTTCGAGGCATGGATCTTGACATCTCGGAAAGTTTTCAGTGAGGAATCTGTGTGGAAGAGCGAGTCTTCCTATTGGCTGTTGAAAAGTGAGGGTAATGGCTCAGGAAAATGGCTGCTCATGTGGGGGGGTGAGTGTGAGTGTGAGTGGTTCCGCGTCATGACGAACGCACCTTGGTACGTCCGAAATGACGTGATACACAACGATCTACAAATGAAGCCGATTTCTAATTACATCACTAAACTCTCTAGAAATGTCTTTAAATCTATTGAATCTCATGACAATCCAATTATCAAAGCACAAACACTGTTTACGTATCCTCACCCTAAAATTAAATATTCATACTTTTCAACGAAGTGGAGAAAGCCGCTCCGCTCCACATAACAAGAAACACTCTTTTCACACTCTTAACGACACGATTTAGCTGCACTGAAGTGCGTCTTTTACTCTGGGTTCTTGGGTGATACCTCACCGCCTTGATTCACTGCCTTCGGCCGTCCCGCTTTCCTTCCTGCGTTCTTCCCCTCCCCCCGCCGGCGCTCTGCTTCGATAGAGCGTTCGTGCTTTGGGGTACGTCCTCCCTCCCCGTTTTGTCGTGGGAGTTTTCTTGATTAGATCCAACCTCACATCATGGTTTATCTTTTTCTCCCGTCCTTCTGGGAATAGGCACCCGCGATCATCTAATTTTAGTAGTTAGTTTAGTGTGAGTGGTGTAGTCACGGATGTCCAGTAGGGGCGAAAATTTATGAGGTAGAAAAGGAAACAGCCGGGTGGTTTGCGAGGCGGTCACCCTCCCTCGTATTGACCGCTCCCGGTGTTGCTGCAGTTTTAACTTAAGTACGGCGAGCGCTCGGCCGTGAGAGGAGATGAATAGATTTAAAAATAATGCTAGACAAACATGATTATAAATTAAAAGAGTGATATAAATAGATGATTAAGAATAAATTAAGGGCTAGGGGGGATTATACGAGTCCAGGAGTATACTCCTGGGTCGTTTCCTCTTGATTCTTGCAGTATAAATTTCTAAATTTTGCATATTTACATTTTCAGAACTATTCAGAGAATTAAAGAAGTTTTTAGCTATATTTTGGATGTGCGATTTAACCCTCTAAGTGGATACCTTCCTCCTGAAAAGTTATTCCGAAAGCGTTTTACTCTTAATTTGCTATTCCCTTCAAAAATGCAACAGACTTCAATTCTTTCCCCCTTTTAAAACTTGGGAGGTCGAAAGGGGACAATTTTATGACTTAGTCGGCGTCTTTGTTCAGTGAGAACCAGGATAGCAATCGTTTACAGCTAGCTGTTAAGTTGCCTTGGGCAATCTTGTATGAAAACCGTAGTTCTACTCTGTCGTTTCCCCCATAGATTCAGTCACAGTAAAATTAAAACAAAACGCAGGGTAAAAAAAAACATGAAATAAATGGCGTGTTAAAAGTTGAAAAATAGTTATATTTTCTTCAAACAAAATTTATTTTTCTGTCATTTTTTAAAAATTAAAAAAAAAATATTTTGGTATTGCGATTTGAACCAGAAAAAAGCATCCTGTATTCATTTTTGAATATGAGAATTTTCGAACTCCTTGTATTAAATAAAAATATCTTTTCTACATCGGCATTTGTGATGGACATAACACACATTCAGTCAATAATTTTTAATTTTAATGGGGGATATACTTCTTCAAATGCGCATGACAGTACTTCTAACCATTTTCTACTCAAGTTAAATTTCTTATCTTTCTGTTTCTTTTATTACAAGGAAAAATGTCACACATCGATAACTACATTTTCACACAATTCAGTCATTATAAATTCTATTGTGAGAAAAATTCTCCCTAATTAATTTTGTCTTTCAAAACAGTACACTTAAAACAATTTTGTTCAGTGAAGTTAACCGACAGTTCTCCACAATGTATTCATACCAAATTTTAAAAACAAATTTAACACTTGGAAATGTATCCTGTATTAAATTTTTCAGTATACACAAATATTTCCTGCTGTAGGGAAGATATAGTATGAGATGTGGTGTGCGGTTGTGATAGAATGTTTTCGTACGTGTAGACTATTTTTGAAAATTTAAATATCACTGAAGCTGATCATATAACTGCAAATGAGCTTTATTTTAATGTGTGCTGGTATCAAAGTAAAACACTTTACAATATTAAACAGCCTATGGGTTTATACTATACTACTATAAAACGTATATGGATTGTAAGATCAGTTGTAAAATCCTAAAAGCTTTTAGAGGAGCTAAAAACATGTAATTTTGGATTGATCAAATTTTTAATATAATACACAAATATACATGTTATTAAGCAAATACATTTGAAAAATCAAACTTCCTTCTGAAATAAACGTAATTTAAAGAAAAATGTTTAATTGCAAATGAGTGGTTATACATGTTTATCTAAGGGGTATCCCCAAAGTGAGGTAATCCTCAAACTTAAGACTCAAACTCAGTGGCACAACAATCCATGAGGTCCAGGAACTACTGTGCCCATCATAATACACGTGACCATTGGACGCTGAGGTGCATGAACAGATGTCCCGATTTGGTGGTCTGTCTGAAGAGAGACCTTCAGTGTTTAAGACCCGAAGCAAGCTTGGTACTCATTTATCGACTCAGTGTAGCGGGGATGAAGGCAGAGTCGACCTTGCGCAGCCCGTTAATAGAACCCCAGACCTGTGGTGTGGAAGCACTATACACTACCACTCGATCCTATTCGGTGAAAAATAAAATTTAATGTTAGAATCTTATATAAATCCCTAATGAATGAGGGAGTCCAAACTTTTTTTTTCATATAAACTGTTTAGACGGAAATGGTTAATTATGAACATTTCACAAGTTGCATAAATTAAAATTAACCGTTATAGTTTACATTAATTTTTAAGGGTGCAAAAGGTGTATTTCGGCTGCACGAATTAATTTTAAAAGGAATACGGTTACGAAAAAGTAGTACAAATCTATCTAAAGTAGGGTTAGTTACCTTACATATTGTCAAACACAACAATGTATTGGAAGCCAATTCCACAATTCGTTGTTATAAAAATGTATGGAAAATTACTAGATTTATTTTTGCATTTGTAATTTATATATATATAATTTTTTCTGGGAACTTTAAAAGCTAGAGCGGCATCCATCAAAACCGCGGTTCTCTCTGTTTTTCCAGATCGCCCCTGACTAAGCCGGCTCTGCCATAGTAAGTGAAAATGCCGGATTTTGTTTGTCAAGATCATTTTATAGCAGACTGCATTTTTCATGTATTTTAGATGGTCGTTTTATATTTCTACATCAATATCTTAATGTCTGAATTTAAAATTACATAAAATTCTTGACATTCGCATCAATGACCATGATAATTTTTATTAGTATATGAATGTGTCACCAAACGATTACATGACTAATATTAACATAATATTTTAACCATTTAATTAATATTAAGTATAAGATAACGCACACAAATTTTCTGAATTTTATAATAAATATTTTGAAAACTACTTCAGATATACTCAAATTTTTTTATTTCTACGCTTTAGCTTCTCAGTTTTTCTTCTATGTAGAACTTTATTGTATATTCGTCGATTTTTTTAGTATATTTTTTGCTCTTAGCATGCAGTTTTCAACTGAATTGTATGAAATCTTTGAAATATATTTAAAAATACCAAATAATCTATATAATAAAATTTGAAAATTATTATACTCAAACAATTGCTAAAACTTATGGTAAATAATTTTTAACTGCGCGATGCATTTTTTTTTCGAAATTTCAAATGGAATTTCCAACATAAAATTTCTAGCTTTATACGGTCGAGATTTCAAAAAATATCCAGATTTTAATGACTTATTCAGTTAGCCTTTAAAAAAGATAAATGTTGAGGTATTTTGTATAAATAGATATTTTTGAAAAATAATTCGAATGTTTTTGAATAGCTCGAATTTAAAATTGATTTTTATGTTTATTTATATGCATAAATGTCTACTGTAAATGTTTCCGTATATTTTTGATTACCATTTATTCAAACATTCAAGTTATAAAAAAAATGTGTGAAAATCTTCACTCATGTTGTCTTTGATGTAAACTGAATTTCAAGCACTTAAAATTCAAATATAATTCGGTGTATTTTAACAATATATAACTAGGCACTGTACTTAAACTTCCCTGAACACTTGGGCTTTGAAATCTAAAAAAAAAAATAACTAATAAATCTTAATTAGTTTTTTTTTCGTTGTTATTTTTATCAAAGTGTAAGAAAATGTTTCAAATGATTTGATGAAGTTTAAATTTATTCATTTTTAGTGGTTGGAAAATTGAAAAGGTTCCAAATTTTAAAGAGTTTGGTGTTTTATTAATTTTTTCGGTATCTCTTATAATAAAATAATCATGTTTCAAAAACTGAAAGCTTTTATTAAAATAAGAAAAATGAAGCGAAAGAATATAGTTAAAAAAAGATATATAATTTGTCTAACTATATAAAATAGCAGATTGCACTGACACGCCCCAACTTGTTACAGTTTCAAACTAATATGAAACCAAAAGGGAATTGTAACATATTTTACTTATGCGTTGGGACTTTTCAAAACTTTTAAAATACGATGTAACAAATAAACACTTCCTGGGGTCTAAAGAAATTTCCCCTCGATTTTTTACGATTGCCCCAGGGTCAAAACACGGGGTTTCCTGCGAGCCATAAAACTTCCTATCAGTGTCCTGCTGTGTTGCTTCCACCGTCTCCAATTATCTTTCAAGTTGTTAAACCTTTAAAAGGGGGAAAGGATTTCAGAAAAGTGCGGCTAATTCACTTTTGAAAACGTTACTTGAAGGCAGAAAAATCCGTGCAGTGCATTTTCGAAGCATCTTTACACTGACGGAATTTTCCGTGCTATCCGGTTAGAGGGTTAAATGAAGGAATTTTAATTGCATTGCGAATTTCGTCGTTTCTCATGTACCTACAGGTACCGACGATCATTCTGATGAAAGTATTTTGAGCAACATCCAAGATATTAATGTTTGTCTTAGCAGCATAACCCCATACAGGACATCCGTAAGAGAGGATTGGACGTAGAACGGCTGTGTAGAGAAGCACTTTACATTTTAAATCAAGGTGTGAATTCCGGTTTAATAGGGGGTGTATTTTAAACATTATATATATATACTTTCCGGAATTTATCACGAGCATAAGTGATGTGTTTTTTCCAGGTGAGTTTATTATCAAAAATGAGTCCAAGATATTTGGTTTCCTGAGACCATGGAATAATTTGATTGTACATTGTGGGTGGTGGTGGTAGTGTTCTTTTGTATGTGAAAGCAACCACAGCTGACATTTCAACATTAAGTTTGATCTTCCATTTATCGAAAAAATTTTCTAGCAAAGCTACGTGTTTGTTGAGGGCGAGAGTGACGATTTTGGAATTTCGGAAGCATGCAGTATCGTCCGCGTACATATTAATATTTGTGAGTGAGTATGATGGGATGTCGTTAAAGTATAAATTAAAAAGAATTGGTCCAAGTAAACTACCTTGGATCACTCCAGCATATGTGTGTGTTTAGAATCTGAATGTGTCGTTAACCCGTACTGTAAAAGTTCTGTTAGTGATATATGAGTGTATAAGTTGAGTGAGTGTGAAGGTGGGAAGTTATAAGAGATAAGCTTGAACGTGAGGCCGTTTATCCAGACCCTATCAAAGGCTTTCTGGATATCGAGAAAAACGGCCCCTGTGGTTTTATATTTCTCGAATCCTGCTGAGATAGTTTCGGTGAGTTTAAGGAGAGGGTGAATTGTGGAAAGGTTTTTAGTGAATCCGAATTGATTAGGGTTTATAATATTATTAGTAGACGTGAAATTTTTGAGTCTGGAAAGAATAATGTACTCGGTAATTTTTTTACTTAAAGTTGATAATAATGAAATGGGACGGTATGAGTCTGCAAATTTAGCATTTTTACCAGGTTTTAGAATCGGAAAAATTACAGCTTCCTTCCAGACAGAAGGGAAATAATTATATTTTTAAAAATTTTGTTAATGAGAATAGTTAATATAAATATGGCTTTGATAGGAAAGTTTTTAATCATGCGATTAGTAATACCGTCTTTACCGGGTGCTTTTTTAGAGCTAGATTTTTTAATATAAGTAATAATTTCGTCCGGTAGGACGGGGTCGAGGTAGGTAGTAGGGTTAGTGGAGATGAAAGTATTTACAGTATTGTTAATATGATTGCCCGTGTCTCTGTTTTGGTAAGTGTTTTCTGTAAAATTTTCCTTAAGAGTGTCAGCGAGTAGATTTGCTTTTTGTGTGTCTGTGTTGGCAGTTCCTCTGTCGCATTCGAGTGGAGGGATAGCTTGTCGTTTGTTTTTAAAAAGTTTTTGTGTGTGCCAGAGGCTGTTATCTTGTGTGTTGAGTGCAGATAAGCGTTGATTCCATGAGTCGATGGAGTATTGTTTAAGTGTATTTTTAACAAGTTGTTGTGCGCGATTGAGTTCTGTCTTGTGTGCACGACTTAAAGTTCTGTGGTATTGTTTGCGAAGTCTGTTTCTGTGTTGAATGAGCTGGTGAATGTGAGGCGGAGTATAGCTGCAGTGCTGATTTCCTATTGGACGGGAGGCATGGTTGTGCGTGGCGAGAATTTACTTGTGAAATTTTTGATTTTATTGTCAATGTCTGGAATTTTGAATATTATTTGGATGATAATCAAAAAGCGATAGGTTTCTATTTAAATTGTTCGTGTATTCTAACCAACACGTAAAAATATCTCTGGGATTTTTAGAGTAGATTGGTGTCTTGAATTTTTTTAAAGTTAAGGTAAACTGGATTGTGATCAGAAGAAAGGTCGGGTGTTGTGAAAATGTCGAATGGATAATAAAAATTTCGAATGATAGCAATGTCAATGGTGTTTGCGGTGCCGTGTCCAAATCTCGTAGGAGAATTCGGGTAGGCAATATTTAAGTTTAATAAATTTGTAAAATCTAGAAGTTTATTACCTGTAGTGGAGTTGTGTGTACAGTTCCATGCGCTGTGCGTTGCGTTTAGATCTCCGAAGATGATGCAGTCACTACTTGTTTGTATAAGATTTTCTAGGTCTATTGTGTAAATAAATTCGTATCGGAGTTAGGTGGAATGTAGCAGGAAACTATAGATATTGGATTGTGGTTTGGTAAATTAATGATGACAATTGTAGCTTCAATGGCTTGCAGTGGGGGTGTGGGAAGATGATAGTGTGTGTTTAATGTTGTTTTTGATTAAAATGAGGGTGCCTCCCGCCGCGCGGTCTTCCGTAATTCTGTCATTACGGTAACAACGATAGTTTGCAATGTTAAAAGAGTGGAAAGGTCTCAGGTGAGTTTCTTGTATAAGGATAATATCCTGAGAGTGCTTCTCTATGAAGATTCGGAGTTCAATTCTTCTTTTCAACAATCCGTTTGCGTTCCAAGAACACAAACTGAGGCCAATGGGTGACGATCTAGACATAATTGGTGTTACAGGCTGCCTCTATTAGGCCATACATCTGATTTGGGTTGCCTTGAGCGGCTGATATTTGATTTAAATTTTGACCGATCCCAGTGGCCCCGTTAAAGGCTTGGGATACTTGCGTAAGTGCATAAATTGCGAGTTGTAATGTTTGCTGAATGCTAGCGTTGTTTTGATTCAGTGGATAATTTTGAATAGGTACAGGGGTGAAAGGAGGTAAATTTATGGCCCCAGTTTGCCGTGAATTCCCAGCATGTTGGTTGTAGTGTGGTGCCATCTGCCGTTGATTTTTGTAGTTATTTGTGTTTTGTTTCGTGCTAGTTACTTGCGCGTATGTAGTGTTGGGTCGTACAATACTGTTGAAGATGTTTGTGAAGGTGTTTTTGTTTTTATGTGTAGTACGCCCTTAGGGGGCTTTGGGTAGCAGGGACAGCCTTGCCAGTTTGCCATATGGCCGTAAATTTGACAGTTGATGCAATATAATTGCTCAAGTTTTTGTTTGATGGGACAGTCTCTGGTAATATGTGCTTCTTCACATTTTAAGCAACGTGGAGTTATGTAGTAGTTCTCGGAGGTATGATTGAAGTTATTACAGGTTAAAACATTGAGTAATACCTCTACCTTCATACGGTTCCACTCTGATACTGAGATATCCGAGAGTTTTGATGTTGAAGATTTTGAGATTATAGTAATGTTCCTAGGGAGTGATATCATGTAAACTGGAAGGGAGGTTTTGGTTTTTCTGCCAATTAATTGGACAACGCGTTCAGGTTCAAAACCTTGTTCTTCAAGATCCGATTTTATTTCGTCAACCTGAGTAGATTTGGGCAGACCTTTGATTACAACCTTAATTGGTCTGTCATTTTTTGCTAAAATTACGTAGAATTGGTAATGTACCTGCTTGAAGATTTCCTTAAGTGAGTGGTATTCCTCATTATTATTCGTGTATAATTTTAGAAATTCACCAGTAGTTTTGGTGCGTAGATTAGGGAATATCATTGTTAAAGTACCTGCTTGATGGTTTCCTCAAGTGAGTGGTATTCCTTATTATTATTCGTGTATAATTTTAGAAATTCACCAGTAGTTTTGGTGCGTAGATTAGGGAATATCATTGTTAAAGTTTTTAATTGTTCGCGGTAGTGTTTTGTGATGAAAAGCATGACCGGGGGGTGGCAGTGGTACCTTGGGTGTATTATTTTGAGTGGACGAGGGTGTCACTCTAGGTGGAACTCCTTGTGTAGACGTGTTGGTGAGTCCGGGTTTTTGCGACGAGGGTGTCACTCCAGTTTGAGTGGTGTTCATGTTTGCGGCAGTGGAGAACGAGGTATATATGTATATATATATATGTATATATATGTATATATATGTATATATATATGTATATATATATGTATATATATATGTATATATATATGTATATATATATGTATATATATATGTATATATATATGTATATATATGTATATATATATATGTATATATATGTATATATATGTATATATATATATGTATATATATATATGTATATATATATATGTATATATGTATATATATATGTATATATATATATGTATATATATATATGTATATATATATGAATATATATATATGTATATATATGTATATATATATGTATATATATATGTATATATATATATGTATATATATATGTATAGATATATGTATATATATATGTATATATATGTACATATATATATGTATATATATATATATGTACATATACACTATCTACCAATAAGTATTTGGACACCATTGCAAATGGGGATATCTGCGGTCCTGATCTATATACGTCACGCCTTCTGTACTTAAATTATTTTGTAGTAAACAGCATTGGCATATTAGTCGCATACAAAATGCCACGAAATGCAGAGCTGTCTGATTTCGAGAAGGGCGTAGTTGTCCTATATCAAGGGTGGCGAACCTTTATGAATCACCATACCATTTTTCTTAAGAAATGTTTGATGAGGTATAGATGTGCCGTCAAATAATTTTGACTTGTGATTATTGGGAAAATAATAAAACTGAATACTAACAACTCAAAACTTTACTACGAAAAAATACCTTTTGCCCTGTATAGTTGAAAAGGTTTTAGTTATACGTGTAATTCAAATTAAAGTAACATTAGTTGTGACTTCTGTTGCTGCATATTGGATGACAAATAACTAATATTAGGGTTACAAGATGTTACTTTTAGTAGAATGCGTTCTGAATTGGAGTCATCTGCCAAATGGTTTCTAAGCAATTAAGTATTTTTGCTGTGGTTCACATTTTTGACTAGAGGATTTGTGATTTGTTTCAAAATACCGTTTTACGGACGATGTTCTGCATACCACTGTTCCAGAACACATACACGCACCACTTTGTTGCCTTTACTGATAATGCCCTGTTTCTAGATTCACCAAGTTTAAAATTTTCTGTTACACTTACTATCTTGTACTTATTGTTCTGATCTAGCCATGTTGAATAACAATTAAAAATAGTAAATATAACACAAATAAACTTTAAAATACAGTTGTGTCAATGAAATTGACTATGCTATGCGTAGACAAATTTTGCATCATGAGCAACTGTAATCCACGACGAAACTAAGGCAAAACAATAACAAACGTGTCCGCTCCCCACAATCAATCACTCACGTATGTTTGTAATACTTCATTGTGAACTTTGCTAATTTGAAATATAATGCAAACCATTTTGATCACTCGCGTGCCCAAAACATTGTGTCACGTTCCATTGATGGCATGCGTGCCACTGGTTCGCTATCCCTGCCCTATATCATAGAAACGGTCGATCCTAAGGGGACATACCTCGTGAGTTAAACATTCCAGAATCAACAGTGGATTTTGTGATTAAAAAGTGGAAGGTGAGTACTGATTGTCTGAATGTGTGCTTCGACCCGGCAGACCAACGAAACTAAGACACAGAGACCGGCGAGTGCTGTCCAAAGAAATTCATTAAAACCGCACCAAACCGATTATCCGTATAGCCCAGGAGCTCCAACAAGAATCCGAGACTACTGTTTTGTTAAAACCATTCATATGGATGCTTATTTACTTGGTTTCTATGGTCATGCTGTTACCCATAAGCCAGCGTTTCTCAAACTGTGGGGCGCACCCCCCCTTGGGGTGGGCGCGAGCATATCGAAAACAAAAGATTTAAAAAATAATTAATTTACTGGAATGAATTAAAACAAAATACTTTCAGACACAATAAAAAATGCACTTTTACTCTCTGATGTAATTTACAATATCTCTCTCATCTAGCGTCATCAAAAATAAAAACTTCTTCAATACTACTCTTTCAGAGAAAAAACAAAACCCAGACCCAGAATCGAAAAAATTTAGGAAGATAAAAAAATTCATCACTGGTATTCTTTTTGAAATATTAGCTGTAGGCAGCAGAATATATTTTCTCAACATCTGTTTAACCTTCTAACTTATTGGTGCAGTTAGTTATGACCCCTCTCTTATGTGTTTGTTTCTCATTTAGGGAAGTTGTAAATAATGTATTTCTGTGGGTAGGGGGAGCTCCATGTAAAAGTTTTTTGATATTTGGAAAACCACAGAGAGCACACACTTTGAAGGATTACATGGCCAAGATTTATCTTTATGAGTACTCTCAAACATATAAAGCATAATGAAAAACGTTTTACACAATTTTCTTAGCAGTAACATTCACAAATTATATTGAATACATTTTTAACCCGGAAGTGGTTGCGCGGGGCACACAGATCACGAAATCGTTAATTCTGGCAAAACTGTTTATTTGTTACCAAAGAAAAATTGAAAAGTCCTTGAAGTTAGGTAAGTTTACTTTCTCTTAGTTAAATTATTCACTGAAATCACTGTTTGTATCGTGTACAATAAAAATAATTATATTAAAAAAAAGGATTGGGGTGACTCAACCACCCCGCGAAACCATTAACGTTAGTATCGAGTGTGTGGCTGCTCCCAGGATAAAACATTTTGAAGTCTTCTCGCTTTAAATATTAAAGATAACACAATTATTTTTCATTGGAATTTTATATTATTTTTCGTTATTTAACATTAATTCTAAATGCTCATTCTGTGAGGCTTAAAATTACAGTTCACTTAAAACTAATTATAATATGAGCATTCATTTTAAAATATCATTTTACATTTTCGTAAACATTGTCACGCATTTGGGTTTATTCTCCTGACAGTTCAGCTATTATATCAAGGATGTTTTAGTTTTTTTAAAAAAATGAACTCGTGCGAAGAGCAGGTACTTCAAACAGTACACTTTTAATGTATTAATGCTACACAAGGTATTTTATAACTAATTTATTAATATTTAACTAAGAGCGTTTAATAAGTATTAGCGACTTCCATGGGCTTGTCTTACAGAGGAAAGTTTTTCAAAGGAAGGTTTACGATTCGAAATTGACACTATGAGTACTTTTTCTATATTTGGTTGAGATCTATATTTTATCTTCAAAGCAGCCACCACATTTTGCAATTGTTCCAATTTGAAAATTCTAGAAAGTAAAATAAAATATATATTACTTAAAAGTAACATAAATAAAATTTAATATACTTATCTTATTAATTTGTACGGTTTATAATTAAGATCATATAGTAGCTTTAGTGTCAAAGTGCATTATTATTGCATTCAATACATTATTATTGTATAAGGGGGGGGGGCGCTATAAAAATTATGATTGAAAAGTGGGTCGCCAGTATTGAAAGTTTGAGAAGCACTGCCATAAGCCTTTCATTACAAAACCCAACCACGCTGCTTAGTTGAGGTGGTGCAAGGCTCTTCAATACTGAACCGTAGATGAGTGGAAACAGGCTCGCTGGAGTGAGAAATCAAGGTTCAATATCTGCCAGAGTCTGGGTTTGGCTTATGCCTAGAGAACGCTTTTTGCCTGATTGCATTGTGCCTGCAGTTAAGTTTGGCAGAAGTGTAATTATGGTCTGGGGATGTTTCTCGTGTTAAGGGCTAGGATCATTTTGATCCCAATTCCTAGTACGCACAACACCGACTCCTTCTCCACTGTTCTAGACAACAATGTGTTCCTACACTGGGGCAATTTTACGGTTTGGATCTTTATTACTTCCAGGATGACAAAGCTATTTGTCATTTTGGAGATCTACCATGGATTGATATGATGACAATGTGGTGAACCGATTGGACTGGCTTACCCAAAGTTCAAACTTGAATTCTATAGAAAACCTCTGGGACGAGTTGGATCACTGAATTATATATATAAGAGGTGCAGCGCGCAATAACCATCCAAACTACGTGAAAGAACTTATATATCTTCCCCAAGAGGAGTGGAAGAAAATACCACTGTCCGTTATCCAAACACGCGAGGAAAGCATGCCCCGGAAGGTTAAGGCTGGAATTGCCACAGGTGGAGGCTCTACTAATTATTGAATATATAAAAATATTGTTTATATCTCTTTTATCACAGGCGTCCAATGACACTTACTGGTATATATATAGTATATATATATATATTATTTCACACACACCCTGGCGCATTTTGTTGCCTCTATACATTTTTAAAACCTTCTTCCTGTCATTTCTAAATCTCATGCGGCCTAGCTTTCAACGGATCGACGCAAAATTACAATTCTTGCACCATCTGAGCGATAAATTTTTTTAATGACTATACTTGCTTAGGCATGTACATTAATTCGTTGATTTTTAAAAAATTACTAAAAAGCACCGATTTCTGATTTTTTTTCAATGTATTCTGTCTAAAAACATACTGATTCAAATGCTATGACATTTGTACACTACATAAAATGAATATTTGACCCTTTTTTAGAAAAAAAAATCAGTGAATTTAGGCCAATTTATATTAAGCAATCGATGTGCATGTGAGAGAGTTTTCACTTCCTCTGAGATTATTAATCCGCTACGGATAGCCCATAATACGGGACTTGATGTAATGGTTACAATTTTTTGCATGGAATTTTTCTGGAAATCCTTGTATTAATCGTTCATATTAATCTTATGCTTGCTATAACTGGATTATTAAGTTTTATTTACTCTTGTCAAAATTTTACCCTTGCGAGGAGTGGGTATGTATTCCATCCAGTATTTCCTTTAAAAAAGAGCCTTAAATTGCGGATATTTTAACTTAATCCTCATTTTCTTGGGGTGCCTCCTGGTGATCATAATTTGATAATTTTCCTCCTGGATAATATTTTATTGTTGTATGTTGAGTAATAGACACTGGTATATGAAAAATATTAAACTTGAATTTGACCTATATGTTGCTTTTTAATCTAAAATAGGTTTTAAAGAATTAAAGTATTAGAAATGTGGACTCAATATTAATAAACATTATTAAGACACGGATACTATTTTTTTTATTTGAGTACTCGTTGTGCGAGATTATTGACCTAAATAATTTAAAATTTCTCTTCATTCAATGGGATCGAAAGCTTTTATAAGTAAACAAACCAATCATTAGAATAATACGATTGTGAGAAAAATGTAATAATCAATTGTGAATAACAATATGATTTTAACCCGGAATTAAATGTCTGTGAACCATTATACCATAAAATTAAGCACATTATATTAGCCCAAAAAACCGCTTCTTTAGAACATGAAGAAATTAGAACACTTTTAAAACATCACCCATCCATGAAAGAAATTTAATTTTGAATAACAAAAAAAAAAAAAAAAAAAAAAAAAAAAATTGTTTCTGTTTTTCATTTACAAATGCATGTTTTATTACATATCTATACGTTGGCAACTAGTTATACGAAAAACTACGTGCATTTTATACTGTAATTAATTTTTTCTATTATAGGAACAGAGGACTACCGCCTGATTTAAGTACTTACGGACTTGTATCTTCCATGATTGCTTCTTCACAATCTTTAGGGTAAAGCAAATAGATGTTTACTCGTATTATTATTTTTTATGCTAGAGATAAATTAAACTTTATTCTTTTTTCACCAAAATTTAATTTTTCTATAAGAATGACAAAAAAGGAGCTTAAAAAACAAAACTATGGAATAAAATATTGATTAATACCTTCTGTGGGCAAAAATGGGAGTTTTTGAACAAAGATATTTTGTAGTTAATGAAGAATTTATGTTAAATTATACCCCAATTTCATTAGTAACATGAGCAACAACAAAAAAGAATGAGATATAATTTTTAGATTTGACATTTTTTTTCTAATAAATATGAATGAAAAAAAAACTGTAATATTGAGTATTTTGTTAAAGAAAAAACTTAAGCATGATGTATGAGAGAGAGAGAGAAAAGAAGAGACATATTTAACACACATTTATTAGTTTCACTTGTATGTAACGGAATCTTTGAACTCTTTCACCCACTTTAAAAGGTCAGATTAATTCGAAATTTTGCTCACTTGTTCAGGACCGATGCCAATATAATAATTTTGTTCTATTGTCCTGATCAGGACAAACGATTTCCTATTTTCAGATCCCATCCCGCATCTGATGACTAATTCCAGATACCATTTCCAGATTTGGCGACCAAAAGATTAAGTTACAATTTAGTTCAATTAACTATAAAAGGGTGTTTTCTTTTTAGTTTTTTGAGAAACTGTAGTTTATTCTTACTAGAGTTACAACATATATGCATAATGCCTACTACCATTGTTAGCTGTATCTATCGGGGGAAATATGCATGCTCCAGTTTTGAAAAAATAACATTCAATCGCACAAATTTTTTTAAAAGTATTTATTCCCAGATTAGAATTAATGAATCACGTTCAGGTAAAATAATTTTATTTGAAAAAAAATTACTTATTTATTTTGCGATTGTATTGAATCCCAAGTACAGCTGGAAAGTTAAATCGCTTTCTTTATCTTTGAATAGAGGAAATGATTCATCTTTTAACTTCAACTCTCTTACTGTTATTATATCTTATATTTACCATTAATATATCACTTGATTATTATTAGGCACATATCGTACATTTCGGTGTATAACGGGCACTTCTAACACGAAAAGTAGGACCAAAATTTATGGGCGTGTATTATACGCCAGATGCAAAAATGGTAAATTTAATAATAAAGAAAAAAGGAGTTTATATAAAAAATTAGATTTCTACTAGTGTACTTAACTATCGTTTATTTAGAAGAAATGACATACCTTATATGAACTTAAAAGATTTCATTATTGATTAGCATGAAAAGTTCTTCAGATTTGTTTCCTGTTATATCTGTGATGACCCCCTACCTGGGGAAACCACCTCTTCATCTACTCGACCTAGATTTGTGGGAGGTAATGATTGATGACCCAACCTAGCCATAATAAAACCAATTTATTATTATCAATTATAATAATCAAAGACAGTCTTAGTCTAGGAAGGAAATCAGGAGTGATACATCGTAACCCCCTAAATCCTATGTGAATAAGCGCCTGAAAAATCCTAACCGCTTAACTTTAAGTAAAGTTATCCTATGAATCCCAACTTCCTTAATTTCTTTGACTCGCTAAAGCTCATTCTATAATTACGCATCTTAAGTTCAGGTCCTTACCATAAGCTCACGGCTTTCAGCAACTCAGCTTCCTTTCCTCCTTCTCTTTCGATTACTGAACCTCCACTATATATCTACTAACTGCACATCAGGATTTCTTCTTGAGAGGGTTGGCTGTGAAATAACTCAATTGATGGCCCCAAAGGTTCCCCAAGAGGATTAGTTGAAAGACTCCGTAAAGCCCTGTCACATTTCTTCTAGCACATCATCGAGAGAATTCTACGTCATCTTCCCTTGACTTCCTCTGATCCACACATAAATAATCCTCTTTCGTTCAGTCATACTTCAGATTCACTTTTTAAACTACTTTTGAATAATGCTAGACTTAATTTTATTCTATTATCCACTCACACACTATTTTTAGACTTACACTATCATTTCGCTTTTCTTTTTTTGCAAATGTTTTTTTCTCTCTCTCATCTTCTAGAGAATCCACGTATCCCACTATCGTTATAAAGTTCTTTTCAATGCTTTATTGATACACACATCTAAAGGATGAACTAATTCTGTTAATCTAGCCGGGATAACTGCCGTGTATATTCAGTAGTGCGTTTTTGCATTCTCCTTTTTTCGAAAATCTAGAATAACATTCTTGTGTATATATGCGTCGAATACAATCAGAACTATTTACAACTCTCCTTCCGGTATTTTCCCCACTCATTATTTGTTCCATTTATCATGTGCCAATTTAGCATACCATTGCTTAAAATCCAGAGAAAATCCTTTGAATGATAAGACTTCAAAAGAGAACAGCATTGCACATGCATATTTCAGACTTCTTCGTAAGTAAAAGGGGGCACGTTATACGGAGCATATACCTAAAAAGTTTTTAAAAATATAGCTTGGAATTATGAGTGGGCATTATACACCGGAGTATATGGTAATAATTATTTCAATATTAAGATTATTTACAGTAAATTAGTAATTTCAACTGCAAGAAAAAGCATGTAAAGAATGATGAAAAAAAAAACAAAAAACATGGAGATTAAAAATTAGGACATCATTTAGTGGATTTAGCAAGCATCAAAAACTTTACTTTTTTAAAAAAATATTTATATTTACTTATTTTAATTTAAATTACTTCTAAGTAAAGTCTCTGTCTCACTTACATATTGAATTAAAGGAGCGGATTTATTTAAAAATAGTCGTCTGTAAATGTATCATAGCTGTTTTAAAGAATAATAATAAAAAATTAAAAAATATTACAAGAAGTTCACGGTGTTCTTCTTGCGAATGATCCCAGCATACATCTAAATGTTCATTAAAATTCATTGTTTTTAATTGTAAATTTTATTTTCCATTCAGGGCATTTGTCGGACCTTCACTTGGAGGATATTTTCTAGATGAATTTGGATTTAGGAAAGCTTCAATGACTCTTCTAATTCTTGAAACAGTTTTGGTAAGAACATAATTAAATCTCATCATTATATATAGACTTTCCTATAAATTGGATACCAAAATTAGGCTTCTGAATATACTACATGAAAAGAAGACAATTTAAAATGTCGATCTTATATAGCAAAAGAGTCAGCATACAAATAACTTCCAGAGCTCATATGAAAAAATAAGAAAACTAATGAACATATTTGATCCCCCCCAAGAGCATTATTATTTTTAAAACTAACAATTTTAAAATGCATTAGAATACAAAAAATTGCAATAAAGAAAATAATTATATAGCATATTTTCATTATAACCGAAGAATAAGTTAAAATTTTTTTCCCAATGCTATTCTTTAAAATTTTGTGATATGTTTTATACAGCTGAACAATCTAAATATGAATATATGCACGTATTTTAATTTAAAACTATTACACTTTTAAATTGAGTTATAAAATCAGAAATTATCCAGTGGGGAGTGAGCACTCCGTAAAGATGAGAAGATATTTTTTTCGTTTATGTTACAAAAATTATGCTGATAAAAGATTAAAGCTCAACAAAAATTTTCGAAAGCGATATTAAAATTGATCTGCAAAGTAGAATCTCAGCTAATTAAAGGGGGAAAACCCAACCAAATCATGAAATAAAAATTGGATAGTGGTATATTATTAAGATTTGTTTTGACCCATTAAAGAGTAATGAATATGCATTACAAGGCCGGACATAAATGAAAAATCTCAATTCAGTGCTCACAGAGCAAATATGATTTAGAAAGAACCAAGAAAAAAGTTTTCAGTCAATATTATGTGTGTTGTCTAGGTAGTCAATGGATATAGAATATTAGAGATGTGGAATATAAAAAGTCAGATAGTCATCCAAAAGTAGCCAATATAAAAGGTGAATTTACATGCTCTACTCAAATTTAATTTCAATTTTTAACGATAAGTAACATGGGATTATTAAAAATGCCAAATGGAATTATTTCCAAAAAATGTTAATTTAACATTTTTGATGCTAAAACAAACATATTCTGTGATGCTTAATTAATTTTTATAAAACACAATATAGTATATATTACCCTAAATTAAAATCAAAGTCCAGTAAAACTACTAATATCCAACAAAACGTGAACTAATGTCAGTAAATCTGAAGCAAGTTCGAGTTTAAGCATTAATCAAAATCTAGCCAAAAATCCCACATAAAAGTTAATTCTTCATAATTAATTTATAATTCTAACAATAACAAACCTCAAGGAAATTAGCACTGTATATTATTTAATATTGAAGCAAACACATTGAAAAGAACCACACCATATTTCAGAAATATGGAAATATTTTATATTTCAATTGTGAATTATCTTTGTATATGAATGTGTGTGTGTGGTTATGACCCCCAGTGTACATAAAAACTGTCGCGGCTCACACTATGGCGCGGAGTAGAAGTTTAGAAAGGGGGATGCCAGCTCAGGTGTCATCTTCTCGTTATTTCACCCAGACTCAATATTACGAGATCTACTGACAATAACTGTCGAGTAGTTTCAAAGTACAATGCAATTGAACAATTAATCAAGCCAATTAGTTTCACAATCCTGTAATATTTTAGTGGTCTTTTATAACAATTAAATTAGAATAAAAGTCCTAAATAAGAGAGAATCGTTATTTTATGCAGAAATAGAGGATGATAAAAATGTAGCGCGCTTTCAGTATTCGAATACACATTACATTTCTCAAAATTTGAGGTATAATTTTGGAAAAGCAACTGCGTTTAAAATTTTTAATAAGTATCAAGAAGTAACAGTGGCTTAAGATTTTTTTTTAATCTTAAGATTACTTTGGGCATCTTGCATTGATTTAATATAAAGTGTAATTTGAATTTTCTTTGCATCAGTTTCAAGATAAAGTAAGGAGGGAATCTTCATGTATATATATACTATACTGTTCAAATTAATTGGGATTAACATATTTGTTTTGCTTGAGTTGGTATGTCATTACCAGTGGTATCCCAAACTGCTACAAATTGGTTATATCTGCCTAGAGGTAGTTATATGAATTGACTTTGACTATAATTTACTTGCTTGACTGGTTTTAGTGTATCAGTAATGGGCATTTCAGTGTGGCAACTAGTGGTGTAACACATATTACTTATGCTTGCTCAAAGATGGATATTATTCCGAGGAAGCATTCTAAAATAATCGCTCTTAAAAAACACACTTCTATGACTGTGAAAGGTATTGTTATGGCAGTTGGTGTGGGCAAATCAAGTGTTTCAAGAATTTTAAGATTCCGGTACATCCTCTCTAAAAAGAAAAGGAAAATGTGGGTGCAAGCGGAAAACTACTCCCAGAACTGATAAAATTCTAATAAGAAATTACAAAATAAATCGAAGGAACACAAGCACAGACTTTCGAAAGGATTTATTGGATCATAGTGTTGAAGTGAGTACCTCTCGCACCTCAATTGTAAGCAAAAAACTTCTGGAAGTTGATCGTAAGGCAACAAGCTCGAGGAAAAAACAATTTCTAACTCAGAAAATGATGAAAAACCGTTTAGCTTGGACTGTTAACGACTGGAGGAAGGGAATTTTCAGTCAGGAAATATTTGAGCAGGGTGTGCAGTAAAACAAAGTGGAGGTGAAACTCTGCTACCAGATCCAACAGACCCTTCAAAAGCGATGTTTTTTTCCACAACAAATTGCAATGGAAACTTGGTTCATCTTTAAAACATGATGAATTCTGTCAAACACATAGAAATATTACACTGTAGGATTGTTCATTTCATGATGACATTTGACCGAACATTTCAACAGGTCTTGGCTGTTTGTCACAATTTGATATTAATCCAGACTGTTATGCAGGAAAATAAAAATATAAGTGCTAGTTTGGCCAGGTAATTCACCAGACCTGAAAAGTTATGGGGTATTTATTCTTAAGAATCGTTAAGCTAAGATGAATTGCACAGTAGAACAGATGATAAAAATTGCTTTTCAAGTGTATTTCTACAATTATAAAGTAAACATAATGAGTGTTACACAGCAGTCAATGCCAAAACATGTTCAAAAATCATTTCTGCTAAAAGAGGACATACTTCGTACTAATATAGAGATTTGTCAGTCTACTTAATATATGTAATGATTAAAAGCTAAGGTTTTGAAAAAATCATTTTTCCCATTTAATTCCAACAGTATAGTATACGGATAACGAAGATTTTATAAAGATCAAGATAAAACAGTTATTAGGAATATCAATTAAAATATTAAAGCTGAATACTTTGTAGGTATAATGAGGCTTAAAGCATTTGAATTTTGAAAAAATAGCTTCGTCAATACAATTAGTGAGGATTGAAAAATTTCCCCCCTAAAGACCCCTTCTTAATTTCTATTTTGTGATGCTCATAATATAATGTATGCAATTTGAGATCTCCTATTTCCCTTTTCAGATCATTCTCTTGGTTGTTTCCCTATGCACCAGTAATATTTGTACCAAAAAAGCAGATACAATTAAATATGAGATAAAAAAGCAAGTACCTAATGGATGTCTACCTAAAGAAGAAAACATTGAAAACAGTTGCTTAAAAACAATCAGCAATTGAGGAACAACAAGATAAATTTTTTAAATGCATTTGTGGAATCTAACTCTACATATACTTCTGGTGTAGAGAAGTGAAAGTCAAGATTCTCAATAAGAAGTGTTCTGCGACTGAGTAATGAACCTAGTTGAACTTTATTTTGATCTTTTGTGGTGTATCCAACAAAATTATAAAAACTGAAAACGTATAAGACAAGAAAAAAAAAATGAACGGGATTATTTAAATAAGTAATCTATTAAACATTTTATTGTCGATAAAAGTTAGGCCTGCTTCGCAGCTTTTGCATTTCAATTTTCGCAAACTATTGCATTTCATGCTTTTTTGAAATTTTCCTTCGGTCAAGGCCCAGAAAATGATCTGCACTTTAATAAACGCCTTTAAGGAATAATTTAAACTTTGTTGGAAAGTCAGTCCCCAGATATGTGCTACTAATTTTTGCATAAATAATTATAATTAATTTACTTTCGTTATAAGCAACTTTTATCTATTTTCACAAGTATTTAACCTTTGGTAAGGGTCCAAACATGTCATTGCTACAACTTATGTTAATACTTGTACCATCTATAGAGTAAGATATTAACATCATTTTAATAGCCAAAATTGTTTCTAATTCTTAAAAATTTTAGGAACTATATTTGTATTTAAAACAAAATGCTTTAAAAATATGTGTATCATATTTTGCTTTTATAAGTATATTTTTATGTCTAACACATCTGATAAAACACCGGAAGTCTTTCATTTGAAACAGGTGTAGATATCTTTAGTTTATATTACTTAGATGACTTCAAACAATGACAATATTTCTCTTAAAAATTGCATTTTTTTTCCACGAACTGAAAATTTGAATAATTTCTTGAAGTACTTTCAAAATTTATTTATAAGCATTCTATGATTTACAACAAAAAAGAAAATTAGATATTGAAGTGATTCTAGAAAATGAACACAAATATTATTTAGTGCAAATTTTGTTGTGAACAATTTTATCAGGTATCTTAAAGGGAAAAAAAGCGTTAAATAGTACAAATGAATTAACAATATTTTGCAAGATGTAATAAAAGTTGTTTCACAACACACACACACACAGTTTAAAAAGATCAAGTTTTGCATGACTGTCATTTATTTTTTGAAAAAATTTCATAGAAAGAGAGTTCAATAAAAGTTTTTTCATTCAAGAGCATTGCTCATAAATTTTAAGTTTTTTGACATTTCAGAATCACTTAGAACAAAAAAAGGCTTACTTAATTATTTTACTCCTAAAATAAATTTTTGATTACAAACCACATAAAATAAATTTAGGGCATTTTTTTGAATTTTCTGATGAATGTTATTAGTATACATATAATTATTTTAAAGAGGGTAGAGCCATTGCAGAGCAGTGCACCCAAAATTTATAAATAATTTTTTTAATGAGTGTTCATATTGCAATTTCGCTTCACAGAAAAGACTGATTTCATAAAAAACATATATATGAATGCAAAAGAGAAAATTAACATGCTAAAAAGGTTAATAGAAATGAAAGAATGAAAATATAAATAAAAATTATAACAGTAGTATGTTTCTGCTATGAGTGAAATAATCTGAAATAGATAAATTAAAAGAAAAACATATGTCATAAACCATTTCCCTATAATATTATCATAAATAATATATATTAGGAAGTCTTCAATAGGAAAAAAATAAAATTAGTACAAACTAAAATTTTAAAATATACATAAAATAAGCCTACATTGTTATAAAGCATTAAATTAATATACAACAAAAGGATGTGATATTCTGTCTAACATCTATATTGCATTTAATATAAAATTTAGATATAATACAATAGTGAAAAAAATTAGTAAGAACCAAAATAAAAAAAACTATCTAAAACAGATTGATGTTAAAAAAAAAAAATTTAAATCAAAGGGTTATCTAAAAAAGAAAAAATTAAACCCTAATTTTGAAGGAAAATTTTAAATATAAAAAATTTAAACATGAATAAAATAAATATGAAGTAACCTAGAATACAGTAGAAATTATAACATTAGTTAAATTACATTTTTTTTTGAAATTACGTAAAAGGATAAAATACATTGAATGTAAAAATGGTTCGGAGTAATCAAATGGATAAGCAAAACAAACGAGACTGTTGCCAAAACAACTAACTAAAAACCCATTTGTTGAAGGGAAAAAATGGAAAAAATCGTTTAAAAATTTAATTTAAAAAAAATCTAAATCGAAAAAACTCTTCATAGTGCACATCATCAGGACCTAGAATAATTGTGCCAAGTTTTATACTTCTGGGTTGCTTAGTTTGGGCAGTAGAGGTGAAACACGCATGCTTATCTTCTGTTTTATTAATATAGATAAAATAAATTACATATATCATTAAATATTTAATAAACCTTTCACAAATAAATTTAATTTGAAAAAATAATTAAAAGAATTGAAGAAAAAAAGTTGATCATGTGGAATTGAACCATGATCTCGTGCATAGTAGGCAGACGATTTACCAATCAAGCTACAAACTCGTTGAGGAAAATTAAAATTCAATTGTTTAAAAGCTAAGCACGAATTTCGAAGGCTGATTTCTCCGAATTGACTGGCCATTGAGCGGAATTACAATGAGGGTTGAACACCCTAAAGGAGTACTACTATTACACCAAGTTTCGACCCGAAATGAATTTCCTTAGTCGTACCCTCCCCTTGCGAGATTCACGTTACTTACATGTGAGATTTCAAGATAATAAAAAATAAAACAATCTTAAATTCTCTAATAAAATTTAAATTAGCAGTTCTTTTGGTCAATAAGTTTGTGAAGATACTAGTTTTTATAGCATGAAATTCTTTGAGTAACTTGTATTCTATACAGGGTGTCCCAAAAGTTAAAGATAAGCGGGCACAAGATTAAAAGTAGTCATTTATGTTCTAGGAAAAATGCAAAAAAACTTAGATGTTGAAAATTTTATTTGCATTACATTCAAATGAAATAGCTTTAACTAAAAACAAATGTTTCAACAATTATACAAAACAATGGAAGGAATGATGATTGAAATATATAAAAGATTATAAAATCACAATTATTGAGAGCATTCAAGTTTTTTCTCTATTTCTTCTAATATAGTTAGTAGTCTTTTAGACGGATCATTATCTCCAAAAAAAGAAGGCTCTTCAGGAATATTCGAAGATTTACCATCATTTCCTTCAACATCCATAGGTTCCCCATCTGATTCATTGTTCCTTTTCTTTGGTCTACATGCTGAAGAAGGAAAAAGTTGTTGGACAATTTGAATTAAATCCTAGAAACAAAAAATTCCAGTGTTGAATACCAGGAATTTTATGAAATGTTAATCATAAAAAGAAATTGAATAATGAAGTACTTTAACTATGATAAAATTTTGGAACTCATACATTGTCAAATTGTCAGTTAAAATGCGCTTTTGACAAATATTGCATAAAAGATTGAAATGATTATGCAAAAAACACAACTTCTTCATATAATTTATGCCTGTGAATTAAAAAATGAAACTTTGTTTCCCTTAATTTTGACATGCCCACTTTTTTAACGATTTATTAATTGCAGAGTACTAGTAAAATAATAAAATTGAATAATAATCCTTAAATTTCCTCCAACCCTAATAATTCAGGCACTTTAAACAGACATAAAATGAATAAAATTTTAAAGGGACATGGTACGATTTACACAATTTTTTTTAATTTTATGATTTTCATAATTTTTTTGGTTGCTTCCATGTGTATGTATGATGTAAAACAGACTTAGTGCTCAAAATTTCAAAAAAAGCTAACCATTTAATTTTTTAAGGGAAAACCTTGAAACTTATGAAGTGATTTTAAAATGCTACTCCTCCTACAAAAATTGACGTACATATATGAAATTTGATTTACAAGTACATCAAACTATGTATAACAAAAGTTGGTATGGTAACATAATTGGTATTCATACAATACTTTTTTATTAATGCTTATTGAAAATTCCTTAAATAATGTGTAAATTATATATTCAATGATTTTTTTTAAAAAAAATATTGCTTTGATTTAAAAATGGATACCAACTTTTGTTCCATGTACTATTAACAAGTGAAATTTTTTTCCCAAGTCTTGGGTACAATAGAAAAAAAAAGTCTTAACATTTTAAATGAAGACTAACTAGTTATTTTATTTTTCTGAGATGCCATTGGGATGTGAATAAAAACGATCGTAAGTGTTATCACAACTTTGCATTTTTTAAACTTAGAGCTTTCAAATTTTGTGAGATTATTTAAAAGTATAAACAAGATAATTTAGGCTAAAAAAATTAAATTTGATTTTTTGACCGATTTTTGTCAATTGAATTGTACTGTGTCCCCTTACACAATTAATACAAAATATATCTGAAGGCAGGAAACCATACATCTCCATTGGGAAGACCAGCAAACTCTGAAGAAATCTGATCAAATGAAATGCAAGACTTTTCCAATTCTTCCAGTTTTTTCTCAGCAAGCTAAAGAAATACAATTGATAAAAATAAATTTTCTTTCGAACAGAAACACAAACTAAACATTAATAAGCCTTAATTAAAGAATTACATTATTTAATAAGATAATGTTTCGCAAAAATAAATAGCACTTTAAGAATTTTTTTTTACAATATCATGAAGAAAGCATATATTGTGTATAATAGGGCATACTATATAAATGATTAGACACATAATGCATACAAGAATTAGTAATTTCACCTAGAAGAATTAGCACAGACAAGGGCCAAAAATGTAAGTCATAAAATGAATAGTGCCATTACAGGTAAAGACAGAGTTCATCCGAAACCCAGAAAAAAAATTACGACGGTCTTGTGTATAATCAAGAGAGAGTCTGTACCCCAGTAGCAGAAAGTCGATGTCCAATAACTTTAAGAATACAAGTTGCGAAAAAGATGCAGTAACAATATCAACAGAACACATTGATTGTTTTACACGTGAATGCTTAGGCATATATAATGGAAGCTGAGATTAATTCATATTGTTGACAGGACTTAGAAATGTTGTGTACTAACCACCATTTCTTCCAGAATTAAGCCCTTTTGACTTTGATTCCCAAGATGAAGGAACTACTTTGTGGCATTCAATTTGGAATTGTTCCCGAGGGAGCAGACTGTTCCATTTGAGCCATTAAAAGGCACAGCTGTATATATCCTGCAACTTCCACATCAATTGCAATGGATTATACACAATTACGAGGGCTATAATGTAGGACTGTATAACTTTGAAACATGTATAAGTATTATGTTTCAAATGTAAATAAATAGTTGTCCTCATTAAGTTTCAACCCTTTTAACTAAGAGCATTTTTGTCTTACAATACAATTTTAACAAATTTCAATTTGCAGAAGCAACCAATAAAAAAGTATTCTTACTGAGAGCAATGATTTTTTCAGAAATACATTTTAGGAACTACTTTCTTTAGTCGCTATGTAAGATATTACAGTCAAATTTATGAAACTTTTTAAATTTTTAATTGCACTTAGAAATTAAGATTTCAGTGTGAAATTTACCTCAATAACTTCATGAGGAAATGCGGCTAATTTAGCAACATGAATCCCAAAGCTTTCACTGCAAACACCTGAATAAAATTCAACATCTGCTTTAGATCTGATACAATAAATAAAATAAAACAATTGTTCATGTAAACAAAATTGTAACAAATGACACAGGATAAAAATAACTTCAAAATGTTTTCAATTTGAGAAATTAATACATTAACTGGAATTAAAAACAGAAGATAAAATAAAACCATCCTATTAAATAGTTTTAAAAAATCAAAATAGATTATACATATTAATAACTACTAGAATTATTTTAAAACAAGAATTAAATTTTAATTTTTTTTTACAAATGAAAATATGAATCAAGTATCACTAAAAAGTAAGATGAACAATCCACACAAAAATACTACTTAGATTTTTAAATTTTAAATAAAGTTAATATATTTACCAGGTTTCACATGATAAAGAAAAGTGACCTTTTCCTTTGAACAAATTGCATCAACATGAAGGTTACCAATACTTGGAATAACGTCACTCAAAGTGGTTAAATCATGAAAATGTGTTGCAAACAAACATGGAGCTTTAATCTTCTCTG
Organism: Trichonephila clavipes; assembly: GCA_019973935.1. NCBI lineage: Eukaryota > Metazoa > Arthropoda > Arachnida > Araneae > Nephilidae > Trichonephila > Trichonephila clavipes. The sequence goes on from BMAU01018765.1 coordinate 493,132, forward strand.
CAACACACCTAAATAAAAATAGAACAGAAACTTAAGTTGTGCATTTGTATTTATAAATTAAACTGCCCCATTGAATAGAGAGCTATGAAAAAAAGCAGTTACACGTACTTTGAAATTGCCCACGAAAGACCAAAACCATCATAGGTAGAAGTTCCACGACCCATTTCATCAATGATTAGCAATGAATCAGATGTTGCATTCTTTACAACCCCCGAAAAATGAATATATTTTAAAACATGTTTTCAAAAGCAATAAGTATTAAATACAAAATGAATAAAATATAATAAATCTACACAATTAAAATAAACAATGCCTCTACTTGTGTATTATACCATCGTTCAATTTCGCCAAACCAAAAAATGTTGCCAAATGCTGGGACATGCAGCCAATAGTGGAAATCCCTTCCCGCATAAGTTCAAACACAACAATCTTGAATATGCATGTCAATAACAATAATAAATAATTAAAATTCCGGATCTACTTTCTATGGAAGTGAATGTAGTGGAGTATTTCTAAAAACAACCAAATATGTAAGTATCCAAAAGGCTATTGGGTTTAGCAAAATAAGAAATATTACAGAACTGTGCAATAGCATTTATATTTGTATTTATGTAAATTTATGTGGCCTCTTCATAAAGCAGACTTACTGTCAATTTATCTGTTTCCACCGATTTATTTGTAGATAGATTACTACAAAAGCAGAGAGCATACACAGGAATTTTTTTTGCCCATGTGCAGAAACAATCTCAAATTTTGTTTTGACAAAGTCTTGATTTAGAGAAATCAGTCAATGATATAACATATAAGTCCACAATGCAAAGTATAAACATTGCTGACAGCCTTAAATAACTATATGAAACAGTTTAAACAATAACCTTTACCAGAACAAATGTTCCTGAAATGGCAAATAGTGACTAATCATACTTAAAAAAAATGATTGGTTCATTTAAGTAATTATCTCAATGAAAACAATACAAATTAGGTTTTTAGGGGGGATATCGATAATAAAATACACAGAAATTTAGAAAAAATTTTAGAAATTATTGCAACTCACACTAATCATATTTTTAATTTCTAACATTTCATACATGAATGTTGACATAGCTTTTGAGGGATTATCAAATGCCCCAATTCTAGTAAAAAATGCATCAACTACAGATATCTCAGCTGCACTGCATGGAACATAACATCCAATTTGAGCTAAAAGAACACTCAAAGCAACCTAAAATATAATGGATGAATTAAAAAAAAATAATAATTCTGTGATACAAATATAAAATACTTCTTCAAACAAATATTTTTAGTGATGTAAGACCAAAATTAAGAATCCAACTTTAAAAACCCGAGAATGTAACTTAAGATAAATAATGTAAATTTCCTATTCATAAAAAAAAAAAAAAGTAAACACACCTGTATAGTTAACCAAAAATTCTTTGAAAAATTTAATACATCAATTTAAAAGCAGTACAAGAATAAAATAAAATAAAAAAAGTGAGAAAAAATAACAAACTTGTTTAAGATACAAATAAAATGTACAACTTTGTGCTTCAGAATGTAAATTGGAAAAATTTATTAATATACACACACACATCATTTTAAAATTGTTATTTTTCCATCATAATTATCTACACAAACATTTTCAAAATGGCACTATGATACTGAATTTCAGGGTCATATTTGTTAATTCAAAACCCCTAAATACAAATGTATGGAGCTCATTATAAGTAAAATTCCTTAAATCACATCAAGAAACAAACATAGTTCTAAAAAATTGAAGCAGTCTCCTTCAAATCACTGAAATCATATTACCGTATTTTCCTGTATATAATCTGCGGATTATGTGTTAAAAAAGTTGCAAATTTCGCTGCGCGCATTATACGCCGCCAGATTATCTGATAAAAAATATTCTCCATCAGAAACGCTAACAATAAAGTTCTGAAAGAAATGCCGTTTTCATGACTTGGCTGACGTATTTCAGCCGTAACTAGTTCTTGTCCAGTTACGTTCAAGAACGAATTCGGTTCCTCGGAAGGAAATAACAGTTACTAGTCGCTGGCATTATTTCCAATTCTGACTTGACTAGAGCTGTTACATCCTTTAAAGTTATTTCATTTCATCATGTTGAAGCGAACGCGTGTAAGTTACACTGCAGACTTCAAGTTAAAAGCTATAGAGAAGGCCACCAAAGTTGGAAATCGGGAAGCTGCAAGGTTTTTCAATGTTGACCAATCGAATATTCGTTTGTGGAGAAAAACAAGACCAACTTCGAAAATTGTGATCAGCGCAAAAGGGCTGATCGTCGTGGAAAACCTCACTGGCCAGAATTAGAGGAAGAAATAAATGGATTTTAAAAGAAAGAGACAATGGGAAAGCAGTCTCGACAGTAACATCAGAATGAAAGCTCAAATTCTTGCACGCGAAAATGAATATTGTTAACTTCTCTAGTGGGCCCACATGGTGTTACCGGTTTATCAAGAGAAACAATTTAGTCGCTCAATGGTCAGACAGAAATTACATGATGACTGGGGAAAAAATCTCACGATTTGTTGACATTTTGGGTAAACAAATTATTGTTGAAAATAATTTTACAGTGGATTTGATTTTTAATAAGGACAAAGTTACATTATTCTTTGATATATCACCTACCAGGACCGTTGATGTTCAAGGAACATGAAGCATTCCTATAAATACTACAGGAAATGAAATAACGTCATTTATTGTAGTTTTATACTGTGATGCAAATGGTTTGAAATTGCAGCCGATGATAATTTTTAAAAGAAAAACACTCTCAAAAGAAAACTTTACTAAAGGTGTGGAAATTTGTGCAAATGAAAATGGCTGGATGAATGAGCAAATCATGATGTCATGGCTACAGAGTATCTGGAGAAAACAAAAAAATTCTTTTTTTCATCCTAAGGCATTTCTAATTATGAATTTCATGAAAGCACATCTGAGTGAAAATGTAAAAAATACTCTGAAGTCTGCATCTGCAAAAATTGCTATACCTGGAGGACTGACAAAAATTGCAGCCTTTAGACATTGGTATTAATAAATCTTTTAAATTAGGAAGTTATGGGAACAATGGATGTCTCTGATGGGGAAAAGAATTATATGAAAACGGAAAAATTGAGGCAAGCATTGTATGAAAATGTCTCCAACTGGGTCCTGAAAGCATGGAATAAAGTCTTGGAAACTGCAGTAAAAAACGCATTTCGAAAATTCAGTATTATTGTCGGAAATGACTCGGACAATGAAGACTCATTACTATCTAGTGACTCGCATATGTTTTTCTCATTTCTGAATCTGATTTTGAAGGCTTTTGTTATTGTTAATAAATTTAATCATCATTCAAGGTAATATTTTTATTTTGAAAGTGAAAATGGGTATAAGGGGGGAATCTTACTTTTTTTTGCTGTTAACTTGCTAAATTAAAAAAAAAAAAAGAAAGATTTTTACCTCGTGCCATGTTTTGCTTAACAACTCAAAACATAGATAGTAGTAGCAAAGAATTTTTTTGTTTTATTGAGATTATCGTAAAAAATATTATCATACATATCTAAATAGATGTGTTTCATAATAAATTTTGTTTTCTGTACAATTTCTTACATCTATTTTTAATTATATTGTGTATCTTTTATTTTATGTGACACTCATTGTCGACAGTTTATATTTTGGATTATTCACCATTAAGACTGCTACGGATTATACAATGTTTTTTTTTTTACTCGAAAAAAAGGCTTTGTGGATAATACACTGCTGTGAATTATACACAGGAAAATATGGCAGCTAAAAAAATATAAAATATAATCGTCACTAATTTATTTATTACATTGACCAAAAAAAGCTGTACTTACAGATCGGATATAAGTTGATTTACCACCCATGTTAGGTCCAGTAACAAAGTAAAATCTGTGTTTATCTATAATATAAAATAGTAAATATATGTAAACTTTTATTGGAATATTAAACATTTTTAACAAGAGGAATATATAACATTGAAAGATGAATCAATTTCAAAATAAGGGGGAAGGGATGTTAAAAAAGCAAATTAAATGAATACTAGATAAAACTTTTAGAAAATCAGTTTTTATACCTTTTGTTATTTCTACATCATTAGGAATATAACTACGCACTGTGTCTTCTAAGTAAGGATGACGACAGTCTTTTAATACTATATGGCATTCACCTGTAATATAAATTAATGAAATAAGTGGTAATAAAATAATCGTGCATCCTGATTAAGCATAAAATTTTTGGTATAAAATACAGAGGCATAAAGTATTATTTTTAGAAAAAAATTAAATTTTTTATAAAAATCCCATTATTGATGTGTATATAGTTTCTATTTAACTTCATTTAGAGGGGTTTTTTTAGTTAAAAAGGTCAGTATAACCTTTCAAAAATTAACTCCTTTAAAAGAGCTGGAAAACATACCTTTTTCTTTCAGTTTTGGTCGGACATAACCAATGGAGGATTTGCATGCTACACGAGTAAGTGACAAAGCAACATCAAGCCAAGCAATCTTAGTATTGAGTATCCTTAAAGGTTGAATGTATGAGGCTAAAAAATACATATACAACAGTTAAATTACTTTATAAATATTGGAAATTATAAGAATTTTTTCTACACAATTTAAAAACCTCCCCTTCTCAAATGATATAGATGACAATACCGTAGCTCATAGAAATAATACTTACAAAATATTTTTTTTCTCTTTCTATACAATAAAAAATATTCTTCATATTATTCCTATAATTTTAGTTTTAGTTATATATTAGTTTATAATTATTTCCTTAAAAATAATTTTTAGAATTATTAATTTTGTCACTAACCAGCCTTTATATTTAAAACTTTATAGAGTTTTGATCAGTGAAATTGGCAACTGTTTTATTTTTCTTTGATTTGAGAGCAATTCAAATACATTCAAAGAGAGCTTTAGAGCTTTCTATCAATTACATTCCATGGGATTTCACTCAGTATTATAAAGAGAAAGAAGAAAAGGTTGGTTAGCTATGAAGCTGGTTAACCGCACCACTTTTTAAAGAAATCCTTTGTCTGCAATATTTATAAATACTGTAGTATCTATCACTTTAATGTTTTAAAAATGTCCCTATTTTAATCCAAACCACTTTTGTCTTGCCAATAAAATATGAATTAATTTAATGTATTTACATATTACACAAAAACACTTACAAGTAAAGTAATCAATTTTATTTTTACTTTAATCTCTTCAAAGGGTTATCAAAATAACTTTAAATTTGAAAAAGAATAAAAAGCTACAAATTTTGGTCATTGAAGAAACAAGAAAAAAATTTTTTCCTTCTAAATCTTAATAGTGAATAACACACAAACCCTTCCTCAAAACTGTAACTTTTAAAACCATTTTTAGAGATAAGCCAAGATTGGAGAAAAATATGGGAGAATACAGATTTGAAACCTTTGGAAAACAAATTACAAAAAAAGAAATGTGAGGTAAAACACCACATTAAACAAACTTTAAAAAAAGATACAAAAATACATTGCAATAATTTTTATTTGGAAAAAACTTCTAAGTATTTAGTTCAAATGCAATAGCAACACAGCATACATGCACTGAACATCAAAAATACAACATAATGAAAAATAAGATATAGATATTAATCAGAAAACAAATAGTTGATATATTACTGAATCACTACTGTTTCATTAGCCAAATAAGTGGAATCCATTTTTATATTAGCTTTCAATATTGGCTTTTCACACATCTTCAGAAATTTAATTGATATTTTATCAGTATATTGGATAATTTTACGACTAGTCTATGTGAAGTATTAGTGATAGAAATGAGAAAAGATTTTAATTCTTACTCTGAATTATATTTCCAGAAAAAAAAATCATGGTCTCTGTAGTCCAAATTTTCCTCAGTCAAGACTCAAAAATATAAGCTCCAATGATTATTGTACATTTTGAGGAGCTTATAAAACTTCTTATTTAAAAAAAAAAGAGAATGCAATTTCAATACTAAAGAACTAGTCTTATATCCTCTCAATGAATGAATAGTAACATAGCACTGTTAAGCTACATGAGAGCTTTTGGCGACGGACATCGTAATTTTGGACCATGGTCAAGTAACGAGGACGACATTTGAGCTCTCGACAGATTTAATGTGCATCACTGCCTTACATGGCGGGTCTTTAGTGGTTACTGGGCTCAAACTCATGACACGCCAGCCACGATCCGATGCCTTAACCACTAGGCTACAGCGGCCTCTATATATCCTCTCAATTTGGATACTTTAGAGTGATTGATGAATATGACACTATTGATGAATATTTATATAGGATTTTATACTCTACAACTTTTTCACATTTTATAGCAACTTCACTTCAAGTTTTCAGTGCTTAACAATGCAGATAACTTAAATATGCACTATAAGTAGGGCAAATAATATTAAAGCTTTTTCATGTACAAATACTCATTCCAGAACAGAAAATATTCAACTGGAATGCAAAACTTATAGTACAAAAAAAGAAAAATTGTGTAAACCCCCAGACATCAAAAGGAGTTTTTACAAATTATTACCACAAAACAAATTCTTGAAAAATATATATAGTATTATACCTCCCCCTCAATTTTCAGACATTTTCTCAAACAAATATAAAATCTTATCTTAATAGATTAATATACGAGATACATATTCTTAATATAAATGAAACTATTTGTTGTGTGGGAGAGAATACTTGCCAACAGTTTTAATACTATTACATCTCAATTTACATAAACATGTTGTTTATTTTATGTATTTATTGAGTCAATTTTATAAAACTAGGAGTTAATGATTCTTAATTGAAATTTTAAAATGTAATGTCTTATTGCTTCAACATTTAGCAACACTAGTACCTCAATATTTGAATTTTATGAAGAACACACATTAAGGTTATTGAGAGCAATAATAATTTTATTTCATAAGCTTTATTAAAAGATTTCTGAAAAGTTCTGTACTGTTAAGCAAAAATTATTCTTCATACGATCTCCATGTTATTTACAAATGATTATCTAAAAATTGTCAAGTACTACTAAGCAAAGAAAACACATTTCTAATATAACAAAAAAATACCTGAAACTTCAACCATATTGTCCACTATTTCTTTCTGCATTTCCTCATAATCCTTTCTCAGATTACAATATTTTTCATTCTTCTCTTTTAATGTAACAGTTTGAAATCTTACTCCAGAAGATCGTGTATCAATTGTAATGTAATCCTTTCTATTTCTTACAAAACGTTCCTCCTAAAAATAATTTGGTACATTAAATTAAGAAAATAAATTATAGATATAAGTACAAATTCAAGGCTTTGAGGGTTGTTACACCTATTAAACAAAAAAATTCGCCTTGTCTGCGAAGCTACATATTCTAACCTTATTTTTAATGGCAAGTAATACGCTTTCAAAGGATCTTTGTATCATTTTTTAAAAATTTCTAATGGTGGATTGCAAGACAACTACGAACAAAGCAAAAAACAGAAGGTTAAATAACAAGAAATAAAATAAACACAATTTCCTCCTCCTCACAGTATAGTTTGCAAATCTCTCATTTTGTGTCTAGACTACCAATATCTGTTTCAAATGGATCCAGAATGGAGTGCACAGCAGCATGCCAAATGAATGGCATCCATTTCTTTGTTGGAGTCTCACAGTTTACACAGGGGACTCTGGGAAATGCATATCGTGTTTAGTGGTCAGGGCTAGTGGTGATTTGAAAATCAGCCACAGCTCTATTTTGCAGCCATTTTGGTATATATGAAGTTTGTTCAAACACACTTTTCAACATTTACTTGAATTGATGTAGATATTAAGTTAAATGATCTAATTCTTGTCTCCAACAACTGATAATGTTTTTTTTTCATTAGTGATTCACTGCTTTATTCCAGTTTTTGATCCTTGTTGTAGAGTCTGGACTCAACTCTAATCTATATACACTTAAATATTTCTGTAATAAAATTGCAGATCTCAGTTCTTTGAAAAAATTTTAATTTTAAAAAACACAGATAATTTAACTTTATAAAAAGGTTTTACCTTAATTTTACTACAGAAAAAAAACATTCATTAAACAATTATTAAAAATAAAATGTAAATAAAACCAGCATTGCCTTAACATTTAAAATTGTGACTTTCTTTGTAAGTGCTGAACCTTATTAAAACAATCTAGAATGAACCCTGGTTTTACATAGTACAAAATAGATTAGGAAATATTACCTTTAAGGTAAGCCTAAATGCAAATCCAATTTTTTCAAACATTTCCAATTTTACTGTAGTAATTCCTAAATCCTGTTTCACCTGAAAAAGAATTAAAGTTATCTTCATTAATAAAGGTTATAAAATGCATAAAAATTATATTTTTTACAAAATTGTATTTGGCCATTTATTAACTAATGAAATGTGAGTAAAAATTAATTTCTCTCTTTAAAAATACTGAAGTAATTTTAAAACGTTGATTGGTTGATTATTGTATTCAACACAGTTAAGAAACATGACTATAAGCTATATTGCATATTCAATACAAGTACAGTGATTTTACAATTAAAGAATTTAAGGAGAAAATCATTTAAAAATACCAGATATTGTTCTTGTAAACAGAATGTATAAAGTTAATTCAAGAACAAGTTGCTTCTTTCAACATGCATTAGTTACAGACTAATAGAAATATTTTAGAAACATATTTCAGTGGTTTCATGGCCCATACTACTTTAAGTATTAGAAGAAAATGTTTGATTGGTGGATTGATTGATTGAATATTAATGTCGTACTGTTCAGCTACACGAGGGCTTTTGTGGCGACGGACCACGTAATTTTGAACCATGGTCAAGTGACGTGGGCGACACCTGAGCTGGCACCCCCCTCTCCTAACTACCACACCAAACCAACGGGAGGACGTTTCAGCTCTCGACAGATTTAACGTGCATCGCTGCCCTACACGGCGTTTGATTGGTGGAAAGATAATTTAAAAACTTTCATTGGTAGCCTAGCAGCAAATATAAATAAGAGTAATACGTACAGGGTAATTTGATATCAGACTGACAAACTTGTAGGGGGCACACAGGCGACTCGGAATTACATAGGAATGCAGGGTCGCAAATGTCATAGTTGCGAGCTATAGTACAAAGAAACAGAGAAAGAAAACAGAATCATGACAGAAAACATTTTATTGAAAGGTTGTATGACAAGTTTTCGAATTACTGCTAGAAGTCGTCTGGCAGAACTCACAGGGGCGCTACATGGAATTCCTTGCATTCTGCAGGATTCCTCTGAGGAAGTTTTGTGGAGGTGGTACGCTGAACAAAAGATTTTGTGAAAACAGACCTTGTTGAAAGTCATCATTTGCAATCTGTTTCTCGAAGTAGTAGGATGTGTGAGCTCGTATTCAAACAAATAACTGGTCGACATGCTGATCGTGTATGGAGCTGCAGATTGTAATGGGCATGCTGCTCAATGGTTGTACCAGGGAGGTTACTCGAACAGGCATGTTCCACATCACATGACCTTTTCAAGTGTGAACAGAAGGTGAAGTGAGTTTGGCTCTGGTCACATGTTGTATGAGACACCTGTTCTTTCAGGTGAAAATCTCATAGCTTGAATATCTGCAACTGCCAGGAGGATACGTGACATGCCAGGAATCTTTGAAAGCACAAGGAATTCGATACAGCATCGATATCAGGCCTGCCAGACGACTTCTGGTCCTAATTTTGAAAGCCTGTTTTGGCACAACCTTTGAATAAAATGTTTTCTGTCTCATTAATGTGTTGCTTACTTCTTTGCACCATAACTCGCAATTACGGCATTTGTGAACCTGCATTTGTAAGTGATTCTAAGTCATCTCTGTACCCCCTACAAGTTTGTCGATCTGGTAGCAAATCAAGAGGGAGGGAGGGAAAAAAGAAAGTACAATTGAGGAATAAATTTTTTTATGCCTTTTTACTTACCTTATGAGGATGAACTGCTGTAATCAATCAAGACTAGAAACTCTAGTAACTAGTAAGAAATTCATTGCAATTCTTAAGTTCCTCATATTAAGTAACCAATTTTAAGTCTGCATTTCTCAACAGAAAAAATAAATACTTTGTATTTTTGCTATAAATATAATTTCATTCCCTAAAATGTAATCTTATCCCCTGGCTAGTTTCATCAAAATATCCACCCTCACATTCAGCAACCCTTGTGGTAATAAGGCTGAAGTTAACATATTTGGGGAAGGGAGGAATTAGAATTTATTTCAATCACAGTAAAACATTAAGAGTATTTCCAAAATAGTCATTTCTGTATTTACAAATTTCATGATTTTTACAAGACAACTCTAACAAATAACAAAATAATTAATCAAACTATAGCAGGTAACATACCAGGGATTAGTTTTAACCATATTATGTTCAGTTCCGTTGTTGTGTCAGGGTGTGGACTTCATAGAGGTAAGGAGTTTTTTTTTCTTTCTTTCAAATGGGGCTGCAGGTGCTGGTAATTACCATTGCACACCTAGTACATTCCCTGGGTGGTATCACTTTCTGGCCTGGCACTATATGGGTGGGTACTAATTGCCACCTGAGCTCTAATAATGCAAAATTAAACTAGATATTCAATTTTGCCATGAGCACCCAAGCTAAAAAGAGACACTAGAGATCTTTCACATGCCACATAATCATGACAAAGAGCTCTCTATTTTTTACATCATGAAAATCCACTAACTAGGGTAGGGTTTGAACCCGCAAACTTGGACATACAAGATCTGCGCCTAACCAACAATGGCACCCAGCTGGCAACAAAGAAGGTTGTCCGTATCAGTCATTTTATTTCATCTCAAAATTTTTTCAATATTTAAAAATAACTTAATTTTTTTAAAAAATCAAAATACAAATGTTTCTCTCAATACTGAAAAAAATACTTACTTTTAATAATAGTTAGTTCATTAGTAAATTTTGAGATATCTAAGTTCTTCTTAAAATGATTTCACAAAATAAAATAATTGATTTAGCTTTCAATATTTTCTATCTAGCTTAATATAATTTAGTCTATAAAAAAATGTTTAAAATAATATAAAAAAAGTATCTAGTAAAGGGCACAACAAATGAAATAGAATTAGAATAAAATTGATCAGTAAATTATTCCCTTAAAAGATATTCATTCAAAGAGGGTTTTTTTTAAAAGACTACTATTCTAATTATTGTTGCTGATTGTGTTATTTCAATAAATAATACCATCTAGTTAGGTTTAAGATCTCTTTTGAGGTTTTAATTTTGTGTGGAATTTAACATAAATACAAAGAAATAAAATATATCAAACTTGAAAAAATGCAGAGCAACCAAGAATTTCTGTCATTTTTTAACTGACAAGGGGAGGGCACGACTAAGGAAATTCATTTGGGATCGAGACTTGGGTGTAATAGTAGTAGTACTCCTTTAGGCTGTTCACCCCTCAATGTAGTTCAGCCGAATGGTCAGTCAATTCGGAGAAATCAGCGTTCGAAATTCATGCTTAGCTTTTATATTGTTACGAATTTAGTCTTATTCTAATTGTTTCTACTCATTTGTGTTCATTTTTTACAGTTTAATTTGTCGTATCTAATGTGATTTTAACCCTGTTTACCTGTAATATCATTTCCACTGCATTGCACGGCCCCCATGCTTTAACATTGGTATAAATGGTAAACTCGCCAAATATTGCAGCTAGCGCCAAGTTGGCGACGGATTTGGCGACTTAATTTTTGGCGCCAAATGTGGGCGATAAGCTTGGCGACCATGGCAACCCTGCTCCTAATAACCCTGTCTGGCAACCCTATCGCGGTATTGTATTACTGTACTGAGCTTTTCTCGTACGCTCCGGATTTTTCTAGACCTTTCTATTTCTAGATTATTCTGGCAAGTGCCAGAGGTTTCTGACCGAAAGGTATAAAAGGGCCCGGGCCGGCTAGTCAGTCAGTCAGATCTCAGCTTTAATGCAAGTGATACCTCTCTGCTTGAGAGAGACGATTACATAGTGCGTGTGTTATTGCTTTTATTGAATTATTATTTTTGTGCTGAGTGTTTACTATTGTTTTTGTTAGTGTATTGCATCTGTGTTATCAGTATTTTCATCGATTGTACGTGAATTTCTCGAACTGTTCTACAATTTGTGGAGGACTGTTTTGGCCAAGAATAAAATTGTTTTGGATTCCGCTCTTCGGCTTCAATCATTTCGAACCCCCGAAAACGCAACAATATAATTAAATTTTAATTTTCCGCAACAAGTTCGTAGCTTGATTGGTAAATCGTCTGCTTACTATGCGCGAGGTCAGGGTACGATTCCACGCGATCAACTTTTCTCTGATTCATTTAATTATTTTTTTATATTTCATAAATTTATTTATGAAAGGTTTATTAAATATTAAATATTTTACATAAAAATTAGTTACAAATAGTTTTATAATGTGAAATACATTATACTCTCTCTATATAAATAAAATATATTATTAAATTAATTATTTTATAAAACATTTAATAAGTCTCTTTTAAATAAATTTATCCAAACTTAATAACTTTATTTAAATAATTTTAATCCATTAATAATTATTTTAATGATAAATTAATAATTTCAATAATACATTAATCATAATTTTAACAATTAATAATAATTCTTAATAATAATAATCAACTTAAGTCAGTGGCACAGTAGCCCATGAGGGCCAAAGCCTACTAATATATAACTTAAATTATTTTTATTAGTAAAATTATTAGTTAAAAATATTTATTAAAATTAACTAATTAATTACTATCATAATTAAAATTATTTATTATTAAAATTATCATTTATTATTAAAATCATGATTTATTATTGAAATTATTATTATAGAAATTATTTAAATAAAACTTTTTGAAATTAAATAAGTTTATTTGAAAAGGACTTATTAAATATTTTATGAACTAATTAAATTAATATTATATAAAAAAAGATACTTTTTATTATATTAATTATAAATTTTTTATTGCATATAATATTTTATTTATTAGTATATTGTATTTCTCTTTATAAAACTATTTCTAACTAATTTTTTTGTAAAATATCATTCATTAATAACATAAAATATATTTATAAAAAATTTAATATAATTATTTATATAATTACAGTAATTTTTTTACTTTATAAAATACAAAATAATTACAAAAAATATCATTTAATATTTAATAAATCTTTCATAAATAATTTAATTTAAAAAAATAATTAAATGAATTGGAGAAATAAAGTTGATCGAGTGGAATCGAACCCTGACCTCACGCATAGTAAGCAGACGATTTACCAATCAAGCTACAAACTCGTTGCGGAAAATTAAAATTTAATTGTATAAAAGCTAAGCATGAATTTTGAAGGCTGATTTCTCCGAATTGACTGGCTATTCAGCGGAATTACATTGAGGGGTGAACACCCTAAAGGAGTATTACTATTACACCAAGTCTCGATCCCAAATGAATTTCCTTAGTCGTGCCCTCTCCTTGTGAGAAAAAAAAATACTAGTGTATTTTTACATAAAGTAATTTTATTCATCAAGATATTCACTCTTAACATTGAGTAACCCATTCTCAATGAGTAGTTAGTTCTTAAAATCCACTTATACAAAACTACTTTAATAAAAAAATAATGAAACCTCTCTTTTCAATTCTTCCTTATTTAACTGTTTACTATGCACATTACTGCTCAGATAAAATTAAATTAAAATTTGACAGAAATATTTTAGAGGAACAGCGATTGGAATGGAAAACCCAAAATGCATACATATTTTTTTCAGGTCTCTAATCTAACATGAGAATTCATATGTTAACCATTTCCTTAATTTTCACCTGTTCCTTATTTTGTACAAATGCCCTCTTATAGTTTCATCACGTACTTTAAATACTTCTTTAAGTTGTGTTTATGCACAAAACTGAATTCTTTTTTAATCGTCGTCTCAAATTTGTCAACATTTTAATGTGGTGTCTTCTAAGGATCCAGTCTTATGGTAAAATATTTCTAAACAATATCCAGGCCATTCTTGGAGTCACTTATCTCTCCAAATGCAGTACAAATATTTTTTGAACCTTTTGTAGCATTAACCACAAGTTTAAATTCATAAGGCAAATACACATTTAAAACAGTTTCATAGACATTTTTAAGGGTTAGCATTATCTTTTAAAAGGAGGCAAATTGTTCAAGATTCAATCAATCCATTAGTAAGGCTAATTGGTTAAATAGTAATAATTTTTTCCAATTACAAAGATAAATAATCTTTGAAATTGTGTAAAAAAAGATGAAACATTCTAGATAACTTAATACTGTGAAGGACAACAGTAGTTATATCTGATAAGAGAAATTCTTTTAATTTATTTTTAGTATGAGTTTACATATTCTAAATAAATTTAAAAACTACTGTTTCAATATTACAGGTTTACCACAATCATGAATTTACACCTGTAACCTAGAATAAAAAATTGCTTTTTCCCCCTCCAGAATTATTATTACTCATAGGAAACAAGAATAGTAAATATTTCTTTGTGTTAAATCTTCCAATTGATCATTAACTCTCTAAGCATTTCAGTAGTATTAGCATGATCATAACTGTATCACTCATTGATTTCACTATTTGTCGATTAAAAACTTTCAAATATCTAGGTGAAAATATTTTGATATACAATTATGTTGTTCATTGAGAACTCTCACTTGTGACATCAAAGCGAGGAAACATTTTAGCGCAGATATGTCGTTCATTGAGAACTCTCACTTGTGACATCAAAGCGAAGAAACATTTTAGCACAGGTAGGTTGTTTATTGAGAACTCTCACTTGTGATATCAAAGCGAGGAAAAATTTTAGCACAGGTATGGTGTTCATTGAGAACTCTCACTTGCGGCATCAAAGCAAGAAAACATTTTAGCATAGGTATGTTGTTCATTGAGAACTCTCACTTGTGGCATCAAAGCGAGAAAACGAAGATATCTGTATCAAGTTCTCCATCACTCCGTCAATAACCTGCAGAAATTTCTTCAGAAAGTTTCTGTTATATATATACGAAACTTACTGTAGAAAATTCTGTAGGCCTAGTGGCCCTGTGTTTTATTGTCCATCACAAGTTACACTGAAATTGAACAGTTGTACAGAGAAATCATTTGCAGACATTGAAATGAATACAGACAATATTCCATAAGTAGAAATAGCATATATTAAAAGCAATAACATTCATAAAACAGTATATAAACATGTACATTCATATATATATTATATGTAAACATACAAAAACCAATAACATATATAAAGAATGGAAAAAAGTTATTCACTTATGTTTTCATTGTCATCTATTAAAAAGTGCCCATAGGCTAAGGAGCTTATACCATCAGTTTGAACATATTTTTTATCATAATAGGCTGATAATCCAATTTTATTTTGTACAAGTTTTTAATTCATGTTTTTTTGAAATTATAGCTGCTTGTTTATGTCTCAAACAAAGTTTATCGAATAATACATTTCTATACATTTCAAGTTGAAACATTAAAATATCTTTCTGATAGGCTCATGAAAAAAATGCATTGCATAATGCCTCTCATCCCCTGTCCAGATGATTGCTATGATCCTCTGGTTTTTTTGTCCTATTTGTAAAAAAAAATTTTTATCTGGAGAAATACGCGTTCGAGATCATGCTCATTGGGGTACAGGTCGAATAAATGGTCTTGCGCATCAGGTATGTAATCTAAACTATCGAGCTACTTACTTCATTCCCGTAATAATCCACAATTCCCAAAATTATGACAATCATTTAATATTAAAGAACATCCCCCAAATATCGCTAAATGTATTGAAATAATTCCAGTAAACATAGAAAAATTTACTATGTTTTCATTGGATTACCTAAAGTTCCTAGATTCATATCAATTTTTAGATGCCTCTATTGAAACTCTAGTTCAAAATTTTAAAAACTCAAACCACCCCTTTAAAATTTTTAACAGCTTTTTTAAAAATAAAAAAAAACCGATATTTACTACTGAGAAAAGGCGTATTTCCTTACTCTTATTTTGATCGGATAGAAAAGCTGAATGATGAATGCTTACCTAATAAAAAAATGTTTCATAACCTCTTAACAAATTCTTCTATCTCAGATAATGATTATAAACATGCTTTAACTGTATTTGATGCTTTTGAATGTCAGACGTTTAGTGACTATTTGGAAATTTATCAAAATATTGATGTTATAATGTTAGCAGAAATATTCTTACCGTTTAGACGAACTTCTATGCAGTCTTATCATTTAGATCCCGTTCATTTTATAACAAGTGCTCAATTAACATGGAATGCAGGTTTAAAAATTAGCAAAGTAGAATTACAGTTACTAGGAGATGTAAATGAGTATTTGTGGTTTGAAAAGAGCATGAGAGGAGGTGTTTGCTTGTTAGGACGAAGACATGCGATAGCAAACAATCTTTACATAACGGAAAACTACAATAAAAAATTACCGTCCAATTACATTCTTGCACTCGATGCTAACAACTTATACGGCTTTGCAATGAGCCAGTTTCTTCCCGTTGGAAATTTCCGCTGGCTCGATTCTGAGCAGCTATCCAAATTTAATGTTTTGGAACTCGACGAAGACTCTGATATTGGCTACATATTAGAAGTAGATCTTCTATACCCAAAACATCTTCGTAACAAGCATAATGATCTACCTTTGGCCCCTGAACATGTTCTAATAACATATGATATGTTATCTAATAATTCTAAAGAGCTCTGTGATGAATTTGGTTTAAAAAGTACCCTTCCAAGTAAAAAATTAACTCCTAAAAAAAATTATGTAACTAATTATTTGAACTTAAAATTTTATATTGAACAAGGCATGATTTTAACTAAAATACACAGAATTCTAGCATTCAGGCAAAGACCTTGGCTGAAAAGTTATATAGATTTCAATAATCAAAAGAGAATAAAAGCCGATAATGATTTTCAAAAATCATTTTTTTTAAAAAAATGAACAATTCCTTTTTTGGTCGAACTATGATCAATGTTCGTCGCAAAATCTCTATCAAGGGCAGTTTAACATCTGAAGGGTGTAAAAAAAATCTTTCCAGTCCTCTACTAGATTATTTGGAATCTATCAATGATAATTTAACTTTTTTTAAAATGAAGAAACCAAACTTGGTTTTAGATAAACCAATTTTTATCGGTTTTTGTGTTTTGGAGCTTTCAAAACTACAGATGTATAAGCTGTACTATTCACACTTCAAATCTTATTATGGTTCGAAATGTGAACTTTTATACACTGACTCTTTATACATGAATATTCAAACAGAAGATGTTTACAAAGATTTAAGAAGGAATTTTAAAAGCATTTTAGATTTAAGCAATTTTGAAAAGAAACAGCCCTATGTTTGATAACTCAAACAAGGGAAAGTTAGGACTTTTGAAGAGCGAAACTATTCAGCCTATTAAAGAATTTATAGGGTTAAAATGCAAAATGTATGCATTCAGTTAGGGTAACACCATAAAAAAAACTGCTAAAGGTATTAAAAAAAGTAATGTATCTCATTTCAACCTTGAAATGTATAGAAATGTATTATTCGATAAACTTTGTTTGAGACAAAAACAAGCAGCTATAATTTCAAAAAAACATGAATAAAAAACTGTAGTACAAGATAAAATTGGATTATCAGCCTATTATGATAAAAAATATGTTCAAACCGATGGTATAAGCTCCTTAGCCTACGGGCACTTTTTAATAGATGACAATGAAAACATAAGTGAATAACTTTTTTCCATTCTTTATATATGTTATTGGTTTTTGTATGTTTACATATAATATATATATGAATGTACATGTTAATATATTGTTTTATGAATGTTTTTGCTTTTAATATATGCTATTTCTACTTATGGAATATTGTCTGTATTCATTTCAATGTCTGCAAATGATTTCTCTGTACAACTGTTCAATTTCAGTGTAACTTGTGATGGACAATAAAACACAGGGCCACTAGGCCTACAGAATTTTCTTTCGTATATATATAACAGAAACTTTCTGAAGAAATTTCTGCAGGTTATTGACGGAGTGATAGAGAACTTGATACAGATATCTTCGTTTTCTCGCTTTGATGCCACAAGTGAGAGTTCTCAATGAACAACATACCTATGCTAAAATGTTACCTTACTGTACTATAAATAAAGTAAACAGAGTTGAATGGACGGAACTTAGCTTTTAATGACTTAGAAGAGAGGTTACATGATTGTTGTTTACACAATGACTGTACAGGGTGTTGCCAATCTAGAAAACAAAATTAAGTGATGCCAGATTACATAAGAATAATATTACATTTACCCCCTCTAATTTTAATCTAGTTATTTCAGTCCCTGATGTAGTCCTTCAAGTATGCAGGAGGTTGCCTGTGACGAGATGTAGTACGCAACGCTACTGTGTTCATGTTCTGTTCAGTCGAGTCTTCTAAAGTAATGGCTGAGTCTGAGTTTATTGGCTGCAGATCTGGATAAGCTTGAACATTTTCCTCTGCACCCTTGTTGTCTTCAGATCTGGTAGTTTCCCCTCTTGGAGCCAAGTGTCTTATAGAGACAGTTGTTTCCCTTCCATCACCAAGTTTTACATGCGCATAGTCAGGATTTGCTTCAATTAATTCCACTTCTTGAACAATTGGCTCATATTTGTTAGCACGCATCTGATTTTTCATAAGAACTGGACCAGGCTTTGTAAGCCAAGTAGGTATAGAACAGCTGTTATGGGATCTTCGAGGATGCGAAAACATTCGTTCATGAGGAGTGGCATTTGTTGCTGTACACAACAAGGAGCGAATGGAATGCAAAGCTGTTTGGATAACTCCTTCCCATTGTTCAGTTTTCATACTATTAGATCTTAAAGCAAGTTGTATAGTTTTCCAGATTATTCCATTATAACGTTCAACCTGTCCATTTCCTGCTGGATTATAGGGAGTAGTACAACTTGTTGCAATTCCTTGAGAAGTTAAAAATGATTTTAATTCATGAGTCATGAAAGATGATCCTCTGTCAGAATGAATAAATGATGGCATTCCAAAAATAGAGAAAATGTTTTTCAAATGCAATATTACGGTTTTTGCAGAAATGTTACTACAAGGGATCGCGAATGGAAATCTAGAGAATTCATCAACTATTGTTAAAATATAGTGATTTCTTGAGACACTAGGTAAAGGTCCTTTAAAGTCAAGATTCAACCTTTCAAATGGAGCAGTAGCTTTCACAAGTGTTCCAACATTTTTAACAAACCTTGGCTTTAATTCATTACATATTAAACAGGAGTTTGTGACTCTTTATATCATCTAAAAAAAAAGGGAGATTTTTGCAACGAACCCAATGGTGCATTCGTGTCACTCCAGGATGACAAAGCGAGTTGTGAAGATTGTATAAGTCGACTCTGGGAGTTATAGCACCAGTTATACGTGATAATGTATCAGCAATAACGTTTTGCTTTCCTGGACGATAAATAATGTCAAATTTAAAACTAGCAAGTTCAAGTCTCCAACAGATTAACTTTTCATTTTTAATTTTACTACCATGTCGCTGATTGAATACAAATGCGACTGCTTGTTGATCAGTGAATACTTCAAAATGCTTTCCCATCAAGAAGTGTCTCCAATGACGAAGTGATTCCACAATGGCATATGCTTCTTTTTCTGGGGATGAATGTCTCAATTCAGATGCATGTAGAGTTCTTGAGAAAAACGCAACAGGACGTCCAGCTTGGCTCAAGGTAGCTCCAATCGCAAAATCAGATGAATCAGTTTCCACTCTAAATGGTATGTCATCTTCAATTGCTGCCAAGGCAGCATTTGCCACATCATCCTTCAGTGAATTAAAAGTCAATACAGCATCTATAGAAAGAGGAAACTGTTTCTTTCTTAGAAGAGGACGTATTTTCTTGGAAACCCCGGGATCCATCGGCAATAATGGGCAAACATTCCTAAAGCACGTTGCAATGCAGATGAGTCTTTCGGAACAGGCATATCTCGCAATGGTTTTAGTCTTTCAGGATCCGGTTTAATTATACCATCCTGAATAATGGTGCCTAGCAAATGGACAGAATTACTTGAGTAGGTACACTTATCTTCATTTAGAGTCAAATTATACTTCTTTGCCACAGTCATGAACTTCTCTAAGTTGTCATCATGTTCTCTCTGATCTTTTCCGCACACAGTAACATCATCAATGAATGGATATGTAAGGGTGAGTCCTTCATCCTCAATAATTTTGTCAATGACTCTTTGAAAACAAGCTACTCCATTAGTAACTCCAAAAGGAACACGCAAGAACTGGTAGAGCTTTCCACAAGCTTCAAAAGCTGTACAATGTCTCTCGCTATCCTGGATAGGAATTTGATGGTAGGCGCTTTCGAGATCAATTTTGCTAAAAACTTTATTTTTTGAAATTTTCAAAATTACCTCTTCTATTTTAGGCAAAGGGTAGGCATCCAGCAAAGTGTATTTATTAATTGTCTGAGAGTAGTCAACCACCATTCTGGGCTTATGATTTTCTCCTCTAATGACAAAGGCTTGAGCCCTCCATGGTGAGTTACTTGGTTCGATGACTCCTTCCTGGAGAAGTTTCTGAACTTCCAATGCCATAAAAATATTGTCTTCAACAGTCTGACGTTTTGATTTTGTAACCAAAGGTCTACAGTCTGGATTCAAGTTAGAAAATAACGAAACAGGAGGTACTTGTGCTACAGCCAAAGAACAAATTGTTAGTGGAGGTCTATTACCCTCAAATCCAATTTCTACTGATGAATGTCTGTTTAGAATATCATAGCCAATCAAAACATCAATACAAAGATCTTTCATAACTAAAAGTTCCACATTCTGATAAGTGAAGTTCTCAATTTTCAAATTAACTTTACAAACACCCTCTGTTTCAGTTACTATAGAGGAGTTTGCCATGGATATTTTTCCCAAATATGGTTCAACTTTCAATTTACATTTCGCCACATGTTTTTCGTTAAGAAAACTAAGAGAGCTTCCTGTATCAATTAATGCACTGAGCTGAATATTATTAACCAATGCCTTAATTATTGATTTCTGGAGACAATGAGTAGATCCCGAAATAGCTACCAGTGTGTTTGAAGAAGCCACCACATTTGAAGAGTTTCTCCCAGGTCTAGATTTGCACACGCGCTGGTAATGTCCCTTTTTTCCACAGTTTCTCCAAGTAACATCTCTAGCTGGACAAAGGGTTCGTGAGTGTAAGTCATTTCCACAAAAGAAGCATTTTTGAGACCTAGAGGAGGAGGAGGAAGCCGCTGATGTTGCAACGGTTTCTTCTGTTTTCATAGCTGCAGATTGTACAGGGAATGAACTTCCCATATAAGAAGCTGCATGGACTTCAGCTGATTCAAGTGTTCTAGCTTGCTCAAAAGCTTGATCAAGAGTCATTGATGTATTTTCGAAGAGTCGTAGACGAATACGAGGACATTTTAATTCTCGTATGAAAGCATCTCTAATATACTCTTTTCGGTACTCTTCAGCCTTCACATCAGTAAAGTCACAGTCTTTGCTCAATTGATTTAAAATTTGTAAATATTCACTGACCGTTTCTTCAGTTTGTTGATTTCGCGTTGACAAGCAATGTCTAGCGAATATAACGTTACGTTTCTTTATAAAAAGAGAATCAAGTATCGCAATAGCTTGAGCATAAGTTGTGCAATCATTAATGAACTGATAAACATTTGAGGTTACATAATTACATAGAAAAGGAAGTTTATTTTCTTCTGTAATTGTTTTTATGCCTCCTAAAAAGTTTTCAAAAGTTTTTTTCCAATGGCGCCATTTTGTTTCCAAATTAGAACACATAGGATCTATATCAAATCTTTCAGGTTTCAGCAATTGTTCCATTATCAAATTTAAAACAGAAACGATTCAAGAAGATTTCTAAGTCATTAAAATTGTACTATAAATAAAGTAAACGAAGTTGAATGGACGGAACTTAGCTTTTAATGACTTAGAAGCGAGGTTACATGATTGTTGTTTACACAATGACTGTACAGGGTGTTGCCAATGTAGAAAACAAAATTAAGTGATGCCAGATTACATAAGAATATTACACTTACTTTGATGTCACAAGTGAGAGTTCTCAATGAACAACCTACCAGTGCTAAAATGTTTTCTCACTTTGATGCCACAAGTGAGAGTTCTCAATGAACAACCTACCTGTGCTAAAATGTTTTCCTCGCTTTTATGTCACAAGTGAGAGTTCTCAATAAACAACCTACCTGTGCTAAAATGTTTCCTCACTTTGATGTCACACGTGAGAGTTCTCAATGAACGACATATATGCACTAAAACGTTTCCTCACTTTGATGTCACAAGTGAGAGTTCTCAATGAACGACATATCTATACTAAAATGCTATCTCGCTTTGATGTGAGAGTTCTCAATGAACAACATAATTGTATATCAAAATATTTTCACCTAGATATTTGAAAGTTTTTAATCGACAAATAGTGAAATTAATGAGTCTGATACAGTTATGATCATGCTAATGCTACTCATTTCACATGTATAATTCCGTCATTGTAAAGATGCTTCGAAAATGCACCACATGTATAAATTTGCCTTCAAGTAACACTTTCAAAAGCGGTTGAGCCGTACTTTTCTGAAATCCTTTCCCCCTTTTAAAGGTTTAACATTTTGAAAGATAATTAGGGACGGTGGAAGCGACACAGCAGGACACTGATAGGAAATTTTATGGCTCGCAGGGAACCCCGTGCTTGACCTTGGTTGATTGATTGAATATTAACGTCGCACTGTTCAGCAACACGAGGGCTTTTGGCGACGGACCACGTAATTTTGAACCATGGTCAAGTGACGTGGACGACACCTGAGCTGGCACCCCCCTCTCCTAATTACCACACCACACCAACGGGAGGACGTTTCAGCTCTCGACAGATTTAACGTGCATCGCTGCCCTACACGGCGGGTCTTTAGTGGTACTGGGCTCGAACTCGTGACCAGGCAAGCCACGATCCGATACCTATACCACTCGGCTACCGCGGCCGTGCTTGACCTTGGAGCAAACATAAAAAATCCGGGAAGAATTTCTTTAGACTCCAATAAGTGTTTGTTTGTTAACTTGTATTTTAAAAGTCCCAACGCATAAGTAAAATATGTTATAATTCCCTTTTGGTTTCATATTAATTTGAAACTATAACAAGTTGGGGCACATGTCAGGGCAATCTGCTATTTTATATAGTTAGACAAATGACCTTTTTAAGTAATTCTTTCGCTCCATTTTTCTTATCTTAATCAATGCTTTCAGGTTTTGAAACATGATTATTTCATTATAAGATGCCCCAAAAAATATTAATAAAACACCAAACATTTTAAAATTTAAACTTTATCAAAAAATTTGAAACATTTTCTTACACTTTGATAAAAATAATAACGAGAAAAAAACTAATTCAAATCTATTAGTTTCTTTTTAGATTTCAAAGCCAGGTGTTCAGGGAAGTTTATGTACTGTACCTAGTTATATACACTGCTGGACAATTGCTAAGGACGGATAACACTATCATCCATAGCAACCACAAAATGAAAGGAAGCAAAATGTGGAAAATTAGAATAACTGCGGGATATTAGTAAGAAGAAGTATGAGTATGCAAATTTTTTTCCACGTCTGTTCATCACGTGATAGCGTTCATAAGAGCTTTAAAGATTTTGACGCGTGTGGACAGTTGTTGTTTCAAGTCAAAGTTTTACAGGAAAGATTTAATAGACGAACTTAAAATTTTTGGCATGTCTTCCCGACATCACATAGATGATTTTATGCGTGGCCGAATTATAGGAAAGATCGAAGAAGGGCGAAAAATAACAGATGTTGCCAGGAAGTTCGACATCGCTCACAGCGTTATTTCACGGCTGTGGAAAAAATTTTAAACTACTGGAATGTGTAGTAGACGGCACGGGGGAGGTCGTGTTAGAAGTACGACGCCTGCAGAAGACAGATATATCGTCCTATCAGCAAAAAGGAACAGGCGCACCACAGCTCAGCAGGTGGCAAATCAGTTTCTTGCTGCCTCAGGAAAGCAGATCTCCCGAAAAACTGTTGCCAGACGTTTGAGGGGAGGACTATACGCACAAAGACGTGTTGTGTGTGTCCCATTGACCAGACAGCACAGTACTGCCCGTTTGCAATGGTGTCGTGAGCATCACATTTGGACTGAACAGGACTGGGCATGCGTACTATTCTCAGATGAGAGTATGTTCAGTCTGTCATCGGATTGTAGACGCCAACTTATCTGGCGCGAGAGTGGTACTGCTTATCGTCCAGAAAATATCCAGGAAAAGGACCGATATCTGACATGCAGTATCATGGTGTGGGCCGGTATAATCATCAATGGCCGCACGCGCCTACATGTGGTTGCGAATGGGACTATAACGGGCCAACGATACATTGATGAAGTTCTACTTCCTCATGTTCGTCTTTTCTGTGGTGCTGTCGGTGATAAATCTGTTTTTATGGACGACAACGCAACATGTCATCGAATACTCGCTGTTCAGGATTGTCTAGACAGAGAGGGTATTCAACGTCTCGTATGGCCAGCGCGTTTTCCAGATCTAAACCCCTTTGAAAATGTGTGGGATGCTTTGGGGAGGCAAGTTTCTGGTCGAAACTATCCTCCGACAAACAAGAACACCCTCATCCGTGCACTCACAGAGGAATGGGATAAATTGCTTCAACAGCTGCTGGATAATGTTGTGCAAAGAATAGTACAATGTGCAGAATGTTGTATCACACTCCACGGTGGACATATCCCGTACTGATACCTTTCTTTAAGGTGCCTGCTGACTTTTAGATGCATTGTTTCATTTCTCCGTACGCTGATCAAATGCACATTTTTTTTTCTTTCAGATGTTTCACAGCTTTTGTACTTTCCAGAACAATAAATATTCTTTATTCTAATGTCTGAACAGTGTGGCAACTATATTTTATCCTACTAGGCCTCATGTCTCGCTTAATGTTATGCTACATAGCAATTTGTGATCCGTCCTTAGCAATGGTCCAGCAGTGTATTATTAAAATACACCAAATTATACTTGAATTTTAAGTGCTTGAACTTCAGTTTACATCAAAGAGAACATGAATGAAGATTTTCCTACATTTTTTTTATAACTTGAATGTTTGAATAAATGGTAATCAAAAATATATGGAAACATTTACAGTAGACATTTATGCATATAAATAAATATAAAGATCAATTTTACATTCGAGCTATTCAAAAACATTCAAATTATTCAAAAATATCTCTTTATGCAAAATACCTCAACATTTATCTTTTTTTTAAAGGCTAACTGAATAAGTAATTAAAATCTGAAATATTTTTCGAAATCTTGACCGCATAAAGCTAGAAATTTTATGTTAGAAATTCATTTGAAATTTTGAAGGAAAAAAAAATATATCACGTAGTTAAAAATTATTTACCATAAGTTTTAGTAATTCTTTGAGTATAATATAAATTTCAAATTTTATTATATAACTTCTTTAGTATTTTTTAATATATTTCGAAAATTCCATACAATTCGGTTGAAAACTGCATGTTAAGTGCAAAAAATATACTAAAAATATTGATGAATATACAATTACAATAAATTCTTACATAGAAGCAAAACTGAGAAGCTAAACCGTAGGAATGAAAAATTATGAGTATATCTGAAGTAGTTTTTGAAGTATTTATTTTCAAGTTCAGAAAATTTGTGTGCATTATGTTATACTTAATATTAATTAAATGGTTAAAATAATATGTTAATAATAGTCATGTAATCGTTTGATGACACATTCATATACTAATAAAAAATATAATGGTCATTGATGCGAATGTCAATATAATTTTATGTAATTTTAAATTCAGACATTAAGATATTGATGTAGAAAATATAAAACAATCATCTAAAATACATGAAAAATGCAGTCTGCTATAAAATGATCTTGACAAACAAAATCCGGCATTTTCACTTACTATGGCAGAGCCGGCTTAGTCAGGGGCGATCTGGAAAAACAGAGAGAGAACCGCGGTTTTGATGGATGCCGCTCTAGCTTTTAAAGTTCCCAGGAAAAATTATATATATATATAAATTACAAATGCAAAAATAAATCTTGTAATTTTCCATACATTTTTATAACAACGAAATGTGGAATTGGCTTCCAATACATTGTTGTGTTTGACAAAATCTAAGGTAACCAAGCCTACTTTAGATATAGATTTGTACTACTTTTTTGTAACCGAATTCCTTTTAAAATTAATTTGTGCAGCCAAAATACACCTATTGCACTCTTAAAATTTAAGTAAACTATAAGGTTTATTTTAATTTATGCAACTTGTGAAATGTTCATATTTAACCATTTCCATCTAAACCAGTTTACATGAAAAAAAAGTTTGGACTCCCTTATTCATTAGGGAATTATATAAGATTCCAACATTAAGTTTTATTTTTCACCGAATAGGATTGAGTGAAAGTGTATAGTGCTTCCACACCACAGGTCTGGGGTTCTATTAACGGGCTGGGCAAGGTTGACTCTGCATTACATCCTCGCTGCATTGAGTTGATAAATGAGTACCAAGCTTGTTTGGGGTCTTAAACACAGAAGGTCTCTCTTCAGACAGACCAACAAAAATCGGGACATCTGTTCATGCACCTCCGCACCTAATTATAGTACGAGAGCAGACTCGGAAGGAGGGAGGGGGCCAAGCAAGGCCCAGTTCCAGTATGGTATATTGGGATGGGCATAGTAGTTCCTGGCCCTCATGGGTTGTTGTGCCACTGAGTTTGAGTTTTAAGTTTGAGGATTGCAGGGGTGTTTGTGGGACCCCAAAAAATCCCCCGAAACTTACGGACTTACTACAGATATTTTGGAGTTTCGAGAAGGGGGGGGGGAGAGAAATGAAAAATTACAATTATGAAGTATTGAATGACCTAATTATAAAAGTTCAATGAGTTACTTTTTTTGCAAAATTAATAACCATAAATTTTCAAACATATAAACTACTACATTTTATGTAAATATTTTAAATTACCTGAATTAATTCTTTAAAAAAAATTATGTAATTTCTGCTGCCTTTTTTTTTCCTTCTGATGTTTGTGGGCTTGTCTTTCTTTTGTGTTGAACTTCATAATTGCAGGAAGGTTGACTTTTATTTTCCTCATTTACAGTTGAAGAAATTTCCTCGAGAACTGTACATGCAGAGGTAGAAGCAGTTTGCTTTTCTGCTAATGTAGAAGGTTTTTCAGAGACTTTTATAGGTGACTCATCTAAAATACATGTTTTTAAGTCCTCTTGATATGTTTTCCAAATTCTGTTCATATTCAGTAAGAGATCTTTGTGAATTGGATCAGTCATTGGATTTTTTTAGCCATATTTTTCAAATGAGGTTTCTTTAGAAGCCATTAAATCATATTTAATAGTCTGCACTGCATCTAGGGAATCAATCTTAAGAGAGGTTCTATAGTCAGTGACAAGTGTATCTATTAAGTTGAATGCACTTTCCACTAATGGGTCATGGAAGCAGCTAAGGCAGGCTTTGACCAATTTAGCCAATGTAGGATACTTATAATCATTTTGAAATCATCTTTTAAATTAAAAACTTTAGACCAATATTTATCAATTGTACACTTGACTTGATTTCCACTTTCATCAGATGTGTAGAGCATTTCTTTGGTGATATCAATATCACTCTGGTATAACCTTATTTCAACTTCTACTTTTGACTTTTCATTATCAGTAAAAATATGGGACAAAAGATAATTTTTCAAAAGCTAATATTGTACTGGTTTTACCTCTTAGCTCTGGATCTAATGCTGTAAAACTAATTAGATATGAATTTTTAAGGGGTAATTTCTGTTTCATATGCTGTGCTGTATTAGTATAAGTTTTCATCAGAGAAATTTGGAATTATTTTGCTATTGGATGATTTTTTGATAATTTCTTCAGGAGAGTGGAAGCTTCTGCACCAGTAAATATTACTTTGCTAGGTAGATAGAATTCTGGATTTGTGACATCAACCTTTAATAAATCATTATAAGATGTGCACTCTATATTTTCTGGCTTCACAAAAAAAGATAAAAATTTTGCCATCAATTTATAAATACTGGAATGTATTAAATGAAGCATTGGTTTTTTTGTTTCAAATAATTTAATATATGTGTTGAACTCTGGTAATACTGCTGAATATAATGCCATATGCAATAAAGTTTTGTTTTGCATAACAAATAACCCATTTAGTATTCTTTTTTTCCGAGCTAAAGCATCCTTTGTGAGTTGTTGGGAATGCAAGCAAGAATACACCCCTTCAACAATTTTTTTTCTGAGCTGCAGAAATATTTCTTTTATTGTATACAGTTTCAACATAAGAAAAATAATCCCCTTTATCAGTTTCATCCAAGTAGTGAAAATAAAATACAATAAGAGCATCCCACAGATCTTTGATTCTTTCTAAAACACATAAAATGTACACCCACCTATGGCCTGGCCTCTTCAAGGGCTTAATTTTTTTAATGGCAAGGGATTCACAGATTTTGAAAAAATTTTCTCTTTTACTGCAGCTTTTCATATCAAAATAGATGTCATCAAACAAATCTTCTAAGCATCTATCACAAAACATGAAGCAAATTTTTTTGCACAGTTATTAGCTGTGTGACATGTGTCACCATCAATATCTAATAAGTGGGGTGCTTTGTTTGATCGTAGTCTGGTTTCAACACCCTTTTTTTTCCACGCATGGTGTTACATGAGTCCATTAATACACTAATTAAGTTTGCCCATGGAATATTATTATCTTCAATAGTATTAACAACTGCTTTAAAAACAGCACCATTTATTGTCTTATTGTTTAAAAAAAGAGATAGGGCCTTCGCTCTTTTTACCTCATTACTTTTTTAAAAAACAGGAAAGTGAGCGCGTTTTCTTACTCTCATATTCAAAATGAATACAGGATGCTTTTTTTCTGGTTCAAATCACAATACCAAAATAAATTTTGTTTGAAGAAAATATAACTATTTTTCAACTTCTAACATGCCATTTATTTCATGTTTTTTTTTACCCTTCATTTTGTTTTAATTTTACTGTGACTGAACCTATCGGGAAAACGACAGTAGAACTAAAACTTTCATACAAGATTGCCCAAGGCAACTTAACAGCTAGATGTAAACTATTGCTATCCTGGTTCTCACTGAACAAAGAGAAGGAACTAAGTCATAAAATTGTCCCCGTCTGACCTCCCAAGTTTTAAAAGGGGGAAAGGAATGAAGGCTGTTGCATTTTTGAAAGGAATAGCAAAATAAGAGTAAAACACTTTCGGAACAACTTTTCATGAGGAACCAAACCCCCCGGAGGGTTAACTGCAGTAAATAAACATGAATTTCCTATCATTAAGATTGCAAAGCAATCACCATTGGTTTACCATAGTTCTTTGCACTTCTTTAGTGGTTCAATAAAATAAATGTGCAAGATTGCTAAAAAATGTGACAAATGGGGTCTTATTTAAGGGATCACACAAAAAATAAAACAGAAATTTGTGAGGTCAAAATTGTTTCTAGGGAAAAATTTTATGAAGACAATGCTTTAGTAAAATGGTACATATGTCTAAGGAAAATTAATGTAAAATGAATACTAATTTTTAAAAAGAGATTAAAGCTTTAATTGAATTCAGAAAAGAAATTTTTAACAAAAGCATTGAAAGCACATATTTTATACCACCAAACGCAACACATTCCTTTAAAAGCTTATCAGATATATCACTTTGGGTATATAGAATAATAAATACTCTTTTTTTAACTGGGAATTACTCCACTCCTCTACTGAATATACTTTGATGAGAAAAAAGAAAAAACATTTCATTTTCCAAAATAAGAAAATGAAGTGAAAGGGGTTAAAGAATTTATCTCCTTTAGTTTTACTTCACTCATAACTAATAGATAAACTATAAGCAATAAAGATATGATACTTCTGCGATAAACCCCTCTTTAAATAACATGCTAATCTATCAAGAAAATCAGACAAAATTGATATTTACAAGAGTAATCAGACAATGATATCAATGGATAAGGAAATGCTTTTTTTTTTTAACTGTCTAGGCCACTAAGGGAATCTTTGACAAAATTTTATATTTATTGTAAAGAGGTTAAAAGATATGATGGTCCCTGCAAATTTTAATAAGGACAACATCTACAATAATGTGAATGGAACGATCAAAGAAAATTTTAAACCTTGAAAACATGCAGACAATAAATCTATTTCTCACTTGCACACACACACATTTTATGTATCCATACAAAAACTACTTTCCACACACACAGTTATTATTACTAACAGGGCTACCATTTAATGTTCAAAAATATAGTGTGAGATAACTTAAGCTACAACTTAAGGAGGAATTTTTGCATTTGAAAGCATCCATCACATCAAAAGAAAGTAAACTAGAAATGGCTTACTTGATCAAGTTCGTCATCAATTTTACTTTTACACTTGGACATTTGCTTTCGCAGGTCTATAATATAGAAGGAAAAAGAGAACCTTATACTTACTGAAGTAACATTAAAAACAGGGAAATAACAAACACTAAAAATGCTTTAAAGTGATACTAAATATTTTAATAGATACATATTCAAAATGTACCAACATAACTGCAACTTACATCACTTCCAAAAGAAAACAAACACATAATTGTACACATTTAATTTTAAAATCAAGAGTATTTAGAAAATTGACAAAAAAACATTGGGTGATTGAGTGACTGTAAGGTTTTATGGCGTAAGAGCTAATTTCGGCTATACTGTGCAAAACATTTGTTTTATATACCATAAAAATTTTAAAATACATTCAAATATTAAAATGTGATACGAATACTGTATATTTAAAAGTAGTTAATTAAAACCATGTTTAAAACACCATGTATGAAAAGTACAAATTTCAAAATATATGAAAAATTATTATTAAAGTGTAAATAAAACATCAAAACTCATGTGTACTACAACATTAAATCTAAACACTATTTACATAAGAGTTTAAAAATATTCTATTAACATTAATCCTTCCAGTTCCTTGTCTGTGTCATGTAATACATAAAACCCGATTTGACATGCCAATCCATTAATGACTCATCTACATCACAGAGAATCATGTCCTAATCTTTTGATGTGTAATGTACAAAACTTTTCTTTGATTTATGAGGTGTGAATTTAATTTTAAATTCTGGCTATGGTTCTGTTGTGTGCTTTCTCCTATTTTTTCTACTTTGTTTTTAATTATTTGCAGCTTTAGATACAGTGGAATGATGACTATAGGAAGTGGCAGTAGTGGTGTCAAATAATGGGACACTTGGCTGAATTTCAGTTGATAGAGCGGAAAATTTATCAGAAGTGGAAGGAGATAAATGTACTTCAGTCGGTAAAGGTGAAAAAAAGGTACACAAAATATTGTCAGCAGAAGTATAAGTAGTAGAATTAGGAATAGGCGGCCGAGATTCACATGGTATTGTTGGTATTGCTGAAGATGTTGACGGAAGTAGATGGGCTTGAATTGATGAGGAAGATGTAGAGACTACAGGAGTTGAAGATATACAAGGGCATATGATTGGCAGAAGATAAGGGTTTTAGGATATTGTAAGGTGGACAAGTTAGATATTGTAAAGGTGTTATGTCTGGATCTGTTTGAGTGGTAGTGGATACAGTTGGAACTTTAACGGTTTGAGCATGTTTGGGATAACTGTGGTACTATGAATTTATGATCTTCTAAATAGGAGATATTTTTATTAGTTTTAATTGCCTGGATCTGTTTTCCACTTGGGGCATAATTTTGAGTCTGGTGGATGGGATTGTGGACAATTAACACATTTCGGCTCTAGACTAAAATCTGTGAAAGAATGCCTTGCACATGCACATCTAGAGCCCATTAATTGACCGCGGCAGGAAGTTTGTGAATGTCTGAAACTCTGATACTTGAAGCAGCACAGAGGATTAGGAATGTATGAGCATATTTTATAGTTAAGAGATCCAGCTTTTATTGTAGACAGTAGTTTTGTGCTATTGAAAGTAAATATTAAATGCTTAGTTGGTTGTTGTATTTCTTCTGACCTGAGTGACACCCTTGACAGAAAGTCCCTCCAAGATTTCTGCTGTGGAGGAACACAAAAGGTCTGGTTCATATATGGCACTGCGACAAGAATTTAATGATCTATGAGGAATTACTGTTAAAAGGGCTATCTAAAAACCTTTAGGCCAATAAAAAGATTTAGTATGTAAAGCAGAGTCAGTTTCTCTGAATAAGTTTCCGGATCATAATTTTTTGACGGATTTCAGTTCATCTCCAATTCCTTGAATAGCTTTCTGAATTGCAAACCGTGATTTTAGACATTTCATTGCCAGGAAGAGATAAAATTAAAAAAGTAAGAGTGAGAAGAAATTTTGTCAATGTTTAAGTTAGGTAAAAGAAGGCCTTTACCTGGGCACAGCTGACTTGGATCCATAAGTGTGCAGTAAACCAATCTGGTGAGCCTCCACCCACCACGGAGTCCAACAAGGGAGGCAGTGTGCCCGTCAACTGGAAAAACCAGGCACAGTGCTTACCTGGAGTACACTCAGGATATAGCCCTACAGCATCAAGGTGAGGACCCAACAGGTAAACCCGACACCCCTTGCCTGCAGCCCTACAGCAATGTCTCCAAAGAGATTGATCAGAGAGCCAATTAACAAGAGCGATCTCACTCCAGTCTCCCATCTACAGCAAAGCATGGGCCAAAGGGAATGCAAAAGGTATCCCTAAGTCACCTTTTTCTTCCTTACACGACACCACACACAGCAAACATGCAGGTTGGCAAATGAACAGTGTTAGTAAAAACCAAGTAAGCAATACAAAAATCAAAATAATAGGAAAAAATTAAGTAGAAATTAAACTTATTTAATAAAATACAAAATTAAAATCAAAATATGTTTTTAATACTGGATTAGTAATCAAAGTAAAACATATTAATCTATAATTTCAAACAAGAATAATTAATATATTTAATCTGTGCTTTTTAGACTGGAAAAGAAAGAAAGGAGAAAATGCATGACAAGAAAGAGGGTCAAAAATAGAGAAGCATCACAATGGCACTTCAGGATTGTGACACTTGTACTCATCTAAAGAAGATGAAACCTCTGAGGGGCCAAAAAATATTGGAATCTGTTGCATGAATAAATGTTTAAATTAAAAAAATTACATACACATTTTTTACAAAAATGATAATGCATCTTAGGGTATAGTAGTGAATTGAATCCCTTAATCTAGTAATTACGTGGAATTAGCTCTACAATGGGTTCAAGTTGCTCTATTATATTTATAAGAAACCTAACTTCCCCCAAAATTACATTATTTTTTTAGAACTTGCTGACATAGAATCATTACCTGAAAGTTTTTCATCAAATTCAGCTTTCACAACAAATTCTTTATTTTCAATAGCATCAAAGTCAAGTGTTTGAGAAATCATGTCAACAAACTTTTCACAATCATCCATAATTCCCTACATAAAAAAGAATATAAAGATTTTGCAGTTTGGTACATTTCACAAATAAAAATAATAATAATATGGTAGATTTTACAGTAGCATTAAATATCCTACACTAAAACTAAACTCAGTGGCACAACAGTCCATGGTGCACCAAGGTCTATTGTGCCCATCTTAGTTTTCGTGACCCTGGGTGCTAAGGTACATGAGCAGATGTTCCAGTCAGGTGGTCAGTCTGATGCAAAAACCTCCAGTGTTTAGTTCCCAAGCAAGATTGTAACTCACTTATCTACCCATTTGAAGGGATGAAAGGCTGAGTTGACCCTGCTCACCCAGGGATTTGAGCTCCGGACAAGTGGCGTGGAAGTGCGATATAATACCACCATTCGGTCACTGGGTCTAGCATTAAATATTCTTATAATTGAAAAAGACAGAAATTGACAAAATTTTTTTTGTAAAATAAAGGAATTAAGATACCATAATACTTAACAGACAAGTACATTTTAAAAACTAATAAAAATATGCAAAAATTTGACAAAGGCTTACTGTATGCGAAATAACACTAATCAAATTGTTAAAAATACAAGTTTAAATAAATTATACAGGAATTGAATCACTCCTGTACCAAAAGGTCCATGGGGTTAATCTAACACTAAGGAGAATTGCAGTATCTTGTCACAGTACATATAACAAACACAATATGATTAACAATTATTCTAGGCCAGGCATGTCAAACTCATATGATATGGGCCACATGCTCTCAAAGTTCAAAAAATTAATAAAATACGATTTGTAGGATGATTATATTATGCATTTATTAGACTCAATGTCAAGAGTTTTTTTTAAATATATAAAACGAAAATAAAAGTTATAAGAAATCATTGTTTAAGAATTTAAGGTTACCAAAACGTTATAATGCTTCAAATTTTTTATTTTGGTCTTAAAAAATAAAGGATATCTTGCTAATTCTTTTACTGTATTATTTTTTTATAATTCTACTCAAAGAAAGCAGGGAAATTGAATTTTAATATAATAAGCTAAATACTACTCCCCCTTTTTAAAGGGACAAAATTTTGAACACTGTACTCTCTCTTTTTGTTTTTAGAATGAATTTTAAACAGTTATGAAAGACAAGATTTGTTTTATAATTTGTATTAATCTAAATAATGCTATAATATCATGCAAGGATAAGTGCTCAAAGTGAAGTATAAAAGTAGTAAAAAATTAATGTATAAAATATTAGTTTTTTATATGGAAGATACTGTGAATCGTTGATGACACATGTGTGCTTACAAAAAAATCTAAACAGCAATAATTTAAAACTAAAAGAAAAACAAAGGTAATAAAATAAACCACACTAATCCTATTGACTTTAAATACTTATTTTAATTATTTCCAATACAATGAATACTTTTTAAAAATAAACATTTAAAACTTTTAGATATATTGCACATTATCTTCATAAAAATTTTAAATATTTAAATCATATAATAAATTAAAATTTTAAAAAAATCTTTTTTTTACATTTATTGCATTGAATGATATGTTAACCAGTACTACAAAGTTTAGAAGTTATATTCCAGTAAACTTTATGCAAGTTATACCTAAAGTTAAGTACATGACTGAAAAATATGATAGCTATTAATTGCTCACACATAATTATTTATATTTATAAATGTGATTTTTTTGCATAGAAAACAGGCACATAAGTATACAGATATTACGGCTTAAAATAAGTTTATTTTTACCTGTCAAGGACGGTCCAAATATTACTTTTTAGAAGATGTTTGGTACCGTTTTTCACTAAGCAAATAATTTAAGTTTGGTTAAATATGCTGAGCTGATGCATTCTTTAAAATTGATGATAAATGTTTATTGGTTAATCTTGACCTTTCTGAATTTTTACTTTTCATTAAAGAAAATAATTGCTTGCATAAATAAGTACTTCCAAAGATAGCCATTATACGCATAACAAAGGATAACAGGAAATCGACCTATTGATAAATATGTGTAAAAATCTGGAATTTCAACTTCCATACATTTTTGCTTCAGCAAAGAATCACATTGGATCTCAATCAATTCCATTTGTAAAGTTTTATCAACAAGTTCACTGTTCATAAATAGAGGTGAAGTAAAAGAAGAAATTGTAATTCACAGGAATCGTAATCAGAAAATCTTCAATTGAATTCTATTTCTAACAATTTAATTAGTTGAGCATATTTTGTAAATTTTAATTTAGGGGAATTAATGAATAGATATTGGCTGCTTTCAAAGTGAGACAGGTTTTCTTTTTCTATTTGGTTTCGCCAAAGAAATAATTTTTGTTTAAAAGTGTTAATGTTATCAAATAGTGTTGCAACGTTATTTTTGCCTTGAAGCTTAAAATTAAGTTGATGAAGATGACTTGTGATATCAAGTGAGAAGGCCAGGTCCTTTAGACATTCTCCATCTTTTAATTCTGCACATTCGTATTTTTTTTGTGTCCAAGAAAATTAAGATTTCGTCCAGCAGTTTGAAAAATTATTTTAATACCTCATGACTCTAAAGCCATCGAACTTCTGTATGATATGGTAGATCAATGAATTCACTTTCTATGTCTTTCAGAAATGCAGAGAATTGACAATAATTTAGTCTATGTGCTCGAATATAATTTACAAATTTTTAAAACATGTCCGATGTTTAAAACTTTAGAGTAAAGTACTTGTTGGTGAATAATGTAATGAAAATGTTCAAAGTCATTGTTTCCACATGTTTCTTTTAATCTTGCATGGCAGATGCGCCTTCAGTTGCAAGACAAACGAACTTATCCAATGGTAACTTATACTTTTTCAATTTCTACTATTAGCTCACACTCTCTCTATATTTATTTATCTTGGTGGAATTTTCAATCATTAATAAAATACATTTTAAAGCGCTCAATTCAGCTGAAATTTTATATATATGATTATTTAGGATGACAATACAATAATTTAATTATAATTAATAAAAATTAATTCATTAAAACTACAGCCACATTGGTGACTTAGCGACTGTTTTGGCGACTAGCGTCAAAACTTGAGAAGGTCTTTTTCTCATGTTTTAAAGCATTCAGTTGAACTGAAATTTTATATACACAATTGTTTTGGCTGACAATACGATAGTTTAATGACAATTAATAAAAATTAATTACCACTTAATGTTGTGATTCTGTCACATGTATATACATATTTATAATAATTGTAACTATTTAATAAAAAATAGCTAAAATAAAAATTTTCTTTGTTGATCTAAGTATAAATTGACTTAATTTTTTCTTTATATATTACTTGTTTACAACTTCTATAAGTGCATCAGAAATATCAGCTCCAGTGGCATTATGCATATGAATGACTTCCAAAAGTTCTTCATTTATTTTTAAATTAACATGGCATCCGCAAATAAAAATTGCCAGTTGAGCAATATTTTGAATATCTGTACTTTCATCAATTGCAATGTTGATATTGTTGAAAGATGCTGATCTCAAATTTTCGGCTATTTCATCAAATCTGCTAGCTACAGTATTTCGACTTAAACACTTAATTTTTTTATTTTATTTATGCTGGACATAATACTTCCGTCGCTTTGTGATTAAGCATTCACTAATAAATTCACCTTCAGTAAATGGTTTCGATGTCCTTTCTATTAAATGGGATGATGTATAACTTAACTTTTACAGCAGCTGCATTGTCTTCAGAAAATTTATTGAATACATTTTGTTGTTTTTGAAGAGTTGATTCCAAATTCACCAATTTTTCTTCACGAAATTTTGAAACATATTGGTCATAATTTGTGTCATAGTACCTTTTAAGATTATACCTCTTATAAACTGAAAGTTTTTGCAAATCCGGTATAATATTTTATTCTTGTTTTGAACACAAAAATTTTGCAGTTCCCATTTTTCTTGAAAAATGCAACGTTCCTCTTCAATTGATCTTTAAACTCATTGTATTTGAAGTGTTAATTATTATTAAATATTTTTTTAGATTTAATCCCCTTTTACCAAAATCCACTTTAATCTGCAAACAATTGAGCAAACTCCACCCTATATCTTGTGTTTCGTCTTGTGACTGTATCTGACAATGCTCTTGGCTTCTCACTAATCGGATACTCTTAAGACGGAGAAAGAGAAATACAACTCGCACACACGATAAATTATGATGCTATCTGTTAAGTTAAAAAGATGTTTTAACACTGTCCTTCCAATTCCAGAGGCGGCTTTAATGGACAGCCCCTCTGCCCACAGGAAGTGCGAGGTCACTGACCAAAAAGGGACTGAGGTTATGAGAATGGTTTAGAAGAGGGAGAATGACTCGTAACATGGTGTTAACCTAATGAACATTTAGTGAAACTGCATTATATTGTGTGAGAAATGTAGTTTGATCAACACATTTTTTTAAAAGTCATGGCGGGCCGTAACTTATGTATCTGCGGGCAGTGTGTTTGACATGCCTGTTCTAGGCAGTTCCTAGAAATTTAGGTGTTCCAATTCCTTTAGAAAAATTCTGGCAAACCTAAACAATGGGAAGTTACATGCTAAATATATAAAATGATGTAGCTGTTAATTTCAGACTGACTAGACTCTGAAAGAAAGGATAATTTCCATGAGTTATTAGTTCCTAGCTAGTATTAAATTTTAAGTTTAATACAAGACATGAGAAGTAAGTAGGATGAATGTAACTGTTTTAAACATTCAAGGAGGGGGGGGGAGTGAGTGTGTTGTTTAATGGCACAAGAGCCAATTTTGGCTATACTGTGGCACACGTTTGTTAAAATATTAAAATAATCATTAAAATACACATGAAATAAATTATATATACAAATATTTTTACATATGTGCATGCCTGCATGCACATACATAAAAATGAAAGTTAAAACAATTAAAAATAATTTGTTAAATTAAGTATAAAAATCTAATTTTATTAATAAAAGCAAATAAGTTGTGGTGGGGATTTTCTTCCACCAAGTCAGTTAATGAGATGAATTAAAAAAGGTGATACGATGATTATTAAAAACTTGACAATCTATTAAAATGGGACGCACAATGTAAGAGACCTTGTAGGGGGAGGTAGCTTGGTCCTTAGAATTCTTCCAATTTGGTATAATGAACCCCTGACAATGTTTGTAAGAATATTGATAGCTTCTGAAAACTCTCCTGTACTGATTCAAGTTCTCAGATAATAGCAGCTTAGATACCTGAAGTTTTAGAAAATGCCCTAGAAGCGAACTAAATATGAATCTATAGAATGCCAAATATGAGTATAGAGATCATTGTAAATATGAGAATAAAATTCTCCATTGACTGTTTGAATTTCCATTACAAATTTTGCTCATACTATGGAATTTAAATCTGTAACAAAGGATAACTTTTCAAGAAGTATCTAATCTTTACATGAACAGTGTTGAAAAATGCAATGTATCAGGGAAAAAGTACTTCAAAGAACAATCAGGTATTTTTTTTTCCAAATACTCATCACCATAACACGTTTCTGTTATTATACCTCCTATTTACAAATTGCATTTTATATACAAATAAATATGTCTCAAATCCAGATAACTCCAAGTGTTGATTTTATTGTTCACTTTTGCTTAGCTAAACGATATTTATTCTGAAGATCTTTTATTAATCAAAACTGCTTTCATAAGGATAGTGCTCAAATTTTCATAGCTTCTAGTAAATACTTATGCTGTAGAACACTTTTATAAGTTTCTATTTTAAATATTAATCCTACAGAGTTAAGAAAAAATAAATATATTAAAATGGTTTTCATATGACTGAAATAGTTCAAGAAAATGTAAATTTTTTTGTTTAGTTAGAAAAACTTAAATAAGAAGGAACATATTGATATTCTGTTTCAACACAATTGTTCAATATTTTACATGGAAAATTCACGAATTTAGTGAGAAAATTTTTTATTAGGCTTACTAATATAGTTTATCCTATTTCCACAAGTTCGATTATTAACAGACAGTGATGTGACAGTTTAGGAGAACTATCATTTCTAATGGTTGCAAGCATAGCATTTTTCTTACTTTATTCTCCTAAGAATTCTAATTAAAGCTTGAACTGACATTTCATTCGTTGTATTTTTGAACTAAAAATATGGAAAAAAATTAAATTTAAACCAAACCAAATTTAAATGTGAAATCAAAGAGGGAAACAACTCATTGACTCAACAAAAATGAAATAAGGATATATGGAATACTCTTGTGATTCTGTACAAAAGTTTTCATCCATTTTCTTGAAAATTTCTTAGAATTAATCCAAAAATGAATATTTAAATGCTTTAAAATTAGATATTTAATAAAAATACACATTAGCATATTTCCATCATAAAAAATAACATTCCAGTAATTATTTTCTATAAACAAAAAAATTAACCGATTAAAACTTGAATTAGCATTTACAAATCGTACATACGATTTAATAATCAGTTCCCTTATTAATAATATGAACACAATCCAATATGTACATGTATGACACAATATTAAAGTCAACAGAAACTGAGCAATCACCTGAAAATCTGATACAAAGATTTCTTCTACACATCTATGAGGAAAGTCTTTTGTCAAAGCTTCTACGACCATAGGCACCATCTTCAACATTTGATATATTTTATATAAATCCTAATTTTAAAAGAAATCAACACACAGTGAGTAACAAATTTATTATTATTACCACAAAATTTTCAAAAAAAAAAATGCTTCAAGTAGGTTGCCATAAGCTATCACAAAGAATATAATTTAACTTCATTTCAAAGAAATACCTGAAATTTAAAAAGCAGTTTTGAAGATGAATTGAACAGAAATCAAAAGTAAATACATTTATTCTATACATATATTTGTAAAATGATTTATTTTACAGATTAAAGAGATCCCCAAAATTCAAATTTAGTATTCAAAGCATAGCGTCCAGGAAGTTGAAGCAAACATTTGAAATAACATTACCATGCCATTCACTACTAAACCTTATAAGACTTAAATAAAAATTCACTCAATTCTAGGTATATTTATTTGTTCACACACACATTATACATAATACTTATCTAAAATATATATATAAATTAAAAAAATACCTGTAGACCAGCTTTGCCTCTTTGAATTTTTCTGCACAACATTTCGATATCTGTGAACTTTGCAATAATTTTTGTTATCACTTGCCGTTTATTAAGATCTCCAATAAACATCTCCAGAACATCCAAACGCTCTTCTAAAAAACAAGAATGAGTTTAGTTTCATTGATATATATTTAAAACTGTAAAATAAAACCATGTAACAAGAACAAAATTAGATACTATTAAAATAAACAATTTGTTTTTGTTCCATTAACCTAACAGTAAAGTGCAAACATCATTTTTTGTGATCTAACAGTAATGCAAATATAACTACAGCAAAATCCAGCGTACAACACGCTCTACTGTATAACAAGCACCTATACTTTCACAATGCAATTTTTAATTTCTTAGGTATATTCACCACATAATGCATCCCCATTTTTTATGAAGAAACTTGAAATTTACGAATACAGTGTTCTAATGCTTTGAAGACAATTATTTGAAATATTATCCCAAGTCTTTTTCAATGTTATTTTTTTGTGTTAAAAGTGCACTAAATACGCTGGATTTTATGGTATTTCTTCCAAGAATGTTTTATGGGATTAATTGCTCCTTGCATTGCAAGTTAGCATATGAAAACATTATAATAATAATTATTATTTGCATATGCATTTGCATAAATAGCAGACTCACTATTTTCATATTTTATCAGAAAACTATGCTAAAAATTATGTTCGAATTTAATATCACTATGAGTAAAAACACACAATCTTACAATTCAAAATATCTATGGCTCAACTTTTTAAGTTAGTCCATTCATTAATTTTGGTTTGAATTTCTTGTAACAAGTCTTCCTGGGACATATTGGGCGTACACATATGGCTAAAAATCCTTCATTTAATAAACAAGAAAAAAAATTTAACTTTGTACAATGTATGGGAAAACATTTAATTTAAAAATGTGTGAAAAAAAAACTATATGAGTAGTAAAGGGAAATCTAATATTAAAGTTCAAGATTTAAAATGTTTGAAACAGAGTTAAAAGTAGAACATTCAAAGTGTGTCACCTTCAATGGACAAAGACAATTACTCATAGAGAAAACTTCTCTAAAAAAAAGATTTATGCGTAAGTCTTATGTCAAATTCACAACCTTGTTAGAATAACATCTTGTCAAGTAGAATGTAGTGATTTCCTAAGAAAAAAAAAAGAGAAACGAGCCTTACAGTAGTCGTATATGATGTGTAACACCTGACATGTTATCTTAGTAAATACGCAATAGTAACTTATATCCTGAAAAAAATGAATTCGGTATGATTGGAAATAATTTTCTATCAAATAATTATATCTAATGAAAATTTTATTTAATTAACACAAGGAGTAATGCAATTTTTTGATGTGTAACATCTTTCCTTTCAGTTGCTGGATATTTGTTAGGAGTGATTTCGTGAAAAGGGACGGATGTGTGTAACAAGATGTGACGTAAGCGCACGCTACTTGATTTGACATATGAGAGTGTGTGGCCGTGTTGTTTCGCTACCCTCGTTTGGGTGTCCAACTCTAGTAGTCATCAAGCACTCGAGCTCTTGACTCTAAATCCGTTAGTCATGATATTGGGGGACATAAGTGCGGCAGAATGCTTATTTGAAAATGGACAAACAGTGATTTCAGTGGTCGTATACATTAATTCGAATCAAATGGTTAAAAAGTTAAAAGATTTCCTGCATTTTGTACTTTTACCATATAACGAAGGTGGTTCTGCTCTTTTAAAAAAAAATATCACTCGCTTCCCCTGATTTTGAGTGGTGATTTTAACATTAACTACAGTTTGCCAAAAGCTGAGCCGCTCATAGCTTTTATGAATGATGAACTCAAGCTTGAAATGAACACAAATTAGAATGTTTCGACTGCTAACAGTGGTACTGTTATTGATGCTGTTTTTCAACAGTTTTTAAATGCTTTAAAAGTGACCTCAGGACCGCAAGTAAAATTAGACAGTTAATCTAATTAGCTGTCAACTAGACAGTTCATTAAAAAGATTACAACAAACTTCTTTCAAAATATTGATAATTCTAGTAATCTCTCGATCTTGGATATTGAAAAATATATCCCTGATCCAAATTTCAACACAGACCTAGAAATATTCTCTCAGACCCCCTCTTCATGAAAGTATTTTTCTCCTCTCAAATCTTGCTTCCTCCATCTTAAATGCTTATTTCACCTTTTTCCACAAGTCCCCCATGGTCTAGTGGTGAGTCATTCGCTCACAATGCTTTGCATCGGGTTCGACCCCCAGATTCTTCCATTTTTCAATTTTTACTCTTTAATTTTCCTCAGAAAATTATTCCGACTGATCTTTTTATTTAAATGTTCCTCTACTATTTTATTCTTGACAGAATATTTTTAATAGCTTTTGCTTTCTGTTTTACTTTCAACTACTTTTTCATGATCCTAGCTGCATTCCCATTGGTTGGTTTAGCCCC
This sequence comes from Trichonephila clavipes, assembly GCA_019973935.1. Classification (NCBI taxonomy): domain Eukaryota; kingdom Metazoa; phylum Arthropoda; class Arachnida; order Araneae; family Nephilidae; genus Trichonephila; species Trichonephila clavipes. The sequence goes on from BMAU01018765.1 coordinate 536,202, forward strand.
GCCCACCCAAGATCGAAATTTTAACTTTATTTTCGGTGCTTTGTGCTGACTTTGAAGTTTCTTTTATCAATTTTAATGTATTTTAATATTTTAAAATTTTATTTCCCAAAAATCCCCAGTATTTTTATTTTATTTTTAAAGCATTATACCTACTGACATGAGGTTGTAGCTCGAAAGAGCTGGGTGTACTCAGGTCATCCACCTAATGATGAAATACTTTGAAATCACAAGTATATGTGTCATATTTTAGTTATCCTAAGTCTATTGTCTCTGCTCTTCCCCAAATTGAACAAGAATAATTATTTTTGATAAAATATTGCCTTTCCCCTTTTGTTATATATATATATATATATATAATTAAATACAATTTTCATTAAAGATATAATTATTCGACAGAAAATTATTTCCAATCATACCAGATTCATATTTTTTTCAGAAAAAAAATTAATATTGCGTATTTACCACGATAACATGTCAGATGTTACACATATGCGACTACTGTAAGACTAGTTTCTTTTTTTTTTATCAAAAATAATTATTCTTGATCAATTTGGGGAAGAGCGGAGACAATAGATTCATGATTACTAAAATATGACATACATACTTGTGATTTCAAAGTATTTAAAAACAGCAACAATAACATTACCACTGTTAGCTGTCGAAACATTTTGATTTGTGTTCATTTTGAGCTTGGCAAACTGAAGTTGAAATCACTCCTCAAAATCATGGGAAGCAAGTGATAGTTTTCTTAAAAAGAGCATAACCACCTTCGGTATATGGTAAAAGTACAAAATGCAGGAAATCTTTAATTTTTTTAACAGTTTAATTTCAAGAAATGTATGCATCCACCGAAATCACTGTTTGTCCATTTTCAAATAAGCATTCTGCCCCGCACATATGCCCCCCAATATCGTTACTAACAATACCCAGTCCACTTGTTTGACGATAAATAATGTTCATAAGAGGAGTCACAACATGCAAGTTTTTCTATTTGCGATAGATCGCAACACCAGCTGCTCTGCGGCCCAGTCGTTTAAACTGTATGCAGCAATCGAAGTTAGGTATCAAAACACATTCGTCATTATCTAACTACGTCTCTGACAACATGAGTAATGAATATTTATAAAATAACGTCGTTGAAATCTGTTTGGTGAGCTCTTTGACAATTGAGCGTAAGGATCACAAGTTTATCCTGGGTGAAGTCTAAGACTTGCTGGTATGTGCGAAGTGGATTTAGAGTATCATTGGGTGGATGACCAGAGTATCTAGTTCTTCCGAGCTATAACCTCTTATCTTTAGGATTTTGAGTGACTGTGACGAATTCACTCTTCTCCTTTGTTAATAAAAAAAATACTTAAAAAGTAAAAAAACTTAAAATTTAAAACTACTAAAATGCTTTAAGTGCTAGAAAAATATCTTCAAAAACGGAGAATGAAAACAAATTTCAATCAGTGGGTGGGCGAGGTGAGGCCTGTAACGTCCCAAGCATCTAAGTGATGACACTTATTTGGTCTTTTGTAGATTTATTTCCCAAACACACAGGACAGTTCATAGACATACAGATATGTACAATATTTACACTTTTGTAGAAATCATTAGCGATCTGATTATTGACATCTGCAGAGAGGTCATTCCTTACGCTTGCTGATGGAGCTAAATACAGTCTCTCGTTGAGAGGTAAAAGCCGACTGCAGATATCCACACTGCGCTCACGGGTGGAGCTCACAGATTCCAACTGCTCTCGTCGAGAGGTAAAGGCCAACTCTCTCTGGCTTGGCATTCACCCATTCGCAGTACTTCAGATCAGTCCGTGTTGCCACATAGAGTTTTAGAAGGGGTCTAGAGTTTGTTACAGGCCTGACCAATGGAAATGCAGCTAAGAACTCAGTCGTTGTAGATATGAGAGAAACACTGAATGATTTGAAATAAGAAAAACAGCTTTTTTAAAAGCTAATAAAAAATAAAATACATTTTGAAAAAATAGGAAAGAATGTGTAAATTTAAATTTGATCTGGAAAAATAAGTTTCCAAGGAAAATTAAAGTGATTTAAAGTAAATTTGAAAATAGCAAGTTCCTGGGAATCAAACCTGGGGCGATTCATATCAAGTCAGCTTACTATACTCATTAAGCTACGAAGGCTAAGGGAGGGAGTTAAAGTAAGCTTTTAAGTTGGGGGAGAAGAGTAAAATGAATTTAATTAAGAATTTTAATTGAAAAGAGGATCCGTAAGAATATTACTGGGTCTGTTAAAATTAGGATCAGGGATATGTTTTTTAATATCCAAGATCAAAGGATCATTAGAGTTTTTGACAAATTGTCTAATAGACATTTTGCTTCCGGATCTGAGGTCCTTATTCCTCATGAACCATTGCGCTTTTAATATTTGTCGGAGAATGATGCTTGGAGTAACTTCAATTTGATTAATATGAATTTTAGCTGCATGTGCCCAGATTGGCGCGCGGTATACTGGTTTAAACTGGTCTTAGGCTTAGTGTGTAGATAAGCAATTTATTTTCTCTGCTCTAATATAGAGATCCTTGCAATTAAGGGGTAGATTTTACAGACCGATTGTGAATTTAGTCAAGTGCTCGATGACTACTAGAGCTGTACCCCGATGCGCCGTACAACACCATGCCCTCTTATTGGTCAAATCAAATAGCGCACACTTACGTCACTTCCTGTTACACACATCCATCTTTTTCACAAAATCACTCCAACAAATATCCAGCAAGCGAGAGGAAAGATGTTACACATCAATAATGAGGTTTGTGTTACATAGATTGTTATTAATTGAAAGTAGGGCTGGACGATGTAGGCACCTCTACATCGTGATACATTGGCAACTTTACATCGCGATGTAAAACTTTTATAAAAAAAAAAAAAATGTGCCACCGCTTTCTTTACATATTAAAAAAATAGACCATATAAAAAAATTATCAATAAGTGAAATAATTAAAAATGGTACACTTTCAATTTGAAAGATAATTTAACAGAAACAGGTCGAAACATAAAAATGAACCTGTAACAGAATTAAAAAAGGCATTCAAATATAAAAAAAACTATACAATTTGAAAATGCTAAAAATATTCTTTATTATGACTAAGGAAAATTTGCATCTCTGCATGTTTAGGGAGAAGGGAAGCTCTTTTTTTGTCTTGTTATAACGCTTCCACCAGAACTGAAAACTCTTTCCGAGGCCACACTTATACCCTGAATACACAGATATTTTCTGGCTAGAACTTTCAGAGATGGGAAAGATTCGTCGTGAACCTTCCACCAATCGAGGGAATCATGTTCGAATGAAACTTTTGGCATAGATAAATATTCATTGAGCTCTTTCTCAGCTTCCTGGGAAGGATTCCTTGTATTTTCTGAATTACTGTTTGAACCGAACACATCAAAAAATTTAGCCAATCCTTTCTTGTTTTGTTCTTTTGTCCTAGTTTCAATATTTTCAAAATTATCAGGATTAGATGCCTTCTGTGTTGTATAAATGTTCCTCATTTTTTCAACAGCTAATTTCTTTACTTCTTCGGGAGACTCTATAAAGTTTAGCCGGAATCTTGGATCACACAGAGTTGATAACTGTAAATTTGATGACATGGAATGAGATTCATACTTATTTAGGGACTCTAAAATTTATGATTTGATACTTTTAAGTAGCGAACTGTCTTCATTCTTTTTTTGAAGATTATTTTTTATTTTCATATATAAAGGTAGTACAACTGATGTTGTTGTATATTGTTCGCCACTCAAGGAACTTGTTATGTCCTCTAATAACTCAGTCGCTGTTGTGAAGTCTTCTAAGGCTGAAATTTCATTTCCCTCTAGCATCAAATGCTTTTTATTTGAGTACTCTAAAAGGGTTTTGCAAATTGGCAGCTGATTTTCCAGAAATATTTTCACTAATTTTAAAGTGCTCCACCATCGAGTTGGACAAGCAGAGGAAAGTGTTTTTATCTCCATTTGTAGTAACTCTTGGGCTTTGTGGAGATCTCTCTTCATCTTCCAACTCATTGCAAATGCATTTTGCAACTTTTTAAGCCGTGCAATAGCTCTCTTCAATACAAGAATATCCAAAGAGTGATTAACCCCTGTTTATATTGTGAGCAAAACAAGAAATATGAGCATTCTCTAAATTGAGTTCTTCAATTAATTTTAAGATGTTACGCCCATTGTCAGTAGTGATTGACATTATGTTCTAGACATCAATGCCCAAATCATTTAAAATACTCCTCAAAACTTCAGCAATGTTCTTACCATTGTGATCGTCATCAAAATGTGCACATGCTAGACATGCTGATTTCAGTGCCCACTCTGATGTGATAAAATGTACTGTAATAGTGATGTATGGTGTATTGGCTATAGATGTCCAGCAATCAGTTGTTACAGAAATTGTATCTTTGTTAATTAATGATAGTTCCTGCCTAATCTTGTCATTGACTTTATAGAGTTTTGGAACTGCTGTAGCAGTAAAGTGCTTTCCTCCAGGTAAGCTATAACGAGGGTTAAGGACCTTCACCATATTTATGAATTCTTTTCGATCAACAAGGTTGTATGGCTGCATAGTGCACACTAAAAATTTTGTTACAGAGTCAGTAGTACGTTTAGAGGCTTGGTCATCCAACCATTGAAAATCAGTCATAAACTTTTGTCTTTTATGCCTATGATTGTCAACAAAGTTAAATTGATTGGATTCAGATACAGCCATGTTTGAAAGTGGTTGTGGCTCATCAACATCAGCATAAAATGGAGAATATTGCACTGTCGCCGTGACTACTTTACTTTTATAAGAAACTTCAGAAAACTGTAATGGATAATGAAGCCTGAGATGACCAAATAAATTAGATGTACTACCACTTTTTGCTGAAACTGGGGACCTACAAAGTTTGCAAACTGCTATATCTTCAGAAACGATTTGTCCACTTTCATTTGCTGGTAACTCAAAATGTTCCCAAGCTCAACTTTTTGACTTCTTTGGAAGTAGTTGAGAAAATACTAGGCATTCTAATGTTCGATGAGCAACTGACATCTTTTTTCATTCACACAACTTTTATCATAGGATATTCCTACAAAAAGAATTAAATTGATAATTATTGTATACAGATGTCATAAGCAAATCAATTTTACCCACTGTAATGTTGCGAGAATATCCCTTTTTTCCCTTTACCTCTGGAAAAAAATGTCCGATAATAATTTGATCATTCGGGATATTAGACATCCGGATTTCGGACTTATTACCGTATTTTTATTTTCAATACTTCAGAAATTCCATCTTTATTTTTAAGTATTCGAGGTTCCATTAACTAAATACCTATTTTTGCGAATTGCCATTTTATTTATTTTTTTACCCAATAGCACCCACCCATAATCAGAAAAATCGATTTTTCGGCATAGAGTCGGTCCTCTACAAATAAAGGAAACACACTCAATAAATTACTCGGAAGATTATTTTTATGATAAAGTATATCAAAGATAATATTTGTAAAAAAAACTGAAGCCTGCGAAAATGCTTAGCTTGGATTATTTATTTAGGCAAACTTTAGAAAAATTTGTGGTTTTAATCCACTCAATTTAAATCAGATATCTAACCACAAAATTATAAAAAATTAGCAAAAAAAGATTACATTTGATACCGCCTATGGGCCAAACCGAAATTCTTTGATCAATACTTTTTCCCATAAAAATAAAGTTATCTAGTTTGCTTTAAATATTAAAATAAAACTCATTTATTGAAAAAAGCACATGTGACAGACGTGATAATTTTAGAAAGAAAAAAAATTACTCTAAAAAAAACATCTGCCACGGGATTGATTATTTTGTAAGTAATACATTTTTTCCCCTTAAACACCTTAATCAAACAAACATTTTTTTTCATTAATAATCAAAACAAAAAATGCTTACCTTAATGACAGTAACAGTTGGCGATGTTTGCAAATAAATCAAAATATTTCCACTCTGGACTGCAGACTTGTACATAGGTTGCTGGACTGAATTAACTATTTACCAAGTGCTGATACAAGCGATGCAACACAACACCAAACACCGTGATACACGATGAACATCAAATCGATTTATTTTTCATTGGTTTGAAGTTGGGCAGCTAAAAAAACCCTAAATCGAAATGAAGCTCATCTGTACATCTATATTAGACTGGGCGCAAAGGCTTGTCTCCAGCATTCCCCATGTGACACCAAAAATCGCTGATTTCTCACCTCTCGATTTTCAGTTTCTCTGCAGACGCGAGTTGATATGAAACCGGTTTTTTCTCCCTCGTTTTGTCAATCCTATATCGAAATGGTATTTATGGCTGCACTGGTTTAGAGATGCATCATTCTGGATAGAAATAAAACACCGGTTTTGTTATGTAGCGTTTACACCAGTGTTTACCGATACGAAACCGGTTTTTCCTCCCTCGTTTTGTCAATCCTATATCGAAATGAAGCTCAGCTCTACATCGAAATGGTATTTATGGCTGCACTGGTTTAGAGATGCATCATTCTGGATAGAAATAAAACACCGGTTTTGTTATGTAGCGTTTACACCAGTGTTTACCGATGTATCGATGCATCATCCAGCCCTAATTTAAAGATTCCAAGATTTTGACAATGGTCTTCAGCAACCAATTTGATACATTTTAAAATATATAGCACACAGATAGGTTCTACATGAGAAGATATCTCAACAGTAAGTTTTGTAATAATTGAAGATGGGACAGAACTATTCAGTAGAAAAAAGTTTTAGTCATTTGACTATAAAAAACAGATTGAGCCCAAAAGAACAAATATTTGTTCTCTATTCACAAATGAAACACTCCACATTATCTTTCTTGGAAGAATTTTTTTTTATTGCACATTGCGACATTTCCTTGTTTATATATAAAACAATTACAAAAGCCTAAATAATCAAGAATTCTAAGAAAAAGTTGAATAAAAAAAATGTTAAATTAAAATATTTTCCCAATTAATATTCTATAAGCCCACAATTTCTATTATCAAATAAATGAAATTTATATTATAAAAAAAGAAAAGAAAAAAAACTAAGGATTAATCAGACAATCCGAAAATAAATATACAAGATGACATGATTTTGATCCATTAATTATTTATAAGAAAAAATTAAAGTCGTTCAACATAGAGAAAATTTTTTTACCTTTACATTACAAATGTATTATTAGTACTTTAACTATTTATAACTGTAATCAATTGAAGTTAAGGGAGTTTAAAATTAATGAATATAAAATTACAATATATAAGCGATACACTTTTTTTTTAACAAACCTATTTTTCTGATATCTATTAATGGTTGCTTTATCCACTGAATCAAGAGTCTTTCCCCTGCACCAGTAAAACAGGAATTGAGGAAACCAAAAAGATATGTCTTTAAGTGAAAATCTGAAACAGAAACACAATTACAAAAGTAAGACATATCTAACAAAGTTAAAATAGCATTCATTATATTAAAAGATTATAGTAAAAAATAACCAGGCCAAAATAATAAATATTTTGCATTACAATTAAAATTAAACAAGGAATAAATCCTTTTGATTAAAATTATCTTTAAACATACATTTTTTAGTGAAAGGATTAATTCCTCATAAATATTCAAAACTTACTTTGTTGAATCAAAAACTGATAAATATTAAATCGTTTTTAAAATATTCTTAACTCTATTTATCTTAAAGAAAATTGCACAATAGTTTCATTGCAACACATTTTAAGTAGAAAATAAAAAAAAAAATTATACAATCAAAATTTTATGCAACATATATATATATATGCTAACATATATAAATGTTTCATACAAATTAGGTTTACGAGGGATGAAACAAGTCACACATATATATGAGGTAAAAAACTTCCTTAAAACACTTTACATATGAAAAATATTCATTAGTCTTTATTTAAATTTAAAAACTCAATTATATTACATACATGTCTATTATTAAAATTTTCGCTGCACCAATTTTTCTGCCCATTTTTTTCCATGCTAGGCCATTTTCCCTTTCTCCCAAACTCTTTTTCAGCCAAGTACCCCCAAAAAACTCATGAAATATGTTTAAACATATTTTTTCTAAAACAGAAATTAAAAAGACGAAGGAATAATTTTAAAATTTCTGCACAAAGGCTTAGATTGTAATTGTTCAACTCTACAGTGAAATTTCTATACAGATATATAAAAATGAAAAAGACGAAATTTATGAATTAACAGCATATTATTTTAATAAATTAAGCTAACTCAACAAAAATTGAGCTTCTAAAATTATATTTCAATAAATCCGAGTTATTTCATGAAATATCCTTAGTATCCCCGAAAGGGGGTGGTCAATTTTCTGAAAAATTAAAATTTGAAAATAAGATATTTTATTAAGTCACTTAAATTGATTTTTGATTAATGTTGCACTACAAAACAATATTAGGGGTATTAGCGATGACTTTCTATTTTTTAAATTTGATATTAATAAGATTATTTTTAAATATTGAATTTTGAAGTTGCACAAAGGTTACTGAAACCTTGATCCAGCGATAAGGAAGTCACTCGAGGTGGCATCCCCCTCTCCAAGCAAAACAACTTAAAAAATGAGCATGAAATTCAAGTTATATGACAAAAACAACGTAACTAGGTTTATATATCATTTATCAATATTATGACACTTTTCTGCAAATTTCAAAAATACAAATACCATTAGAAGAAATCAGTAAAAAATATTAAATATACCTGATTTCATTTCAGGAAACAAACCAAGTCCAAGTTCACAAGACAGATCAACTTTGGCAAATAATTCAGATTTAAATATAGAAAGAACAAACTGACCATGGTTGCTTGTATCAGACATTAACTAAAAGAAAATTGTAAAATATAAAATCAATAAAACATCAGATAACTATGGCCTGCATCAACAAAATGTGAGTAATGAAATTTTCAGTTAATTTGTTTTAAGAATTTAATTAAATAAAAAAGAACTGCAAAGTTTCAATATAAAAGGCTAAATCTAATCATTTTGGAAAATAAAAAAAGGGAAGTACTAATTTGCTGTAACAAAAATTATCAATTTAACAGATGAAAACAGAATTTTTATAAACCTGCCTGTTAATAATAGAAAAGTTGTATAGATTTATTAATTTTCAAGACAGTTCTAACGTCATCAAAGAGACAGAGGAGCTTGACTCTAAGCTCAGAGAATTCCCCTTCAATCTTGTGGAAGAACAATCGGCCGCTCTTAGAAACCTGAGTGACGTCCTCGACGAAGCCAGGTTTAAATTCTCGCACCAACGAAAACAGGAACTGGCTGAACAGTCCAAAATTTTACAAGCTCAAATTGATGCCTGGGGACTCCCCCCAAAACCAGTTAACTCCCCCTTTCAAGTTGTCCTCCGAAAAAAAGGCAGGAAAGCAACCGAAACTGAGGATGAAGGAAGTGCGAAAAAACAGCGCACCGACATCATCTCCACTCAAAACCGCTTCGCTCAACTATCCATCGAAGAAATGGATATCTCAGCCCAAGCAGGCACCTCCACTCAAAGCGGGGCTCCAGGTTCAGCCGCACCCCCCAAGAAACATCACGTTCCTCCCATCACAATTGATAACGTGTCCAACCAAGCAGGCCTGCTCAAACACCTACAGGATCTTACCAAACTGAAGTTGGAAGCGAAACTAATTGGAACCAAACTCCGTATCTTCCCCCAAACAGCCAATGCCTATCACCTCTTCAGAAAATATGTAGAAGAAAATAGCCTGGAATCCTACACATACATACTACCCGAAGACAAGAAGTTCCACCTCGTTATCAGAGGCCTGCCAACTGATATGCCTCCCATAGAAATAATCGGTAGCCTTGCTGCAAAAAACATTACAGTTAACGAGTGTCACATAATGACAAGCAAGAAAACAGGAAAAGAGATGCCATTGTTCCTCATCACAATGGACAAAACAGAAGAAAATAGAGCAGCCTACCACGTCACCGACATAGGCTATATGAAGGTGAAGATTGAACCGCTCAGACCAAAATACGGCCCTCCCCAATGCTTCCATTGCCAGGGTTTTTTCCACTCCAGCAGATTCCGCACTCGTACACCCAGATGCGTCAAGTGTGCAGGAAACCACCTTGCAAAGGAATGCAGTAAGCCCATAGACCAGAAACCCAAGTGCTGTCTGTGCGAAGGAGAGCACCCTGCCAGCTTTTTGGGTTGCCCCAGAAACCCAAGAAATAAAATAGAAAAGTAAGTAGCAACCAACAAAAAAGCCACCAAGCCCGTAAAAACCTTCAGCAACACCCCTACGCCACCCAAGGTCAATTTCTGGGAGCAGCGAGCAAAGAACGCCACACCACTCCAACAGCCGAACCCCAGCACCTCCAAAAAGCCGTCCCAAGCCACATCTTCATCAGCCCCTACCTCCGTCGAGTCTGCAGAAGACATTTTTGATCAACTAAACTCCCCCGCAATGAGAGAGACCTTCGACCTGCTCGAGGAATTTATCATAATAGCCACCACCATCCCCACAAAGTACGGCCACCTCCGAGCCATTCGTCAAATGCTAGGAAATGAAATCAACATTTAATCCCCGCCATAGAAACAGGTCCAATCTGACGGTAATCTCCTAGAATGCCAATGGAATAAGATCAAGAGTTGAAGAATTCAGGAGTTTTATCGCTGACTGGAACCCTGACATCGTCAACCTCCAAGAAACTCACCTCCAACCATGCCATAACTTCATCTTCCCAGATTATAACATCTATAGAACAGACCGCACCTTCCGAGGAGGAGGAACAGCCATCATGATCAAAAGGAGTATCCCGCATCACCAAATTTTCATTACTAACAATAACCTGGAAACCACCGCCATTAAGCTCATCCGACAGAATGAACAACCCATAACAATAGTATCAGCCTATCGTCCCCCAAGGAAATCAATTACAGATCAAGACCTGCATCGAATCTTCCGGAACCAAGGTTACGTCCTCCTCGCCGGAGATTTGAATGCAAAACATGTATCTTGGAGCCCCTTCACTCAACAGAACGTCGCAGGAAATATAATTCGTAGATTCTGCGACAGTACTGGATACTCTCTCGTCGCCCCACCGGAACCTACTTGCTTTCATCGCAGTAGCAGAAGCACAACCATAGACATAGCCATCTGCAAAGGTATGACCGTATCAGATTGTTCCTCTATTCCAGAGCTCTCTAGTGACCATAACCCTGTCCTCTTTGAGGTGAGCTTGGATAACTATACCTCACCTGCCCTCAGTACCTACTCTTTTCCTAACTGGTCTAAATTCCAGGACATACTTACTAACACCCTACCAGGAAATCCTAAAATCTCCAACCCTAACGACATAGAAAATGCCATTAAAAATTTTAATGATTGTTATAATAGTGCTCTCTCCAATAGCTCTATTTTTAAATGTATTAACAAACCCATCCTCTCTATTCCCCTCTTCATCAGGGAAAAAATTAAATCTAAAAATAGAATTAGAAAAGCTTGGCAGATTACAAAAAAATCCCCTGCTTAAATCCCAACTAAATAAAATGCAAAAAGAAATAAAAAAAGATCTAAATAACCATAAAAATAGTAAATGGACTGAATTATTAACTGAAGCCACCCCTGATGATGATTCTCTCTATAAATTAGTTAAATCAGTATCTAGGAAAAAACATTTCATGTTCCCCCTCTTGTTGGCCCCATGGGCCTCCATTACAGTACTCAGGACAAAGTTGACTTGTTTGCAGATTCGCTAGAGAGCTCCTTCCAAGAAAATCCTGAGCCCTACGACGATGACTTAATAGACCATGTCGAAGAACGAGTCGACAATTTTCTACACCGCAACTCCAGACGCCACACCGCTCCACTGACCTCACCTCAAGAAATAATGGACATTATTCTCCAGCTCAATAACAAGAAAGCACCCGGCAAAGACAGAATTAAAAATATAGCACTAAAGGCCCTTCCTCTGCACGCCATCACCAATATCACAAAAATATTCAATAGCTGCTTACAACAGAATTACTTCCCTCAAGAATGGAAACATGCACTCATTACGATCATACTTAAAGCAGGAAAAGACGAAAAATTCCCAGCTAATTACCGTCCAATAAGCTTAATTAGCTCCCTTGGAAAAATATTTGAAAAAGAAAACAATATCATCCCGGATTTCCAGCACGGATTCCGCAGCCAAACTTCCACACAGCACCAGTTACTTTGAGCCACAAATCTCATAGTAAATGGATTTAACAACAAAACTTACACTGTCGGTCTGTTCTTAGATGTGAAAAAAGCCTTCGATAGGATGTGGCACGACGGCTTAATTTACAAAAAATGATTCTATTCAAATTTCCAACCTACCTAATCAAAATCATCCATAGTTACCTGGATAATAGTACTTTCAACGTCAAACTTAATAATGTGCTCTCCAGCCAACGCCCTATCCTAGCTTCAACCCCTCAAGGATCCATCTTAAGTCCGACCCTCTACAACATCTTTACAAGTGACTTTCCCACAGATAATAATATTACAGTGTGCCTCTTCGCCGATGACGCTGCAATCCTTTGTACAAGAAACACGGTGCAAGAGGCCATCAACCTCACCCCAAATTACATCTACAAACTGGAATTATGGCTAACCAAATGGAGGATAGCCATAAACACCGACAAAACCCATGCTATTGTTTTTCGAAAACTAAGATCTCACAATAGCCCTCCTCCCCTTCAAATCTTCAATAGTACAATAGAATGGACTTTTCAAGTTAAATACCTTGGACTCATACTCAACGACAATATAACGTACAAACCTCACTTGGATGAAACAACTAAAAAATTCTGGAGAAAGTTCTACTCGCTCATCGATATCCTCGGCAGGAAATCAAAAATATCACTTAAAAACAGGCTGTTTGTTTATAAACAGTACATCCGCCCCATCCTCCTGTATGGCTGCGCGATCTGGGGATCCGCAGGCAACGTTCACATTGAAAATCTTCAAAGACTCCAAAATAGAACTCTAAGAATAATAGCCAGAGCCCCCTCATTCCTACCGAGATACATCCTGCATGAGGAACTGCGAGTAGAACCTATTCACACCATCATCGCGGAATTAGCTTCACTCCTCTATCCCCTATCATAGCAACGAAACGATCAACACCCAAACCCACTTTCGAAATCTCCCCCCATCCACCCACCATATGCCTCACAACGCATCCTCTCTCATTCCAAGCTTCTGAGAAACGAAAAGAAACCCCACTTCAGAAATTCCTCGTTGTTACGTCAGCAGCCCCCGCTCGCTACGTCATCAATCGAAGAACTCTCTTTCCCTCTGCCTGTTTAACCGCACGTGGAACTTCCCCCTATCCACACTACCTTTCTGACAGTCAGCTGATGCGTCAGTTGTCGTTTCTTCAACTGGTTCCCTGAGCCGGTCCACTCCCCCTACTCCATAACAGTAGAAGAAGCCTAAACATATAGGCTGGCTCTTAGGTGCAAAATATATGCCAGGTGTACAAGGAAGTGAGTTTAGAAGTATTATGGTGCAACAGCCAAATTAAGTTATGCTGCACCAAATAGTTTTAGTATAGAAACATTTTTTTTAACTGACTCTTAATGAAAGATGAAACCATATATAAATCAAAACCAATTTCAATCCTAAAAGGGGGAAAATGTATAATTGTTAAAAATGATGATGTCCATGGAAAAAAAATAAGGACAAGTTAAATAAATAGTAAATTATATCAAATATGATAACCAAAAAGAAATCAGCATTTTTATTTTCTATAAGGTGTCAAAATATGCACGAAGCCGGTCTTAGCAGTCATTGATCTATGTAATAAAATCATGTCCTTGTCCAAGATTTGTGTCATTTTTATATTTTGGGTTTATTTGGTATTATAGAGCAGGAAGATTTACTTTAGGAAGTTCACTTTCTTATTTTTTCTTTTACATACGGTTTTCAATTCTGTAATAAAGTAGATGCATGCAACAAAGGAAGGTTGGCTACTGGATATGGAGACTAGTATTAAGTACAGGAACAAATAACTGAATTCAAAATAGTAAGACTTTAAATTTGAAAGACATTGAAGGAAAGAAGTATGCTTTAGTTGATAAGGATAATGCAACAGAGGAAAATGGGATATTAGGTATGGAAATAGATGGCTGAGATACAGATGATATGGTAGCTATGGTGGAAGATGTGCAAGGCAAGCCTGCCAGAGTTGGATTACAGAGAGGAACTGCAGTAATTGAGGAAGATGTACTTGGGATTCGCAGGGATAGAGAAGGAAATGGTTTTCAGTATTTCAAATGCAGACATGTTATTTTTGGATCTGTTTGGGTAATAATGGATATAACATAAGATTTAGCAAACTGAGGAGTATCGTTGCATCTGTGATCTAGACATAAAACATATGGTGGGCTGAAAAAAGGATTCGCTAGAGCAGGGGTGGGTAACCACAGGCCCATGAAGTCTTTTTGTAGTCTACTGAGACAATATGAAAACCAAAATGACAGAAAATGTTATCTATATTTGGTCAACATATATTTGTAAGCAAAGTTTTTTTGTATGAAGATAAAAAAGAGTAAATATAAATGCAAGTTGGCTGTCAATAACTTATAGGCTGTGATAAGAATTTCAACAAGCAATCTCACACAGGATTTGAAAAAAAAGTTGTAGAAAAGGGTGATAGGATACATTGGTCTCATTAAAATTATTCTAAAATTAAATGGACTTGTAGCTGTAGATTATATGAAATTAGCACAGTAAATAAATTGAATAAAACTGCCACTACTTTATTTAACTTGTATTTATTGATTTTTTTATGGGACAGTTCATACCTTTTCTAAGATACAAAGTTAACTAATGAATGCAATCATTGTAAAAAGGTGCGGCCCTTGAGCCAAAACAGTTGCCCACTCCTGCCTTAGAGTAACACTCCTATTTATAAAAGACAGTAAATCTCAAGGGAACAGAAAAGATCACTAGGGCTAATCCAGTTTGTGCAATTGGTTCTCATCTAAAGGAGATGAGCCTTAAAGGGAATTTCTGAAGTGGCAAAATTTTGAATATGGTTTCTATCGTTAAAAAGTCTAAGCTTGGATAAAATAAGTTAATAAGCAAAAATAAGTAACATAAACATAGCACAAACAAATTTTAAATTTTCAAAAACTGAATTAAATCCAGATGTTTAATACTTAAAAAAATATATTTATTAACATTTTGCTTTTTATGATCTTAGTAAAACAGTGTAAAAAGTAATGTCTTCAATTACTTGTTTCATAAATTAAAATGCTTACCTCCAAATATTTAAGTATAGCTCCCATAGAGTGATGAGCTACTTTCATTCCATATGCCTCTACAGAAAACATAATTTGGAATTAAAACAGAATTTGCTACTTAATGCAATACATACACAATCAAAAATCTTTTCATGTATTCAAACTGATTGAATGAGTAACTGTTAGGCTTTATGGTGTAACAAATCGCTTCAAATTGATGGCACTGACAATCCATACAATCATCTCCTTATAAATGAAGCCCTCCATAAATATAACTAAATCCACACTAAAAATCATTCAGGATATAGAAATTGCATTACAGTAGTATTTGTTAGCTAATTGGGTTTGGAATTCAAATATAAATACTAAAAGAAAAACTGAATAAAAAAAAATTGTATTTATTTGAAATTAAGCCGCATTCCCCACTCTTATCCCTTCAATATAATCAGCTAATGAAAATTGAGGGCATCTGAGAATCGCCCCTTTTCATCCCATTAAAATGGAGTTTTTAATACTAGTGAAATAAATTCATAATTCACTTAATATTAGTTCTCATTTTAAATTAAAAATATTTCATAAATATTGGAAATCAATAAACATTTTACATTGCTTCTCAGTTCACGGCATGCGAAACGTCATCTGTGTAATTAAGAGAATTAGGTATGTATTGTTGTGTCTTCAAATAAGAATATGTGAACTGTGTTTGCGCAAGCCCAACTGCACACATGCCCAGTAATTCTGCTGAGAATGTAAAAAGTGTGAGTAAAAATAAATACCAGTCCACTAGAAACTGTGTCGTGATTGTGTCATGAGAATAATTAAGGAGTAATTAAGCTATCGAAGAGAATCATAAAAATGGATAGTGTTTACACCATAAATTTGGTTATTGTGGAGTTTACTGCTTAAGTGTTGAAGTGGACCCAAAATGTGGTCATGTCGAAGCCAGAGTTAGGAATTAGTTATTGGATTAAAAACGGCTGAGTGAAACTAATGTGTATTCGTATTACAAAGCAAGAAGCCAAGTGCGGCGAACGGTTATGCGAGGTAGGTGAGAGCAATGTTCTTTGAATTTTTATGAGAATTTTAATTATGTTTTTAATTGCTAATTTGAAGAAAGACGAGTTAAAACTTGTAGCTGAAGAATTTAAACTATCTGTGCCAGATGATGCAAAAGTTCTTGGTTTGAAAATTTTAATTGAAAGTAGTGAAGTGTATAAAAAAGAAACACAATTAGTTAAAAATATTACTGACTATGCTGTTGAAGAAACGAGAATAAAAAAATCTGCGATGGAATTAAATTTAGAGTTAGAAAAAATAAAATTAGCACATAAGCGGTCAGAGAGTGAAACAAATTTACAATTAGAAAAAATTAAGTAAGCGCAGTTAGAAAAGCAATTAGAGCTTGCTAATATTGGGAAAGATCACATGATTAGTCACACTTTTAACAATGAGCGCCACCGAAACAGGTAACAATATTGGTACCAAAACGTTAATAAAAAGTGTAAAAACATTAACTCACCGAAACAGGTAACAATATTAGTATCGAAACGTTAATAAAAAGTGTAAAAACATTAACTAACTCTGTACAATCACGAGTTGAGTCATATAATTTATTTTTTCAGTCATTAGAGAAAGCATTCAATACGAAAGAGGTTCCCAAAGAATGGAAATCAGAAATTCTTTTAAATATTCTAGGAGAGAGCGAATAACTCAATGATTTATGTGTCCGAGGAAGAATTGCGCAGTTATGATAAACTAAAAAATTTAGTTTTGAAAGAATTTCAGCCTACATCGCAAGAATGCTATAATAATTTTCGTAGAACTCAAAAGTTAAATTCAGAGAGTTATGTTCACTTTGCGTCTAGGTTAAGTGCAACATTTGAGTATTACTGTCAGTTACGAAATGTTAATGAATTTAAGTCAGTATGTGAATTAATTGTAGTGGATAAAATGAGCACTCTTGACAGAGAATTATTGACTCATATTAATGTAAAACAAGGAGAAACATTTTTTAAACTTCACGAGTTAGGGCGAGAATGTGATATTTATCTTCTAAAGGTAAAATTAAAAGCGAGTCTAATACATCTTCTAGGTCCTTCACTGGAAATGAAAATAAACGATATGATTACAATAAACAACAGAGATATAACAGCTCACGAAGCCAGAGAGGAGTTTCGAGCGTATTTTTTTTCTGAAATAAAGAGTGAAAAATGTGTGTAGTGTAAAAATTAAGCACATGCTTTGCAATTTTGCCCTCAGTTTAAAAGTTTTTCGATAAATGAAAGAGTAGATTTTGTTAAAAACAATAAAATGTGCTTTAAATGTCTATCCCCAGAATGTTGTGTTGAACAGTGTCGCTCTAAAAATTGCATAATTTGTACGAAGTCGCATAATAAAATGCTTCATTTTCAAAGAGAAATAAAAAGTATCCAGACTCCCCATTTGGTCCTTGAAGAGAAAACGCAAACGATATATCCTAATACCTCTGCCCCTCCTTTCATTCTTAGTTCAAATATAAACAATCAAGAAATCCTGGTGACTACTTTTAGTCATAAAATTAAAAAATGCTTATTGTGAGCGCTGCTCACATATTAATTAAAGATAAACATTTGAATTGGCATGAATGTAGGTGTTTGTTAGCAGTATGGTTTGTCTTATTACAAATCAGTGCACCAATAAATTACAGCTGAAAAGTGAAAAGATTAATACTTTGATCTCATGTTTAAATGATGCCTCTATGATTGTTAACGGGTGTCTTATTAAAATGACAATTTCAAATAAAAATAATACATTCGTGAAGGATTTAAATATGTTGGTAGTTAAGAAAATCACAGATTTTATTCCAAATAACACATTTAATACCAGTGTTAATTTGTCAGATATGGTGGAGTTAGCTGATGATCGTTTTAATATTCCAGATAAAATAGACATGTTGTTAGGTGCAGAAATATTTTTTGAACTATTGAGACCGGAAAAATTTAAGATAAAAAATTCAGATCTAATTTTACAAAACACTGTTTTTGGATACATTGTAAGTAGTAATGTAGATTCGTTAAATGAAACTAAAGTTCATTGCGGTTTGGTTAGGGATGAAGATTTAAATAAAACATTGCAAAAATTTTGGGAAGTAGAAAATGTGGAGATAGTGCAAAAAAAAATGAGGCTAATTTATGCATTCTAAAGACATTGAGGGACAATATGTAGTTAAAATGCCCCTTAAATGTGATCCAAATTGTTTACTGAGTTCCAGGGGCATTGCTCTCAAACGATTAAATGCACTGTGGATTAGATTGGAAAGGGATCCACAATATCTAAACCTGTATAGAGAATTCATGCAAGAATATAAAACATTGGGTGTGTCCCTGGGACCCAGTAAAAGACACCTTTTCCTTTAAAGTTAACGTGATACCAAGAGTACACAAAGCGAAGTGTTTTATCAACTATTGCCAGACTGTTCGATCCTTTGGGACTTGTGGGACCCGTGGTGTCCAAGATGTTTATGCAAAAGCTTTGGAGACTTAGTATTGACTGGAAAGACCCACTCCCAAATTAAGTGTATTCTGAATGGCACCAGTTGTTAATTAGGCTAGAGAGCCTCGATAGCATCAATATCGAAAGACGTATAGTGATTGAGAATCCTTCATCTATAGAGATTCATGGTTTTTCTGATGCGTCAGAGCATTGCTATGGAACTGCAATGTATTGCAAATCAAAAAATAATCCAGGAGTGACCTTAGTGAGATTAATTACTAGCAAATCAAGAGTTTGTTGAAAAGTCCCAATCTATTTTTGGATTCAGATGGAGTGCTTAGAGTGGGTGTGGCCGATTATGTAATACAAAGTTTGATTTTAATTAAAAACATCAAATTATTTTGCCTTAAGGGCATAAATTGTCATGTATAATAATTGAATATTTTCATTACAAATACTTTCATGTTGGTGCCTTTTCACTTTTGAATCATGTTCGCGAAAATTTTTGGCCTCTCAATGGTCGCAATCTTTGTAGAAAAATTGTGCATAAATGTATTATATGTTTTAAGTGTAAACCAGTTAAAACATCTCAAATAATGGGCAATTTGCCTAAGAAAAGGGTTACCACTGACTACCCCTTTAACTATATTCGGGTGTAGACTTTTGTGGTCCTTTCTTCATAAAAAACAAAGACCAACACAAAGGAAGTTTGCATATAATCTATGTTTGTATATTTATCTGCTTTGTGTTTAAAGCTGTACACATCGAAGTAGTGTCTGATTTAACTTCCGATGCGTTTATTGCAACATTGAAAAGATTTATGTCTCGAAGAGGGAAATGTGCAAAATTATTTAGCAAACCAGATGATCAATTAGCTAGATACTTAGCGGCAGAAGGCATTAAGTGGAAGTTTATACCTCTAGATCACCCAACTTTGGTGGTCTATGGGAAGCTGCTATTAAATCCTTTAAATACCATCTAAAAAGGGTTATGAGGGGAATAAATGTGACTTATGAGGAATTTTTAACAGTGATTGTTCAAATTGAGGGCATGTTAAACTCTTGACCTCTTTGCCCTATGTCTGCTAATGAGAATGATTTTGAAGTATTTACTCCAGCTCACTTCTTGATTAATAGATCCTTGAATTCTATTATTGAACCCAACTTGATAAATATAAATGAGTTACTGTAGGAAATGGGAAAAAATTACTAGAACAGTGCAATTAATGTGGAAATTTTGGCATTGCAATTATCTTAACCAAATGCAACAAAGGTACACATGGATGTTCGAAAAAAATAATGTAAAAGTTGGAGATTTAGTGCTCTTAAATTGAAGAGAATTTGCCATCATACAAGTGGTTATTAGGAAGAATTATTCAGGTTTATTTAGGTGACGAGAACAAAATTCAAGTAGTTAAAGTGAAAACACAATTTAGTACTTGTAAAAGAGCCATATCTAAAGTTTGTGTTTTGCCAATGCCAAGTGATTAAGTACTATTGATAAAATTTATTTTTTAGTGTTTTAATTAATTCAAGTGAATTGTATTTTTTATTGGTGCATTTTTTAAAGTGTCTTTTGTGCAATTGTGTGGTGAACAATTTAAATACATTTTATGTAAATAACTAATACAGTGATTGCATGGTGTAACCAGTGCAATGTGGGGCGGTCTGTCAGCTCACGGCATGCAAAACACCATCTGTGTAATTAAGAGAATTAGGTGTGTATTGTTGTGTCTTCAAATAAGAATATGTGAACTGTGTTTGTGCAAGCCTAACTGCACATGCCCATTAATTCTGCTGAGAATGTAAAAAGTGTTGTGAGCAAAAAATAAATATCAGTCCACTAGAAACTGTGTCGTGATTGTGTCATGACAATAATTAAGGAGTAATTAAGCTATCGACTAAGAGAACCATAAAAATGGATAGTGCTTACACTATAAATTTGGTTATTGTGGAGTTAACTGCTTAAGTGTTGAGGTGGACCCAAAACTTGTTTTTTCACAAAAACGTGTTGAGAACTTGGGATACAGCTAAATCTGAAGAAATATGGTAATTATGAATACATCATTTATCCAGCATTACAACATTAAACCTTATTAAGGCAACATGGTATGATTTACGCAAAAATTTTTAATTTAAAGATTTTCAAAATTTGTTTGGTTGCATCCTACGTGTGTATACTATGAAAACAGATTTTGTGCTCAAAATTTCATAAGCAGCTAGCCATTTAATTTTTTAAGGAAAAAAAAATTGTGAAGGATTTTAAAATGCTACTCTTCCTACAAAAATTTATGTGCATGCATGAAATTTGAATTACAAGCATGTCAAAATATATTTAACAAAAGTTGGTATGAGTTTTACGATAACATATTGGTATTCATACAATTTTTTTTAAGAATTTTTATTGAAAATTCCTTAAAAAATATATAAAAAATCTGAGTTAAATTATTTTTTTAAAAAAATAAGTATTGCTTTGATTCAAAAATACATACCAACTTTTGTTACATGTACTATTAGCAATAGGTTAAAAAAATTTTAAAGCATTAGGCACACAATAGAAAAAAAGCCTTAGCATTTTAAATGAAGACAAACTAATTATTTTATATTTCAAAGATAAGTAAGTTTAAAGATTTGAATTGCCATAGGGATGTGAATAAAAAGGAACATAAAAGCTATCATAATTCTGCATTTTTTAAATATAGAGTTTTTAGTTTTTTTTTATTTAAATTTTTACCTACAACACCATACAAAATATGGCAAGTTTAAACTTATAAGAAAAGCATTTTTTCTTTTCTTTATTATCATTTATAGGTTCCTTCTATTTCTCTCAGGCAGTGATCAACACCATCTTTTATGCCACAAATACCATTCTAAAGACAAAAAAAAGTGACATAGGGATATCTGAAAATTTTAACACTTTGTCCCCTCATTTTCACATCATTTTACACATACCTCAAATGCATGAATTCCAAATTTTAAAATGTTTCTTCAAACATACATCTCACAAAATAATCTTTGATAAGTATACTTTTTTTTAGAAAAAAAAAATAATAATCATCCTGTATTACAGTACAATTTTAACAATACAAAGTCAACTAATTTTTTTAAACAATATTTATTACAAAATCTATAGCCATTTTCTACTTTATGGTGTAAAATTATACCAAACTATATTAAAAAGTTAAAATCAGAACACTAACCTGTATGAGCATTATGAAATGTTTGCTCTTCCCCAAGTTCAAGCAACCTGTTTAAGTCAGTCGTAACAGATGATTCTGTAAATTCTACAAGACACGAAAGTAGTACAAATCAAGAAATTTTAGTTATTAAAGCAAAAACTTATAAGTTTTTCTTTAAGGTTGCATGCAAATATAAGCACACTTAATATCTAACTCATAATACTTCTACTTAAATTTACACACAAGAATTGAAAAACACATTCTAATGCAGAAATTTATGACAGAATGAAATCTGACAGCAGAAACCTTCACATCATATTATAAAAGGTAAACCCACTTACAAATATATTAATATTTACTAGGTTCTCCTCACATGTTCATTTGCAGCATGGATTTCATCATTCATAACCTGAAATCATGGGTCTATTGTGGAGTTCTTAAACATCCTTAATATTGAGAATTTTTACATTTTTTAGTCATTAGTTTGTTAAGTTAGATTCATTGCTGGAATGACAACAATTCCAAAGAACTTTGAAAGAATGTTATCTTCACTGTGACCAAGAAACTGTTTGGTATGCTGAGTAGAGAGTAGGGATTACTGGCTGTTATTTGTTTTAACAGAATGGCATTGTAACAATGATCAGAGAAAAATAATATTCAATATTCAAGAATAGACAGATTTTAGAAAATTCAATAAAGCCTATTTACATCTCTTGAAAGAGATATTGGAGGAAAAGTGTTATTAAATGAGTCCTGTTTATTGGCATTTTTAAATACAGCACTTTCGTGACAATTCAAACAAGTACTGATTCATGATTGCTTTTCAATACAAAACAGTCAACCTTGAAATCGTTCAGATATTTTTCACTTGCAAGGTATAAAAGATTGTTAAAAATTAGTTCCACCCATAAAACTGTCATCACTAACTGTAACAAATAGAAAAAGAATATCAATTCACAGTCATACGACATTGACAGCAAAAATGATATATTTGATTTCTTTTCAAAGCATTTCCCATCAAATTTATAATTCTTTGTTATTAAATAAGTGAATTTCTCAGAGAAATGGGTCATGATCGAGCCACTTAAAAAGGCTCAGTGGGCCGCAGGTTGAGAGTATCACTGGTCTAACGTATCCTGAATTACCTTTTGTAATCTCTCTCTCTCTCTTATCCAGTTCATATATATCTTTATATATAAAAATGTTGTGTTGGTGTGTATGCTCGCATAACTCAAAAAGTTCTGCATGGATTAATCTGAAATATTGACACAACGTTGCATTTGACTCCGGTCAGGATCTTATGTTACTTTTTATTTCAAAATTCTCTCTAAATTTTTTTAAATTTAAACCTTACGCTTAGATTTTTCCAAATTATTGTATAACTTTTCTATGGTTATGTTTATGCGTTGTCATATTTATCTATTTTTTGTCCTTTGATACGTAATTGGGATTATTTTTCGAATAAATCATTTTTTAAAAATTATTCTTTCAAGAACTCAAATTTTGTTTTGTAGGTTTGGCAACAGTCGGATGGTATTATAGCGGTATGTTTACGACTTTGCTTAAATTCTACATCGTGTTATTTCTGTACTTTTAAGCTAAATTTATTTCTCTTTATTAAGCGAAAATGAAACTAACATAATTGACTTCCGTATGCTACTTATTTTTCTACCAAACAGTTTCCGTCAACCATTTACCTGAAATAAAAAGACGTAGCCAAATGCTGCGATATAACACACACATTCAATGTTTGGAAACAATATTTTTTTCCCACTTGGAAATATTTTAATTTGACGAAATTAATCGACGGAGTTTTTAATAAGAATGTTTTTTTCTTTTTTAGACAACTTTTTAAACTTCATTTGATTCTTACGTATTATCGCCAACTTTAATGGCCAACTTTGTGAGTTATCATTCCATTTTCGTAGATGTTGTATGCGCAAAATTGGCAATCGTGCTTCGTTTTATACAATATCGCCAATAGGTTGCGATAATATGCAAGTACCTTTCATTTGATGTTAGCATTGAAATGCAAATGTTAAAACTAAGATTTTCTGATTTTGAGTCATCAAAATATTGTACCTTATTTTGTTTTTCATTGCTTTATAAGATTATAATCTTCTTAAACAGATTCCATTAGTAATTTGTTAAAAAAAAAATTGAAGTTATTATGGTTTGCTTTTGTCAGGGACGTAGAGCTACCGCTGTATCAATGATGCAGGAGCCCCAACGAATGTTATTACAATTCCACTTACATGGTGCTCATATCTGAAAAAGGGCCACAAAGGAATTCGGATACAAGGCCCACTGAGCTGCTTTTTAATTTCATATGTTTTTGTTTAAACCTTCACTTTAACTGCAGTCAATCGGCTTGAGTACATAAAATTGTATTGCAGAAACTCGAACTTAGGTCATCATACTGGTCAAGCAAAGGCAGTGCGAGGGATAAATGTGGATAAAATTAGAGTAGGCATCAGTGAATGAGCAACAGACAGAGGGCTCAAATACATGTTGAGGAAGCCGGTGGTCATATAAGATTGTAATTATTTTTTCAAATTATACTTTCACGTTGATAAAGATAGTTCAGCTCTTTTTATGTCAATTACTGTTAGTATTGTATATCATTTTTCAATTTATTTTTAAGCGCAGGATATTTACTTTGGATAATTTTTATATATAAAATACTAAATTTAATTCTGTACACTATGTATGTGTTTAACGAGTAGCATACTGAATAAAATCTTCCACCTAGCCTAAAATCCGGCGTATAATGCGCACTTTGAACACAAAAAATAAGATCAAAATTTACGGGTGTAATTTATATGCTGGGTATAAAAATGAGGGCTTTAAAAATTAAAAAATAAATGAACATAAAAAAGTTAAACTTCTAAATATTATTTATTTAAAAGACATGACATTCTTATTGAACTTAAAAGGTGGTAGCTCTAAAAGTATACTATTTTTGCAATTGCTTAGATAAACACCTCGAATAAATTGCTTCTAAACATAACAGCATTGCATTTGTACATTTCAGGCTTCTTCATAAAAAAGGGATGCACGTTATATAGCGAATATACCTAAAATTTAAAAATTGCAGCTTGAAAGTACGGGTGAACGTTATATGCCGGATTTTACGGTATTTTATCTTTCTCCAATGAATCTAAATTAAATTAATATATAATTTTTTATGGTACTTATATTTTTTCTTTAGTCGACCATTTACCTAAAATCAAAAGACATCGCCAAATACTGCAATATGCATTCAATAAGGGAAGAACATTCTATGCCTGTTTGTACACAATAATAATACTTTTTTGCACTTGGTAGTGAATTTTTCCACGAAATAATTATTGTAGTTTTTAATAGTTGAGGCAAGAACATTAGACTCACAAAATATCTATTTTGTGTAATTTCAAAATTTTATTAGGTGTTACTGTGAAATATAAATGGGAAAATTAAGATTTTCAGATGTATATTTTGTGTTTGTTTTGATATTTATGTATTAACGCAACCATATTGGCAACATTAGCACTTAATTGCCAATTCACCATGTATGATGTGAACAAAATCGGGGTTGATATAGTTGCAACAGTACTCAAGTACCTTTGTTTGCAACTTTTTTTGTTGATTTTATCAAAATGATAATTTGGTGTTAATAATTGGTTTTTGATAGCTTTTTATCATTTAAGTTTGTTATAGCTAGCGGTACCCAATCACGTTTTCCTGTGGCTCAGTCTGGTTAAAAAGAAAGAAAAGAGAAAGCACACATTTCTAATATCTTGAACTGCTTGCACTTGAGGTATGATTTTTTTAATAAAAAAATGTGGAAATATACATTAACAAAACTTTTCTAAACAGATTTCATTTGTAATTTGTTAATGGTTTTTTTGTCATGTTATGAATCTAAAATTATTTGCATTGTCTCCATAGAAGAGGTGCCAAGTTTGAAAACAAATTTAAAATGACTCTTCTTGAGGTCAAAGGGTTAATTTTACAATGCTTATGAGTAGACATTTTGTGTTACTTCATTGTCTGTATATATACAGAAATTGTCTGCTGAGCCTACTTTACAGCAGTAGTTGCCATTTTTCAACACTTCATGAACCCTTTACTGTATTAACTTTATAATTAGCATTTCACTAATAGGATTGACCTCTATGTGGTGGAGCACTATAGCTATATTTACTTCTTTATTTAATCTTCTATGCCCTGAAAATAAGCTTCATGAAAAGCAACAATCAACAGACTGAAGTGTTTTGCCTACAATTTTCCAAAAATTCGTTGAGGTTACCAAAAATCACTAACCTCAGGAATTTTGTTTTTTGGTTGTTATTTCGGTAACTAAAAGCTTTAAGTAAAGAATAATTCATGTTCCATAATATGTTATTCATCTTTTTTAAGCTGAATCTTCATAAAAGTATAAATAATTTCCCAACTTTTCTGCATATCATCCAAAATTGTTCATGCATCACCAATTGGTGACTGCTGCTCTGTAAAACACATCAGTAATTATGTATTAGCATCACTGTAACAAAATTGGTGCCATGTGTATCGTACCTTAATATCTAAACAACATTCTAACATTTTTTTTTATGAAAAAAGAAATGGAGGGAAAATGTTGTAGTTTCCATGGTGGTAATTTAGCTGCGGTGATGCTAATATTTAAGTACACAGATAACAAATAATTGCCCATGTGAAAAGCTGTCTGTGTCTAGATATAAGCCACTCTGTTTTAAAGATAGGCCCTTAACAAGTTTTTAAGCAATTTTATATGGTTTGTTTGAATTTTTTTTTCTTTTTAAGTGCAGCCCCAATTGGCTTCCCTAGATAAAAATAATGCCTTGCGGGAAATCAAACTTAGGTTGTCATACTTGCAAAGCAAAAGTACTACAATGAGTGTAATTGCACATCAAACTGAGAAAGAATGGATATCAGCAAATGAGAAAAGCAGACAAAGAATGTTACAAACACAGGCTGAGGGCGCAGCAGAGCAACATGCAGCCAGACTTGAGGATGCACATTTGCGAGCACATCATTCGTGTTTTACAACATCAGAAAGATGTTAACCAGAAACAGCACATCTGTGTCAAACATGACTTTGTGGTGAGCAATCACTCAATAACAGTCACCTTGCCTTCCGGTACAATCCAGTGGAAGATTCTAGGTTCAGGCAGCATGTTCTCATTTACACAATGATGGAAGTGTATCCTTATTGCAATGTTCTGGAATTTAAGGGAGAAACCAAAGGAATGTTTTGTACCACTGAAAAAATTAAACTGCCTCAACTCAGAGAACAGAGCCATTACAAATTTTGCTTGCTAGATATACTGCGGAATCAAAACATTTACTATATAACATCAGGAAATACAATTCATGTTTCCCAGTGACATTGTTTAGATAAATGTGCATTTGTGAACACACCTCTGATTTAATAAAAATATCCATAAGCATTGTAAAACTAACCCAATTTCCTCAAGGAATCCAGAGTGGAGCCATTTAAAATTTATCTTCAAACTTGAGGTCACCACTTTAAAGACAATATAAACAAATTTAAAAAAAAGTTCATAACATGACATAAGGACAAAAATAAGCTGTAATAACATCAAGCATTTGGTTAACAAATTATAAATATCAGTTTAGGAAAGTTTTTCGTATATTTATACATTTTTTTTTATAAAAGATCATACCTGCAATGCAAATTATTTAACATACTGAAAATATGTCCTTTTTGTTTAACAAGACTGAGCCACAGCAACGCATGGCAGGGTACAGCTAGTATATATATATATATATATAATAATTCCCTCTAGTATCCTTTTAATTCTTAGGTTGAAAAAACTAATGCCCTAATTTTAAAATTGTAATCAAATAGTAATATTATATCAGAAAATCTCTTTCAAGCTCATTTTTAACTGATCACAGCTCTCGTTACAAAGGAGTCACGTGATCTACACGACTGGTATAAAAAGCGAAAGTCTTCTTGAGCTCATCCCTTTATGTCTTTGTGTTCATCCAGTGAAATGTCACTGCTTGTAACTTCTGCTATATGTGTAGTGTCGTCCCTTCCTTATCTATCTGTTGTTTAAGATGTGAATGTTTGTGTGTCTTACCATGTTTAATAAACAAGATTTCCTGCCTCATGAATCCCATCAATACAGAACAGTAACCATCAATAAATCTACTTACAAGTAACCAACACTCAGCTAATGCTCCACACACACATATATATATACACACACTTTTCAGCAAGGTAAGGTATAAAGCTTTTCTTCCATTACAGAATTAAGGAAACAATAAAAAGTTAATACATGCACTAGATTGCACTACAATAATGTTTATACTATTGGGGAAGACACTAAGCTCTATATACGTATTCCAAAAGAAAATAAACTGCTAAGTGATAAAAATATTAGCAAAAAATCAGCCATATAACACTTGAAAGGGAAAATTATTTAAACAAAAAGCTTTCAAAAATACTTACCAGTTTCAGTCTTACTTATATTATGCAATTTAAGCATTTCCTCAACAACAGATTTGGATGGATATTCATTTCGTTTATTTTTTATAACAGGTAAAAGGCATTCTTGAGGACTTAACTGTGCAATTACTGACTAAAAGATTAAGGGGAAAACTATTAAGTAAACCAAATTTATTTTAATGCATTGTATAAACTAACAAACACAGATGCACCAAAATGAAAT
This sequence comes from Trichonephila clavipes, assembly GCA_019973935.1. Taxonomy (NCBI): domain Eukaryota; kingdom Metazoa; phylum Arthropoda; class Arachnida; order Araneae; family Nephilidae; genus Trichonephila; species Trichonephila clavipes. The sequence continues at coordinate 564,810 of BMAU01018765.1, forward strand.
GCAATGAAAAATTACAGAACTTGATTAACAAGATAAGTTTTCTGCTTTTTTCCTAACATTCAGCTTTGAGCTTATGCCCAAATTTCCTAAAATACAAAATTTACAAGTTCAACATAATTGCAAATTGATTTTGAACCACTTCCTAATTAAATGATAGAACAATGTCAATGTTAAAATGTTCTAGTACATTACTTAGAAAAGTGCTCTGAATAATTCTTGAATTTTATTAAAAACATTTAATGTACATCAGGGGTGGGGAAATAGCGGCCTATTAAAGAGTATTTTGCATCCCGTAAAGACAACCAGAAAATGTTCTCTATATGTGGGTTAACATAAATTTATGAGCAAAGTTTTTCCTGCATGAAAATCAACAGTAAGTATGGATGGTAAGTTGGCTGACATTAACTTACAGGGTGTGATGAGAATTTACAAGTAATCTCACTCCTGATTTTTAAAAAATTGAAGAAAAGTGTGATAGGGTATATTTGTCTCATTAAACTTATTCCAAAATTAAAAGTGCTTGCAGCCATTTATATGAAAGCACAATAAACACAATAGCACAATAAACAAATTGAATAAAACTGCAATTATTTTAACTTATATTTATTGGTTTTTAAATTACAATGTGTACCTTTTCGTAGATGCAAAGTTAACTAGTGAATGCAGTCACTTTAATAGCTCTGCTTCCCCAAAGTGGCCCTGAGCCAAAATAACTGCTTGCCCCTGTAGTCATACTAATTGACAAAATCAAAAGTAATAAAATAGTGTTAATACTAATTTATTTTTTTAATATTTAAAAGAAGTAATACATCACATGTAATGAATAGCTTATATTTCAATATTTTGAACATAGATAACATACTATAGACACATACTATTAAAAAAAGCTCGGTTTGGCAACTATTTTTACGATCTTTTAAAAACCAGAACTAGTCGTGTAAAGGTGCGAAAAAGGTACAAATGTCAGGAATTTGGACATGAATTGGATAACACGGTAAGAGTAAAACTAATTTTAATGATGGGTAAATGAATAGATTTCATTACACTGGAATACATTGAGACAATATTTTCAATGGGTCATAGAAAGAAAAGTAAAGCATAATTTAACCATTTTAACTGCCCTGGGCGTATATATACACGTCGCTCAGCAGGTGCATTAACTATCCAAGGCGTATATATATGCTTATCCGAAATGATTTTTTGCATTGCACTGCGATGAGTGAAGGCTTTGGAATGCAATACAAACACACACATTGACAGTGTTTACAAAGTATCCACTAATTTACACCCCCTCCCCCATAACACAGCCCAACTACGCACACCTGTGTAAAAAATTTGGCACTGGGAATAAATCACGTAACTTTCTCTTAGCAGTTAAGGGGTCACCAAGATAATGCAACAGTAAATACAGGAAAGGATGTGAAGACCCAATTTGCAGTAATATTAATTTGTCAACTGAACATCACTAAACCCTGATGTAAAAATTAAAAAAATTTGCATTAATCTATGAAAACATTTTTTGCTTAACTTGAATTAACATTTCATTGAATTCCTATAAAAGATGCTTTCGAGATGCCGCTGCAAAAAATGAATCATGGAAGGTGCTATTAAAACCTAACTGGGTCTTGGACTCTCCTTGTACTGCTGCTGTGGCTGAGTTTAGAATATTGACTGGTTATGACTGTCTTTGTGCTCATTTATTTCGTTTTAATCTGACTGACTCACCTTTTTGTGTGCTTCTGGACAAGTCATGAACATAGCTAATATAGATGTGTGCTCTCCACTTAAGAGTTTGGACTGCATTGTGAAGAAATATTGGGGAGTTTGTTTGCCTAATGACTTAATGACCAATAGCTAGGCATTTGATAAATAAAATATTTCATTAATTTTTGTTTTTGTGTGGGAAATTTTTGTAACATTGATTAATATTTAGGCAAAAAAGAGAGAGATAGAGGTTAATTTTTATTCACAAGCTATATTATAATTTGCAAAATATTTTTGCAGTTATTGTTATTTAACTGGCTGTACATGGTGCAGAGCAAAATAATCAGCCACTCACAAAGCTATCTAACAAGGGGAGGACACAACTAAGGAAATTCATTTGGTGTTGAGACTTGGTGTAACAGTAGTACTCCATCAGGATGTTCACCCCTCAATGTAATTCAGCCGTGACCATTCAAGTCAGAGAAAATAGCCTTCCAAATTCATGCTTAGCTTTTATACAATTAAGTTTTAATTTCTTCCAACAAATTCATAGCCTGGTTGGCAAATCGTCTGCTTAATATGCGCAAGGTTAGGGTTCGATTCCACACGCGATCAACTTTTTTTCTTCAATTCATTTAATTATTTTTTAAAATTAAATAAATTTATTTATGAAAGGATTACTAAATATTAAATGATATTTTATGTAATTAATTTGTATTTTATAAAGTAAAAAAATTACTGTAATTATATATAAATATTTATGTTAAATTTTATAAATATATTTCATATTAATAAATAATATTGTTGCGTTTTCGGGGGTTCGAAATGATTGAAGCCGAAAAGCGGAATCCAAAACAATTTTATTCTTGGCCAAAACAGTCCTCCACAAATTGTAGAACAGTTCGAGAAATTCACGTACAATCGATGAAAATACTGATAACACAGATGCAATACACTAACAAAAACAATAGTAAACACTCAGCACAAAAATAATAACTCAATAAAAGCAATAACACACGCACTATGTAATCGTCTCTCTCTCAAGCAGAGAGGTATCACTTGCATGAAAGCTGAGATCTGACTGACTGACTAGCCGGCTCGGGCCCTTTTATACCTTTCGGTCAGAAACCTCTGGCACTTGCCAGAATAATCGAGAAATAGAAAGATCTAGCAAAATCCGGAGCGTACGAGAAAAGCTCAATACAGTAATACATTCAATACAATAGTGTTACAATACCGCGATAGGGTTGCCAGACAGGGTTAATAGGAGCAGGGTTGCCATGGTCGCCAAGCTTATCGCCCACATTTGGCGATATATCGCCAAATTTGGCGCCAAAATTTAAGTCGCCAAATCCGTCGCCAACATGGCGCTAGCTGCAATATTTGGTGAGTTTACCATTTAAACCAATGTTAAAGCATGGGGGCCGTGCAATGCAGTGGAAATGATATTACAGGTAAACAGGGTTGAAATCACATTAGATACGACAAATTTAACTGTAGAAATGAACACAAATGAGTAGAAACAATTAGAAAAAGACTAAATTCGTAACATTGCCCCCCTCTCAAGAACTGCACGTCCCGGGCAGTACAACCCTTCATCAGACGTTAACATAATAATAAAGCAATTGATTAAAAACAACTAAATGAATATGCAATAATAAACATGTAATACATAGTACAAAATAAACACCTAATGCATAGTACAAAATAAACACTTACAAAACAATAAACACAATTATTTACAAGATTATTTACACACTAACTTATTTATACAAGACCATGGTCAAAATAAATTACACGATAATTGACACACTAAGAATTATGGCCATAATATGGAGCAAGCCTGTCGTAATGAACGACTCTAGGCTTCGAATTCGTTGACTTACGGATCCGGATTACGACGTCGTTTATTATCTTTAAAATTGTATAAGGACTGTCCCAATGCGATTGTAGCTTAGGAGAAAGTCCTTTGTGTCGAGTCGGGTTGTAGAACCACACCTTCCTTGAATTGATGTCCTGTGGCTTTTGTGTCGTACCGAGTCTTCATCTTCTCCGTCCTCAGGTTGATCCGTTCTCGAGCCAAATTGTGTACATCTTCAAAACGTGCCTGGAGATTCTGCACGTACTCCTCAGGCGATGAAGGTGTATCCGGAGGGCGACCAAACAGCAGGTCACAAGGGAGACGAAGATCTCGGCCAAAAAGCATCTGGGATGGTGAATATCCGGTAGTCTCGTGAACGGCGCTGCGGTGTACGCTAGCAGAAAGAGAGGAACTTTCTGATCCCAGTCTTGTTGGTTCTTGGAGACCATCAGTGAGAGGTTATTCAGGATGGTACGATTAAACCTCTCCACCATGCCATCTGACTGTGGGTGCAAAGGTGTGGTCTTGGTCTTGTCAATTCGAGTAGTTCACAGACCTCCTTCAATACCGCAGAGACGAAATTTCTTCCCTGATCGGAATGAAGTTGAAGAGGTACCCCATATCTCGATATCCAGTGCTGCACTACAGCCTCCGCTACGGTGGGGGCTTCCTGATCCAGAATGGGGTACACTTCAGGCCATTTCGTGAAGTAGTCCATGACAACAAGTAGGTACTTATTACCAGACACAGTCCTTGGCAGAGGTCCCAGGATATCGAAAGCGATACGTTCGAAGGGTGCTCCAACATTGTAGCGATGCAGCTTCCTCGGCTACGTATCTTTGGCCCCTTCCGAGCTGAACAGGCATCACAGGACTTGCACCACTGTTCCACATCAGCTCTCACTTTACCCCAGAAGAATCGCTCTCGAACTCGGTGCAAAGTTTTCATGACGAAATGACCTCCTGTTGGGCTGCCATGCAATTCTTTGAGTACCTCTGGGATACGAGATGGAGGAAGTACTAATTGCCACCTGAATGTCTTTCCATCCTCTGATTCGAATTTTCGGTATAGAACACCATTCCTGAGATGTAGAGAATTCCAGAGGGCCCAATACTGCTTAGTTGTAGGACTATAAGCCGAGATGTCCTGCCAACTTGGTTTATTGCTGGAAGACTCCATAAACTCTATAAGGGGTTTAATATCAGGATCCGCCATCTGGTCTTCTCGAACTTTCTCGTCACCCAGGGATCGGGTGGCGTCGCTGTTGAAGTTGTTATCTGGCGTATAGCATAGTCATATTTGGTCTCTACTCTGGAACAATGACGACAATTTTCTGGGCATGGTCTTCTTGAAAGGGCATCAGCATTTCCATGCGAGGAGCCTTTACGATGTCTGATGTCAAAGTAATACTCGTTGAGCCGTTGTATCCATCTGGCTACCTGGCCTTCAGTATTTCTAAAATTCTTTAGCCAGGTTAAAGAGGCATGATCGGTACGTAGAAGAAATTTTTGGCCATAGAGATAGTGATGGAAATGCTCGATGGCTTTCACAATAGCCAGTAGCTCTTTTCGAGTGACACAATAATTTCTTTCCGGTTTCGATAAACACTTACTCTGATAAGCTACGACTCGTTCCTGGCCATCTATTTCCTGAGATAATACTGCTCCGACACTCTCATTACTGGCATCAGTGTCCAAGATAAATGGCTTGTCCGGTTGTGGATATATTAAGATCGGTGAAGACGTCAAAGCTTCTTTAAGCTGGAGGAAGGAATCTTCACATTCTTTTGTCCACTGAAACTTTTGTTTACTTTCTGTTAGCTTGTGCAAGGGTCTTGCGATGTTAGAGAACCCTTTCACAAACTTTCGGTAATAAGTACATAGTCCCAGGAAGCTTCGCAGCTCACGGAGGTTTTCAGGGCGTTTCCAATTCTTTACGGCGGACACTTTTTCGGGGTCGGTACGAACACCTTCTGCAGAGATGATGTGTCCCAGATAATTGACTTCTTTCTGGAAGAACTTGCATTTCGAAGGGTTTAGCTTCAAGTTAGCGTCGCTAATTTTGATAACACCTTCCGGATATTTTGAAGATGTTCTTCAAACGTACGCCCTCCTATTATGACGTCATCCAGGTAAATAAGGCAAGCTTCAAAAGTCAGACCCTTTAGCACGGTCTCCATCAGGCGCTCGAAAGTAGCTGGCGCATTGCAGAGCCCGAACGGCATGACTTTTGAACTGCCATAGTCCTTGGCCGGAAGTGAATGCTGTTTTTCTCTATCTTCGGGATGGATCTCCACTTGCCAGTATCCGCTCTTTAAATCTAAAGTCGAGAACCATTTATGACCGGAAAGGGTATCCAGGGTGTCATCTATCCTTGGAAGAGGGTAGCTGTCCTTCTTGGTGACGTCGTTAAGTTTTCGATAGTCCACGCAAAATCTTGTGGAGCCATCTTTCTTACGAACCAAGACGATTGGAGATGCCCACGGACTTGAAGACGGTTCTATGATGTCATTTTCCTGCATCTCTCGTAGTAGTGTTCCGACCTCTTCCTGTTTAGCAAACGGCAAGCGTCTTGGGTGCTGTTTAATCGGCGGATGGTCTGCTGTATCAATTCTGTGTTGTGCCACTGTAGTATGGCCAATATCGCTACTGTTTCTAGAAAACACGTCTTCAAATTCTTGGAACAGTCTTTCTGCGGAGCTTTTCTGTTCGGGGACAATTCAGCATTTTCTAGAAGGTCGGGAGTCAACTGTTGAGGCGAGTTGGATAGGAGCAAGCTCGAACTTTTGCAGACACATGTTACTGGACTGCAGGTTGCCAACACTTCACCTTTCTGGAACACTCTAGGTTTTTCAGTTACGTTGCAAATTCTTACCGGGATAGTTTTTCTGGAAAGGTCCACTAGCGTCGAAGCTATTAGCAATCCATTCGCTTTATTTTCCGCAGATCCAATTAGGCCAGAGTTGAAACTCACATCGTTACCGATGTATCCAGGTACTATGATTTCAGTCCTTGGGGGAATGGTAATATTCTCGTTAGCGGTTACCTGTCGAATAGATTCTGACCTGTGTTCAATTTTGAATATAGTGACTTCTTCGTGTATGGAACGTAATTCGTTCTTGTTGAAGTCTAGAGTGAAACCATGCTCCTTTAGAAAGTCCAGTCCAAGAATGAAAGGGTCTGCAATATCTGCGACATACACAGCATGTTGGTAGGTAGTGTCTCCAAACTGGATCTTGACTTTTAATTTTCCGTGAATATCAATCTTTTCCCCCGTCACGGTCTGTAGCACCACGCGGGGCGGGGTCCAGATAAGTTTATCTTGTAACTTTTGAGCCAGATCGTTCTGAATGATAGACACATTGGCTCCTGTATCGATGATCATGTTGCAGGGAAGCTCGTTAACATGTCCCATTATAAAAATTCCATTCTCACCGGTACTCTTTGTCGAAATTTGACACACTTGAAAGTGGGGCTTTCCAAAATCTGGCAACCTCCGCCCCACGAGATGGCCATTAATTAGTTTTTCCGACACCTCCTTCCGGGAGGCGCTATTAGTTTCAGCGCCTTGGCGTGCCCGGCAGCTTCTCTGCAGATGCCCTTCTCGACCGCAGGTCCAGCATTTAAGGGTCCTCTTCCCGTCTGCTTTCTGGGACATCAAAGACTCAACTCTATTCAAGAAGCTTCTCATCTGTCGCTCTAACCGCTCCACACCTGAGTTCGACGTGTCCGATTCGTTGACGGCTCGTATGGGGTGTCTGTCCTTTCGTGTTGCTTGCTGGGCTGCCTCGAATTTCATAGCAAACACTAGGGCCCCCTTTAAGTCCTTGAGATCCGCCATTCGGAGAGCTTTCTGGATTTCCGGATCACGCACCCCGTCAATGAAGTGTTGCAGCGCCAGGACTTCTCTTACTTCAGTCGGACAGTCAGAAAACGCCAAGTGAGAAAGCCTCTCGACGTCCGTCGCCAGTTCTTGGAGAGTTTCGGACACTTTCTGCTGCCGTGACTTCAGCTGGAGTCTGCTGTAATCCTTCACACATTTCTCTCCGAAGCGTAACTCCAGAGCATTAACGAGAACGTCGAAATCCAGCCGCTGTGTTTCCGGCAAAGTTTGCAAAATGTCAGCAGCGTCGGCTCGAAGAGAAGCAGCTAACTGGCAGGCCTTGGTTTGGGAGTCCCACTGGTTTGCATCCGCCACTATGGAGAATTGGGTCTTATACACCTGCCAAGAGAACTTTCCGTCATATGTAGAAAGCTTGATGGAAGGCTTGGAATAAGGAGCTTGAAACTTAAATTCATCCCCTTGACCAGTCATGACTTTCTGCTTCAATTTCTCTAGGTCACTCCTGAACGAGATGGAAACATCTTCTACCTTTTCGAAAATTTTCGCCTCTAGTTTGCTCTCCATATCTTCGAATTTATTTTCAAATTTGTTCTCTATATCCACAAATTTGTTTTCGAATTTATTTTCCACCGACTCGATTCTTCCTTCCATTTCTTCAAATTTCTTGTCCATAGTCGTCAATTTGTCACCAATGCCCTTCAGATCACTTTTCAACTCTTCCTTGTTGGCGCTGATCTGCTCGTTTACGTTAGTAAGCTTGGTATTCAACTCGTCCATATTGGCATTCATGCTGGCGGTCAACTCCGATTTCATTTCGCCCATATTGGCATTCATGCTGGTCAAGTCCGACTTCATTTCGCCCATATTGGCATTCATGCTGGCGGTCAACTCCGATTTCATTTCGCCCATGTTGGCATTCATGCTGGCGGTCAACTCCGATTTCATTTCGTCCATATTGGTATTCATTTCAGACAATTTTTCTAGAAGAGTCTGGAACTGGGCCTCCATCGCTCTTGTTGTTGGCATTCAATCCCACTTCTGACACCAATTGTTGCGTTTTCGGGGGTTCGAAATGATTGAAGCCGAAGAGCGGAATCCAAAACAATTTTATTCTTGGCCAAAACAGTCCTCCACAAATTGTAGAACAGTTCGAGAAATTCACGTACAATCGATGAAAATACTGATAACACAGATGCAATACACTAACAAAAACAATAGTAAACACTCAGCACAAAAATAATAACTCAATAAAAGCAATAACACACGCACTATGTAATCGTCTCTCTCTCAAGCAGAGAGGTATCACTTGCATGAAAGCTGAGATCTGACTGACTGACTAGCCGGCTCGGGCCCTTTTATACCTTTCGGTCAGAAACCTCTGGCACTTGCCAGAATAATCGAGAAATAGAAAGATCTAGCAAAATCCGGAGCGTACGAGAAAAGCTCAATACAGTAATACATTCAATACAATAGTGTTACAATACCGCGATAGGGTTGCCAGACAGGGTTATTAGGAGCAGGGTTGCCATGGTCGCCAAGCTTATCGCCAACATTTGGCGATATATCGCCAAATTTGGCGCCAAAATTTAAGTCGCCAAATCCGTCGCCAACATGGCGCTAGCTGCAATATTTGGCGAGTTTACCATTTAAACCAATGTTAAAGCATGGGGGCCGTGCAATGCAGTGGAAATGATATTACAGGTAAACAGGGTTGAAATCACATTAGATACGACAAATTAAACTGTAGAAATGAACACAAATGAGTAGAAACAATTAGAATAAGACTAAATTCGTAACAATATTTATAATAAAATATATAAAATAAATATTGAATGATATTTTACATAAAAGTTAGTCACAAATAGTTTTATAATATGAAATACAATATACTATAAATAAATAATATATATAATATAAAATAATTTATGAAATATATTATTATTAAACTAATTATTTTATAATTAATATAATAAAAAAAAATGTTTTTATGTATTATTAATTTAATTATTTTATAAAATATTTAATATAAGTCCTTTTCAAATTTAAATAATTTTAATAAATTTATTTAAATAATTTTAATAATAATTCCAATAATAAATTAATAATTTTAATAAGTTTAATTAAATTAATAATATTTCTTATTATAACAAAATTCTTAATAAAAATTAATTGTAATAGATAGTAATTAATTTTAATTACTAATAATTTAAGTAATAAATTTATTTAATTTTTATTTATTTCATAAAATACAAAATAATTACATATAATATCATTAAATATTTAATAAACCTTTCACAAATAAATTTAATTTGAAAAAATAATTAAAAGAATTGAAGAAAAAAAGTTGATTGCGTGGAATCGAAACCTCACCTTGCGCATAGTAGGCAGACGATTTACCAATCCAGCTACAAACTCAATGTGGAAAATTAAAATTTAATTGTATAAAAGCTAAGCATGAATTTTGAAGGCTGATTTCTCCGAATTGATTGGCCATTCGGCAGAATTACATTGAGAGGGGTGAACACCCTAACGGGGAGTATTACTATTACACTAAGTCTCGATCCCAAATGAATTTCCTTAGTCGTGCCCTCCACTTGTAAGCATTAATTTTAAAACATTCACAACAGATAAAGATGATACATGAAAATGTCTCATGCTTTTTCCTTCACATTCAAATGAGGACTTGAAGGCCCAAACAAACTTTATATATGGCAACCTTTGTTAATACACATTAAAGCTGCTAAAACCCATTAAAAAATCTGTTTATTTCTAACTACAAGCTGCTACTTTACTAATTAGACTACAGACTTGAAACTTGCAAGAATATAAACTTGAATAATAACAAAATATATTATAATTGCATGCTTTAAAAATATACGCAATGAGTTCTAAAAAAGAAAGTTTAAATAGAAGAAAAATTGTGACTGATAGTTTAAATTTTAGGAAAACCAAAATTTTAAATCATATTTATAGATAATAGTTCCTGGATATATATGTATAACAAAGAACACAATTCTATTATTTCAAACTGAACTCAGTGATGCAGCAGCCTATGAGGGCCAAGGCCTACTGTGCCTAACTCAGTTTATGTGACCTTAGGCACCGGGGTGCATGTGCAGATGTTTTAGTCAAGTGGTCAGTCTGATGCAAGCCCCCCGTGTTCAGTTCACAAGCAAGGTTGGTACTCATTTATTGGCCCGCTAAAGAGATGAAAGGCTGAGTCAACCTTGTCCAGCCCGGGATTTGAATCCCGAACCTGTGGAATGGAAGCGCGATACACTACCACTCAGCTACTAGGCCAAACAGTTATTAATCAAGTTAACAGTTTCTCAATACAAATTATTCAATTATAAAACTACAACAATAGGATGCTTACATTCTATCCTACACAAGTAGGAGGGTCAAAACTAAAAAAAGAAAACGAAAGCATCCTGAAGGGGCATGTCAGGTAAGTTTTTAAAGTTAAAAAACCCACAGGAGTGTAGAGGGAATTTCAAATTGGATGTCAGTCTTCTTGCTTGATCATGGTTTTAATACAACGACTGCAAAAATTTTAATATTATTTCTACTGTGATACTCATTTAAAATAATCTATCAATCAAAAATCAGCACTAGCATATAAGCATTAACCCTCCAAGGGTTTTGCACGTACAATCCCGTCATTGTAAAGATGCTTCGAAAATACACCGCACGTATAAATTTGCCTTCAAGTAACATTCTCAAAAGCGGTTAAGCCGTACTTTTCTTAAATGCTTTCCCCTTTAAAAGGTTTAACATCTTAAAAGATAATTAGCCACACAGCAGGACCCTGATAGGAAGTTTTATGGCTTGCAGGGAACCCTGTGTTCTGACCCTGGAGCAATAGTAAAAAATTGGGGAAGAATTTCTTTAGACCCCAGGAAGTGTTTGTTAGTTTGTATTTTAAAAGTTTTGAAAAGTCCCAACACATAAGTGAAATATGTTATAATTCTCTTTTGGTTTCATATTAATTTGAAACTGTAACAAGTTCGGGCATATCAGGGCAATCTGCTATTTTATATAGTTAGACAAATTACCTTTTTAAGTATATTCTTTTGCTTCATTTTTCTTATCTTAATCAATGCTTTAAGTTTTTGAAACATGATTATTTCCATTATAAGATGCCCAAAAAAATATTAATAAAACACCGAACACTTTAAAATTTAAACTTCATCAAATAATTTGAAACATTTTCTTACACTTTGATAAAAATAATAATGAGAAAAAAAACTAATTCAGATCTATTAGTTTTTTCTTTTTAGATTTCAAACCCAAGTGTTCACGGAAGTTTACGTACAGTACCTAGTTATATATTGCTAAAATACACCGAATTGTATTTTCATTTTAAGTGCTTGAACTTCAGTTTACATCAAAGAGAACATGAATGAAGATTTTCCCACATTTAACATGAATGTTTGAATTAATAGTAATCAAAAATACACGAAAACATTTATAGTAGACATTTATGCATATAAATAAACAAAGATCAATTTTAAATTCGAGCTATTCAAAAACATTCAAATTATTCAAAAATATCTATTTATGCAAAATACCTCAACATTTATCTTTTTTTAAAGGCTAACTGAATAAGTAATTAAAATCTGGATATTTTTTGAAATCTCGACCGTATAAAGATAGAAATTTTATGTTAGAAATTTCATTTGAAATTTCGAAAAAAAAAAATGTATCGCGCAAATAAAAATTATTTTCTATAAATACTAGCAATTCTTGGAGTATAATATAAATTTCAAATTATATTATATAGTATCTTTAGTATTTTTTAATATATTTTGAAAATTTCATACAATTCGGTTGAAAACTGCAGGTTAAGAGCAAAAAATATGCTAAAAAAATTGATGAATATACAATAAATTTTTACATAGAAGCAAAGCTGAGAAGCTAAAAAATAGGAATGAAAAATTATGAGTATATCTGAAGTAGTTTTCGAAATATTTATTCTAAAGTTCAGAAAATTTGTGTGTTATGTTATACTTAATATTATTTGAATGTTTAACATAATATGTTAATAATAGTCATGTAATCGTTTGACGAAGCATTCATATACTAATAAAAGTTATAATGGTTATTGATACAAATGTCAAGAATTTTATGTAATTTTAAATTCAGACATTAAGATATTGATGCAGAAAATATAAAACGACCATCTAAAATGCATGAAAAATGCAGTCAGCAATTAAATGATCTTGAAAAAAAAATACCGCATTTTTACACACTATGGCAGAGCCGGTATAGGCAGGGGCGATCTGGGAAAACAGAGAGACCAGCGGTTTTGATGGATGCCACTCTAGCTTTTAAAGTTTTCAGGAAAAAAATATAAAAATTACAAATGGAAAAATAAGTCTTGTAATTTTCCATACATTTTTATAACAACGAATTGTGGAATTAGCTTCAAATACTTTGTTGTGTTTGATAATATCTAAGGTAACCAACCCTACTTTAGATAGATTTGTACTACTTTTTCATAATCGTACTCCTCTTAAAATTAATTCATGCAGCCAAAATACACCTTTTGTACTCTTAAAAATTTATATAAACTATAACGGTTAATTTTAATTTATGCAACTTGTGAAATGTTCATATTTAACCATTTCGGTCCAAACAATTTACATGAAAAAAAATTTGGTCTCCCTCATTCATTAGGGAATTGTATAATATTCCAACATCAAGTTTTATTTTTCATCGAATAGGGTCGAGTGGTAGTGTATCGTGCTTCCACACCACAGGTCCGGGTTCTATTAACGGGCTGGGCAAGGTTGACTGCCCTTCATCCGCGCTGCAGTGGGACAATAAATGAATATCAAGCTTGCTTGGGGCCTTAACCCTCTGAGTGGTTAGCTTCCTCCTGAAAAGTTATTCCGAAAGCGTTTACTCTTATTTTGCCATTCGCTTTAAAAATGCAACAGACTTCTTTCCTTTCCCCCTTTTAAAACTTGGGAGGTCGAACGGGGGACAATTTTATGACTCAGTTGGGTCCCTTTGTAAAGTAAGAACCAAGAGATCAATTGTTTACAGCTAGCTGTCAAGTTGCCTTGGGCAATCTTGTTTGAAAGTTGTAGTGCAACTGGGTCGTTTCCCCTATATGTTTAGTCACAGTAAAATTAAAACAAAATGAAGGGTGGAAAAAAAGAAATAAATAGTGTGTTAGAAGTTGAAAAAAATAATTATATTTTCTTCAAACAAACTTTATTTTTCTGTCATTTTTTAAAAATTAAATATATATATATATATTGGTATTGCGATTTGAACCAGAAAAAAGCATCCTGTATTCATTTTTGAATATGAGAGTAAGAAAACGCGCTCACTTTCCTGTTTTTTAAAAAAGTAATGAGGTAAAAAGAGCGAAGGCCCTATCTCTTTTTTTAAACAATAAGACAATAAATGGTGCATACGGTGATATACATACAATGATTATATTTATGAAATAAAACCGATCTTTCTCTATTCAATTATATTTTTAATTTAAATCATATAAATGATATTTTTATGTTAACTGAATATTTTTCGGAAAAAATCTAAATTTTCATTCCTATTGTTCTCCTTTTCGAACTTCTTGTATTAAATAAAAATTTCTTTTCTACATCGGCATTTGTGATGGACATAACACACATTCAGTCAATAATTTTTAATTTAAATGGGGGATATACTTCTTCGAATGCGCATGACAGTACTTCTAACCATATTCTACTCAAGTTTAATTTCTTATCTTTCTGTTTCTTTTATTACAAGGAAAAATGTCACACATCGATAACTACATTTTCACACAATTCAGTCATTACAAATTCTATTGCAAGAAAAGTTCTCCCTAATTAATTTTGTCTTTCAAAACAGTACACTTAAAACAATTTTGTTCAGTGAAGTTAACCGACAGTTCCACAATGTACCCATACCAAATTTTAAAAACAATTTTAACATTTTGAAATGTATCCTGTATTAAATTTTTTGAGTATACACAAATATTTCCTGCTGTATGGAAGACATAGTAGGAGATGTGGTGTGTCGTTTTGAAAGAATGTTTTCGTACGTGTAGACTATTTTTGAAAATTTTAATATCACTGAAGCTGATCATACAATTGAAAATTAGCCTTATTTTAGTGTGTGCTGGTATCAAAATAAAACTCTTCACTGTGTTAAATAGCCTATGAGTTTATATTCAATATCAAACTATTTACAAAATTGCTTACATCTTCTAATCAAATTGTAAAGAAACTGAAATATAAATATATCTTACTGCAGTCAAAAATATTCATAATATGTAAATATCCTATTCCTCCACTTATTTCAGTACATTTTAAAAACTGTAGCTGAATGCAATTTTTTATATTTATAAACGAAGCATAAAAGCTCACACAGTCGTAAAAATGTCTTTATCGTTTTTAAATATACTACTATAAAACGTATATGGATTGTAAGATAAGTTCTAAAATCCTAAAAGCTTTTAGAGGAGCAAAAAACATGTAATTTTGGATTGATCAAAATTTTAATATAATACACAAATATACATGTTATTAAGCAAATACATATGAAAAATCAAACTTCCTTCTGAAATAAATGTAATTGAAAGAAAAATGTTTAATTGCAAATGAGTGAAAATACATGTTTATGTAAGGGGTATCCCCAAAGTGAGGCAATCCTCAAACTCAGTGGCACAACAATCCATGAGGGTCAGGAACTACTATGCCCATCCCAATATACGTAACCATTGGGCGCTGAGGTGCATAAACATATGTCCCGATTTGGTGGTCTGTTTGAAGAGAGACCTTCAGTGTTTAAGACCCCAAGCAAGCTTGGTACTCATTTATCGACCCAATGTAGCGGGGATGAAAGGCAGAGTCGACCTTGCCCAGCCCGTTAATAGAACCCAAGACCTGTGGTGTGGAAGCACGATACACTACCACTCGACCCTATTCGGTGAAAAATAAAACTTAATGTTAGAATCTTATATAATTCCCTAATGAATGAGGGTGTCCAAACTTTTTTTTTCATGTAAACAGTTCAGATGGAAATGGTTAATTATGAACATTTCACAAGTTGCATAAATTAAAATTAACTGTTATAGTTTACATAAATTTTTAAGAGTGCAAAAAGTGTATTTTGGCTGCACGAATTAATTTTGGATAAATAGATATTTTTGAATAATAATTTTAATGTTTTTGAATAGCTCGAATTTAAAATTGATCTTTATGTTTATTTATATGCATAAATGTCTACTGTAAATGTTTTCGTGTATTTTTGATTACCATTAATTCAAACATTCAAGTTAAATGTGGGAAATTCTTCATTCATGTTCTCTTTGATGTAAACTGAAGTTCAAGCACTTAAAATGAAAATACAATTCGGTGCATTTTAGCAATATATAACTAGGTACTGTACGTAAACTTCCGTGAACAATTGGGTTTGAAATCTAAAAAAAACTAATAGATCTGAATTAGTTTTTTTTTGTCATTATTATTTTTCAGAAAAGTACAGCTAATCCGCTTTTGAAAATGTTACTTGAAGGCAAAAAAACCCGTGCAGTGCATTTTTGAAGTATCTTTACAATGACGGAATTTTCCGTGCTAACCGCTTGGAGGGTTAAACACTGAAGGTCTCACTTCAGACAGACCACCAAATTTGGACATCTGCTCATGCACCTCAGCATCCAATGATCATGTATATTGGGACAGGCATAATGTTAACAGAGAGAAAAGGTAAATAGTCTCATCCCCTTTAAGATCGTCGTCGAATTACCCGATTGGGTGGCTGTCATGTGTTTCCGTGACCTTTGATCGCAAGTCGTCAGGAAGGCGGTGACTTCCGGTACGATGAATATAAAAGCAAGGTGTTTACTTTTTAGATTTTCTTCTTTTGATATCACTCTAGAACATCTCGATCCCGTTCGAGATGTTGATTTTTGCTCTCTCAATCTTGCTAGCGGTTTAAGTAAATGAGGACATGGATAGTCTGCTCAGTAGTATATTTTTTTTACCTGTGATGTCTCGGATGTTTTGATGTCTTGTTCAGAACTTGTTTTTTTAATTGGATCGTTGAATTATTGTTGATTAATAAATAATTTCTGAAGGAATACATAGTCATCATTCAGATAACAAATAACACTATGCAACTCTGCTGCCACGTAGTTGTGGCAAACAAGTGGTTATGGGCCGACATGCTGTAATCTGAATATAGGTGTTTTTTTTTGGCATCGGAGATTATTGACTATTGCCGAGAAGGAGGGGCTGAAGATTTCGCCGCCTATATATATATATTTTTTGGGGGGGATTTTTTTTTATAAGAATAATTTTTGGTCAATATTTATAGCTGTTATGAATTATCAAATAAAACCTTTGGACTCGTCTAACTATTCCATATGGTCAAGAGATATTCGGTTTTTGCTACATGAAAAGAACTGTTTTGAAATTGTTGTTGGGAAAGAAAGTGCTCCAGAGATTAAAGAAGAAAATCGGCGAGATTTAAAAGATTTTAATGCCTGTCAACGATTGGTGTTATCGATTCTATATCTGAATATCAGCAGAGTATTGCAGTATTATTGAAAACACAACAGACCCTGCAGAAGCCTGGAAACTATTGAGGGATAACTTCCGACCGGATAACAGGTCATATCACTTGAAGCTATTTGGAGAATTTTTTTCAGTGAAGAATCGAGCCTAATGAAAAACTAAACATATTCTCTTCAAGAATAAAAAGAATATGTGACCAATTAGAAACAATGGGGAAAGCCATGGAACATTAATACTACTTTCTGTAGTATTTATTTTATGTTAAAATCTTGCACCACCTCTCCCTTCAAAATCTAATTTTATTACGAAATAAAAAAAGCATGATTACACTGTTCCAGGAATAAATTAAAAGCGGAGCGCGCACTGAGGCATGGCGTAGACAAAACAAAAGGATTAAGGAATCCCTCCTATATCAAATCAATTACACCGGTGGAGTTACACAGTCTGATAATTAGGCCGACGATATATTTCCAGTCATTTGCAAATAAAACATTTTTCTTTCAATTATGTTTATTTCAGAAGACACTTTGATTTTTCAAATGTATTTGCTTAATAACATGTACATTTGGGTACTATATTAAAATTTTTATCTATCCAAAATTACATGTTTTTTGCTCCTCTAAAAGCTTTTAGGATTTTAGAACTGATCTTACAATCCATGTACATTTTATAGTAGTATATTTAAAAATAATAAAGACATTTTTATAACTTGTAAGTTTTTATGCCTCATTAATAAATATAAAAAGTTAGCCATCAGTTACTTAAAAGTTTGCCTTCAAAATTTGATTCTATAGTCCAAAACATTCTCCATTGGACCAATAAAAAAATTTAAATATAAAGATATTTTGTTGGAGCTAGTTGCAGAAGAAACCAGAATAGATTTCTGAGATGATTTGAGTCTACAAAGGAGTCAACATGAGAAGTTTAGTGTGCATAAGTCGAAGATAAAGTGTCACTATTGTGGTAAATTTGGACATTTTAGGAGGGAATATCACAATGGAAGTACTACTGCATCATCCAGTGCAACTATTTGAAGATACAGAGAATATAGAACAGGTCCAAAGTTCCGTCGACATCCACATGTGCCTTCACCTATTGGGTCTTCTGTGTCAAGTTGTGAAGTTCCAAGAACATCACAAAGTGATTAGTTCAAATATAGTACTTTTCGAGGTAGTAGAAGAGACAGAAACTATTCATTTAAGGACCGAAATGACCTAAGCAGGTACCATGATTCAACAAATTTTGTAGCACACCAAAATGAAGGTAAGAGTAAATTATCCTTTTTTCTTGCCAAGGCTAATTTGAGCTGTAATGTTAGTACTGACGCCTGGATTCTAGATACAGCTGTTAGTAATCATTTCACAAATAACCGGGATTTATTTATTAATTTTGTAGATATTGTTAATGAAAATATGGTTTTGGCTGTAAATGGTGTCAAATTTCCCATAGAAGGAAAGGGTGATGTAAAAATTTGGTTTAATGGTCATGAATGCTTACTTAAAAATGTATTTTTTTTTCTAGTAGATTTAAGGAAAAATTTAATGTCCGGCCCCATGCTTGACCAGAACGGATTAAAATTTATTGGCGAAAATGGGCAAATTAAAGTTTAGGCAGGGAATAAACTAATTTTTAAGGCTAATCTTGAGCAAGGATTGTATTATGCATACCCAGACATTGAACCCAAATATGCATCTAGTGTTGAAAAGGCTATTAAAATTGAAGGAAAACCAAATGATTTAATGACCTGGCATGAAAGATTTGGTCATGCAAATGTTGATTATATCCTAAAAACTAGCCATTTGGATGCTGTGAGAGGTTTACCAAAGCTTAAAAAGCCATTTAATTTTGAGTGTGTACCATGCAGGTTAAATAAATACAAAAGGGTTTCTTTTCAGTCTATAGAATGCACAAGATCTAAAGCACCTTTAAACTTGCGATGTTTGGGGACCAGCTAATGTAATTGGTAAGAGGGGAGAGAAATATTACTTATCAGTACTTGACGATTATTCTCGTAGAATGTTTATTTTTCAAATTGTCATTGTTTATTTTTCTGTGTGTCATAAATCGGATACTTATGATATTCGGGCCAAATTTATTATAAAGGCCAAAAGACAGCTGGGTTTAAAAGTTAAAGCTATTTGTTCGGATGTTGGTGGAGAATTCATTGCTAGTATTTTAATTGGATTTTTTGTAGAAAGAGGCACAAAACAAGAGAGAACTAACATTTATACACCACAGCAAAATGGCGCTTCGGAACGTCTTAACAGAACAGTAATTGACGGAGATAGGATAGTACTATCAGAAAGTGGACTAGATAAAGAGTTTCTGTCCTGAAGCTGTATTATATTTTGCACATGTTTGGAACAGGTTATGTCACTCTGGTCAAACTCTTACTACAATTGAACTTTATATAGGTATTAAACCTTCAATTAGACATCTAAGACCCTTTGGTTCTATCTTGTATGTGGGAACACCTAGACCTTTAAGGGGAAAGCTGGACCAGAAAGCTAAAAAAAGGCATATTGGTTGGTTTTGCTCTAGAAACTAGAGGATATAAGGTGTGGATACCTGAGGATTCAAGGGTTATTGAAACCTCTAATGTTTGTTTCCAGAAACCTCAGCAGAGTAACAATGGAGCGGTGCTAGCATCCCCAGGTTTGAAGTTTTCCGATTACAAAGTAGTTGAGAACTGCGAGGATGATAAAACAGTAAATAATATCCCAGCCTCCTTTCCACAAAATTCAGATTCAGAAACTGAGGATGAAGAAGAACCGATCAAGAAGAGTCAAGTAGAACCAATAGTTCCGTGGTTCCTGTAAAAACTACTTGGAAACGCGTAGTGGTTCCACGACCTGATGGTTCTAGAAATGACATATACTATTATGAATTGGGAAAATGTCAAAGGTTAAGATCCTGCAATGAAATTAAAAAATATTTTATGGATAGAAATCTAGAATATGATGAGTCTTATTAATTTTAAGGGGAAAGATACATTTGAAGGAATAATTAAAATAATTAACCCACAACCTAGTGAGTCAGGTGTCCAGAGTGTAAAAGTTAAAAATAATGCATGACTAGACATTTTAATCCCTAGAACTTTTAAACAGATGGAAAAATCACCTCAACAGGAATCATGGAAAAGGGTAATGAATGAAGAGCTTGATAATCTTAAACTAAGAAATGTATGGAAATTAACGAAATTACCCCCTGATAAGCAATTATTAGGTTGTAGGTGGGTATATAATTTGAAACGGGATGAAAATGGAAAAGTAATCAGATATAAAGCTAGGTTAGTAGCTCAGGGTTATTCACAAGTTAAAGGTGAAAACTATGATGAGACTTTTTCTCCTGTTAATTTTTCAGTGATAAGGTTATTCTTTTCTCTGTTGGTAGTGTGGTTAAAGTGGAAACACATTCAGTGTGATATCAATGGAGCCTATCTCTACGCAGCATTAAATGAGGAGGTGTATATGAAACAACCCCAAGGGTATATAGAAAGGGGAAAAATGTAGGTTAAAACGAGCGCTACACAGACTTCATCAGAGCGGTAGAGCATGGTATTTTGAATTAAATAATGTTTTAAATGAAATTGGTTTACAGAAATTAAACTGGTGTAATTATACTTACTTTTATGGAAATTCTGTTGTTCTCCTAGTATACGTCGATGATATTGTTATTTTTGGACAGAAAGAAAGGGATATTGAAGATGTTTTAATTAAATTAAAGGGAAAGTTTAATTTAAAAATGATGGATAAGACTAAAAGGCTGTTAGGAGTTGAATTTGAGGAAAAGGATGACTGCATACTAATTCATCACATACCATATATCGATGAGATATACAAGAAATACAAACATTTAAATATCCCAATTTCCTCATTACCGATAGGTAAAGGAATCCTATATAGCAAATGACAATGTCCCCAGTCTAGTGATGAGAAAAGAGAAATGAAGATAATCCTGTACCAAAATATACTTGGTTGTCATTTCTTGCAGGCTCGACATATCCTACGCAGTTAACATTTTTTCGCAGTTTCAAAATGATCCAGGTCATAAACATTGGTATGGTTTGTTGAAACTATTTGGGTATGTTAACAAAACTAAACATAAATTAAGGTTAGATTGTAGGTGTATTAATATAGTGGGTTTTTCGGATGCAGACTTTGCAGCAAATAGAGATGACAGAATTTCGACGGGTGGACAATTTATTTGGTTAGGAAACGCTCCTGTTACATGGCGAACATTTAAAGAGAAATTGGTAAGTTTATCGACAATGGAGGCAGAATTTATGAGCATGGTGGAATGCATAAAGGAAATAACTTGGTTAGATAATATAATGAATGAATGTGCAAGTAGGGACCTAGTTAAAAATGAAAATA
The DNA here is from genome assembly GCA_019973935.1 of Trichonephila clavipes. Taxonomy (NCBI): domain Eukaryota; kingdom Metazoa; phylum Arthropoda; class Arachnida; order Araneae; family Nephilidae; genus Trichonephila; species Trichonephila clavipes. The sequence goes on from BMAU01018765.1 coordinate 586,130, forward strand.
AACCAGTTTTATTAGCTGATAAACAAGCAGCTATAGATTTCCTCAAATCACCAATTGAAAACTACCGCACAAAGCATATAGAGGGGAGATATCATTATGTAAGAGATTTGTTCTATAAGGGTTTATTTAAGGTGAAATATGTTAAAAGTAAAGCAAATTTAGCAGATATATTCACGAAGCCTTAACACAGAATGAATTAAAAAGTTTTGTTGAAAATGTTTTTGTGTATTAATATGTTTAAATGTTTTGAACTTTTGTGAATTTTTGAGAAATTAGTTGGAGTTTTTCTTGAACAATTGTTCCTGGTTCAAGTGTTTTTCAAATTTTGCATGTAAATATTGATGTTTTTTTATGCCACCATTTAAAAATGATAAAGTTTCTTAAAAATTAATTTTGTTAAATGATTATTAGTGTATATAGTTAAATCATTATCACGTTTTTATTGCAATGAAAGTATTCAGTATAAATGAATGTGTGAAGACATGGCGCCATGCATGCATGCAAGTAAGGAAGTGTGAATGGAATTATATATGTAAATGTATTCATTAATGTATAATAATTCTTAAGTGTAAATAATGCATTATTCATATTCATATTTTTGTACAGAATTATTGTATAGTTTTTGGAATCATTAACTTATGTGATCCAGATCACAAAATTCTCACTGTTTACATATTTATAATCAGAGATGAACTTTTTGAATGTGTGTATAGGAATGCATATTATGAAATGGTGGTATAATTTTTCTAATTATTCAAATAATCCTGTATTATATGTTATAACTTAGGTTATTTTTGAATTTTTTTCTGGTTGGGTCAAGCACGGAAGTTGAAATCAGAAATATTTTTTGTATGTAGATTTAAATGTCAAATATCTGAAATTGTGAACTATGAGCAGAGACTACATGTTTTCAGGTGATGAGAGGAGGGGCATTTGTTAACAGAGAGAAAAGGTAAATAGTCTCATCCCCTTTAAGATCGTTGTCGAATGGTCGAATTACCCGATTAGGTGGCGGTCACGTGTTTTCGTGATGTTTAATCGCATGATCGGAAGTCATCAGGAAGCCTGTGACTTCCGGTACGATGAATATAAAAGCAAGGTGTAACATTTTAGATTCTCTTCTTTTGATATCACTCTAGAACATCTCGATCCCGTTCGAGATGTTGACTTTCACTCACTCAATCTTGCTAGTGGCTTAAGTAAATGAGGACATAGATAGTCTGCTCAGCAGTATATTTTTTTCACCTGTGATGTCTCAGATGTTTTGATGTCTTGTTCAGAACTTGTTTTTTTAATTGGATTGTAGAATTATTGTTGATTAATAAATTTCTGAAGGAATATATAGTAATTATTCAGATCACAATTAACACTGTGCAACTCTGCTGCCACGTAGTTGCGGCAAACACATTGTAGTTCCTGGCCCTCACGGGCTGTTGTGTCGCTGAGTTTGAGTCTTAAGTTTGAAGATTACCTCACTTTAGGGATACGTCTTAGATACAAATATCGTCAGTCTAATTATCAGACTGTGTAACTCCACCCGGGATGCTAATTTGATACAGTAGGGCCAGGCGCCAAGTTGTTGTTCATGTTTGCCAAGATAGGCAATATTACAATATGGTTTACTTTAATATTTTTATTGTGCGATAATGTGGTTGCCATGGGGATAACATATACTAGTGTTAATTTTTTGTTTTCTTCCCGCAGGATCTCTGCTCAGCTAAAGTAATACATTGTTACAAATGTTGTGTAATGAACACTTAAAATAGTGTAAATAATTTATATCTTAAAGTGTAATACATTAATACTACTTTCTGTTGTATTTATTTTATGTTAAAATCTTGCACCACCTCTCCCTTCAAAATCTAATTTTATTACGAAATAAAAAAAGCATGATTACACTGTTCCAGGAATAAATTAAAAGCGGAGCGCGCACTGAGGCATGGCGTAGACAAAACAAAAGGATTAAGGAATCCCTCCTATATCAAATCAATTACACCGGTGGAGTTACACAGTCTGATAATTAGGCCGACGATATATTTCCAGTCATTTGCAAATAAAACATTTTTCTTTCAATTATGTTTATTTCAGAAGACACTTTGATTTTTCAAATGTATTTGCTTAATAACATGTACATTTGGGTACTATATTAAAATTTTTATCTATCCAAAATTACATGTTTTTTGCTCCTCTAAAAGCTTTTAGGATTTTAGAACTGATCTTACAATCCATGTACATTTTATAGTAGTATATTTAAAAATAATAAAGACATTTTTATAACTTGTAAGTTTTTATGCCTCATTAATAAATATAAAAAATTGCTTTCCGCTACAGTTTTTAAAATGTAGTGAAATAAGTGGAGGAATAGGATATTTACATATTATGAATATTTTTGACTGCAGTAAGATATATTTATATTTCAGTTTCGTTACAATTTGATTAGAAGATGTAAGCAATTTTGTAAATAGTTTGATATTGAATATAAACTCATAGGCTATTTAACACAGTGAAGAGTTTTATTTTGATACCAGCACACACTAAAATAAGGCTAATTTTCAATTGTATGATCAGCTTCAGTGATATTAAAATTTTCAAAAATAGTCTACACGTACGAAAACATTCTTTCAAAACCATACACCACATCTCAGACTATGTCTTCCCCACAGCAGGCAATATTTGTGTATACTCAAAAAATTTAATACAGGATATATTTCTAAATGTTAAAATTGTTTTAAAATTTGGTATGGATACATTGTGGAATTGTCAGTTAACTTCACTGAACAAAATTGTTTTAAGTGTACTGTTTTGAAAGACAAAATTAATTGGAGAGAACTTTTTCTCGCAATAGAATTTGTAATGACTGAATTGTGTGAAAATGTAATTATCGACGTGTGACAATTTTCCTCGTAATAATAAAAGAAACAGAAAGATAAGAAATTAAACTTGAGTAGAAAATGGTTAGAAGTACTGTCACGTGCATTTGAAGAGAAAAAGTATATCCCCCATTAAAATTAAAAATTATTGACTGAATGTGTGTTATGTCCATCACAAATGCCAATGTAGAAAATATATTTTTATTTAATACAAGTTCGAAAAGGAGAGCACTAGGAATGAAAATTTAGATTTTTTTCTGAAAAATATTCATTTAACATAAAAAATATTTATATGATTTAAATTTAAATAAATTAAAAGTATTGAAATACTTTTTATGTTATTTTAAATTGAAAATATAATTGAAAAGAGAAAGATGACCAGTTTTATTTCATAAATATAATCATCGCATGTATATCACCGTATCCACCATTTCTTGTCTTATTGCTCCAAGTGGAACTACAATTTTCATACAAGAATGCCCAAGGCAACTTAACAGCTTGCTGTAAACGAGTGATCTCTTGGTTCTCAACTGACAAAAAGCCCGAACTAAGTCATAAAATTGTCCCCGTTCGACCTCCCAAGTTTTAAAAGGGGGAAAGGAATGTGTGAAGTCTGTTGCATTTTTGAAGGAGATGGCAAAATAAAAGTAAACGCTTTCCGAATGATTTTTCAGGAGGAAGCAAACCACCCGGAGGGTTAAGGACTTCTTGTTATTCGGTTCTTAACCTTTTAGAAAAGGTAGCATACAAAATAAAATAAGAATTTACAAATATAATATTAAATACATACCTGTAGGGTAGATAACTGAGGATTATCAGCAAATTGACACATTTGAAACTCTCTAAGTATTGGATCACAAAAAGTAACACCAACAACCTAAAACACATCAGAAAATTAATTCCTCAAATTTTTATGCAGTTGGACTTTTCCAAGTGTGTATCATATTCGTAGATAAATTCTTTACCATCTCATAAAATTTTGAAATATTATAATGAAAATCAACATGAATGTGTGTAAATAGCATTCCAGTAGTTCATTCCAAAATTCAATCCATTATATATCAGTAATTTTTGCAACCTTCCTTTTAAAGTGAATACAAAATATTTAGCTAATACTACATTAAGTTGAATTTTCTCTAATGATTATAACTTTACAAGTAAATCGAATTGTATTTTGACATAACTGGATAAACAAATATTATTCATCTGACACCCAAAATTTTTATTAAGAGATTCAATTACAATCTAAGTAACAGAAGTGCAATTATGTAGGGTTGGACATGTGCAATGGACAACCCCTACCCCTGTACTTATGGTGGAGCAGTCCACACTGACGTCACACCCCGTCAGGAATGTCCGACTAAAAGGACACACGGGAAAATATGTAGACGGACGTTAGGGACGCTAAGCTTTAGACGTAGGAGAAAGACGTTCTCCTTTGCTGTTCTGTATATATATAATCTAGATATTTCATCTTGTTAAATAAATCATTTATCATCCTTAGGTTGTAGTCATTTTCCCATATTTTGGGGGCTAGACCTTTCTCTTGCATATTAAGGAAAATCTCCTCTAGACGAGAGAAAATTTTTAAGATGCGTTAATATTTTTCTTCAGTGGACGCTACATTGCAAAAAGCGTAAAAACGTGTTGCTGTTGGACTTTCTTTTTCTTGGATTCATTTAGTGCCTCAACTGGTTTTGGATTTATTGTACGGACTGCTCCCCAACCCCAGGTAGGCAAAATTTAATTAAACGTATTTTTTTTGTTTGTTTATTTTTGCTTTAAAATAACTGTATTTAGTAGTTTTAACTCAGAGTGTGATAGGGAAATTTTGATTACAACCTTGCACCGTCTAAATTTTCAAAGTGATTAATTTTGTATATTAAGATGTCCTGTAAAAAATTAAATTAGGCGATATTCCTATAATTGCTAATTCGTTGAAATGTGGTACAACTCGTGCTGTAAAAACATTAAATTCTATATTAGGATTCACCGAATTTGACCGTTCTTCGCGAAATAAAATAAGAAATTTTTCTATATTCCCTAAAGAGTTTAAACTTGAAGAACACAAAGAAAAAATTTTAACCGAATTCTCATTGCCTGATTTTATCTCAGTCGCTAATTTATTGCATTTAGACGTAGAAACAAATGAGAAAAATTTATGCAATAGTATATTTAAAGCTTTGACGAACTTAGATGAATTCCAACTAACATTAAATAATTCGGAGCCATCCTTTTCTGAAGGCGAAAACGTAGTTTCAAAAACCACGTTTCAAAAACGAATCACGTTAGACAGGAATTTTTCATCGGAAAGGACAGACCAGCACTCCCCGTTTCAGCAACATCCGGTCAGCAATTCTCCCCTGCCCAGCGTTCAAGGTTATTCTTTCATGCCGGCACATCAAAACGTTTCATCTCTTTGTACACAAAATACTTTTTCCTCCCTATTCAAACGAAGCTTCCCTTACAGAGATGAATACCCAGTTTTGGACTTTATTGCGGGATATTTCGGCGACTAGTAGAAAATTTACCGGGGGAAGATTTTTATTCTGTAAATAGTTTCTTTCGCGATGTTGAAGAAAATTTTGAATTATTCCCAGCTATCAGTTCTTCTCAAAAATTAATTTTCGCGAAACGTCTAGTATGTGGAACTGCTAAATCATTTCTTTTTTCACAAAGAAATTTAAATACATACGAGTCATTCAAAAAAAGCTTTAATTGAAGAATTTTCGGATTCAGTCACTTCAATAGAAATCCACCGTGAATTAGAAAAAGGAAAAATGTATAAAACCGAGACTTTAATGCAATATTTTAATTCCATGCGTGAATTAGCAAATAGATGTGATTCAAAAATTGACGAAGCATCAATTATCCAGTACGTAATTAATGGAATTGATGGACCTCGTTCAAATAAAATAATCCTCTATGGTGCAACCTCATTTTCGAATTTAAGCAGAAATTACGTACCTATGAAACAGTCATTAAAAACATGGGAATACATAACTCTAATTCACCGAATTTTCGTCCTTCATATGAAAGCCGAGGACGCGATTTTAAACAACAAAGCTTCCAAAGAAAACCCACAAGATTTAACATTTCTGACGCAGCTAAAAATCCCCAACGTTGTTTTAATTGTAATGATATAGGTCATCCATCAAAATCTTGTCCTAATCATTCACGTGGCCCCAGATGCCTCTCATGTAATCTTTATGGTCACAAATCATTTGAATGCCGACGAGCTAATTTAAATAACACTTCTACACCACCTTCTGGTGTAAATGCTGTGCATGAATTGCCTTCTCCTATTATGTGTAAAGACGTAACAATTTTTGGGCGTAAACTTAACGGGTTAGTAGACACAGGCCGCAATTTAACATTATTAAGAAATTCTACTTACATAAATATAGATGCACCGCCACTGAAACAAACCAACACATTATTAACAGGTTTTGGTTTTTCGCGAATTAATGTGATAGGAATTTTTGATTCTGAAATTACTATCGATGATCAAATTTTTCCTCTTACTATTTCTGTTGTACCAAATTCTTGTACAAATTATGACCTTATAATCGGTTGTGACGTAAATAAACAAGCACATCTAAATGTATCGCCTACAGGCGTAAAATTTGCACAAATTTTAAGGCCATCTGATAATGAAAATGAAAATTTTATTATGACGATTTCTGACGGTTCACCCACATTTGATATCGGTCCAAATGTTTCTCAACATAATCGAGCTGAAGTTGAACAACTGCTATCGACATATACGCCTAAAAAAACAAAAACTGTAAACATTGAGCTTGATATCGCTCTCACCGACGACGAACCGATATTTCATAAGCCCCGACGTTTGCCATTTGCTGAACGAGATATAGTGGACGCTCAAGTTGACAAATGGGTTAAAAATGGAATTGTTGAGCCGTGTTCATCCCCTTACGCTAGTCAAGTTGTGGTAGTAAAGAAAAAAGACAGGAAATCAAGAGTTTGCATTGATTATAGACGCTTAAATCGCAAACTTATTAAAGATAACTATCCTCTTCCTTTAATTGATGATATTTTAGATTGTCTCCAAAATGCTAAAATATTTACTACTCTAGATCTAAAAAATGGATTTTTTTCCATGTCGCGGTAAATGAAAGGAGCCGTAAATTTACTAGTTTTGTTACTCACAATGGTCAGTATCAATTTAGACGAATGCCTTTTGGACTGAGTACTTGTCCTTCCACCTTTATGCGGTACATAAATGCCATTTTCCAACATCTGATTTCGAAAAGTATTGTTCTCCCATATATGGATGATGTCGTTATTCCCGCTGCTAATGAGTCCCAAGCCCTTGAATATCTAAAAATTGTTCTACAGGTAGCTTGTAATTACGGACTTGAAATAAATTTTAAAAAATGTCAATTTTTACATAATAAAATTGAGTTTCTAGGCCATATAGAAAACGGTATTGTTTCCTTCCCCTTCAAAAAAGAAAGCTGTTATTAATTATCCTGATCTTAAAAATATTAAAGACGTTCGCCGATTTCTAGGTCTTACTGGCTATTTTAGAAAGTTTTTACCCTCATATTCGACCATAGCGAAACCTTTGAGTGACCTCCTTCGTAAAAACTCCCTTTTCCGATTTTATGCAGAACAACAGACAGCATTTCAAAAATTAAAATACTTACTTTCCCAACAACCCGTTTTAAGTACTTTTAACCAAAATTCTCCCACTGAGATTCACACTGACGCGTCAATCGATGGTTTGGGTGCTGTCCTACTCCAAAAATCCATACACGACAACCAGTTTCACCCTGTATTCTACATGTCCAAAAAGACATCAGACCATGAAAGATAGTACACTAGTTTTGAACTAGAAGTCCTTGCAGTGGTCGAAGCACTTAAAAAGTTTCGCATTTATGTACTAAGAACATTATTCAAAATTATTACTGACTGTGACGCCCTCGTCAAAACACTAAGTAAAAAAGAGCTTAACCCCAGGATAACCAGATGGGCACTTTATCTCCAAGAATTTAATTATACAATAGAACACCGTACAGGCTCAAAGATGGCTCATGTGGATGCTTTTAGTCGACCTCCACATTGTACGCTAATCCAAAATAGTGTTCATCTTCAATTTCTCAAAGCACAACAGGCTGATGACCAAATAACAACAATAAAGACGCTTCTAGAAACAACGCCGCATGACAACTATATCGTAAAAAACAAACTTCTTTACAAAACAGTCAATGGCACCGATTTACTAGTGGTACCTGACGAAATGCAGGCAAACATCATTAAAACTGCACATGAACGTGGACATTTTGCTGTTCTACGTACGCAAGATTTAGTTAGCAAAGACTTTTACATCCCACGACTTAAAGACAAAGTTGAAAAATGCATTCAAAACTGTGTTACATGAATTCTCACAAACCAGAAACGTGGTAAACAAGATGTTACGCTTAACCCGATAGAAAAAAACGATTTACCTCTCCATACATTTCATCTAGATCATTTGGGTCCCCTAGTGACAACTTCTAAGAAATATAAGCATGTTTTTGCAGTGATTGACGCATTCAGTAAATTTACATGGCTGTATCCCACTAGATCTACGGACGCTGCAGAAGTCATAAATCGATTAGAAAACCAAAGACATGTCTTCGGAAACCCCGCTAGGATTATCACTGATAAAGGATCCGCATTTACTTCCTCCGCATTTGAAGATTACTGTAAAAAGCAAAACATCCTTCATATCTCCATTACAACTGGTCTCCCAAGATCTAATGCCCAAATTGAAAAACAAAATTCCACCATCATTTCTGTGCTGTCAAAACTTTCTGTCGACGATCCTGAGAAATGGTACTCTCACGTACCCCACCTGCAAGAAATCCTGAGCTCAACTTTTCAAAGAAGCATCAAGATGACTCCATTTGAGCTCCTTTTCGGCACCAAGATGAAATCTTGCCAGGACATTGAGATTGTCGTTCTTAACGATGAGATTACAGCTCAATTCCAAGAACAACATGATGCTCTCTGTCAAGATGCCAAAAGGCAAATCTACAAAGTTCAAGATGAGAATCGCCGCACGTACAATCTCCGGCGCAGACAAGCTCATAAATATCAACTACATGACCTAGTAGCAATTAAACGCACTCAGTTTGGTCCAGGCTTGAAACTTAAGCAAAAATACCTCGAACCATACAAAGTTACAAAAGTCAAGCACAATGACACTTATGACGTAGAAAAGTGTGATTTTGTCGACGGACCATCAAAAACGTCTACTTGTGCAGAATTCATGAAACTCTGGCCAAACCAAACTAACTCTACTTGATTTCTCCATTAAAAACTGTTCACAATTTTTCTTCCTGTGAAAGACTTTCGTTATGGACATTAACAACAGACTTTTTATCTATTTATTTATTTTTGATTCCATTTTTATTGAATGACTAACTTTTTCTTATTTCATTTTAGTACAAATTTAAGTGTTTAGAAGTAGGAGCATCTTGCTTCAATATGTTCCTGTTCCTTATTCCAGATTCTTATTTTAGCCTTGATCTTATTTGTATCGTTAACATAATTTGTTTTACCCCAGTGGTAATGTATGAAATTTTTTCTATTTATGAAATATTACTTTAAATTTGTTCATTTTTCAGTATTTTTGTACTTTTTCTTTGATGATATTTTGTGTTGTGTATAGTTCTTTCATCTACTGTGTGTAACTGTGTACATTTTTAAAATTTCATTACTATGTATCTGTACATTTTATCATTGAATGTAATCAGGCGAGGTCGCCTTCCCGGTCATGATGGCCGATGTAGGGTTGGATATGTGCAATGGACAACCCCTCCCCCTGTACTTAGGGTGGAGCAGTCCACACTGACGTCACACCCCGTCAGGAATGTCCGACTAAAAGGACACACGGGAAAATATGTAGACGGACATTAGGGACGCTAAGCTTTAGACGTAGGAGAAAGACGTTCTCCTTTGCTGTTCAGTATATAATCTAGATATTTCATCTTGTTAAATAAATCATTTATCATCCTTAGGTTGTAAATATTTTCCCATAATTATATAAATAACAGTCCGATTATTAAAGAAATTTACAATTAACACTAAATGTGATTTAGTTTATAAACTAATTGCATCCAATTATTTTCTTGCATGCTTTTTTTTACATGAATTTGCAGTTACACAGAAAAAAAAATTTTTTTTTTCTAATTCTGAAAATGAATTTGATGTGACAATTTCTAAATTACTGTCTTATAAATTTCCATGTGACCATAAGCGGTCTTATACAGATTGCAGTTTTCAGTGCCAATGTATAAAAAAATTCAAGTTTTTACCATTGAGAAATTAGGCAACACTGGACATTGCAGATGGAGAACCCCTTATTCAATAACTAAACTGTTGCAAAAAAGTGCACATATTATTTAGCAGTGATGAATAGTTGTGTAACTAAATATTGTTTTTAAATCTATTTCCTTATTTATGAGTTTTTTATTATTAGTTTTAAATTCAACAATTTTTCTGTTACTTAATTTCATGAAATAATTATGTACTTATGCATTTACATTTTTATATAGCTAGATAAAATTGCATACATATATATAATTCATATACATATCACAACTTTTACAGCTGTCAGTATTTTTTTTATACATTTACTTAAACTAAATATACATTGGTATTTCATCTTAAATTGATTTTGGATAACATATTTTCAATGTTACTTTAGGGAGCCTATATTTTTACACAAATTCTGATGAACATATTTATTATGATTAAAAGGAGATCGGCATGTCTAAAAAATAATCCAAAATATTCTTAAAATAAATAACATTTAAAAGATGGCTAACAAATTAAATCTTTTTAACACAAATCTTATTTTTTTAATAATGGTACAAAATTGTTCCTTAAGAATCCAGAAATTTAAGAAGGAAGCACATATCCAAGTTTCATATCATCATTAAATACTACTGTGAACAAAGTTGATTTTAAAGTAATCTAAAATATGACTAAAAGAACAAACATCTCCACATACTACTCATACAAAATAAACATAAGACAGAAAATTGTATAAAAGAATGTTATAAGCAAAAAATTTTAAAAAAATCAGATTGATCTTATTTTAAAAATCAAAATATAATTAAAAGACATTTGAATTGAAGAAATCATAAACTTCGGTAGAAAAAGTGATGTCCCAATAAAAAATTATAATATTGTTAGAAAATTGTTATTCCTATATACTGACAAAAATAACAAATCTTTTAAAAATAAGAAACAAGTTCATTTTTGTACTTCTAAAAATTTATACCTGTAATCAAACACAAGAAAAATTGAAAAATACTGAATGCAACAAAGAAATAAAATTACTATGAAATTTCTAAAAGGTATTATATTAAAGTATCCATCTTTTTCCTAGATATATACACTATCTGGCCAAAAGCATCCCTACACCCCCTAAATAAATGGATCTGGGAAGTGGCATAATTTGATGCATAACAAAAGCTGTAAAAGTGATGGCAGTGGTTTATTAGATCATATTTATGGGAAATCATTTTGTGAAATGTCGGACATTCTACAGAAGTTAAAATCCATAGCAAATGATGCAATTGTGAAGTGGAAACTTTAAAGTAGTAAAACTACAAAAAAAGTGGCGGGCCAAAAAATTAGTGAATGTAGCCATACACAACTTTAGTTTCTGTTGTTGGGAACATGAACTTTGGAATGTATGAGGTCTTTCTGGACAATCTCCTCTCCCAATACTATTATAATATTTTGGTGCCGGCCAATTTCTCTTTCAGCAACATAACTGCTCTACTCCCACATGATTTTCATGGTCATAGTTTGACAAAATGGGTGTTCAAAAAATTGGACTGGCCTTCTCATAGATCTGATTTAAATTCCAAAGAACCCCTTTTGGAATAAATTAAAATGTAAATTATATAGCCATCTAAATTGACCACCATAACTGCCATCACTCACTTCAGCTGTGATGGATACTTGGAAGTAAATTCCGATGACCACTTATTAAAAACTAGTGAAAAGTCTCCCCAGACAAGTGCGGACTGTTATCAATGTAAAAGGGGGAGCTAACATCATATTAATATATGCCTCAGGACTTTCCGGATTTATCCCACCTAGTAGTTGGACATTTTTGGTAAAAAAATACCGTAACTGGGTCAATACAAAGTCATAATTTTTAAGAACAGATCAAAGTATCACTTGTAAGCTTGAGATTGAAATAATATTTAAAAATTTCCCTTTTGAATTTTTTAAAATACAATAGATAAGACAAATTCTAACATACCATTTCATTACTTTCATTTGTAATTTTAACTGCTAATAAACCTCTTTGTGGCATAGCATAAGAATTGTGATCAAAAAGCAAATCTTCAACAGAAGTCAAATTTCCAGGTGAAGCCTTAAAAAAATATAATTTCATTTCAGTTCACATGAATTTGATTGACGGTTTGCTTAAATAACATTTGGAAGAATTATGAAAAAGAAAAAACAGTAATACAAAAATAATTGGATAATGGATTTCCATCATTGAAAATTATCCCTAAATCCAAAATTTAGTGCAAATACCAATAGTTCAAAAATTACACTTAAAACTGCCATAAGGGGACATCAACTAGCTTCTGAGTACTTGTCAACTTTTCGAGAAATGATTGGAAACAGAAAATTTAAGTAATCTGTTTACTTTTCTTACAAATATTAATTTTGAAATAGATTTTTTATTACACCAAAAATAAAGTAATAAAAACATAAAGAGAGGATTCAATGCATTAAACTTTAAAAAAAAAAGGTTTAAAATTATTTCAATTTTTTCATTTTACTTAAGTAATATGAAATCAACATTAAAAATTATTTTAATTCAATTTAAAATAATAGATTTTTAAAAATTTATACTGTAAATAAGATGACAGTTGACAATTTGACTTTTATATATAAAAAAATCTTAACATTACATTTTAAATGGCTATAAATTTTCAATATTATCAAACAAGTTTATCAATCTTATTTCTCATAACCTGAAGAAATTAATATTAGGGTGGGTGAAAAATATTTTTTCTTTTTTGGTCAATATACCATGGAGAAGTCGCCTTTTTATGCATAGCAAAGTAAAAAAGGATAAAAACATTTCTCAAATTCAAATATTACTTTTCACTCACACACTGAACTTAGTCATAACAAGTTGCAAAATTTCACTATTTCTTTCTAATATTTTATAATTATTTAACTTAGCAATGCTGTGAGTGAGTGAATATTAGCATTGCACTATTCAGCTACTTGAGAGCTTTTAGCAACATACCTCGTAATTTTGAACCATGGTCAAGTGACGAGGATGACGCTAGTGTGAGCTAGTACCCCTTCTACTAACTTTCACCCCACACCAATGAGAGGGTGTCTGAGCCTCGACAGATTTAACATGCATTGCACACCTACACAGCGGGTCTTCAGCAGTACTAGAGGGGAACTCATAACATGCTAGCCCCGAATCTGCTACCTTGACCACTAGACTACCGCGGCCACTTACCAATGCTGTAATGTTACGGTTCAAAACATGAAATTTCGGATATGTGAAGCAGGAAAAAAAATCTTAACACTGTAAATTCAAAATATTTACACTTTCAAGAAAAAACTTAAAAACCATAAACATTTTGTGAAATTAGCAAAAATTTGTAATTTTATTTTATTTTTTTACTTTTAATAAAAAAAATCAATAAATAGTAAACACATTTTACTTTTAGAATATTTTAACACTATGTAGACTTATTATTTAAATAGTTAGTAATAAATGATTCAATATTTTTATTCAAATAACATCTCAAAATCAGTTTATGAAGGCTATTCAGGTATTGATCTTTATAAAAGTGTTATCATAATACTGTTTCTTGCTTCAGTTTCATATACTTCTCAAAATACTTCCATCTTAAGCAACATTGCACCATTTGGGTGAGATTAGGAAATCTATACCTAAGTTATTTATTACACCATTATCTTGAAGAAGAAAAGATGATCACTGAGCAATGATTTTGTCTTTTAGATTGATATTTATTTTTTGAAGTTTTTTTATTAGTGCAATATTAAAGGCATGAATGAATCATCCTCATTTTTTGAGATTAAACATTCTTCATGTGTTTTATTTGTTTGGTATCAATGTATTTTGGTTTTTAGGCCTTCAGAATTGAGCATGAAATACTTTGATGGGAGTGAGGCTTTTTGATATTTTTCTTTCAAGCCTCTTTGATAGTTAATGCATTTATTTCTTGCAAGTCCAAAGATCCTAAACTTTTAATACTTACTTCCACAAGAACAATACATATAATTCAATTAAAAGAATTTGGTGATTTTACCACAATGGCAATTACTTGAAATCAAGCATTCTCAAAACTTTAGATTTTGTTTAAAAATGCAGTTCAGAGCAATAAGACACTTATATGCCACTAAATAAAAAGGCTGAGCAGTTTCACTCTTGAAAATGACAATATTTTTTATAAATGTTTATATCAAGATAGGAATTTCTTAATTTATAACTATCTTAGCACTTATCAATTAGCTATACTATACTGGACAGTGAAACTGCAGGAATAAAAGCTCTTTCATACACTAATTTATGTTAAGACACCAGTTCAGCTATTTAGCTCTTTTACAAAACCTCAAAATATTTCTTGTTTGAGCTTAGTAAGGTTTCATATCATACTCATAAACAGCATATAAAGACATTTATGTAAGTTAATTTATGTTAATTATTGTTGTTTATGTTAATTATTATTAGGCTAAATATTACTTGGATTGAGAATTGAGCAATTAAAATTCTTTCTAGAAATAATTTCATAACATTTAGCCATTTTAACCACAATTATCTGATAACACTCTAATTTAAAGCCCTATTAAAACAAAAGTAAAAAACACTTATTGAGAAATTTATGACACTGTCATTTGTTGGCAATTTATAGAAACACAAAGTTTTTGGAGAATTGACAAATTATATCTCTATTTCCATAGAAATCTGAATATGACACATTGATTGATTGAATATTAACGTCGCACTGTTCAGCTACACGAGGGCTTTTGGCGACGGACCACGTAATTTTGAACCATGGTCAAGTGACGTGGACGACACCTGAGCTGGCACCTCCCTCTCCTAACTACCACACCACACCAACGGGAGGACGTTTCAGCTCTCGACAGATTTAACGTGCATCGCTGCCCTACACGGCGGATCTTTAGTGGTACTGGGCTCGAACCCATGACAAAGCAAGCCACGGTCCGATACCTATATCACTCGGCTACCGCGGCCACTGAATATGACACAAGTCAACTGCTAATCATGTGAAAAAGAACATGGCATTACGAACATCATGACACTATGATTTTCAGTCATTACAATATTTCTGTTTTCTTAGAAATCTAATTTCAAAGCGCATTATCTTTTAAAAGATAAATGAAAAATGTGTTTCCCATTTATTAAGGCTTGCTTATTTGATATGAATTTGAATAAATTATGAAATATTGCTTTAACATTCTGTTAAGTTTTTTAAATTAACAAGAAATATTCTGAGAATACAGCATTTTTATTTCCCCCCTGTTCCCTATATCCTAAACTTCACTTTTAAACCCCTCTTACAGTGAATTCCGCGATTTCCATGGGCAAAGCACATGTAGCACTACATAGCAAGAGCGTTAAAACAATAGTATTTCAATATAGGTAAAGTAATTACAAAAAAATTCTCAAGAAATAAAATTTCTCCATTTTTCAAAATGAGTGCACTACACAAGCAGATTTCCTTCCCACCTTTTAACTAAGCTTGAAAAAAGACAACTTTTCCAAAAAAAAAAACAGTGATAAAAAAAAAGAAAACATTTCAGCCCACTTTAACATATGTTACACAACAGTTCCTGATTAAACAATGGTTAGAGCTATATAATTGAATAAGATAAATAGAACTAATATTTACCTCCCCAACTGGCTTCCAATTACTATTTTTTCCAGTGCCAAAGTTTCTCATAACTTTCACTTTATACTGAATAATAAACAGTAAATGTCGTAACACCTCAATAAAATGACCTTTTGTCATGCTTACATAATGTAATGATTCTCCATCTGAAAATCAAAAGTTATTCAGAAATACAACTATCAGCTTCAGTATTTTTTTTAAAAAAAAAAGGGCTATATTAAACATTATTGAATGCAAAAACAAACCTGCTTCCAGTAGTTTCAACTTTACAGATGTCAATACCTTTGCTATTAATTTCGCATCAATTCCATAACAGCAATATTTATCCTATTAAAAACATATTAAATTACTTTTTACTTAGTTTACATTTAATGAATTCATAAAAAGTTATACATTTATACACCTGATGATTTAACATTGTTAAGGACAGAAAAAAAAGTTAAAAAAAAGCTTCATAATTAAACATAATTTCTGTATGTTCTAACAAATAAAAATAAATCACATTAAACCATTACAAAAATTGAACATCATGCATTTTTACAAACAAAAATTTAGTGTCTTAATTTTAATCTTTTAGATCACAAATAAAAAGCAGTTATTGATATTCTACACTTATTTACAAAATTTTACAGCCTAATAAAAATAATTATAGAAACATAAAAATCAAGTAACTCATTTATAATAAATATTGTCCAAGAATAATATAAAAAGAACATAAATGATAAAATTACACAATGAAAGCACAGAATTCAATTTTTTAAGGTTTATATAATGTTAAAATTAGTAATAATTTTTATGTACCAGATCTAAAAAAAAGTAATAAATTTAGAAACAGAAAGAATAATTCAATGGAAAACCAAGTTAGAAGGGAAAAAAATCCATCTCTAAAACAAACCAAGTACATAATTTTGATACTATCAAATAATTGTCGCACAATATGTGCATATATTCAAGAAAAATGTTGTGAAATCAAGAATTTTTTCTACATCACAAGAGAATAAATTATACAATTTGAAATAAGATTAAAATTATTATTCTTACAAAATTCTCTCGCTCTCTATATAAAGATTGTCAGACATTGTTTTGATTGACCCTTTGAGCGGCTCAGTCTCTCCTTATAAATCATTCTGAAAATGTTTACTGCTCTTTTGCAAACTTCTTTGAAAGTGCAACAGATTTTGATCTTTCCCTTTTTAAGTTCGCAAAAGGTCTAGAGGGGGTGATTTTATCACTCACACACACACAGTTCAGCCTCTTTGTTAATTTAAAACTGGGAGATCACTCATTCACAGCTGTGACGTTGCCTTGGGCGAAAAAGTGAGGTACACTTGGTTGTTCCCCTGATCTGTTTAGTCACAATAAAATCATAAGAAAATAAAGAGTAAAAAAAAAAAAACTTTAAATAAATAACGTGTTTTAAGTTGAAAAATACTTGCTTACTTTAAACAAAACAAAAATTGGTTTCTGTCATTTTTAAAAATTAAATTTTTCTTTTAAATAAACTTATTTTGGTATTATAAAATAGCCAGGAAAAAGCACCCAGTATAGATATTGTCAAACACAACAATGTAATGGAAGTCAAGTCCACAATTTGTTATAAAAATGTATGAAAAATTACAGAACTTATCTTTGTATTTGTAATTTTTATATTTTTTTCCCTGAAAACTTTAATTGCTAGAGCGGCACATGTCAAAACCGCAGGTCCCTCACTGTTTGCCCAGCTCACCCCTGCCCTAGTAAGTGAAAATGTAGTCTTGTTTGTCAAGATCATGTCATTGCAGACGGTATTTTTCATGTATTTTAGATGTTCATTTTATATTTTTTACATCAACCTGTTAAAGTCTGAATTTAAAATTACATAAAACTTTTGACATTTGTAACAATGACCATTATAATTTTTAATACTATATGAATGCATAGCCAAACTATTGCATGACTATTATTAACATATTATGTTGACCATTTAATTAATATTAAGTATAGCATAACACACAAAAATTTTATGAACTTTAAAATAAACATTTCAAAAACCACTTTAGAGATATATATACTCCTAATTTTTCATTCTGACGTTTTAAATTCTATGTAAAAATTTGTTGTACATTCATCAATTTTTTTGGCATATTTTTACTCTTAACATGCAGTTTTCAACTGAATTGTATGAAAATTTCGATATATATTAAAAAATACTACGATGGGGCTATATATTAAAAAAAGACACCATATATTAAAATTTAATATTATATTCAAACAACTGTTAGCACACATGGTAAATAATTTTTAATTGCACATGCGCGATGCACAAATGTTTTTTTTCTCTCGTGATTTCAAATGAAATTTCTAATATAAAATTCCTGGTTTTATACAGTTGAGATTAAAAAAAAATTTAATTACTTCTTCAGTTAGCCTTTAAAAAAAGATAAATGTTGAGGTATTTTGCATAAATAGATATTTTTGAATAACTTGAATTTAAAATTGATTTTTATATTTATTTATATGCATAAATGTCAACTATAAATGAGTCCGGATATTTTCAATTACTACTTATTCAAACATTCAAGTTTAAAAAAAATGTGGGAAAATTCTCATTTATGTTCTCTTTGAAATAAACTGAAATTCAAGCAAGAAGTTTCTTAACAATAAAAAACTAGATCCTGTATGTAAACTGCCTGAACACCTGGGCTTTGAAATCTAAAAAAGAAAAAAAACAAAACGAGTAGATCTAAATTAGTTTTTCCCCTCTTGTTGTTATTTTTATCAAAGAGTAAGAAAATTATTCGAATTATTTGATGCAGAAGTTTAACAATTATTCATTTTTAGTAGTTGGGATTTTAAAAGGTTTCAAATTTTAAAGAGTTCAATGTTTTATTATTTGACATCTTATAATGAAATCATGTTTTAAAAACTGAAAGCATTGATTAAGATAAGAAAAATGAAGCAATAGAATATACTTAAAAAAGTAATTTGTCCAACTATATAAAATAGCAGATTACCCTACCACGCCCAACTTGTTAAAGTTTCACATTAATATAAAACCAAAAGTGAATTATAATATATTTTATTTATATGTTGGGACTTTTCAAAACTTTTAAACTCTCAAATCAAGCTAACAAATAAACACTAATTGGGGTCTAAAGAAATTCTTCCCCAGTTTTTTTACGATTGTTCCAGGGTCCCTGCGAGCCATAAAACTTCCTGTCAGTGTCTCAATTGTATTGCTAGAACCCTCCCTAATTATCTTTCAAGATGTTAAACCTTTAAAGGGGGAGGGGGGAAGGATTTTGGAAAAATACATCTCGCACACTTTTGAAGTTCTTTCTTGAAGTCAAGAATGTAAGTTTGGTGCATTTACGAAGCATCTTTGGCTGGCAGGATTTTTCATGCATAATGCTTATAGGGTTAAATTCCTTCAGTTGCCTTAGCAATTTAGTTTTAATATAAAAATCTGTAACTGAACATCTAAACATAATTCAAACTGCGCAAACAATATTACAGCAAAGTATGTAAAAACATTTCATGCTTCCTGTCTTCTTTATTCAATATAAAGAACCAAATATTAAAAACTCCCAAAACTTCTGCATCAATAGTTTAGAGGATCTTAGCCATATTTCATTGATTGGTTGCCACTCTAAAACATACAACTTAACCCTCTAACCGGATAGCACGGAAAATTCCGTCAGTGTAAAGATGCTTGAAAATGGACTGCACTGATTTTCTGCCTTCAAGTAACATTTTCAAAAGCGGATTACCGCACTTTTCTGAAATCCTTTCCCCCTTTTAAGGTTTAACATCTTGAAAGATAATGAAGGACGGAGGAAGCAAAACAGCAGGAGTTTTATGGCTCGCAGGGAACCCCTTGTTTTGACCCTGGGGCAATCCTAAAAAATCGGGGAGAAATTTCTTTAGAACCCAAGAAGTGTTTGTTTGCTAGCTTGTATTTTAAAAGTTTTCAAAAGTCCCAATGCATAAGTAAAATATGTTACAATTCCCTTTTGGTTTCATATTAATTTCAAACTGTAACAAGTTGGGGCGTGTCAGGGCAATCTGCTATTTTATATAGTTAGACAAATTATCTTTTTTAAGTATATTCTTTCGCTTCATTTTTTTTTATCTTAATCAATGCTTTCAGTTTTTTGAAACATGATTATTTCATTATAAGATGCCCCCCAAAAAAAATAATAAAACACCAAACACTTTAAAATTTAAAATCTTTTCAACTTTCCAACCACTAAAAATGAATAAATTTAAACTTCATCAGATAATTTGAAAAATTTTCTTACACTTTGATAAAAATAATAACAAAAAAAAAGAAAAACTAGTTAAGATCTATTAATTTTTTTTTAGATTTCAAAGCCCAAGTGTTCAGGGAAGTTTACGTACAGTGCCTAGTTATATATTGTTAAAATGCACCGAATTATATTTGAATTTTAAGTGCTTGAACTTCAGTTTACATCAAAGACAACATGAAAGATTTTCCCACATTTTTTATAACTTGAATGTTTGAATAAATGGTAATCAAAAATATACGGAAACATTTACAGTAGACATTTATGCAAATAAATAAACATAAAAATCAATTTTAAATTCGAGCTATTCAAAAACATTCGAATTAATCTTCAAAAATGTCTATTTATGCAAAATACCTCAACATTTATCTTTTTTCAAGGCTAACTGAATAAGTAATTAAAATCTGGATATTTTTGAAATCTCGACCATATAAAGCTAGAAATTTTATGTTAGAAATTCCATTTGAAATTTCGAAAAAAAAAATGTATCGCAAAGTTAAAAATTATTTACCATAAGTTCCAGCAACTCTTTGAGTATAATATAAATTTCAAATTTTTATTACATAGCTTCTTTGGTATTTTTAAATATATTTTGAAGATTTCATACAATTCAGTTGAAAAATGCATGCTAAGAGCAAAAAAATATACTAAAAAAACCGAGGAATATACAATAAAGTTTTACATAGAAGCAAAACTGAGAAGCTAAAGGGTAGGAATGAAAAATTTTGAGTATATCTGAAGTAGTTTTCAAAATATTTATTTTAAAGTTCAGAAAATTTGTGTGCGTTATGTTATACTTAATATTAATTAAATGGTTAAAATAATATGTTAATAACAGTCATGTAATCGTGTGATGACACATTCATATACTAATAAAAATTATAATGGTCATTGATGGGAATGTCAAGAATTTTGTGTAATTTTAAATTCAGACATTAAGATATTGATGTAGAAAATATAAAACGACCATCTAAAATACATGAAAAATAAAGTCTGCTATAAAATGATCTTGACAAACAAAATCCGGCATTTTCACTTACTATGGCAGAGCCGGCTTAGTCAGGGGCGATCTGGAAAATGAGAGAGAGAACCGCAGTTTTGATGGATGCCGCTCTAGCTTTTAAAGTTCCCAGGAAAAATTATATATATATATAAATTACAAATGCAAAAATAAATCTTGTAATGTTCCATACATTTTTATAACAACGAATTGTGGAATTGGCTTCCAATACATTGTTGTTTTTGACAATATGTAAGGTAACCAACCCTACTTTAGATAGATTTGTACTACTTTTTTGTAACCGTATTCCTTTTAAAATTAATTCGTGCAGCCGGAATACACCTTTTGCACCCTTAAAAATTTATGTAAACTATAACGTTTAATTTTAATTTATGCAACTTGTGAAATGTTCATAATTAACCATTTCCATCTAAACAGTTTACATGAAGAAAAAAAGTTTGGACTCCCTCATTCATTAGGTATTTATATAAGATTCTAACATTAAATTTTATTTTTCACCGAATAGGATTGAGTAGTAGTGTATAGTGCTTCCACACCACAGGTCTGGGGTTCTATTAACGGGCTGCGCAAGGTCGACTCTGCCTTTCATCCCCGCTACATTGGGTCGATAAATGAGTACCAAGCTTGCTTAGGGTCTTAAACACTGAAGGTCTCTCTTCAGACAGACCACCAAATCGGGACATCTGTTCATGCACCTCAGCGTCCAATGGTCACGTGTATTATGATGGGCACAGTAGTTCCTGGCCCTCATGGATTGTTGTGCCTCTGAGTTTGAGTTTTAAGTTTGAGGATTATCTCACTTTGGGGATACCCCTTAGATAAACATGTATTTCCACTCATTTGCAATTAAACATTTTTTCTTTCAATTACGTTTATTTCAGAAGGAAGTTTGATTTTCAAATGTATTTGCTTAATAACATGTATATTTGTGTATTATATTAAAAATTTGATCAATCCAAAATTACATGTTTTTAGCTCCTCTAAAAAGCTTTTAGGATTTTACAACTGATCTTACAATCCATATACGTTTTATAGTAGTATATTTAAAAATGATAAAGACATTTTTACGAGTGTGTGAGCTGTTATGCCTCGTTTATAAATATAAAAAATTGCATTCAGCTACAGTTTTTAAAATGTACAGAAATAAGTGGAGAAATAGGATACTTACATATTATGAATATTTTTGACTGTAGTAAGATATATTTTATATATATATATATATATATATATTTCAGTTTCTTTACAATTTGAATAGAAGTTGTAAGCCATTTTGCAAATAGTTTGATATTGAGTATAATTCCATAGGCTGTTTAATATTGTAAAGTGTTTTACTTTGATACTAGCACACATTAAAATAAGGCTCATTTGCAGTTATATGATCAGCTTCAGTGATATTTAAATTTTCAAAAATAGTCTACACGTACGAAAACATTCTTTCACAACCGCACACCACATCTCTCTCTCTCTCTCTCTCTCTCATACTATATCTTCCCTACAGCAGGAAATATTTGTGTATACTGAAAAATTTAATACTGGATACATTTCCAAGTGTTAAATTTGTTTTTAAAATTTAGTATGAATACATTGTGGAACTGTTAGTTAACTTCACTGAACAAAATTGTTTTAAGTGTACTGTATTGAAAGACAAAATTAATTAGGGAGAACTTTTTTCACAATAGAATTTATAATGACTGAATTGTGTGAAAATGTAGTTATCCATGTGTGACATTTTTCCTTGTAATAAAAGAAACAGAAAGATAAGAAATTTAACTTGAGTAGAAAATGGTTAGAAGTACTGTCATGCGCATTTGAAGAAGTATATCCCCCATTAAAATTAAAAATTATTGACTGAATGTGTGTTATGTCCATCACAAATGCCGATGTATAAAAGGAATTTTTATTTAATACAAGTTCGAAAAAGAGAACACTAGGAAGGAAAATTTAAATTTTTTCCGAAAAATATTCAGTTAACATAAAAATATATTTTATATGATTTTAATTAAAATAAATTAAAAGTATTGAAATTCTTTTTATGCTATTTTAAATTAAAAATATAACTGAATAGAGAAAAATCGGTTTTATTTCATAAATATAATCATCGTATGTAATATTTATTGTGTTATTGTTTAAAAATGAGATAGGGCCTTTGCTCTTTTTACCTTATTACTTTTTTAAGAAACAGGAAAGTGAGCGCATTTTCTTACTCTCATATTCAAAAATGAATAAAGGATGCTTTTTTCTGGTTCAAATCGCAATAGCAAAAAAAAATATTTTTTTTTTTAATTTTTAAAAAATGACAGAAAAATAAATTTTCTTTGAAGAAAATATAATTATTTTTCAACTTCTAACATACTATTTATTTCATTTTTTCCTCTTTTTTTTACCTTTCATTTTGTTTATTTTACTGTGACTGAACATATAGGAGAAAGAAACACCGAATTCCACTACGCTTTCAAAGAAGATTGCCCAAGGCAACTTAACAGCTAGCTGTAAACGATTGATCTCTTGGTTTTTACTTTACAAAGGGACCGAACTGGGTCGTAAAATTGTCCCCATTTGACCTCCCAAGTTCTAAAAGGGGGAAAGGAAAGAAGTCTGTTGCATTTTTGAAGGGAATCGCAAAATAAGAGTTAAACGCTTTCGGAATAACTTTTCAGGAGGAAGGTATCCAGTTAGAGGGTTAAGCAATTGCTTCTATGAAAAGAGTATTACCTAAATTTTAAATAGGTGTTTCTTTTAATTATGACAAAATTTTTAGAATTACTTTCACATAGGTGAAGTATATGACTCTGTTCCTTCTACCTTAATTGAATCGTATTTAAATTTAAATACTGAAGATTATGATTGAAAGTTTTTAATGTAAAGGAATTTTTTTTTAAAAAAAAATGTCTGCACATTGCACCAAAATTTTCTCGTCGGTACTATTAAAAACAATTATTTGACAATGCACTAAATTTAGTAGTATACATACTGTTACAAGTTGAACAAAGAAACATTTCTAGTAATGGATTTTTAGGAACACAGAAATAGATTATTTTCAAGAAATGACAAGAAAGTCAGAACAAGTTTGACTCTTGTATTGAATTTACAACTAAACAAAATTAATCTGCTTATATAACAAAATCAAAAAGTGATCTGTACTTACGTTTCTTTCAAATATGCGGCATGTGCCATTTACCTGAAATATAACATTTTTAAAAATTAGCCATCAAATAATACACATACTTAAAAATTGCTTATTGTAAAAAAATTACAACATAACAATGCTAAAGTGAACAAAACTGCATATTACCACTAATATATTAAATAAATTATAACTTTATGCACTATTTGTAAAAAGTATGCTTTGGTTCACTTAAAACTTCAAGAACAAAATGAATTTGAAACATATTTTATTTTCATTTTCTTTATACCAAAGTTAAGTTAATTTGTTTATTACTAGTTCCATCAGTGGCACACACAAGGGAGGGGTCCTGGGGTCGAACCCCCCAAAGCCCTGGATTTTTTCCCCGATTGATTATAATTCTAAGTATATAGTATGTAAAATTTAATTACTTGTTATTAATGATTATTTTTATTAATTAATGCTAATTATTTATTCAAAAATTAGTTTTTTACTGTGTTTTTCTCCCGAAAATCGACAAAATCAAAAGGAGCATGATACAAGAATGGGGAACTTTCAACCCCGGACCCCACCCTTGAAAAATTCCTGTGTGCGCTACTGAGTTCCATCATGTACATATATACTTAAAGAGAAAATTAAAGTTTGATGAAATGATGCTTTTATTCATTGTTAAATGAAGGTATAAGATACTATCAAATTCATTAAAACTTACATACAGATAGCTTCTCAGCTTATTTTAAATCACTAATTTTTCCTTGAAGCACTGTATACATTACTTTAACCAATAATTTAGTGATAAGAGAATATATTATTTATAATAATAAATATTACTCACTTGAGTTAAATTATTATAATAAGAAATAAATTCTGCAGCTAAACTCTCTGACATGCTTTACTACCTGAAATTAGATGGAAATACATTATACCACCAAAAAACATTTTGAAAAGTAACCATGTCAAGCATTTCAATAGAGCTTAAAAAAAAGAGAAAAAAATCAATATGAATATAATTTAAATATATTTATGCAATTTTTACTAAGGATATTCAAAAAAGTATTACAACTAGATAGATAAAAAACAAACCATGATTAAACAAAAACACCTAATTCAAGCAAATAACAAAGAAATTGTGAAAACTTATAGCAAGACATAATAAAACTTAGTGGAATATAATTTTACTTTAATTTTAAATGAATATTATGAATAATACAAGTTAAGATTCATATGAATCTTTTAAATGGTCTCATTTTAAACTGGTATGCAGGTTTCATTTTAAGTCTTAAAAAAAGACACACTCAAGAGCCAAAACAATATGACCACCCCTACATTTTGCAATGAACTCGCCTGGATGATGTGGAAGGCACGTGATCAGGTGGAAGTGGTATTTAACTGCTGCTGGAGAGTCTGAAGAATCATTCTTTCACTTATTACTGTGTGTGATGGGAAAGGCTGTGGATCTAAGCGACTTTGATAGAGGGCAGATTGTAATGGCTCGAAGGCTCGGAACAAGTATTTCCGAAACTGCACGACTTGTGGGTTGCTCACGATCTACAGTTGTTAGTACTTATGCAAAGTGGATGAATGACGGTGAAACCAGCAGTAGATGACATGGTGTTGGTCGTCTACACGCTGTCAAAGAAAAAGGTCATCGGAGACTGTCTCGCATGGTGAAGCAAAACCGGAGCCAGACAGTGGCTCAGTTGACAGCCCAATACAATGCACGACCAAGTAAAATAGTACTGGAGCACACTGTTGGATATGGGGCTATGCAGCAAAGGTCCCACTCATGTGCCTTTGCTGACTAAGCGGCATCGCCAACTGCGTTTGCGTTGGGGCCCGGTATCATCGCGACTGGTCCATGTATCAATGGGAGAGAGTTGCCTGATCAGATAAATCACGGTTTGTCATTCATCACAGGATGGTCATATCAGGATACGCCGTCTTCCAGGCGAACAGTTGCTCCCTCAATGTACAGTAGGTCATACACAGGCCGGTGAGTGTATAGGACAAAGAAAAGATATGTCTTCTAAAAAGATCGAAATTTATTCAATACAAAATAAAATTTTATATCTTATAACTAAGTCTTAGCACAGTAGTTTTCAATATAAAATATTTAAAAAAAAATGAAAAGAATTTTTTTGCACACACATTATATATGTACATGGAAAATTAAACCCCTAAAATTTCAACTAAAAGAAATATTATTATTCTAAAAAATAAATAATTACATAGTGTTATTTAATTGTACCTTTGAATAAGAAATTATAAGTTTTTATGTTAGCATAAAAGCTTTCTTTTTTCAATAAACCTTATAACTTATTTTGCTACAAAAGTTCAAATTTCTCAAATGTGTTATATATAACTTACAAATTTTTAAAAAAAATCTCTGTACTTGATTATATAAAAACTTAACTACCGTATTTTCCTGTATATAATCCGCGGATTATGTGTTAAAAAAGTTTCAAATTTCGTTGTGCGTATTATACGCCACCGCGGATTATCTGAGAAAAAACATTCTCCATCAGAAAAGCGAACAATAAAGTTTGGAAGAAATGCTGTTTATGTTTTATAAAATAAATAACAGATGGCGCTTTCATGACTCGGATGACGTATTTCAGCTATAACCAGTTTTTATCCAATTACATTCAAAAACGAATTCGATTCCTCGGAAGGAAAAAAGTTATTAGTCGCTGGCGCCATTTCCAATTTTCTCTCTTGACTAGAGCTATTAAGTCCTTCGAAAGTTTTCATCAAGTTGAAGCAAAAGTGTTAAGTTACACTACAAACTTAAAAGGCTACCAAAATCGGGAAGCTGCAAGGTTTTTCAACGTTGACGAATTGAATATTCGTTTGTGGAAAAAAAACAAGACAACTTCGAAAATTGTGATTGACGTTAAAGTACCGATCATTTTGGTAAACCTCACTGGCCAGAATTAGAGGAAGAAATAAATAAAAGGATTTTAAAAGAAAGAGACAGTGGGAAGCAGTCTCGATCTAAATTTTTTTGCTGTTAACTTGCTAAATTAAAAAAAAAAAAGAAAGATTTTTCCGCATGGAATGTTTTGTTTAACAACTCAAAACATAGATGGCAGTAGCAAAGGATTTTTTTGTTTTATTGAGATTATCGTAAAAAATATTATCATACATATTTGAAAAGACATTTCGTAATAATTTTTTTTTCCTGTACAATTTCTTACTTCTATTTTCAATTATATTGTGTATTTTTTGTCTTTATGACATTCATTATCGGCAGTTTATATTTTGGATTATTCGGCCTAAAAACTGCCGCGGATTATACGTTTTTTTTTTTTTACTCGAAAAAAAGGCTTTGCGGATAATACGCCGCTGCGGATTATATACAGGAAAATACAGTATTTAATTTTTAAATATTTATTATTTCCTTTTAATTATATCATACAAATCACATTCTTAGGGCCCAGAGAACTTTCCAAATGAGACATCAATTATGAATACATTATTAATTTTTTCATCAATGTATTAATGTGTTTTCAAGATGAGGAAAAATTTGCTTTATAAATTCCAACAAAAAATCTACTTTTAATAAACATAAAAAAACAGCATTAAGTTCAGACAAAAAAAAATCAATCAAAATAAAACTGAAAGAAACACATCTTAACCATTGCATTAACTGATATTAATTTTCAATTAGTACTTGCAATGACAAAGCACGAGAATCCTTTGATTGCATTCAAACATTTAATATTAAATAGAAAAAAATACCAATAAAAAAAAATTAAGACTGATAATTTTTTTTCCCTTAAAAAATAACTGAAATCTTATTTCAAATCCATAAAAAGATATGTTAACTTCCTCCAATAACTAAGAAAAATTTCAAAACATGATATTTGTAAGAATTCGGATGCATTAATATCGTTGGGTGGATGACTTGAGTACCCAGCTCTTTCGAGCTACAACCTTATATCAGTAGGTGTGATTGACTTTTGCCCTTTGTTCAAGGGATACATTAATAAATAGTTTGATATTGCAATCAAATTAACTATGATTAGCTGAAAAGCAAACTTAATATATATACTTAATAAAAAGATAATTATTAATATATATACTGTTATAAAATTAATCTTAACAGTTTACTCTTAATTCAAAAGTAACCACCACAAAAACCCCTCAAAGCAATTTAAAAAACATAAAATAAATTAATCTAATTTCTTATCTTATTTACAAATTCCATCCAATATTCTTCATAGAAATGAATTAGTGAACTCAGGATTAAAAATTACAAAAGGTTAATTTGTCTGTACATTATAAAATGGTAAAAGACAAATAAAACTACATTTAAATTAATTAATTCAAACCAAGTTTAAATGATAAATATTAGGAATTAAACAATGTTTACCAAGACAAAAATTGATCAGAAATCATAATTGTTTTAAGTTCAAATTCAATTCTGAAATTGTAGCCCTTAATAAGTAATGCAAAAAAAAATGAAGCATTGTTTTTACATTATAATGCTCAATTATTTTATTAACTATAAAAGTGAAATATACACCAGGTAATATATTTGGATATCAAATACATCTTTAAAACAATTTTAACCATGTTTTACATTTAAATTGAAAACACTTCAATGAAGTATTCAGACAAGAAAAACTTCAATAAAAAATCTAATAAAAGTCTTTACATTAAAGCTTTACTTTATAATTAGTAGTTTATAAGTTATATTGCTTGAGCTTTCTTAACACAAGATCAAAGTATATTTAAATTTCTCAAAAAATTAGGTTAATAATAATAGGATACAATACAAGTAAAAAAAAAGCAGATATACAAAATCAACATTTGAAGGAAAAATTAAATTCTTAAAGTAATATAATTAAATTACTATCCATAAATATCTCCTAAGACTTAAGAGCACAAGTACTCCTTTCAAACTTACATAAAAAAATTTCAAAGTCCATTTTAGGGCATATTTTTTTTAAAAGAAATTCACATGACTTTACAAATACAGCAAGATATAAATTAATTTAATTTGATATAGGAAAAAAGTTAACTTTCTTTTTTTTAATACGTTACAAAAAGAAAAATAAGTTCTCAAGAAGAAATAAACTAATTTTAAAATTAATACATAACTAAAAATTTGTACAAAAAATAATTACAATTTAAGTTGGATGTGTTACGGCTTCCAACAAGTGTTTATTGATGTTGCACTTAAAGCAACACAAGGGGTATTGGCAATGGACCTCATACTTTTAAACGATGATCAAGTGACGAGGACGACATCTGAGCTGGCACCCCCTCTCCCAACTTCCACACCATGCCGACATAAGGATTTTGAGCAATGGCAGATTTAACATGCATCAGCCCCTCTAAACAGTGGGTCTACATCAGGCCTCGAACCTACAACTACAATGTCAGACACAAGTTTGTGTCCATGACCACAAGGGTACAAAAAATGTTTTACAATCAAAATTCTAATGGGTCTAGCTTAATATTTATCAAGATTTTATTCCTTTCATACACAATCAAAAGAATAAAAGATTTTCCAACTGTGCAAGAAAAACAGCGTACATGTTTAAGCAATAAAAAGTTCAAAGTATTAATTAATGTATGGGGAAAATAGAAACAATACAGTTCGATTTTTTTTGTAAAACTCCCAAGGCATAAGCAAGCAAAGATTTGGAACATTTTACTCTACAGAAACAAATGAATCAGGCTACTCAAACTATTCAAAATACACAAGTAATTTGAAACAGATATAAATAACAAATAAAACTTTTACCAATATAAAGCAAAAAAATCTATAAAATTTAAAACAAGCAAATTTAATAAGAATTTTAATTTGGATATAAAGCAAACGATTAAGCGCGCCTTAACACCACTAAAGTACAAAAAAAAAGGTCCAGTTAAGTTGAGTTGTCATATCTCGATTCCCTTCATTATTTTAATTGATTGATATCACACAGTAAAAGAAGAAATCACACTGGTGAGGAAATCAAAGAAGTATTTGCTTATTTCCGAGTTGACAACTATTTTCTTGAAGCCATATGAGTTTGAATTCAAGTCTCTTTTCTTCCGTTCAGAATAAAATTTTTTCCCCCTTCAGGGTACAACAATATTTTTAGGTCTTGTTTGAAAAAGGACTCAAACTCAGTTGTCCAAGGCTTTTTCTAGTCAAAGATATAGAGCAATCCATATTTATAAATTATTTAATGATGGAGAAGGAATAGTAAAACTAATTAAAGGGATAATAAACTTTATCAAGAGACACACAGAAAGAATTCTATTAAATCAAAACTATCGTTACATCATGTGTAGCAACAGCGCAGTCGAGAACCGTTCCCCGTGACATTTGTGTACACGAAACGAAGAATAAAAAGGCTTAGCGTCACAAAAGATTTTTTTTTATTCAACCCACTATAAAATCTGACGTATAACGTGCACCTATACTTTCAAGCTGCATTTTTTTTAAATTTTAGGTATATTCATCGTATAACGTGCACCCCCATTTTTAAGAAGAAACTTGAAATGTACATGTGTAATTCTATTATGTTTTCGAGTCATTTATTCGAGATATTATATTAAGCATTTGAAAAATATAGTATACTTCTAGAACTATGTTTTGTTTTTGACAAGTATAAATAAACATTGCATTTTTCACATGTTTTCAACCTACTTTCGAAGTTTTCAAATCTGCACTTGTAAGGCCTTGCAATATCATCAATACATCGAAAATGGCTATACATGTCAAGCCTTTTATCCTGGAATGGCCAGGATAAAAGCCATGACATGTATAACAGGTGTATTATAACACTTCGATCTTTTTTTGTGAGTGGAATTAAAACACATTACACAACACTGTTATCTAAATCAGTTAAAATACTTTTGTTGGTAGGTGGAGAGGCTGATAATGCTTCAACTATCTCTAACTTAAATTTTAAGCGATCCACTTTGATTTGTGGAGGCACTTTATTCGATATTGCATCTTACTTGCACATAAACCAAGAATTTGTAACAGCTAAAACAATGAAATGAATGGGTTTTAAGAGACTTATGGTAAAAAATGATCCAAATTTGTCTTTCTATTTCAAGTATTTCCATGTTTTTCTTCATCGCTCTCTTATGAACTTGATTCTCCTTCCAGTATACGTGATTCATATGTTTTTTTCGTAGCATTGTCATCATCCGAGAGATCACTAAATTCTGATCTAAGAGTTCAATCTGATTTATTCATCAATCGTAAAATTTCTTCTCCTTTTAGAGACCTGAAAAAGTTTTGGGTTAAAAGTTAGCACAGTAATCCCTGAAAAATAATAAAATGTATCAGAAAATTTTATTATTTAAAAAAAATTAAATATTTAAACCTCGCTATACTAACTCCCACCGGAAAACCCAGATTTGGGGGGGCAGGGGGGAGAGATATGGATGCAGATATCTGTGTAAAGGGTGAAAATGCTTTAATTACAAAGAAGAGCCAGAGAAAGAAAAAAGGAACTAGTCCATGGCAACCTCAAAGAAATATTGTTTTAATAATATGACAATATGCCACGTTGCGTGGTTAGACATTCTTCACTACAACATGGTTGAATGAAATAATAAATTTTTATTAACTTTAAAGATAAAAGATTAAATGAGCAATTAAGAGGTAAGCTTCCAAAAACTACAACGCATGGTGAACCAGGCACGCTACAAGAATAACAGATCAATTCAGTTCAGTTTTGGAGTCGTTTTGTTGAGCTGTAAGGTCGCTGCTCACTCTATTTTTTAATGTCAGTGGTGAATTCCGAGTGAAATAAGGGGAATAGATACAGGCTAGAGCTCGGAATTTATGTTTAAGGTGTAGTATGTGGGGTTTAAAAGTTAAATTTTCGTTGAGGATGACTCCTAAGTATTTTACGGATTTGGACCATGGAACCGGGTGATTCTGGATGTGGATTGGCGGTGGTTTTCTTGTGCCGTGTCCTGTGGAGAAGAAGACTGCTTCTGTTTTCGTTGGAACCAAATAATAAAGACGGGACGAGTCTACTGACGTGCAGGTAAAAGGAGAACGTTACCTAGAAGTAGGGAATGGGTAAGGATTTGGGTCTGGGATACATATTTGTCCAACACAGCCGGCGGACCGACCTTGGCAGCCAGAAACAGTTGGATGGGGAAGGAGGAATGAAACGTTTCGAGGAACGAGGATGGAATTTTTTCTTTTTTATTTGTTGAATCCGTTGGTAGAAACTGTTTCTTGTTTTGTAATGCCTGTTTACTTTGGTTTAAAACGAAGGTAAGACGTTCGCTGTGCTCTGTGAGGCATGCGATGCGTGGAAGGGGGGGGGAGAAAGGCAGGTTTCTGAAATAATTCTGCGTATTGATTGTGGGGTTGCTATGGTACGGAATGGAGGAATGAACATTTGTTGATAAATTTGCTATTAGAGTGTGTGTGGGGGCGATGGGTTCTCAATACGAAGTTCTTCATGGAGTACTGCTCTAGGGAAGTAGATGGGAGTTCTGGCTTTTTCATGAAGTACCTTGTTTTGGAGTTGGGAGAAATTTTTATTACACCAAAATAGAAGCAGGTCGAAATGGCAAGCTCCATGCGCCATTCTGACGTCTGATGAATTAAGGTATCCATCTTCGTTCGCAACCGTGATTTTAAAAAAGCGCATAAATGGATAATCTGTATGATATTTACTGTTACTTAGATTAGAATACATGTATATAATTGTTTTAAGGACATTATGACACAAAAAATTATTTAAATACAATATTTCAGCAAAAAATTAACTTAGAATTACCTTTTTTCAAAACGTTCTCCTTTTATAAAAAATGCTTCAATAATAATATTTTGCTTGTATAAAGTAAAGACTTCTCTCTCTCTCCAAAGAGTTTGAACTAGGAATTTTGAAAAATTCACATTATTTTCATAGTTACCACCCATTGAAATAATTATCGGCGTTTTTAGCTCAAAATTTCTTCCCTCTGTTGCAGTACAATACGGATAAATCTACTTTTAAGTCATATATTTCAAAAATTCTAGTTCAGCCTCTGTATAGAGGTCTGAGCTATAGACAGGCAAATTATTATTATAACTGAAGCATTTTTCACAAAAGGAGAATATTTTGAAAATTGGTCATTCTGTGTTCATTTTTTGTCGAAGTATTGTACTTAAATAATTTTTTATATATTGTAATAATATTCTTTAAACCAGTGTTTCTCAAAGTGTGGGGCGCGCCCCCCTGGGGGGCGCGATAACCCTGCAAGGGGGGCGCGAGCATATCGAAAATTTAATGATTTTTTTTAAAAAAATAACCGGAAAGAAGTGAAACAAAATACTTTTTCCATAATAAAAGAAATACACAACGACACTGATATAATTTATGTTTATCATCTGGCGTTCTTCTGTTTTAACATAAAATATTACTCGTTAAAAGAAAAAACGAAACTCAGACCCTGAGAAAAATTCTAAGATAAACATTTCATCACTTTAATTATTATTGAAATACTGTATATTAGTTGTAGAAAGAAAAGGAAGACATGATTCACTTTTCATCCAGGCAGCATAATAAATTTGCTAGTCATTTATTTGATTGACCTTCAAACTTACTGGTAGTGTTTCTACATTAGTTTCATCCCATCTTTTATGTATTTGTTTTTCGCATAGGGAAATTGTAAATAATGAAGAGTTTTACGATATTTGGAAAGAATTGATTGATTTTTGAAGGATTATTTGGCTAAGATTTATTTTTACGAGTAATCTGAAACATATAAAGCATAGTGAGAAACGTCATAATACTTTTAGAGCATCCGTATTTTTTTCTGAATACACTTATAACCAGGCAGCGGTGGCATCTGTGATCTGTATTGAAGGAAGTTGAAACTGATGCATATTATTCATGATTGAGAAACACGATGAACATGAAACGAAAGGAAAATTTTCAATGGCTTCCTAAAGAACTCCATCAACTGAAATATGAAGCCATAAGTGCCACAAGGTTCAGTTCGACTTGTCAAAAAGACACAAGAAAGAAAAAGTTCAACTTGTTATTTGTTGATCACCAAAGGTGTTACGAGTTCGAGCCCAGTACCACTAAAGACCCGTCGTGAAAGGGAGAGCTGCACGTTAAATTTGTAAAGAGCTCAAACGTCCTCTTGTTGGAATGGTGTGGTAGTTAAGAGGCCAGCTCAAGTATCGTCCTCGTCAACCATGGTTCAAAATTACGAGGTCCGTCTCTAAAAGCCCTCGTGTAGCTGAACAGTGCGACGTTAATATTCACTCACTCGATCATGAATGCTCATTAAAACTACAATTACTTGAACAAAATATGACAGCTTTGCCAGCAAGAAACATTTCTGTAATATTAGTGAAAAGTATCTTTGCTTTTCGTCCTTTATTAAGGTCTATCACTTGTCAATCATTTTAGTTCAGTTTTATTGGACTTTTTCTCAAATCATCAAAGAAAGATTGAACATTCTTTGAAATCCGGTAAGTATACTTTCTCTTAATTAAATTATTCACTGGAATTCCAATTTGTATCGTGTAGAGTAAAAATAGTTATAAATAAATGATTGGGGTGACTGAGTTCTCCCGCACTACCATCAGCCTTAGTATCGAGTGCGTGCCTGCTCCCGGGTTAAAACATTTTGAAGTCTTCTCGCTTTAAATATTAAAAAGTAACACAATTATTCTTCATAGGAATTTTATATTCTTTTTCATTACTTAACATTAATTCTAAATGCTAATTCCGTGATTCTTAAAATTACAGTTCTTTTAAACAGTTATTTACAATTATAGCATTTATCTAAAAAAAATCATTTTACATTTTTGTATACAATGTCGTGCACGCAGTTTTACTCTCCTTACAGTTTAGCTATTATATCAAGAATAATGTTATATTTTTTTATAAAAAATTAACTCGTGCGAAGAGCCGGTGTTTCAGCCAGTATACGTTTAAGGTATCAGTACTGAAGAAGGTATTTTAGAAATAATTTCTTAACACTAAATTAAGAACAAGTTTAATAATTATCAGTGACTTCCACATGGTCTTGTCTTGTAGAGCAAAGTTTTTCAAAGAAAGGTTTAATATCAGATATTGACACTGAGTTATTTTTCTTTATTTAGCTGAGATCTATATTTTGTCTTCAAAGCAGCCACCGCAGAAAATCCTGTTTAACATAGGTAGGATTTTCAAAATGGTAATAGTATACGAAGTGCTTTTGTTTTCAGTGCAGAAATTATGATTGAAAATTGAATCGCCAGTATTGAAAGTTTGAGAAACACTGGTGTACTATAAAAATAATTATAAAAAAAGGATTGGGGTGACTAAATAACCCCGCTGGACCATTAGTATCGAGTGCGCGCCTGCTCCAGGGTTAAAACATGTTGAAGTCTTTTCGCTTTAAATATTAAAAATAATACAATTATTCTTCATCTGAATTTTATATTATTGTTCATTATTCAACATCAATTCTAAATGATAATTCTGTAAGGCTTAAAATTATAGTTCGCTTTAAACTAATTATACTTTGAGCAATCATTTAAAAAAATCATTTTACATTTTTGTAAACATTGTCGCGCACTTGGCTTTACTCTCCTTAAAATTCAGCGATTATTTCAATAATGTTTTATTTTCTTATAAATGAACTCGTGCAAGCGGGGTACTTCAGCCGGTATACTTTTAATGTATCAGTACTCCATAGTAGTTTATAACTAACTAATTAATACTAAATTAAGAACAAGTTTAATAAGTATTAACGGCTTCCATGGGCTTGTCTTGCAAAGCAAAGTTTTTATAAGGAATGCTTATGATTAGAAATTGACCCTCTGAGTTCTTTTTCTATATTTAGCAGATATCTATATTTTGTCTTCTAAGCAGCCACCGTATTTTGCAATAAGTCCAATTTAAAAATTAGAGAAAGGAAAAATAACACACATAATAATTATCCTATTATTTTATTTATTTTTTGCTTAAAAGTAGTATACAAAATTTAATACTTATGTTACTAATTTGTATGGTTTATAATTAAGATCGCCTTTTGTAGCTTTAGCATCAAAGTTCATTATTATTGCATTCAGTGCATTATTAATGTATAAGGGGGGCGCGATAAAAATTGTGATCGAAAAGGGGGGCGCCAGTATTGAAAGTTTGAGAAGCACTGCTTTAAACTCAATTTCATATACGTTTTCTATTCTAAGTGACACTAAATATCATAAATATTACTCATTCATAAGTTTTTACAAAATCACTGTTCCGAACGTAGTCGGATACCTTAAAAGGAAAAAAGCCCTTTTTATATTCGATGTAA
The DNA here is from genome assembly GCA_019973935.1 of Trichonephila clavipes. Taxonomy (NCBI): domain Eukaryota; kingdom Metazoa; phylum Arthropoda; class Arachnida; order Araneae; family Nephilidae; genus Trichonephila; species Trichonephila clavipes. The sequence goes on from BMAU01018765.1 coordinate 622,645, forward strand.
AATTTTTAGGTTATTTTGTATAGTATGTTTAAAAATTTCGTGCATAGGAGAAGTTAAAGAAAAAAAAAAATGGCTATTTTTTAAAAGAAAATCAATTCACTTAACCATTTTAAAATAAAAAAGAAAGCGTGTATCAGTGTGAACATGCGTTAGAACTTAACTTCTTTGGTTTATATGTATTGAATTGTATAATAAAGTTTTATTTTGAAGTAATCTAATATATAATTAACAATTTATATTATTATCATTATTATTTCAAACTGTATTTTAAAAAAATAATTAGGATGGAAAAGGTTTAAGTATGGACAAAATTTTCATTTTCAATACGTAATACTAAAAAGAATTTTATTGTATGTATTTTGAGAAAAGTATCATCATTATTAGTCTACTTCCATTATGCTTATGGGTGCTTCAGTACATACTTTTGTTATAAAAGGCTTGTGGTAACTAAAGTAAGAAATGTAGGTTTTGCACTCAATATCGCTTAAGTATCTCGAAAAGATTGCATTAATCGTAGTATTTGATTTTGTCGTTGATATGATTCTGTTGTTTTGTAGAGATAAGGTGAAACTGTCTTTTAAAAATTCAATCAATTGTAGAGATTTGTCTAAAGCAAAATTGACATTAAAATCTACACTTAAAATCATAGGTATTTTATCATAATTTTTATTAAGTAAAGCAGAACCTCTTGATGTGTATGGTAATAATGATCGAGATGAAGGAACTCGATAAAGTCATCCACCTTTTTGTTCGGAATAATATATATTGCTACAATTATAATTTTTTGTCCATTATCTATTCCCATTCAGCCAAGCACAAATCCCCCACTGAAGATTGTATGGTACCATAAATATCGGATTGACTGACAGAACATTCCATGGAAGGAGTTATAAGGTTAACAGCATCGCTAGAATTTTGATATATCGCAACTCCTCCTGCTCTCGTATTTGGTCGTTTATTCTTCACAATGCAGTTGAAATTTGGAATAGATATATCACTTTTTCATTGCCCAGCCAAGTTTCTGATAAAACTAAAATATTTGAATTTCTTATTACTGAATCTTGTAAGTCTACAGCGTGAGCTGTAAGACTTTGGCAATTAAAAGTAAAAATCGATAAACCTTGGCTGTTCGTTATGAAATTAATCAAATCTTCATTGATAGTTTGTAGTTCGTTCAATGAAAGTCGTTAAACTATATATGATTTAAAAATTCACTTCTTAAACTGGATTTAGAAATTCAATTCGATTGAAAATTTAGTAAACACAATCTTTTATTGCCAAACTATTGCAAGAAATGTTGTGTTGCCACTAAATTTTAAAACAATAGATTGTTTGCATTATTACATTAAAAGAATTTTAAAACTGTATATCCAACAAACTCACATTAAACTAATTTTTGATAGATTTTGAACCATTTAAATGCCTACTTCGGGTAGATTAAAGACTCACTTCCGATTTTTTTTTAATTCATAAAATGGATTATATTTTGACTTCTAGGTAACGTAAAAACAAAACAAAGTATGTATCTCAAAGCTAAAAGAGGAAAAGCTTGTTAAAGCTGCTGTTGAAAAAGGAGAGAAGGGTGGGTGCTAGCTCAGGGCTAATAGACAAAAAACACAAAAGACATTTTAAAAGCCGTAAATTTTAATCTATTTTTTCAATCTTTGAACAGATAACGGATAATACTATTCTACATTTGGAAAAAAAGTTTCGTTAGATTATTTTTATAAATAATGAAATTATTAAATATTTAATTAAAAGTTTGAGTATTTTTTGAAATATCACAAAAAAAAAGATTTCGTTATTTTTTTTATTTTTATAACTGATTCTGAAAGAGAAAAGCATGAACTTGTTTAGAATGAAATATCAATTTATTAACTCGAAAGGAAACTTAAAGGGAATGATTTAGAAACCATTTTTATAAAAGCGTATCAATTTTGACTCATTTAAAAAAAAAAAACGTAAAAAATAGAAAATATCATTATTTTGTTTAAAAAAATATACTTTATCGTGGCGAAAGAATGATCTTTCCGATTCTGTAATTATTTTTTGTCTGAGATAGATAGTATGAATTAGATGGCGTTTTTTAAAACGAGGGGGAAATTCGGAATTTCATTCTCTCATTTCTACCTTACATTCATCGCTAACGGTAACTGGTAACGCGTCACGCGTAACAGAAATTTCTCCCTACCGTGCCATAAGAAGTAAACTTCAAATATCCACAAAATTACATATACCAGGTTTTCCTTGTGTTAGAGATTTTTTTGTAAAAGTATACGAGTAAAAAAAAAAACACTTAGACACACATACACCGCAAATCCATACGAGGGGCACTGATCAAGACATTGAGGGCAAAAATATGTTGTTGAAAAATATTAAAATAATAAAAGTACTAGGAGTTTTAAAATATTGAAAAATGTTGTTTTTACTCTCAAAAGTACGTGCATTAATAAATACGATAATATAATACATATACACTCATGTCCCTAAATTAAGTCTAATGAAGTTCAGGCAAAAAAAGAGACAGAAGCAAAACAACTTTGACTTGTTTGTAAAGTCTATTTATTAAACAAAATGTAAAGAGCAAAGTAATAAAAATTGCGATTTTTACTCCCTGGAGCAAATTTCAAAAAAGAACCTATTTACAAAAAACAGTATAACATGGTTAGTATAATGGTTAATACGGAGTATGTCTCCCGAACGATGCAATACAGACCTTAAAACGCCTAGGCATGCTGAGTATCAAATTATCAATCTGATCTTGGGGAATATTACACCACTCATCAAGCAATGCCCTCCGAAGTTCCGGTAGACAGGTGGGAGGGGGTTGACGGGCTGCAATTCGTCGGCCAAGCATATCCCACACATGCTCTATTGGATTCAAGTCCGGTGAGTATGCTGGCCAATCCATACGGGGGATATCCTCCGATTGAAGGCATTCGTCTACAATGTTTGCACGGTGAGGACGGGCGTTGTCATCCATGAACATAAATTAAACACCCATGGCACCCCGAAACAAACGTACATGTTGTTCCAGAATGACATCCCGATAGATGTAGCCTGTCATCGTTACACTCTGAACATGCAGATCAGTTCTGGAACCAAGAATAATTCCTCTCCAAACGAGCCATCCTGCACCACCGTAACGGTGTCGTTCAATGGTGTTCTCTTGGTGGTAACGGGCACCTGGCGCTCTCCATATTAAAGTCCGGCGAGAATCAGACTGCAAACTAAACCTGAACTCGTCGGATAACATCACACAAGACCACTGTTGTGGTGTCCCCAATGCATGCTATCTACTCCAGGTTAATCGCAGGCAACAGTGAGTTGCGGTATGTGGAACACATCTGACAGGCTTACGACTATATAGACCAATGTGCCCTAAGCGTCTGTACACGGTCTGCCTTGAAACTGTCATACCGGTAGCTGAAGAGTGCTGACGAGACAAGTTTGATACTGTGCTTCGTCTGTTTCTTTTGGTAGTAACTGCCAAAATATATATATATATATACCGGTTCTCATTTGGCGTTGTAACTCGGGGACGACCTGTGCTGTAACATCTACTCACATTACCATCATCTTGGAATCGTTGCCAAAGCCTGGAGATGACACTCTGGGCGATTCCAAGTTCCTCGGATACTTCCAGCTGGGTACGTCCACATTCCAGTCGTCCAATAATTTTTCCACGTAAAAAATCATCCAAATGCTTCCTTTGTGCCATAACTATGCGGTTATTGCACTGAAAGGCTTTTAAAGTGCTTGTGAACAATTTTACTTCTTTGCCACCATTTCTTATATACCCCTCTCTTACACTCTCGTCATTGTGACGTACTATCCGCGCCATCTGGTGGTTTCCTGTAATATGCATATTCTTCTTCAAGATGTGTGTGATAATTCTACAGGTGAAATTTTTATTTTAGAGTTCTATTTCTGTGTGATTCCGAAATATCCTTAATTTATGGACATGAATGTACATTCCCATATTATTGAAAAGTTATGTCCTGTTAAAAAAAATTCAGAATCCGTGAAAGATCAGTATATTCCATTTATACAACTAAGAAAAGAAAACGTTTTGTGTTTTTGATGTGTAACATCTTTCCTCTCGGCTGCTGGATATTTGTTAGGGAGTGATTTCGTGAAAAGGGGACGGATGTGTGTAACAGGATGTGACGTAAGCGCGCCCTACTTGATTTGACCAATGAGAGTGCGTAGCTGTGTTGTTTCGCTACCTTCGCTTGGGGGTCCAACCAACACCTGCTAGGTGTTGCATAAGTGCGGCAGAATGCTTATTTGAAAATGGACAGTGATTTCGGTGGTCGTGTACATTTCTTCGAAACAAACGGTTAAAAAAAATCAAAGATTTCCTGCATTTTGTACTTTTACCATATAACGAAGGTGGTTCTGCTCTTTTTAAAAAAATTATCACTCGCTTCCCCTGATTTTGAGTGGCTTGTGACGTCACATATAGTAGGTATAGAAATCCCACCTGATTTGAAGTTCACTTTACTCGCCTACGCCATTTTGATTGTTGCTCCTGTACAGTTCGCAGCTTTCTACATTTTTATTGCAGATTTTCAATTTATTTGTGATGATTTTGGATAAAACCATAAAAAAATGAGTTGAACCGAATTGCAATAGCAATTATAAAGATACTGGGACACGACCAATGTTTGAATTCCCAAAGGAGGACTTTCTTCGAAATAAATGGATACAAGCCATTTCAAAAAAAAGATTTTGCTCCATCAAAGTATTCGAAAGTAAGTTTTTAATTTTATTCTATTTATGGAAATTGTAATAATATCTTTATTTTAAAAGTCTACAAATAACTGTAATAGGTTGTTCGATAAGACCTTTGAAAATGTACTCATTTCTTTTTCTTCATATGAGTTTCTTAAACATTGGCAATTCATTTTTATTTATCTATAATGATAAAGGTGTTTTGTTTATGAAATAAATATTTTGTAGCCCTAATGAAATTTATGTTTTTAAAAATGAGCCCAAACAAGCATTGTTAATGAGACAAAAACTGTCTAGTGTTTTTGCTATTGCTATTTTATTTTTGTGTCATTTACCAAATACCTTTTCGTAGAATCAACGAAAGCACCTTAAGTATTAATAGTTTGTTAGCAAAGAAAACCCATTATGATATATAGCTCGTAGTCAATGTAAATATGGACATAAGCAACCATTTATTGTATATTTTGTATATTAATATGATGTGAGATACAAAATGCAAAACACATTCACAACAACAATAACAAAAAAACTAGCTGATTTTTGAACTATTAGAATGACTTTAAAAGTAAGAAAAAACAAAGCTGTAAAAGTAAGCTGAAAACAGATAAACATGACTCAGCGTTAACCTCACAATTCGTTAACTTCATAACTTCATTTAAAAAATCAAATTATCAGAGAAATTTTTGTTAATTCTAACAAATATTTTTGTTGATGCAAAACAATATATATATATATATATATATATATATATATATATATATATATATATATATATATATATATATATATATATATATATATATATATTTAATTTTATTAGGTTTGTGAATTACACTTTTCGGATGATGCAATATGAAGATACACCAAAGCTTACAATGAAAAGACTGGAGAGAAGATATGTGT